>JAWWES010000081.1:74132547-74170505 GCA_035583135.1 Lophotriccus pileatus | reverse complement strand
GAATAGTCCTTGATAGACCTCTCCAATGTGGGTCCATCCCTCAGGGCAACAGTTCTTCCATTCTCTGCTGTCCCTTGAGGTCACAAATACAGCTGGACCAGCGTTGATCCCTCTCTGGGATCCCAAGATCTTACCCGGGCCTCCTCGCTCCGGTACAAGACTCCCCTCTGTGGGCCACAGTCCAGCAAAACTTCCACAGAGTCACATCTACTTCCCTGCTCCAGTATGGGCTCCTTCATGAGCTGCAGAGGGTTGTCTTTCCTTCCCAACAATCTTCCACAGGTGGCAGGGATTTTTTTAGATTTCAGTCTTTTCCCTGCTGAAGGGAGAAAGAGGGAGGGCGAGAAGGAGCCGTTCCGCCCCCCACACCTTCGGGTTTCTCTCTCCTCTAGTTGCTGCCGCTGCCAGATTTGACACTGAAGTCTCTGCTATCTTTCTGGTTGGAATTCCTTTTGCAGCAGCCTCATCCAAATCCTTTAAGTTTTTTCTTCACCCTGTTACATGTCTCGGTCAGGGGGGCTTCAGTGCTACCCCTGCCCCCAGCCCAGGGCTGGGCTAGGAGAGAGGCCTGGCCCTCTTGGGGACTGCTGCCTCCTCCCTCACATGGCTCCCAATTTCATCTACACAACCACCTTTCTTTTCCATTTTCTTAAATATGTAATTGGCAAAGGCATTACTAAAACTTCTGATTGGTTGAATTCCGGAAATTCACCTGGACAAACTATTTACAACCCCCAAAGAGGGGGGAACTTTTGCAAACCCACAACAGATCATATTGAAATGTTCTCCTTGAATTGGCTGTTTCGTGTGTTGCATGTGGGAGAGAGTAAAAAATATGAGATGATTCCCTCTCTTTACCCTTATCCTCAGCCTTTTTTATCATCCTCTTGAGTTTTAATGACTAGCTGTCTGATAATCTTTTGAAGTTATTTGGACCGATTTACATCTCAACCTCTTTAGCAACGACAATTAGCAAAACTTAAAATACAGAGAGCTTTGTCCCTTGGTAGTAATGACCAAAATAAAATAGTGTCATTCTATGTACCTGTTGGAAGGAAGGAAAGAAGAAAGGCAAGCTAAGATAACCTTCATTTTAATTATAAGATGCACAACAAGCTGTAGAGGGAGTATGACATCGTTCATTTGAAATGCCATGGAAGTGCTAGACTTCAAACATCAGCTGTAGAGGTTTTGTAAAAAGAGGTGCCCTTTGGAGGGATTGCCATGTGGCTTATCTGTGTGCGTGTTGACTTCTCCAAAGAATATTAGTAGATATCCCAGACAGACTTTCCCCTTAGAAAGGCTCCTCTCATTATTCTCCCTCATATTTCCATTATACTTTATCTTTTTACAACTTCTTAGAAATGAAAGTCATATGGCAGAAAAGCTCAATCCTCTTTTTCATTTGCTAACTATTTGCATAAATGAATCAAGTTATTTTTCTTCACAGATAGCTAATGTTATAGGCTTGTCTATATTAGGAAAATAGGTCATATTTTGAAAAAAGTTAAATTATTCATGCTTCAAATAGAATGAAAATCAGAAGGAAAAATGGTAATGAAATCTTGATATGTTTCAATACCAGCAGAAACTAAAGCAAACTCAGCTTAAAGGCATAATATCACTAGACTCAAAATCATTATAAAAACATGAGTAGAAATTAGAAAAATAATTTGAAAAGTCAGGAGATGAAGAAAAAATATTTCAATTGAGAGAAATTTCTGTAAAATAATAATGAAGAAAAATGCTAGCAACTTGACTACTTGTGTTTGCATGATTTGTGCATGTTTCTCTCTAAATATACAGTAGCAGAGCAGGTAAAATCCCCAGATCCACAGCTTCCCCTGGAAAAGGTAGTATGTGAAGAGATGAACATGTAGTAGGCAAAAGAACACCAAAAGCTGCATGAGTATAATGCTTTGATGGGATAGGTGCATTCCATGCTTCTGGATCCAGCTGCTTAGACATAAGCAGTCACTATTTCATGGAGGAACTGCCTGGGGGAATTGCAGTAGGAGAAACAGACTTGTATGAAGTTTTCCTCTTGCAGGGAGTCACATGGTGAGAGCAGAATAATGTGTTTAAAACTAAATATATTTTTAAAAGCAAAAAAACCAAAAGGTACAGGATAGTTTTGAAAAGGGAAAAAGCTTGTTAAAAAGAAAAAAAAAAAGTGGGCAGATAAGAATTGAAGAGTTGGAGACTTAGGGATACTATATGTAGTAGGGGAAGACACAGAACAGGCATTTGGCATTGCTAAATAGCTGCTGCTGGGGCCCTGACTGCACCAGGGAGCTGTAATAGATAGTAATAAGAAGTAGCTCTGTGTGGAATGAGTTATATATGATGATACAATAAAAATGCAGCTCAAAGGGATACAGGTATGAGCTAATATAATGTACATGGGGCACACGGTGAAAACAGATATCTATGAGCAAATGATTAGTGATCAATTACTGGTCACTAAACATGCAATGTTGAACTGGGGAAACTGGTTTCAGAGATAACAAAGGGAACTAAGAATAAGTATTTAGCATATATCATATACATTAAATCCAGATATAACACAGAACTGCACACCAGTAAAGAAGAAACAAGGTATAGTGCATGTTCAAGAGTACATGAAAATAGTCCATGATGGATCATGAAATAAGGAAGGAGTAACATTTGATATCAACACAAAAAATCTGCCAGCTGTTACAAGGGAAAAACTGCTCAGTTAATGTTTTTTAATCTTAAACTGAGTTCAAAGCAACTAATATATTTTTATGGACTTGTATTAACCAGCTATCATTGATTTATCCATTTGGTATTAATATTTGTTGTATAACATACAAGCCAGAATCCTAAGTTAACTTTATTTGTAAATAAATATCTTTCTACAACCGAACCCACAAAATTCTAACCATGGTGGGGTACAGGCTGGGTATTACCTGCTCATAGCCTCCCATGGGAAGGTTGTGCTGTTTAGCATGGGCAAAGTTATAGTGCCAGGTGCTGTTCTTACTCCAGGGTATCTTCCTCTTCTTTGTTACAAATTTTTGTTTCTTCTGTATTTCTCAGATGAACTTTTTATATATTTCCAAAGTATTTTTGAATTTTTCAGGTTCTGGTTACTTTGGCTTATGTTTTCTCTTCTTCTTTAACACCACCAGAGGCTATTGGTTCTCAGCCATGGCGTTTAACATGATCAGTTCTGGGCAAGCAACCTCCCTGACAGCTTTGTGTGTTTGATCTGTATGCACATGTGTTTTAATGTGCATACTGTGTTTTTACTGTGTACATGTGTTTTAATCCTATCCATATTGCTATTCAGTGCATTTGACAAGGATGGGCTGTGTGAGCATGCACACACCAGCGAAAAATTTAGGATGTTGACAACTCATCATAGTAATATCTGTTCTTGTGGAGCATAACACTGCTGATCATAAAAACAGAGAAGGGTGGATACAGTGAAACCTGTAATAAAGGAGCTTTCTAATCTTATAGCTGAGAACTGACGATATTTGGAGAGTTTGGAGAATTTCTTGTAAAGGTATCAAGTAACTCTTTGAACATATTGTTGATAGTTTAATTAGAGTATCAATACATTTGTGGCTTTGCATGTAAGGTGTGTTTGATATGGTACCTCCCCTTTTAGAGACAATTTGGATGAATTACAAGGCCAAAAGCATTTTATTTACAATAATTACAAAATTAAAAAAAAAACCAAAAAAAACCAAGAACAAAATGCTTGAATTCCTTCCTATGATATATAAATGTCTCCCTTGGAACTAATTCACTTCCAGAAGACTGAACAGTAGAAAAAGTGATGGCGACTTGTACAGAGGATTTCAGGGGAGATCAGTCAAGCAGATAAATGCATTGAGGAAATTAATTGAAAAAGGTACTGATGCTGACATCTTAAGAGTCAGAAATAGTTAACAATTTGCCCAGTGAGTTACAGAGAATAACTATAAGGGTTGTAAAACAGAGTCTTGCCTATCTAATGCAAAGGATAAGTGCCCTTTCATGGCTTCTGGAGTCCAGCAGTGGGAGACTGTGACCACTGACTCATGGACCACTGACTCAAGAAACCCACCGACTTGAAGAGAAAGATGGAGCATATGGACTCAATAGCATGAGAAGCAAGACAATCATTTAACAAATAGGAGGTAGAATAATAATTATAAAATAATGGGTAATTATAAAAGAAATAGGTAACTTGTAGACAGTGAACTGTGATTTTTTCCTTTGCTAAAATGCATGTATAGTGTAAAGGTTTGAAAATCAGTGTGCTTGAAAAATTTCCATCTTGCACCTTGTGCAGAATAAACAAGGACACCTTTCTAAACTAGGCCTCGTGTCTGTGTTAAGAAAGTCCCTAAAGTAGCAACAGAACCATACTAAGCTCAAAAATATTAAGCAGACACAGACCATCTGTGAGTTTTGGGTGATGATATTTAATTTCACTGAAAATACTGGTTTAACAACAGTCTTGTTATGTAAATAATGAATTAGAATTTGTTTTTCATACTCTGCCTGAATACAAGTGCATGTTAACCACTTAAGTGTTATTCTCTGGTGGGTGTGTGTGGGGGGGGAAGAAGAAATTGCTAGATATTTCATTCCATATTATGGCTAAAATACATTACTGCTAATCATATCTAATTCAAATCTCAAGAACAATAACTTAAGTTGCATATTTTAGGAAGTATATTTTGCACTTTTCTAAGCACATTTCTTAACCTTAAATCCCTTGTCAGTACAGAGGACCAAATGTTGTTGAAAAGTTATTTGGAGGACAACAGAAAAAAGTCCTAATGGTCACTTTATTTGAGTTCTCTAACCACTCTTCATCAGCCTTCAAGTGCTACAGCCTGTGCTCTACAGAAAATATATAGGGACTTTGAGAGATTTCAGGTCATCATCATAGACCAAGGTATGCAACACTGTCAAAACACTACCCATCATCTGAGGACTGTACAGATGCACAACATCACTCATTCTTGATATTTATCTCTTCTGCCTTTCTCAGGAGCTGTAGCACTGGCATATTTACATATAGGTTTGACTACAGTGCCCCTTTTCTAATAGACACAAGGAATCAAACAGAAATACATTGCATTTGCAACAACAGCTGCGTAGTTTTTTGTTAGTGGAAGAATGAGTTCCATAGGCTTGGATTTTCCATGCTCCCAGAAGGTTTTTCTTATTTACAGTGCAGCTGTAGAACCCCTTCCAGCTTAGGACTTAGGCTGTAGCTGTGCTGCTAAGAGACTGGCTTTGTGCCAGTTACCTGATCACACCAGCCTTCAGACCTGTCAGGTTTTGTCTGGGCTCAGCCCGTTCATGGATCTGTTTCAGCCCCTTTAGCTGTAACAGCAACTGTGTAATGACCAGGTAGCCTGGTCTAACTGCCTTGGTTTCGTTTTCTGCTTCGCTTTGCACTGCTGTGTGGAATAACAGTAATTGTTATATATTTGCAACTAATAGGCAATAATAACAAGTAATTTTTCTGCATAAAATAATGAAAAACACATAACTTTAGGACAGAATGCAGAGCACAGCAGTGCAGCCATGGGATGAGAGCAGAAGCCTATAATTTAACAGGCGAGGGTGATAGCCCTCAGGTTATAAACAACTTGTAAATGCCCAGCAGTTATTCAGAAGGGGAATGTTGCCTTGGAAGCTGGGCAAAACCGGGTTTTAGGGATAACAAAGGTAGCAAAGAGCAAGTATTCAACCTAAGCAGCACACACCTTAGTACATCTGGGTGCAAAGTGGAGTTGCAAACCAGTGGGAGGAAAAACAGCAAGGTGGAACACAGTAGCGAACATTTAAAATGACACAGCACATGCTAAAGTGACCAAGAGGAAACCATCAGTATTGTAGTTATGCTGCAGAAGGACTTGCCCTTGAAAACAATCTGAGTGCAACAAACGGATGTGAATTCAAGCAAACCAGTAAGTAATTGAGATCCAACAACTTAGTAACAACAGTAGAGCTTTGCACATAAAGTAGAATGTTGTTTTGTACTGCAGAAGCTTTCCTTCCTTTTCCTTCTGCATGCTGTTTGCTGTGGTTGTATACAGGTGAGATCGGCAGTCATCAACCCTGGTGTTTCAGGACAGCGGGGGATTCGTTTTTCTTTTTTTTTTTCTTTTTTTTCACTTGCTTTGGCCCCTAAATTCTAATCCCCATGGAAATATAAATAAAACAAAGTTTTACATGTTCTTTCCCTGACACGCTGTGGTCTTAATTACAATTTTCTTCTACTAGACAAAATAAGTATTTTTCTTTAGGGTTAATACTGACAATGTACATTGCCAATGCTTGGTGGGTGAACTTGTAAGGAATTCATTTACAAGATATACTGACAATTTTTTTTTTTTTTAAATATAATCTTTGTAATGAGGCTGGATACTTAATCCCCAAATTTCATTACTATCACTGGTTAGTTAATACACATGAATTCTCTGTTTTCAGTACATGAATGAATTTCAGTACATGAATTCTCTGTTTTCAGTACATGAATGGTGTTGAGTCCACCTCCTAATGTTCTTGAATAAATACCAAGCAATCATTTCCAGAGGATCAGATCAGTATCCATAATCATGTCAATTTTTTGAGTGCCTTTTCCCTCTCCCCATTTTTTGTTTCCTTTTAGGTTTGGCAGATTAGAGTGGTTGGGAACAAAATGTTTCTTGTGAATTATTTTTAGTATTTTTATATTTGAAAGTTTTGCAATAGCATTAATAGGTATTAACTGTGGAATATACTTACATTTATTGGGAGCTATTTGTGCCTATAATATGTTTTTAGCATTTCAAAACAGTGACCTAATATTTAAAGCTATTAATTTGATAATTATTGATAATTTATTCCTACAGCAATACACATTCAAAAATATCTACTTCATTTTTCATATATCCCTTGACATTTTTAATAATTATAGTGGTATACATTGAGACTGCGAGTTATGTAAAGTTATGATTTTAAAAGGCTTCTGCATGATGGTCCTGTTGATGGACCTGGATTTAATCTTTTAGAAATAAAAATGCTTTTAAAATTAAATATTCACTGTCTGAGTATCTTGGGAATATTTCTTGTCTGCTTGATAGGATCTGAGAAAGTGCATTAATTGCAGTTTAGGAGGATTCCAAAGTGCCTGAAGATGAGCGAACAATTCAAGAGGAAACACTTAAAGAAAAATCTTAATCCCAATTATATAGTTAATAAAGTCTTTATGTCTTTGGGGTTTTGCTTTTTATCTCAACTTTTTGCAGTTGACTTCAGCAGACCTGTGATGTTACACTGAATTCATCACCTCTTACAGCCTATCTCAAGAACAGTGGAATAACAGGTTGCTCTGCCTAGGGTTTAACAGCTGATCTCTACCACTATTTGAAATGAGCACCTGAAACTACTCTGATTTCTGTCTATTCCTGTTATGCACTCAGATTTGGGACATCACACTTCAGAGACCAGATTCGTATCTCATCGGGCTATTTGATTGATGGGTTGAATAATTCATGTTGCCTATTTGGAGGGGTAGGAGGGGGGTAAAGGTCTAGGCTTAGGCCTGGAGCCAACAAGGCCGTGTCCATGCAGAGCACATGGCAGGGAAAGCCACGCGGCTGGGCTGTCAGTCAATAAGGCCTCCTGGTGGCCTGCCCACACAGCATCCCCCGGAGCCTCTAACTGGCTGTGGCACCCTTGGCTTCAGCTAAGGGGACAGTGAGGGGCAAGAAGCCACAGTTCCTGGCTAGAAGGGGATGGCCACAACAGCCAAAGTCTATAAATAGATGTGCACGAGGTCTCCATCTCCCACTGGCCTCTGCCCTCCTGACCTGTAAACATGTGACCTCCAGAGTGGTAAAGATGTCTCTCTCCTCTCTTTCTGTCTTTATTCTTTCCTCTCTTAAACTCTCTTTTCTTCCTCTTGTGGGCAACTTGTCTGTATTTCACTGAAGTTATGATGTTTCATTGAAGTTTCTGTTGGTGTTGCTCTAGTATTAAGTGTAATGCTTTTGGGAAGTTATTTCTGTTAAACTCTTTGCCAAAACCCCTATTTTCTCACCAAATTACAAGAAATCTTTTGGAGAAAAATTTCTAGTTTTTCTCCGTATGTGAACCCAAGGTACCAAAAAATCAAAAGGCTTTGCAAGAGTTTGCATGGGCAAAATCTCTTGAAGCCTGAAATAAAAGTATAAGTCTTAGTAAAGTGTGAAGCTTCTGGACGGGGGTGTAACAACTTCTAGACCTCAAACAGAAATGTTTGTTGCAGCATTCATATGCATGTGATAAGGCATTTAGAAGAAAAAGCAGTTGATACCTATTGTATCTGTGCAGGTAAACTAAATAACTTTTTTTAAAGAAAAGGTGAGTACTAATGCTACTGTATGTACCATCCAGATTCAATAGGGTGTTCGGTTTTTTTTTTTTTACTTTCTGGTTAACTAGGACATATCTCTGCCTTTCCCGTGTTCCAAGTCAATGTGTTATGATCTCTTGCAGATTGCAAAGCTACTTCCTTAAGTGGAGTGTTACTGTAAAAGTTATTCAGTACATTTCCCTGAAAAAAATATAAAATTAACAAAAATGGAACCTACAAGAGACAAAACTAAGCAGTTTTAAAGCTTTGTCAGGAAAGGGTAAAATATAGCTTCTTTTAAAGAGCTGAGAAAAGTTTTTGGGAGGTTTCTGTAGGAGTATAAATGTGAACTATTTGGAGGAACCAAATAGAATGTGCCTGGAGAAAATGGGCAAAGTAGGATATGCAATATTAATAGTTATCCAAGAGCACTTTGTGATGGCTGCTTTTGGATAATTCATTGCAAGAACTGTGTCAGTAGTGAGCTCATGCATGAAATACTAAAAGCTTTGTAGTTTTGGCAAGAATAAATTCCCATATGTGAAAATGATCAGTGAAGGAAGAATTACTTTGCATTACTGAAAGAAAGTTAAGATAACATTTCAAAAGCATGTGTCTTATCTTCAGTCTACAAGTTCTAGCTCTGATAGTCAAGGGTATGACAAGTACCAACTTGCTTTATAAACTTTCTGTTGGATACCTACCCTGCATTTCTTTCTTCTCTCTGCAGTACTTGATAAAAAAATTATCACTTTTTATGAAAGAAGTATTTTTTGTTCAGAGAATAACTGACTTAGTGATTTCTCAACATTTTGGAGGAGATTTTAAATGTCCCTAATTTGAAACATTTAGGAACTAGGGATACAGTCATCCCAATGAAGAAATAGGGCAAGTCTTACCAGGCATTACTTGTTGAGTTATAGAATTAGTTGATGCAGCTTAGTCCCAAAATTCCTATCTTAACATTAGTTGGACAACTGGAGGACTATTGTGAGTCCATTATTAGGAAGTCATAATAACATAATGAACCCACCTTATCATCACTGTATTAGTGAGGGGGTAGAGAAAACAAGGTTAGTTTTCCTCTCTCCATGAATCCTTAGGCATCTTGTCATTCTTGTCATATTGAAACAATTAATAGTTTAAATTAATACTTTAAATTAAATTAAATGCTTGTTATTCTAACATTGGGACTTTAGGATTTTATTGGTAACTCCCTTATCTACCACATTGCTATCTATCTTAACTTTGATAACTTCCTTCTTATTTTATTAAATGCTATTTATGCCTACTCCTAACAATTCACCTTCGAAAAGTAAATCTGTTTGGGACAAGGTTGGGAAATGTCTGGGAATAATTCTAGGAATGTGATTGTGTCTGCTTCCAATTCTGCAATAAAATAGGCAGGAATGTATAGAATTAAATTAAAGAAGAATGAAAAGTTTAAGAAGAACTTCAAATACAAATAGATAGGTCAGGAATTGGTTGGAGGAATTACCTCTCTTTACTAGGTAATAGAAAAGATTTAATGGGTCAGAAGTAAAAGAAAAGGGAAAAATTATAGTTGAGTAAGGAAACGTTATCACTGGAAAATTGCTAACAGTCTAGGTATTTTCACCTATGAGGGCTATATTTCAAACAGCACAGTCTGCTTCTCCCCATCTCAAAGTAGCGCATAAATCAGATGTGCTTAAAGATTGCACAAGACTCTGTAAATCTACTCTTGTAAATTCTGTCCATCTTCTATCTTGCCTTGCATTCTTCTTGTGTCTTTTACAAAAAAACACAAACAAACAAACAAAAATCAAACCAAAAGCCAAGCCAAATCAAAACAGAAACACATATCAGTAGCCTATTAAGGTTTTATTACAGAGACCTACTGTCCCTTTAGGTCATTTTTTGAGCTAGATAGTTAAATTGGGCTGATCTGCTGAAGTTCCTATACTGCTGCTGGCCTAAGGGTGGGGGAAAGTGTGGATTAATTTGTAAGTAAGCATTTGCTAGTAAGCAGAACCCGAATACAACAGTCAAGGTGTTAATTTGCTGACAACTTGACAAAGCATGGTACTAAAACTAGCCTGATGTCTACGGTTCTTGTATCCTATCATGTAATTTTAGTTGAATGTTTTGTTGTTTTACTGCATAATAAGTTATGCAAGTCGTGTTCTGTATAAATTTGTGCCACGTCTGAATTATTAACTTTGGTTTTAAATATTTTTGAATGCAAGTACTACAATAGGTGGGATGAGTTTCCTTCTCTTTTTTTTCCATACAAAAAAATTTTACTTGCATGACAAGTTTTAATATCTGACAAACTGGGTGTAATATGTAATACAACCCTCCTTTGAATCAAATCTTTAATCATTCTTAGAGTTATCCTCAATGGTGACAAAAGCATCTACCCTTAAAAAGGGTAGAAAGGAGGACTCTCAGAACTACCAGCCTGTCAGCCTTACTTCTGTTCCTGGGAGTATCATGGAACAAATCCTCCTAGAAGCCATGCTAAAGCACATGGAGGACAGGGGACTGGAGACAGCCATCACGGCTTCACTAAGGGCAAGTCCTGCCTGACCAACCCAGTGGCCACCATCCCTGGAGTTATTTAAAAGAAAAGATGTGCAGATGTGGAATTTAGGGACATGGTTTGGTGGTGAATTTGTCAGTGTTAGGTCCATGGTTGGACTCAAAGGTCTTAGAATTCTTTCCCAAACTGTTGTATAGGCAAATCCAGCATTTATTCCCACCACCACCTCCTCCCCCCACAACTCCCCACTCCCATCCTCCTACTTTTTTTTTTCCTCCCATTAAAACTATTCTTAGAGCAGCTTTGATCTGTCAGCCTGTAGAAACTCTCACCCAGTGGCAAATACTCGCACTCAGATATGTTATTGACTGTGGGCTGAATGCTTTCCAAGTGTGTGGAATTTAAAAGGAAAATCAAGAAGGTAGATATTCAGTAAAAGGTTTGTAGCAGGTTTCCTGTATTGCTACAGGAAATATTCTGCATCTCCTGACTCTGCATTTTCTGATGAAACCCTGAACCAGATAACCCTTAATTGGATCATTAGGACAAGTTCATATAAGCCCATGAAACCTCAACATGTAGAACATTTGATTTTGGCCTCTCTCAGAGGATTTCTTGGCCAAAAAACGCAACCAACCAAACAAAAAGTCAACTAAACTCTGTCATAACTATATGACTGTACATTTTAAAGATGTTTTTATTATCAGATAATCTAGTGGTTGCTGCTAACCTTGGGTGCTGAGGAGTCATTTACTGTAAAGTGTGAAGTATCTTAAATGACTCTTCTCTTTTATCCTCTAAATTTCTTTGTGAAAGATTACTTTCACTGTTAATAGCTCTCTGAAGAAAGCATGTCAGACTTATTCCCACAGACCACTGAGGTCAGTGATAAGATGTTCACTTATCTCCATAGGCATTAGGCTAAGTAGGCCCAGTAGTTACTTTCTTGCACCCTTAAAGGATAGGTTGTATCTTTGTGGAGAAATAATTTTCTGCTGAAATGTCCCCAAAATATTATAATTTTTTTTCCCATTTACTGTTGTGTTATCTGTGAAATGCCCATCATAAGGGAATGACATCGTCTATATCAACTGGATATATGACAAGTTAGGACCCTAAAGATCATACAGGCCAACCATTAACCTAATACTGCCAAGTTCAGCAATAAACCATGTCCCTGAATTCCACATTTATCCATCTTTTAAATATCATCTGGGGGATGGTGACTCCCCCACTTCCCTGGGCCACCCATTGTAATGGTTGACAAAGCTTTCAGTAAAGAATAATACAATCAAACTCCTCCTGCTGCAACTTAAGGCCGTTTCCTCTTGTCCTCTTGGTTTTCACCTGGAAGATGAGACTGACGGCCCCCACCCTTGACTTGGTGCTCAACACTCTTCCTAGTTCCAGCAAAGGATACTGTCTGGCTTTTTTTGCTCTGAGAGTGCACTGCTGGCTCACGTTGAACTCAGTCTCCACAAGGACTCCCAAGTCCTTTTCTGTGCATCAGCTTTACAGACAGCTTGAAGTTTATACTAGCATATGGGGTTACTCTTTACCAGGTGCCAGATTTAGCTCCTTCCCCTGCTGAGCTTCACGAAGTTCCTTGTCAGCCTGTTCAAGATCCCCCTGGACCTCAGCAAAACTTTCCAGCGTGTCAACTACTCATCCCAGCCATCTGCAAACTTGCTGAGTATGTGCTCTGTCCCATCATCTAGATTTTGAATGAAGGTGTTGAACAGAACTGGACCCAGTACTCTGGGGTACATCCCTAGTTTCTGGTGAGTTACAAATGTGTGGTTCTTGCTGTCTGTGGCATGACTGCAATGTTATTCCAGGGTTATGCAGTCAGTTTGTGTGCAGTAAGTAAAGCGAACTGCTGGGTAGTTCCATAATCAGAACAAATTTCACCTTGATCCCACGTGCCCATATTGCTTGTTCCAAGATGTCTCAAGCTGTGTGTCTGTTATGCTTGTAGTAACAGGAGTTGGCTGAATTATTAGATATCACCCTTGAACTAACTCTTGTGCTTTAATGAGATGCCTTATACCGTGAGTGGCTCTCCAGCTGGTCAAAACATGTTAAAAGTTGTTCCAGCATACAAGTTTCGTGCATTGTGGAAATATTTCACTACATGTATGTGTCTCCTGAAGAGAAGTACAGAAAACAGATTCCATTACTTCTTTACGCATTTTCTAAATAACTTCTCTACTTACCTTTTGTAAGTCATGAATCTTTAAATTATTAAAGAACCAGTTTTACCAATTTACTGGGATAGATTGATGTAGGAGCAAATTGTTTATTATGAACCAGGTCCTCCTTTGCCTAGCCTCTGAAAATTTTTTACCATGAAAAAAGTTCTAGCTTTTACCTTTAATTTTGATAGCAGCTACTGCTAATGGATAAGTGCTCATTATGCATGCTTTTCAGTTGATATTTTGGCAGCCATTGGAGAAAAGTTATCAGAGAAGACAATTGCCTGCATTTAGTATACTCCACCTGAACACCAGTTCTTTAATATTCAAAATTGCTGTTAAGATGTCTTTCTATTAATGATGAAATATGATACAATGTGAGCATTTTAACTATATGTAGGTAGAATATATATACTTCATACATAAGTAAAGTATCATTTAACAGAGTTTACTTTATACATGTTACCATTTAGCTACTCTGCACATGTTACAAATTTGATGAAAACTACTGTCAGAGTAGTATTCTGACAAAAAGTCATTTTCCTACTGAAGTGAATACATTTTGAAAACATGTCAGGTTTGATTACATATTGTTACCAACCCATATATTTAAGATCTAAACTATGCATTCAAAATGGAATGTGTATTTAACTTCTGATATGAGAGTAATAACATTCAAAAGTTGAGAATTAATTTATTTTCTTTAATCACAGTGAATGTTCAAAAACTGAGAAACCTCATTTTTAATTAATATGTTAGAA
Organism: Lophotriccus pileatus; assembly: GCA_035583135.1. Taxonomy (NCBI): domain Eukaryota; kingdom Metazoa; phylum Chordata; class Aves; order Passeriformes; family Tyrannidae; genus Lophotriccus; species Lophotriccus pileatus. The sequence goes on along the minus strand of JAWWES010000081.1, from coordinate 74,156,669 downwards.
TAGGGATGAACCTATTAAGGTGGATATTCTTAAACTGTCAGATTTTGTTCTTATTTATCACTAATAAACAAGGGGTTTTATACTTTTGGAACTCTGTATGCATGCTAACATTACCTTATGATTAGGTCAATTGCCTTCAGGAAAAAGGCAGGATTGGGTTCAGTAGTTCTAATCAAATGTTTTCTCTTTTTAAATTTCTTTTTGTGTGTGTGTTTGTGTGATAGTGTTGCTCAGTGTATGAACCTAGAGAAAATGATTTCAAGTTTTGTGAATTGCAACATTTCCTTCCTTTTCATTCCAATTCCCTTGAAATTTGCAGCAACAAAAAGTGCTGCAGCAAGAATTTCAAACAAAAAAAAAAATCAGGATTTTTTCCAAAAACTAGTTGTATATTTATCAAATTGTATGTTACCAGTTATGGAAATGACAAGATACTAAATGTGAAGTTAAGAAAATACCTTTTTCTCCAGATTTTTTTTTAATAAAGAAAAGCTATAGCCCCCTATATCACCCTCCCAAATAAGCCTGAAGCCATTACCTTTTACAAAAAATTATGCCTTGTCTTAATCTCTGAATAGAATAAATAATGTCAGTCATAATGTAAAAGTATCTGGTACTCTGAAGCAAGATTTTGTGAAATTATATATGCCCTTGAGTAATATCCTGACAGTCACTTCAATAAACATCAGCTCTGTTTTTCATCAGAGTATAATCTTCCATGGCATTATGTAATTCATTCACTAAACTGCATTTTACATTGAGAGAGCCCGAGGGATCAAATGCATTATGTGGTTGCATGAGATTTTCTTTTTATTCTAGATTAATGCTAAGACAAACTGCTTCAAAAATGTGGAGTGCCTCCAAACTGAGGGTATTTGGAAATCCACTAGATACTTGGAGAGGTGCCTGCTGCTGTTGGGTTGCTCAAGCTTATATTAATGGCCTGGGCTGTTGGAAGTATACAAGCTATGTAAGAATTGCACAGAGATAATTAATGTATTTAAAAAAAAAAAAAATTAAACAACCTATCTGCCTGATTTTACTTCTGCATTAGCTGTTTTTATATTGCAATTTCTTAAATAATTCTACATTTTGATTGCAGGAAAGCAGCAAGTAGCCTTACCCATGAAAGTGCTGGTCACTCCCAAGTATTTACAAACAGAAAAAAAAAAATATATATATATTTTTCTTCCTGTAGGAAGAAAGACTAGCTTAGCTTACATGCCTATGCCTTCAGTGTTACAAGGAAAGGTGAACCAAAGTGCAGGTTTAACACATATCTGTGCTGTCATTATTTTCATGTTCAGTTTAACATTGTCGCACTCTGCATTTTCTATTTATCCTTTTAAAGAATGGGAGATTAATTAATTTGGTAAGCTTAAGTTCAGCCACACACTGTTCTCATTCTTTTGTTCTTGTTAAGTACGTGACTTCTCTGTAAAGAAAGTAATGTGTTCTGCTTAAATGCTGTTAAAAGTCCTAGAACAAGCCCTTTTTGTAAGTTCAGAAGCTATTTCTTTCTTTTTGTAAATGGACTTCTCTTCAGAATATACACTTTATAGGCATGAAAGGAGACAAGTAGAGACTGTTTGCTTTATGAATACTTTTTCAGAATAGTGGTTTCATTAAACTCTTACAAAAGTAGGGAAGAATTTTATTTTTTTTTTAATTTTATTTCCCCCTGCAGCTCTTAAATTAATTTTATAAATCCTAGATTAAATACAAAGAACCTTCCTAATCTTCAGTGTGAAGTTCTTTAGAGGTACAGTAATAGCTTACCCACTGGAGTATTTGCATAAGTCACGAAAGCCCAACATCATGTCCTTCGTTTGCTTGAGCCACATCAAAGTTTAGCTTAGTCTTTTTACACGCCTGGTGGTTAGACAGGCCCTCTGTGTATTGATTCTTCTGTACTGTATTGTGCTTGGAGGCCTTGAAAGTTACTTTTGAAGCTTATACTAGTGCATTTATAGATATCTGGGAGCAGTACAGGCCCTCCTTCCTTTTTATGTTTGTTACACTTACCAGCTGGTGAATGAATTTTGATCTACTTTTCCACTGTCCTTGGTGAAAGGTATTGGATGTGTCTCAGTCTGTTTGTATCTAATTTGGATATGTGGCCTTCTAAACAGTCAACATTAATCTTGTCAGTATGGTGAAAGTATTCCATGCTATATGATACAGATCCATCTTCAGCTGCAGACATTCTCATCTAGTGTGCATTTTGTTTTTTTTTTTTTCTGAGCATTGGAATGTGATAGACATCATAAAGAATATTAAAAAAAAAAAAAAAAAGTGAAGTCTCATTTAATTTTTCCAAATGGCAAGTATTTGCTCAGTCTGAGCTTTCTCTGTTCTTGGAACAGTATGTTAATAAATTGATTTATGACTGTAGTTTTCTGAAAATCTTAATTTCAATGAGTCACTTCAAGAGACCTTGCAAAAATCAGGATGCCAGAGTCATTGATCATTATAACTTTATAAATCATTAAATTTAATTTTATACAGTGGAATCACATATTTGCATGTACTGAAGTTCTTGGCCCCACATTATGTTTAATAACATTCCTCTGTATACTTTTCTTCTCCTACAGATTTTATCATTTCGACAACTGCAAATTCTTAAGAGAAATCATTACATTTACTGAAGATGAGTCACTGGGAGACCAAAGAATTTAAATAATTTGCTCATAGCTACAAAGTGTAAAGAATAATGGAGTGGTTCTTTTTGACTTATTGTCATTTTCTAACCACTGTGAGTACTTCCAGTAAAAATCAAAGGGCTTGGATTTCATAATACATGGGAACATGGATTTTTACCAATAGTATTAAACGTGTCAGCAAAGGTTACAGAGAGAACAGATGGTGTAAAAGAATAAACAGGGTAAGGGGATTTTGGGATATACATCCTGACATGACTTAGAAGGATGTCAAAGCGGAACAGCTTCCAGCTCTGTTAACAATGTTAACAAAGATAATCCTGACTGTTCATTTAAAGCTGCCTGTTCACTCTTTGACAGCTATTTTAATAGAAGATCAGCTGTGTAGTGGGGGTCTAATTATTAGTGTGTCAGGGATCATGCAAGTTAATACCATGAAGTGAGGAATAAATACTTAATAGTTAGATCACAGCTTTTTTTCAGGATTACTTTGCCCATCTTTTCAGTAACATATGAACTATTAATAAACATAAATATATTCCAGTACACTGATAATAAAGATAGATGTATCTGCAGTGGAAATCAATTCTTCTCCTGTAGGTATTACTAACATACACTTAATTTCCAATTTTAAATTTTAATTAAGGTGGAAGAAAGGATGAAGATGAACTGTTGAAGTTGAAAGACAGAATTGAAGGGAAAGAGGAATTTGAAGACAAATAAAGGGAAGAGCACATGCAAGGCAGAAGTATTTTAATATACGTTATGGAGTACAGCACACAAAGTGAGGTGATTCCATTGAATGATTTAGCATATCTGAGAGATGTCTGGGAAAAAAACAGCTCTAAGAGGTAAGAAGGTATGAAAATTAACTCAAATTTGAGCAATGGCATTTTTCTCTTCGCTCTCATAATTTAAGGGAAAGTCTTTTGGGTTTCAGTCCTCAGATTTGATTTAGCTGATTTGTAGTCATGAAGTTATGAATAGTTGCATCAACCAAGGATGTAAAAAAACATATTGTACTTCCTGAATTGGCTAATTTTAACTGTCATTCCTGAAACGCTTCCAAATGAACTGATATTTCATTGCCCAACATATTAAAAATTAATTAAGTCAAGGATCTGAAATTATAGGATTCTGCAAAAAGGATTCTGCTGCAGCAGGATGAAAACATTACTGTTCAGAGACAAATGCAAGTAAGTAGAAAGCTGATAAAGACAGGAGTTTTTCTAGATGTCTGCATGACATAAATAGAAATTACCTGGAAGAAATAATTAAAACACTCAGTTAAATACAAGAAAAAAAAAGTTCATCTTACCCAAAGTTTCTAAGGTCAGGAACTGTAGCTGTATGTGCCCAACTTTACTTGCATGTCAAGATACATATTAAATAAACATAGTTAAGTGCAACTTCTGTGTGTTTAAGTTGACTAGCTTGTGTGATGGTGTAGCACAACCATAAGTGCAAATCACAAATAATCAATGAATGTCATGCTTTCAGATTTTTCTTCTCTTTTGTGTATGCAATATTGTGTTCTAATGCTAATTGCCCAAGGAAAAAATGCATAGTAATAAAAAGTAGATTTTTATACACCAATGCTGAAAGAGGTTAGTTGAGAATAATTAATGAATATATAAATACCCTATTTACAAGGAATAAAAATGTATGCTTCCATTTGTGGATTTCCATGGAAACTACCCGGAAAAGTATTTTTACTAAACTCAGAATCAGAAAGAGCTTTTCTAGAAACAAGAACTCTCTAATGGTTTTTCATGTAGTCATGACCCTTTCTATATCAGCTGATATATACCTGAGTATAATCAGTTTAACATATTTCACTCTGATGTTTATGACCACTGAAACACCTTCGTGACATGCAGAATTCATCCAACTCTAAGAGAAGTGCTGTAATAAAGTGTCAGTCAAGGGATTTGAACCCTTACCTCTTTCCTAGAAGACCAAACCGTCACTGAAAAAGTAAGCAGGACTGGCTTTTTGTGTGTGTGCTGGTGTTGTGTGGTTTTGTCTTATTTTTCTTTTCCTTGTTTGTTCATCATTCAGATATGGTGTTGGCCCTGGGAATACAAACAGAAATCATTTAATCTTTCTAAAAGTCTATTCTAAAATGTTACGCAACTCAGTTACACTTTCCTGAATGATAAATTAAAAACACTGTGGAGTTCTAAACAAGCTGAAAGCTCCCCCTGCTGTTCCAGAGCATTAGAAGATGAGTCATCCCTCTGTATTTTGTATTTAAAAGAGAAGACAAGATCAAACACTGTAAACTAGCTAATGGTCAAAAAATGTTTATTTCTGTGATGACCTTTTCAGCTGATGAAAGAAACAAGCTATTATGTTTGCATTAATAATGAATTACTATAAGAATCAGGATAGAAAGAAAAAAGCCCTTTCAGTTAAACCAAATGATGAAAAATGTTAACCATAAAATATCTTGTTTAAATTGCAGCACTACTTAACATAGGGACGAATATTCAAGGTATTTGGATATATGTCTTTATACCAATCTACATATGAACAATGTGCTCCTGTTATCCATAAAATTAAAAAATCAGGTAGTGGAGGGATACCTACAACTGAAGAACGTACTTTTGAGAACTGATTTAAGGAGAATATCAACAATATTTTGTGATACATTATGCAAAGAGCATGCTATCCTCAGATCAGATTGCAAATTCCACTAGTGTACTAGAACATGAAATAGAAATTGCATTGATGGAAATGAAAGAAAGCACTTGAATACCATCTAGATAGAAGAAACAAACTGGATGTTTAATTTCCTGAATTGTGCTTCTGATACCTTTGACAGGGGGAGTAGATTCACAACATTCACTTTTCTTGTGTTTTGTTTTTCTTGGAATGCTGATCACACATCACTGTCTTGATATATGACAGCCAAACATATAACACAATATTCAGGTCTATTTTGTTCTCAGATTGCATCATCTATAGCTATCTTTGCTTGTCTTTGTAGTGGGTTGACAAAGGCTGGTTGCCAGATACCACACAGCTGCACTCTTATTCCCCATCCTTAACAGGGGAGAAAATAATATGGAAAATTTTGTGGGTTAAGACAAAGACTGGTAGATCACTGATCTGTTACTGTCACATGCACAGCAGATTCCACTTAGGCAAAATTAAGTTAATTTATTGCCCATAAAATAAAATTAGGATGGTGAGAAACAGAGACAAAAAAAACCCAACAACAAAACCTGAAACAACAAGTTCCTTAACTGCAGTCTGTAGTTTGTTTAGTACAGGGTTTTTACTCCTGCTGGTATGTATAACCTTGGTGGGTAAAATGTCTGGTTTACATGACAATTGTAAATTGTCGTGTAAATTGTCATTGTAAATACTTGCACTGGCAAGTATTCTTTATCCCAAACAGAGGCCTTTATTTATGTATTAATATTCCGCTCATCGTCACTGCATCTATCTACTTCATGCTTAACATATGGTTTTATTTTAACAAAACTTGCAAAGAGGGAAGCTATTACCATGAAATTAGAATCATAGACTCATAGAATTGTTTAGGTTGGAAAAGATCTTTAAGATCACCTTTAAGTCCAACCTGATTGTCCTGGGAAATAAGGGTTCACCACTTTGGGAGAACAGTACAAAATGGCTCCTTTATTAAAATGGCTCCTGCCTTTCATAGGGCAGGAGTAGAACTTGCCAGAAGAAGGGGCGTAACAGGGGAGGAGTATGCAAAACAGATCTATATAGGAAAAATAGGGGAAGGGTATAACCAAATAAGGAAGGAACAGCCAAATAAGGAGAACCCTGCAGTGCAGCAGGAATTGGCCAATAGGAAAACAGGGTATATGGGTATAGAGAATAAAGGGATTTTCATATAATAAATGGGTTACAGAGAATGGGGAAAACACAATAATCTTCAGACACAGCTTTACAACCAAAACACAGCAACTCTGTTCAGTCCAAGACATCAACACACGGGGCTTTCATCTTCAGACAGGTCTTCTAAATCTTCAACTTTTGTATCGCTCTTCATCCCCACCTCCAACACCAACCGTTGATCCAGAACTGCCAAATCCAACACTAAGCCACTTCCTTAAATGCCACATCTACACATATTTTAAATAACTCCAGAGATGGTGACTCCACCACTTCCCTGGACAGCTGGTTCCAGTACTTGACAACCCTTTCGATGAAGGAATGAAATTATATAGGGAGAAATGGAGTCAGGTATCAGGGAGAAGTTTCAAGGGAATGATTGAAAATATAGTTGTGTATAGTGAATAGAGATAAGCAGCTCACTATTCTTTCAGAAGGTCAATTTGTTTCTGTTTCTATATGAAGACTGAGTAGTGGGCTGCCCTTGCTATCTTCTGCCTGAGAGCACTTTTTATTTGCTTCAAGGAAAAATCAGCTGAAAACACTTTAAAAAAAGGAAAAAAATCTAAGCAAAACCTCATGTTTTTTGCCTGGAGCCAGTTAAGAAGAGTTCTTAGAAGCTGACAATGTAGGGTACTATCTGGATTAAGAGAGAGACATCAGTCTGTGGCTCAAGTGATTCAACAGGAAAATTGATTCAGCCAAGGCTAAGATCTGTTAACCAGCTCAGAATAAGGAAAAACAAGACCATGGTAGTAGAGCTAAAAATCAAATTATATCAAACTGTTAGTGGTTTTTTGTTTTAAAAATTATTGTTATCATAAGCACTGTAAGTTCTCTTAAAAAAAATCGTAACTTCTGCAGGAGCTTAGCACAACATACAATTCTTTTCTGTACAGAGTAGAAAACAGATGAGGAGTACAAAGTTATTTCTGGATGTTATTTATTTTTCACACAATTTTAGGTGAAATTCCCCTTGGCAAGTTAAGATGGGTTCTGCCACTGATTAACCCTAATTAATTATTCTTGCAGTTTTTGAAGTTACATATGAACAGAGATGAACAAAGAACAAGTTAGAGTTAGTATGTTCATGGATATGCAAGGGAAGAAGAACGCAAGAGTCTACCTTGCATCATAGAAAAATAAAGTTCCTCCAAATGGGAACAGAGTGACATGACAAATACTTTATATAAAAGTTGTTTAAATATACCATTTAAAGCTGCATGCATAGTGTCTTTGACATGTTGATCAAACAGGTGAGAGAGAAAAACTATCAATCGTATTATCGTTAGTTCTGTTTCAGAAATAATCAGTGCTTAGTTTACCATCTTAAAGGTGAACATGACATATACTGACTAGTGGGCTGCTAATAAAAAATCATTTAATGCTTATGGAGTTCTCAAAATCCACGAGGAAATGACAAGAAAATTATGGAAATGTCTAAGATTTCAGCTGATGAAAATCAGCATTAGGCCTAACTGAATATGAAGATATTTCAAATTTCAGTGCTTTGGGATGAGTACCTATAAACATTGTTTAATAAGGGTTGTCAAGTATAATTTCAGACATAGCAAACAGATTTTTATTTTTTTTTTTTTTAAATATCCTCTTCAGGAGTTTTATAGTTTATTTTGAATCAGGCATTATGTTTTGGGGGAACGTATGGCTTTTTTTGTAGCTGTGCATTAAAATGGAAATTGCACCATGCAATTACATTATTAGAGATGCAGCATAGTCTGAAAGGTGATAAAAACAATAGTGTTTGAGAATCTACCACTGAATTTTTTTGGAGGACTTTTGTTTTAGAGTGTTGACAATGTCATGGTGTCACTATCATAATTGCCATTACAAAAGAAAAGTACTTGTTTCCTTTCTTTTTCAGAATATTAAACACCTATGCACCATTTCAACACATAATGAGAATAAATATATTATTATTGATTACATATTATGTTGGAATTCAGGAGGTCTAGGTTTTATTGCTGACTGCCAGTGCTTTCATAAAATATAATTCAATGTTCCAGCTTCTGAGGTGCTAGCAAACTTTACAAATAATGAAATATTGCTACAATTTTGTTTCCTCAGATTAAAACTGAGTTTCTTGCTCAGTCATTATTTGCCTTGTTCCATTTGTGCATGCTTAAAGTGGACCTGAACTTTTTGTACTAATTCCTATAAGTATCCTTAAGTGATCCTAGAAATACCCCATACTGCAGTATGTCCTTGGAAATAAAAAATGCTCCTGAACTCCCAGCAATAGCAAAATTTGAATGGTTCCAGTGACTCACATATTGCAGCATGTTTTCACTTCCCTAATTTAGGTATACTGGAGGCTGGAGAAAAACAAGATGAATACCCCTAACTAGCAGATTTATTGTCAGTTTCTATATATGAACAGAAGGCTGTGGGCTATGACAGAGGGATTACTGAGATAGTGGTTTTGGTCATAAAAATAGTACAGTCTCAGAGGAAGAGATACACTTAATGACTGTATTTTCTAAATTGCTATTATTAGGGTGATGATCTAGTACTGCTAGAGGAATTTTTGCGATCATTCATTGATACAGAGCAGTGGTATTTTCCAAGGCCTTAGGTGAGCTCCCCGCCAACTCAGTGCATGCAAAAATGGTTTTTTTCTATCAATTGTGGCAATCGAAAGGTATCTTTCTCCTCTTCTGATGCTTGTGATACCAACTCTTAATCCAGCTCACATATGTCATCTAAGGCACATATCATCTATCCTGTTAGTCATCCTCTAGATATGTTGAAATGATGAGGAATATCTGTGCTTATTGAAGCTTTTCAATATTCAGCATTTAGATGTTGACCTTTCTTGGACAACAGATGCTAACCAAGCCATTCTATTATTTCCTCTCCTGAACTGGACAGGCAGAGAAAAATACTGAAGAGGTGTTTTGCTGAAAGACCTGTCTGATTATACAGAAAATCTATATTAAACACATGTTCTACATGAATCTTGAGTTGGTCAATTTTCCTTGTCAACATTTTAATCAAAATATTATTTTGAATAAAATGAAGTTTTCAAGAAATTTTGAAAACATTCTTTTTCCTTTTCTTCCTACTTATATTTTTTTGCACATCAATAATTTTTAATTTGGTGCAAAGTTCTTACAGTGATCAAATTGCAGTTTGCACAGTTAGCATTTGGGAAACTTTCTCTTAATACTGAAGCATTTTCCAGTGATAATGCATAACTGGGGAGGTCTAGAGTTTTATCTGCAAGGTGTGCAACTTGATCATTTTCTGTGTGAGTTTTAGTCTAGGAATGGCAACAGACTGTGATGGTTATTTAGCTGAATATTTTATGAGATCTGATAGTCTTTTCAGATATAACATGTTGTGTTCAGTTAACTGTATATTCTAATAGGGATGAATGGGACTGCTAACCTGTATAGCTCTGCTGATTTTTCATTGTTGTGTTCTAGGGAGAGATAGTGAATAACAGTCTTCTAACAGAGAAGTGCAGTTTAACAACCATTGCTTTTGGGCATTTATAAAAAATCACTCGAAGCGCTGACAGTTAGATTCTAGAGATGAGAGTACCAAAAACTAGTTCACCTAAAGCTTATTTATGTCTCACTATTGACTTGCTGCTTTTTCTGAAAAGCAGTAAAGTAAATCAGTCATTCAAAACTCTACATAGGTTCTAGATATTTGTGTGAGGATGGAACATTGTTTGAAGCATATGTGCATGCATTGGAGGACTCAGTGGTTCTCAACTAGACTCAATAAAGTTGAATGGTTTGGTGAGAAGTTAGCAGAAGAAAAAAAAAGGTTATTCATGCACTAGAATTAAATACAGAAGGTAGTGTTTTATCAGTGGTCAAAGATACCTATGATAATCACTGAAAATATTTAGACTATTAAACCTATTTTCTATCATTCATTCCTAGCAAATAATCCTTGTTCTTGATCTTCAGGTTGTCCTAACAGTTACGCACCTTTTACTGAAATCATTTTCAAAAAGCATTCTTAGCTCTTGACAAGCACTCATGAGAAGTTCACAGAATCATAGAATATGCTGAATTATAAGGGATTCATAAGGAACATAAAGCCCAACTCTTAGCCCTGCACAGGACCATCCCCAAGAGTCACACCATGTGCCCGAGTGTATGACCCAAATGCTTCTTATACTCTGTCAGGCTGTGAACACTTCTCTGGGGAGCATGTTCCAGCACCCAACCCACCCTCTGGTTACTTTATTTGGTAAAATATCTGTAGTAGCATTGAAAAATATCCCTCCTTACAACTGCAGCTGTGAAACATAATGTACTTCTATAATACAGTACTTAATCTAGTTTTTACACGTAGCTTTCCATCTGAAAATTCATCAACACTTTGTGTCCTAAAGACAAATACTATGCTGTAGGTTTTTTACTAAATGTTCTATTCTTGCACCACTGACTTAAGACACAAAACTGGGATATTGACTCCTTTTGTACTTAATGAATATGCTAATTGATTTCTTGTTCTTGCTTTCCTTCTTGTTTCACAAGACAAGCAAAAAGTGATGTGATTTTTCTCTGTCCATGATCCCATAACTTACTCCTGTGGTGCAACATTTCAATTGTGCTGACTAGCTGTCTCTAGTAACGTGTTCTCATTGCCTGTGTGCTAGCAGGGACGTTACACTGTGTAGTACAGTAAAAACACTTCACTTACAAAATTTTAGCATTGTGGGTTTTATGATTTTTTAAAATACAATAGACAGATTGGTTATTAGCTTAAAACATGGATTTGCTTATTTATTCTAGAAATCAATTAATATTGCGTAATGAAGTCAAGAACTGTTGCTTACATGATCTAAATTTGATTGTGCATAATTTGAGCTTATTTCTGCAACAGAGTCTGTTAGATGGAAATGTGTAACCAAAAAATCTCTAAACTAGGGCAAAGTAATGAAAAGACTTCAAAGTTTCAAAATATTGGATTTGACTAGGCATACAAAAATTTAGAATATGCACAGTTTAGCTAATTGCTATGTTTTCTTAAAATCTAATTCTTTTGCCCATGGCTTATGTGTTAATATCTAGTGTAATTTCTATATGTACAGATTTTTTTGTCGATTTCCATATCACAATGCACAACCTTCAGATTCAGTGACAAACTGAAAGAATTTGCTGTTGATAGCATTAGCAAAATTTAAAAATTGTTCAACATTAATGTACTGTAAGATATAGGGAAAACAGTTAACTTGGTTTTGTGCCATAGAGGGAATATCATGCTTACAACGGCTTTGAAATTGTTGCTTGTCAAAAGCTGTTTGGCCACTGTGAATGAGCTACAGAGCCATTGCTAATTTAAAAAAAAAAAAACAACAAAGAAATTAACCCAAACCCAACCAACAAACAAACCAAAAAAAAGGAACCAAAAATCCCACCAAAAACAATAGCAAAACCCCAAATCAAGAAAACCTAACTTAAGTTTTTCTAAAATCTATAAATTCATCATCAATTTGCAGTTTCCTACAGTATATTTTATTTAAATGTATTTTCTATCTGTGGGGTTTGTTTTGCATTTTATAAACTTTCAGTCTGTGTCCCTTGCTAGAAGAAAATGGTTACCTTATCATCTTTTGGTTTTTGTCTGATTTTCCAGTGGTTCTCATGCCAAGCTTATGCTTTGCATTTTGCATTTCATCTCTGTTAGACCGATGTTTGTGTTCTCCAGCTCATTTCAAAGTCCAGCTGTTGCAGTCATCCAGATTCACATTTTCAGGACAGGGCCATGTCATTAAAGTCTTCTTTTTCAGATTGGAGATGATGCACGTTTTGTTTGAGTTTTGGCACTGCCTGCCTCTTTCAGTATCCAGTGCTAAAATTTGCAAAAGGAGGAAACAGTTAAGTGTTCAAGCCAAAAGTATATTTTAACCATCTGGATTTGCTGTTTTATAGAATCATAGAATGACTCAAGTTGGAAAGGACACTAAGACCTCCTAGTTCCAACTCCCTGCCATGTACAGGTAAACTTCTGACCTGGTGGGTCAGAGCCTCTTCCAACCTGTCCCTGAACAATTCCAGGAATGGGGCATCCACAACTTCTCTGAGCAACCTGTTTCAGTGTCTCACAGTAAAGAATTTCTTCCTGAAATTCTGTAAAAAATTACAGCCCTCATATCAAATAATTTATTCCTGATATTTAATCTAACCTTACTCTCTTCCAGTTTAAAGCCATTACACTTTGTCTTATCCCTACATACTCTTGTAAAGTCCCTCTCCAGCCTTCTTGTAAACCCCATTTAGGTACTGGAAGTCTGCTATAAGAATTTATTATCTACTTGCATTTCCTCAATCATATTGGACTACTGAAACATGTTTTGTGGCATATTTTGTAGGTGTGACTTAGCCAGAAGTGGATAAAAATAATGAAATAATATTATTGGAAATTATATTTCTGATCATATACTCAGCAGCTGTATCTGTACCAGACAGTTCAGTGATACCAGTTCAGTGATACACCTCCTTGCTTCATTTATGACTTTAAAAAGAAAAATTCACCTGATTTTATTTCCTACAAGTGAGGTATGGAGACAAGCATACAATTTTTTTTTGTATCTTTAAATGTCTTTTGAGTGGTAGTGGAGTTTGCCACAGCATTTGGAATATTAAAAATAGAATGTAGAAGAAAAATGTCAGCGTAACATAATGTTTGCCATTACACTTGAAGTCATGCTCCTGCATTTACTGTTTAACATAATACTGTTTAAAGAAGAAATATAAGAGACCCAGAATTGATAAAAAGGTGCAAAATTTGTATATTTAATGATATGCAACCTAAATCAGTCTGTACATTGTGGGTAAATATCTCAGTTTCTTGCAGTAACTACATATCAGTAAGGTTCTTCTCAAGTATTTTGTCATAATTAGTATTTTAATGGCTTCCCATTCTTTTCAAATGTCATAAATTTGAAAAAAACTTTTTGGTAATCTCTCTAATTAAAGCTCACATAAAATGTCTTTCAGTATTTATAAAAAGAAATTAGTTTTTTTGCAGAGGAATGAAAAGGCTTCATTTTTCTGGTTTTCACTATTTCAAACTATCCTATTCTGTCTTCTAGGACACAATCTTCTAGAGAATCAAAAAGGAAAGCAGGATTATTTGTAGCCGTACAGTGAGTTCATAACACCACTCATTTTATTAGGTGGCTGATTCTGCATTGTGCATAATAATTGCTGTGGAAGACAGAATCTTCTTGTTAACATTTTAGATTAAGGTTCAAGGACCACAAAAAATGCAATACTCAGAAACTGGTATCATCCTTTTGATGAACTGTTGGTGGACTCTCTGCAAGCAAATACAGTATGTGCCTGGTTACATTTATATAATAAAAAAAGTCATAAAGAAAAAAATTATTTTTTCCCTTTACATTTGGGATGCATAGACTGACTGAATATTTCTGTATATTTAAATACAGGCAACTCATCCTATTTTAATTATACTATATATTAGACTTCATTGTTGAACAAAGTTATTTCTTTTGGAATACAGAAAACCCATTTATTTTCTATTAGTAGAATGGATTTCATAATAAACAACATATGAAGCATTCACTAACATAATTTCTGGGTTATTTTTTAATGGCAGGTTAGTACTTGTTTTCACTGTTTTCTCAGTTTAAAAGTATCTAAGCACTAAAACAGCACCTTTATAAAATACAGCTGCTATTTTATTAACTTACAAGAAATTAAAAGTCCACAAGCACTGTCTACACTAGTAATATGGTCTACTTTTTCAAAACTTATTTTCTTTGAAAAACAAACTAAAAATACTTTTATGCTTTTTCTAGCTATGAACAGCACTTACTTAAAGTAGTATTCTTGTCAACACCTACTATTCTTTTTTCTTAAAATATTCTAGAATTATATATGTACTTTTCTTTTATCTTCCTCTGCAGGCATCCTTATGGTCCTGTGTGATTTCCAAACATTCTATAAAACAGACCTTGCAAAAGACTGTTCTTAACCTTAATAGTCTTATGTTCTAGAAAAGGAAAATATTATACGTCATTTGAACCATCCATCTTATGTAAGTAACAAAAACTTGAAGGTTACACTAGTTTATAGTGAAGGCATAATGAGAGCTGTAGGCGAATAATTAAAGTTTATTTAGTCAGTAAAAGTGTATATAGTGATACATAAAGCTCCATGACACTGACATATTTTGGAAATAATTTCAATGATCCATTTTCCATATGAAAACATGAAGCAACATATGAATTTCTCACTGTGTAAACCATTTCCTTTTAATAGCAGCTGAAGCATATTATCTTAAATTACTTTTATAATGAGGAACCTATGACTATTCCTGAGAAGTTAAATGCTTTTAGATAAGCAGCATGATTCCAGGGGTGACCTCTAAAAAGGGAAGGAATGTCTTTCATTATCAGGCAAAACATTTCAGGGGATGCTGGTTTTCTTTCTTTAGAATTATTTTATAGTGGGAAATAATTCTGTAGAAAGAATTATTCTTTCTATAGAATTATTTTATAGTGTTTCCAGTATTATAACTTGAAACAGAGTTTATAGCTGTGCAGAACAATGTGTTAAGTGTAAATGCACACTTCTTAAAGTCTGTGCTGTAAACCCCCTAATTGTTACAACGGCTGATTAAGCTGATATATAAATTGTGAAGTTTTATGTATTGAAATGAGATATTATTTTGATGAAATATTTACTTATGATATCTGTTTTCAAACCAAAACCATTTGTTTTAACTAAATAGTGGATAGAAATTGTGTGTTGAAAACTGCTCTGATATTAATAAAAAAGTTCTGAAAACAGTAGTCTATTTTAATGAAGATGCAAATGAGTTATATGTATTTATACTACAATTTCATTACTTTTAGTTTTTGTTTCAATTATCTTCTTCTAATCTTTTGTCTTCTTGTGTCATTTGGCACTCTATTATTTTTTTATGTGTTCTGAGAAAACTAAATTTTGCCAAAAATCCTATGTCACATTCACAGCATGGCAACTAGTACCTATGGAGGACACTCTACACACTTCTGAAAGAGTGAAATTTAACTTTTTTGAGTTTAATCAATGAAAAAAAAGCATTTTCTTAACATTATCTATACAATCACAAGACATCCCTAGGCCTGAAGCAAGGCCAGTGTTTTAAATGCTATTTTGGGTCTAGTTTAGAGAGATTAACTTGTGGTTGTTCTCTCAACAATTTTATTATAAAGAAATATAAAAAAACCCTCCAAACATCCAACATTTCAAGCCCTAGAATTTTCTTTTCAATAATTCTGTGAACTCCAGTCTCAACTGAAGGTAGATACCTAATTCAGTTAATTGCACTAAGAAAGATTTTTCACATGGTTATACTGCTTTGAAAAGAATTAAACCTGAGTGAGATTCCTGGGATCCAATGGAGAATATTTAATCAAAATAACAAATGAAAAAAAGCCCTTTTACAGAACAATCAAGGGATATTTAAGTACTGAAATCTATACTTCAGGTACTTAATATTTAATCCCTTGTTCTGGTATTTTACTATTATCTTGCTATTAGGTTCTTCAGACATCTCTGTCATTTCTGTTTGGTTCAGTGAATAATTTGATTATAAAGTAGAAACATATCTGGTAGACACTAAGGTAGTAATCTAGAAATTCCAGTTGGGCACTTGAGTAGCGTGAGAGCTTGCTTTTCAAAGCCTGGTTTCTGTGTGACAGAGCAGTTATCTAAGTTAATGGGTCTTTTATAACTTAGATAAGCATTCTAACTGCAGGACTATCAGAGTTTGGAGTAAAAGGAAATGTATAGAAATTTTTTTTTGTCTCCACAAAGTTGAAAAACTTTTGTCCAAGTGTATGCTGACATATCAGTTAATTAGAGGTGGTGGAAGTTATTTCTTGTCTAGCCTTAAAATACAAAATATGAAAATGGGAGTGGAGGGGTAGTGCAGGCATGGGAGGAAGAAAAACTCCGAAAGAGCAAAAGACCTAAACCACAGTTGAGAGTATAATTTTCTGGAAAGCTTCAGTTGTTCAGTTGGATCATTCTGAGGGATTCTATTGTACTGTTTGTCTTGCTGCCTGTTTTCAGAGCCTTAAGTTCTTCATCACTGCTGTTGACATTTGGTACTGGCTTTCACATATTTGACCAGTTTTTCTTTTGGGAAAATCCAGTTCAGAAAAGCACCTCCTGCCTTTGGTTTATAGATCAGATATCTCAAGCCATGTCTTCAGGGTACATCATGGGGACACTCCATATATCTCCTGGATGTTTGTGTCCAGCCTTAATGTCCTTCCAGCAGGTATTAGGAGGATGGAAGGCCTGGTTGAACATCCTGTCTCTGTGTGAATCATTAATAATATGATCTGTTTCAAAAAGCTTTCATAGGAATAATTTAGGGGTTTCCACGTTTATCTCTTGGCAGCTTTTACGTATCTATTAGGCTATCAAAGCACATTTTTCTGTTCTCTCTGTTTAATACATACATAGTGTAGTAACTGTGCTCTAAATGATCTTTGACCACAGTTAATATTCTGCATAAAGGAAAGAATGGTATCTGTTTAACAATTCATTTAGTTGAGTTTATTATGAATCATTCTAAAATCTTAGCAAGACCTGAAGGATTTCAGCTGAAAGAATATTAACTGACTAACTGTCAGACAAGCGATTTGAAACAGTGAACATTATAAAAGGTAAAAAGTAATTATTTGATACTTGAGCTACTTTGAGTCTGAGCTACCTATACAGCTTTTTTCAGTAAAGGTTTCCTTCTGCGAATTTAAAAAAAAAAAAAAAAAAATTGCAGATCAAATTACAAAGGAACCCAAGCTTATCTTTGGTTTATGACAGGTATTTGATTCTTTAGGTTGAGTTTACTATGACATTCTGTACTACTTTCAAGATCAGAATAAAATATACTTATATCCATTTTGATTATCCATAGGATATGGTCCCAAATAAAAAGTAATTTTGCATTGCATCTGTAACTTCCAAAAAGCATCACTTAAGTTTGGTAACAATTGAAAGTGATGCATACACTATCAAAATATTTCCGTGATGAGATGTTTTGGCCTCTGCTCCATGGCCGTAAATGAGCTAATTTAAAATTTTGGTGTGGCTCCTATATTTAGTCTCTCTGTCTTTAAAATACACTTTATCTTATCTGAAGACTCATCCTTGGTTTGGTACTTCTATTAGCTCTTTTCTTAACCTTCATTGGATGAACTAAACTGATTGAATTGTTTAGCTCTCTGACTACAGTGTCAGCAAGATTACAAATCACATTTGTGACTCTTCTGTGAAGGAACTGATACTTTATGTCTTTACTTCATACATTTTCTGCACTGTTTTCATGGGAAATATTTTAAAGTCCTGAGAAATGTGTTATCTTCAACTATAGAAACAACAAGCAGTATGAGTGTGTCCCATAGTGTAAGAAGTTATACTCATATGAATTTTGACTATTTAGGGCTCAATTATTTCAATAATTTTTTGATTGTAGGTTAAAAAAAAAAGATAATCTAACACATACTAGATAAAAATGAACAAAACTACCCTGGAAAATACTGTATTGAGAAAGAAATCCAGAATATTTGCTGATAAGGTTACCATATATATTCAACATATCCCAGTTTTTCCCAGAAAAAGTTAATTGACACATGAGAAATATCTATTGGAAATTGATGAGTCAGCTCCCACAGTACAGCTTTTTGTGGTTTGTGATGTATCATCCCACTAAGTCATAAGCAGTAATCATCTTTGATAATTTATGACATCATGGAGAATCTCTTATGAGATCTAAAAACTGAAATGACCCTGAGATTAGCCCAGCTGGTTAGAGCACGGTGCTAACAACTCCAGGGTCGAGGGTTTGATCCCTGTACAGACCATTCACTTAATTGTTGGATCAATGATCCTTGTGGGTCTCTTCTAACTTTGAATATTCAGTGATTCTGTTATATTACTATCTATGCTCGTACAAAGGGTTTGATTTCAGGTTAACACTTTGTAAGGCATGTCTGCATTCAACTGCTTTCTACTTTGAGTGATGAGGAAGCATAAGCAAAAGAAGTGACTTCTTAAGTCACACACTTAAGAAGTTGGAAAAAGATAAGCTTTGTGGTTTTACATGTACTTGTACTTATATGTGAATACGTGTGTGTGTTTGTTACCCAGTACATTTGAAACAATTTTTTGACTGAAGTGATAATTTATAATGTTACTTGGCCTATTAGAAGTGAGTTGTGGTCATAGCTGGGAATTTTTTTTCTTTGGTACTTTTGAAATTTAGCTCTTAGCTATACCAGTTCTTAAATAAACATATTTAAGTTGGCTTCAAATAATTCCGCTTATACCTGCAGTGCAACAAAGTCAGTGGCTGGGTTGTATTATACTGTTACCTTATGCTAAAGGTCTCTGAAAGACTACAGGAGGTCTGTTTCATATTTCTACCCTTGTAGTTTGGGAAAAAAAATCAGATTTTAATTTTTCTTATGGTTTATTATTTTATTAAAAGATTACATAAGTTGCATGATAAACCTGTGAAATAACCATTATATCTGTTATTATAAAGAGTACTGAATGATTTTGGATGACATCTATGAGGTCAAAATATTCCTAATACTTTTCAGGGTCATAATAATTTTAATTTATTGATTGTGTTACCTAAATGGAAATTTCTATTTTCTGTTTGTCCAGTAAACTGTTATATCATATTCACATTCATAATTACAGCCACTGTACGGTGGTAGTATAAGGGTTGATGAACCATCACATAATCTGAGGGGTGGGAAAAAAATGAGTGAGCTGTTTCACCATTTCTTGTCAGAGTAAAAACAAAGTATACATTAAATTTATGCCCATTCTTCAGTAGGTGAAAGGAAGTAGTAGTCACACACAGGAGTATGCACTATTTTACTCAAATCTAAGAAATGCAGTGAAGTGTGACATACTGTAAATATTATTGTCATATACTAAAGAGCTTTTTTGTGAAAAAGTAAAATAACTGTAAATTTAGATACTTCATTATTGAAATATTTCTCTAGTTCACAGAAAAAAAATGCAGAATCATAGGAAAATATCAAGATCCTTTAGATCTTTCTAAAGATGCCATTAAAAAGATTTCACAATAGATACACATTTTAAAAGACAATGCTTAGACCTATTACCTGTCTCAAAATTCTTGAAATCCATACATTATTTAACATCAATAATATTCTGCCCTTTGCATCCAAGTGTAAGAGAGATACACGAACAGCAGTGCATCATTTTCCACATAATGCACTTTATCACGGAAGCAGTAAAGTCATGTAAGTTACTAAGAATAGTATGAGCAAGCCCATGGCAGAGCTGAAAATGAAGCTTACATCTCTCTAGGCTCTACAGGCAGTATTCTACAAACCTGTGGAAGATCTGCTGTTCATTTCTATAATTCTTGAGTCAGGAAATTCACCTGTAAACTCCCAGGCCTGTGTTTAGTAATAAAATATTTTACCCTTTGCTACAGTAATGTATGGTTAGGATCTTGTTCTGTACTCAGTACTTCTCCTTTTATTTGGTGCAAACATCTTTTTATTTATAAAAGAAATGTCTGTAAGAATCATGGGGTATGTAGGAATCTTTCTACAGTGACCTAGAGCAAAATAATGTTTCTCAACAAGGTATGAAGGTAGCATCAGTGCAGAGTTGTGTGGCTGTATCATGCTGTTTTTCACCAGTATGCTTTCACTGTTTTTTCCTACCTTATACTCTTCCATATCAGCTGAGAGGACTCTCCAGTTTTTTTCCATGATCCTTATGCTATAATAATACTACCAGGTGGCTTGAATCTGGTCTTATATCTTATATTAGAAAGATGCTAATTTAATACTTTGTCCATGTAAAACAGCCTTCCAATAAATATGATTATTCTTAATAAAAGGTAGAGTCCAACTGATTCAGTGTTTCACGAGCAACAGAAAACATCTAAAGCAATTAGACACTTCCAAAAGTAGTAATGCTTTTTCTTTTTTTCTCAAATTACTTTTTTTCTCCAATATATGAGGCTTAGCCTTTGTCACTCTGTCATGTGATGCAATGCAACCAAGTCTATGTGGGTCATCTGACGTGTAAAATACATTGTTGCTGCTTTTATAATAGACCTACAGATTCTTACAGCCAGTATTATCAGATCAGGATTACAGTATTAACAATTTACTAAAATGTATTAGTAACAGTGCAATCAGGACAGTAGATTACCATGCAATGGCAGTCATGTAAAAGCACAGCTAATTCCAAATCAAATTGCATGCTATATAACACAAGAATTATCACTCCTTAGGGAAAGTATATCCAAAGTGCTGGTGTAACAAAGTTTGGTCTTGGTGGCTACTATAAGATATCATTCTTGGAAGAAATCTTTTTTTGCAAATGAACAAGATTACTACATCTAGTAGTATTTGGAGCTAAAATTTTTGACAGTGCTGTATTGCAATGAAAGGAAAAAAATTTTTCTTGCTACCAGTGATGTTACACTTGGAAGGAAAGAAGTCTTGCTGTGTTCATTCTGTCTCTTCTAGCCTTGTATGAAGAAGATAAACTGAAGCTAGACTGGACTAGAGTCTTTCAGAGACTGATATGTGGCTCACTGAAGGCAATAAATTAAAATAAAATATGCTTTGCATTCGCCTTTTTGATGCAGATTTGAAGAGGTGTGAGGCTCTTTACCCAAAATCCAGCAAAAAAACGACAATCCTTTAAATTCATGAAAAGAGATTACCTACTCATACTGATTGCAGCATAAAATGCTTCAATTTTTTTGAGAAATAAAACTACTTCCTCTACAATTGGCTTAAATTGCTTTACAGAGATTTCTGTCTGCATGCTGGTTGTTATCTGTAAAAATGAGGACAGGTTGGTTTTCTGCCATCGCTTATATTTAAAAACTTTCATGGAAAATTAGATGTGATGCCTTTTCCTGAAAACAGAAAAGCAGATGAGTTGAGTGGTCTGGTATAAAAGTGTACCCATGTGTTTGATCCTGGAAAAGGTGTTTAGGAAATGTGTTGTATAGGAGAGTCGTTACAGCTCTGTGCTATAAAATGCAGTCTGCTGCTCTTGCAGAAAGCAGCTGTATACCAGTTCACAAATTTATCAATCTGCATCTTACAAATTCACCCCCAGTAATTCTTGTAATTCCCTGAGAAGAATATTTTATAATTGCTCTTTCAGTTGCTGAGCTCTGTGTGCATATTGGGAGTTTGTGTGCATTGTTCTTATGCCACCCTTGGTTCCCTTTGTCCTTTCACTTGTGAGGATGTACTCATATGTATTCATAAAAAAGGGACAAGGCTTCCAGAGAGAAGGAATGGCTTTTAGTAGACCAGTTGAGGTGTTTCAATAAAAATAAGAAAAATTGTTAGTATGCATTCATTCTTCAGATTTTTAGAGGCTTACATTTACTCTGTAAACAGATTGCTGGCAGTTCTGTATCCTTAGTCATCCATATCCAGGATGTGGCTGAAATAATCTATTGTGTCATTCTTCTGGCCATGGGCTTTTTCTCCTCTTAAACATCTCATTTCTGAGACCTTCCAGTCCATCAGTGTTTTCCAGTGTTCCATTACTTTTCTGCTTTACTGATTCTTCACAACTTTCTAGAGTCCTATTCAAGTGTCAGGATATTTGAGCTTTTTTTATGAAGATATTCTGTTGTGTAATCTCTAGGCACTAACACGTCGTACAAGTGCTGGTGTAAGAACGATTGGTTCTCTTTGGTCTTTCTGGTTTCACAATTACTTTCTCTTTGCTGAAAAGAGGAAATCTAATGTTTACATATCATTACAAAGATGCCATGATTACATGATGCTGAGCCTGGACCAATTTCTCTTGAGACAGACTTACTAACCCAGTCTCTGAGCCAGGCTAACGTGTATGTTCTGCATTCTGGGTTCAAACACGTATTGTTCTCTTTTGTGCTCTGTGAATATACTAGTTCTTTGGAATGTTGTAGTTTCTTTTGGTATGCTTCAGTTGTCCATATAGACATGGGTCCATAGTCAACCTTCAGGAGGTGTGATTTGGGAATAAATATGGAAATGATTCTAGTTCTTGAGCAGTCTTAAAACATGTACTTTATCTTAACTATCATAAGATAAATGAATCCACTTCCTGACAACAGCATTGCTTGCATTTCTAGAAGCAGCAGATCTGCAAACAGCCTGAGAATAAACTCAGGACAAAGACAAGAGAGAGGCTGACAGGTTATTTTCACAGTATCACAGAGAATCACAGAATCACAGAATATGCTGAGTTGGAAGAGACCCACAAGGATCATCAAGTCAAATTCCCTGGGGTTGTGACCACTTCCCTGGGGAGCTTGTTCCTGTATCCAACCATCTTCTGCATGAAGAACCTCCTTCTAATATCCAACCTAAACCTCCCCTGACACAACTTCAGGCCATTCCCTCGGGTCCTCTCACTGGTCACCAAAGAGAAGTGATCAGTGTCAGCTCCTCCTCTTCCCCTCTCGAGGAAGATGTAGACTATAGTTAAGTCTCCCCTCAGTCTCCTCTTCACCAGGCTGAAAAGACCAAGTGACCTCATCTGCTCCTCATATGGGAGGAGGACCTCAAGGCCTCAAGAACTCATCAGATCTGGGAATGTTTTAACCTTTTTCTGTTGGCTCTGAATAAAAAGAAAACCTTATAGAATATCACAGTTGGCTACATTCCTGGTTCATTTATTTTCATAAACTTAATATAACACATGAAGAAAGGAAACTATCTTGGATTTAGTCTAAAATGCCAGAGAGTAAAATTTAACTAAAATTGATACTTAGAAATTAATGGAATATTGATTCATTTCGTATTAGGTAAATATAGCCAATATTCATCAAACAAATGTTTTTTAGTCACTGTTCTAAAAACTCTCTAGCAGTCCAAGTAGATTTTTTGAATTATTCTAATAGCTTTCCTTGACCTGAATAATTGCTAAATTATTCACCATATATTGTCTTTCAATTATGTAATAAAATCTAATTATAAAAAAGCAATTGGAAACTGTTCTTACTTTCCTCCTTTAAGTAGAGAGAAAACAAGAGCTTTAAAATTTAGAGTTTTTACTTTTATGAATGAGGGGGATACTGTTTAGTCTCTTATCAGGATTAGTCTTCCATGTTTTCTTTCTTTTAGCATTGGAGAAGTTCTGATACAAAGTAGAAAAAAAATAGCAGCACAGAAAAATAATAGTCTTCTTATTCTCCTGAAAATATGGGAAGGCTAGTATAATGAGAATAGCAAAAAGAAAAACAAACAAACATAACAAAAAACCCAAGAGTTGGTTTTGAGGCATTCGGAACTGGAGAGGTAAAAAGATGACACACTGAATTCCATAACAAGCATCTTTCTTTTAATTTTCCCTTAGCTTTGGGTCTACCCAGTTTCTTTTCTTAAACACTACTGATGTTTCAATGATATAAGTATAGCAGAAGCAAAATCTGAGGGAAAAATTAGTGATATCTTATCTGTCTTGGTTTTTTATGCCTGTTATTACTTGAAAGGGAGCCCCCGGTGGTCTAGTGGTTAAGACGCAGGGCTGGTACCCTTGAGACCGCGGGTTCGATTCCCGGTCA
>JAWWES010000081.1:74098417-74132447 GCA_035583135.1 Lophotriccus pileatus | reverse complement strand
CAGGCTCGAAGGCCTTATCTGCATATGCGGGTAAGGACCTTCCCCGGCTCTTCGTTCGCGAAGGCGGGCCATTATTACTTGAAAATTAGCCATGCAAGGAAAATTCTTTTGTGGTTTCTGACACCAATGTATTGTTTCCTTGTAGAAAAAAATATAAACCAGAGCAGAATACTGCCTATATAATATTTTTTTCAGTATGCATTTCTATAGGAATGAGGCCTACAGTCATGTGATATGCCATTAGATATGTGGTGATGGGATTTCTCTGGGAATGACGGCATACTGAGGGTGTGACAAGTTATCAGGGAGAGGCCAGATGACCTTTATTGTTGCAGTCAGACAGGTGGAAGAATGAGTGATACTAAGGTGTCACAGTTTCCTTCTGTCCTTGTGCAAAATCCAGTCTTTCTAATCTCTCTCTTTGTAAATCTCTATATTCTTAATTTACATATAAATAGGCTCTCCACCCACTATGTTTATGATGGTAATAACAGAATATTTGACTCCTCCACTTCATCCAAAAATATAAATTTGCACTGGAAATCCTTAGTGGTAGAGATCAGACTTAAAGTGGAACCAACACTATTTGTTCATGCAGGATCTTATTGAATGTAACTGGACTTAAAGTGCCAAATTGATTCTAACAAGAAATTAGGCCCAGCCACACCCTCTGATCTCTGAGGACCAGGTGAAATGCAACGGGGTTTATTTTCTGCGGGAGGATTTCCGTACTCTCAATTCAAGAATTTCCCACTTAACCTAATTAAAAAAAAAAAATTAAAGAGGGAATTTCTTTTTTTTAATTTAAATTTAAATATTTTCCCATTGATGAAGGGAAACATGACAATAAGGATAGATGGATAATTGAATTGGTCTTAAAAAGAAATATTGAGTCTAATATCCTGTTAAGACTCCATTATACTTTGCTCTTTGTAAAACTTAGAAGAGAAATAAAAAGTGGAAAAGGTCTAATGCCTCCTTTGATATGGATAGTTAAAATTAAGAAGTTGTATCAGTGGTTTTAAAAGGTCATATTCTACAACTGTCACTAAAACATAGTATTTATGTTAAAGTTATTATTATGGAGACCCTCAGAGCAATAATTCTGTACACAAAAATAAAGAAATTTAAGTTCCTCTAATGTCTTTAATACTTTGATATGCAACAATAAAACTTTCAGAGTCTCTTTAAGTCGCACTGTTGAAGGATCATATTGTCAATTTCTCTTTACTTTCTCTTCAGTGGGAAAATCCTTGTAGCTTGATTAAGTGTTAAGATTTCCACAATTCCCAGGTTTGAAGTAACTAGCAATTCATTGCCTTTCCTTAGGGACACCAATGTGGTGACACTTGAGTGGCAATTTTTAGTTATTTACTTTCTCAAGATTTGAAGGTTAGGATTTTAGGATTTAGATTAACCTTGCTCAGAGGACAGGAGTTTTCAAAGGTATTATCAGTGTGGTCCTGAACTGTATTGCAGGTTTGCCCCAAGTATATTTTACTTTCGATTTCAATTACAAAAGCAGGTCATTAAGTTCATTGCTCTAGTGATTGTTCTAGCAAACTATTTAAATTATTGTTAACAGTTAGTAATGCAGTCATGGAAAAACTACAGTCTGTTAGGAAAAGAAGTCTTAAACTCATCATGATGATGTTAAAAAAAAACTTCATGGAGTAGTGGAGAGAATAACTGAAAGCACAAAAAGTACAAAAGTAAAATTCCAGGCTTCATTGTTTAGGACTGGATGACTTCATTAACTAATAAGGTTTTGTTTTGCATTTTGTGTTGTATGTCTTTAATTGGTGGTTATAGATTATCGCGGTTTGGGTAGGGGGAAGACATGAGTCTGCCGGGACCCCCGGTGCTGAGCCATTCACAGCCTGCTGCTCAGTAAGGGAGCAACAGGCCACAGCCCCAGGCTAGCAGAGTAACACACAGGCCACAGTAGGGTTGATGGAAAAATGGCAAACTCCTTTATTAGACGAAGACAAGGGGTTTTAAAGGGTTCTGCATGGAAAGGGCTAGAACTGGGGTGGAACAGGGATGGGATATGTAAAACTTAGAGACGGGATAGGGCAGAATACAGGGATGGATGAGGGGTAGGTCTTACAAGATAACTGGGGGAATTATAATTGGTTAAAGGTAGCAATACTTCGTTAAGCTGCTTTGTTTCAGTCTGCTGTTACAGAAAACTGCATTCTTTTCTTCTCTCAAGGACACCATCTCTGGGCCCCAACAGTGCCTCCCCTACATCCTGGTCTCCAGGTCTGGGGAGCTATTTTTCCACTGATCAAATTCTGCGTCAGACCCCAGTCCAACTCCAACAACAGATTAGCATGACAATGGTATCTTAAAGATTTTCTGTACACATTGCCTTATTCTTTTCAATATTATTGCATAGAGAGCAACAGTTCACTGCAAATAATAAGCAGAAGCCACTGATAGCATAGTCAAAGCCAGCATAGTCAGGAGAATTAGATTTAAATGCTAACCAATGTCCTTGGTGAATATTCATTAGTTGTTGAAACATAGATATACCAAAATACTAAGCAATTCATATTATATTAGGGAACTGGTAACCAGTTTGACTAACTGATATTCACATGCAGCCTGTCTTGGAAACTGAGGAATTTTCTTGCTTTGACTGTGCAGAATTTAATGAGTCTATTTTGGTCTTTAACACATTCTGGTATTGCACCATGCATCAGCTCAATTACGATTTGTATGAATTAAATCCAAATTTGTATAATGATAAATTCTGATAATAAGGAAATAACCTGAAAAGTAAAGGTACTTTCTCATCAAACTTTTTGATCTTTATATTTTTAACAGAATTGCTACACTCAGCATTTGAAGATGTTTCATTAATGCTGACATTTCGTCTCAAGATTTTCTAAATCAGTTTGTAAATATTAATATTCTTGAAAATTAAATTGGAGACAAATTTTAAATGGATAAAAGATATCCTCATTAGGTTGCAGACTTATCAGAAGCTCTAAAAATAGGGCAGCGGGATGGGTTCCTAAGGGAGCAGTGTAGAGCCTGAGCTGCCACTTGAAATGCCCACAGAAATCATGACTTGACCTTTACCAATCAGATGCACGCCTTCCTTTTCATAATCATAATTGAGATTTTGTATTTAACTTCGTGCTTAACCTCTGGTGTACCCTGTCAATTCTTTTGCTGGGAAGGTGGAATGCAGATTTTGAAGTGTGAATCAGCATAATGGAAAGTTGGCCAAAGTATTGCATTTATACTCTGCAATTGCATTCTCAGAGTTTTACTGACCTTGGGGAATGCAAGTGAAAAATCGTTTCCACAGAAATTGAACTTGTATTTTCCAGGAACCTTTCGATAAACCTTATGAGCCCTTGAGAACTTGTTAGATGGGCACAGCGTTCTCAGGTTTTGAGCTTTATCATTTAGCTGAAGCACTTTGTAGTAGTTCTACAGATTTGTGTGGCAGAGAAAAGTCAATTACAGCCTTGAATTTATTAGCAGTTAGAAACCAATACATTGCCAGATAAATTAGGAGACCTCCAAATTAGTAACTCTTTACTGCAAAGCCAGAAATGTTCAGCAAATGCATCATCTGTCTAAATTTATTCCATTAGTTTACATTGTTCATATACAATTGTGTCCAAGTTCTGAAGATTAAAAAAATTGATTAAACACAGCTCAAATGTATACTGTTGTGGAGAAACTACTCAGTTTTCCATAAATAGCAGAATATACCTCTAATATCTTGGTAAGCATATATCACAAAACTGATAAACTGTTATGGGCAGAGTCCCAGGACATACTTGCCTATTATACTGACGCTAAACTTATCTATGCTGTTTTACTTGCACGAAACAGAGCAGCGCAGTCCTGTGCAGACTGACTACTTTGGGTTCCAGAGTCCCATCAGACAAAAGGTGTCCCCTTACTTCACTGGACCTATGTACTGGCTTTATATGATCAGGTTTTGATAACAGGGAGGCTACAGGGGTGATTTCTGTGAGAAACTGCTAGAAGTTTTCCCTGTGTCTGACAGAGCCAGTGTCAGCTGGCTCCAGAACAGACCTGCCGCTGGCCAAGGTCAACACCACCAGCAGTGGTCGTAAGTGACTCTGGGATAACATTTTAGAAGTGGAGAAAAACTGAGCAACTGCAGCCAGAGGATGAAAATATACGAGAGAAACTCTGCAGACACTGAGTTCAATGTAGAAGGAAGAGGAGAAGGTGCTACAGGTGTCAAAACAGGGCTTCCCCTGCAGCCCATGGTGCAGACCATAGTGAGGCAGGCTGTCTCCCTGCAGCCCATGGAAGTCCCCATTCCAGAACAGGTGGATGTCCAAAGGAGGCTGCAATCATGTATGAAGCCATGCTAAAGCAAGCTCTTGACAGGATTTGTGGACCTGCCACAAATTGGAGCCCACATTAGAGCAGGTTTTCTGGCAGAACTTGTGACTCTGTGTGGGAACCATGCTGGAACAGCCTGTTCCTGAAGGACTGCACCCTATGGAAGGGACTGATGTTGGTGTAGTTTGTGAAGAACTGCAGCCCAGGGGAAGGACTCACGTTGGAGAAGTTTATGGAGGACTGTCTCTCATAGGAGGGACCCCATGCTGGAACAGGAGAAGAGTGTAAGGAGTCCTCCCCCTGAGGAGCAGGAGGAGCAGAGATAACATGTGATGAACTGACCACAACCCCAATCCCGTGTTCCCCTGCACTACTGCAGGAGAGGAGGTAGAGAATCAAGGATTAAAGTTAAGCCTCCAAAAAAGGGAGATGTGGAGGCAAGGTATTTTAAGGTTTTGGTTTTATTTCTCATGTTGCACCTACTCTGATTTGACTGGTAATTACTTTGGTTGATTTTCTCAAATCAAGTCTGTTTTGCCCATGATAGTAATTGGTGAGTGATCTCTCACTGTCTTTATCTTGACCCACAAGCCTTTTGTTATATTTTCTTTTTCCTATTCAGCTGAGGAGGGGAGTGATAGAACAGTTTTGGCGGGTATGTGATGTCCAAGGGTCAGGGTCAACCCACCACAACCTGTCTCAAAATTAAAAATTGTATGGCACTTCTGCTTTGAGTCCCAGAGCAAGCTTAGTTGCAAATTAGACTGATTTTCTTCCTAACTGGGGTACACCACGATGAGGTGGACACTGTTCTGTCCTGCACTGTCATGTAGTCAGGGGCAAGCCCTTCAGTGGGGCATACTTCAGCTTCCCTGTGTTCCTGTAAATTTATATAATACATTGGTTGATCATTATAGAAAAATTTTTCCGCTGAAAGCTAGTCATGAACCACATTTCTTGCCAGAGTGCATCCTTACAAGTTCAAATAAAATACAGAAATAAATGCTTAGGAAAGCACCAAGTTACAAAATTACAGAAACATAGAATCCTTTAGGTTGGAAAAGACCTTGAGATCATTGAGTCTGGCTGTTAGCCTAGCACTGTAAAATCTACCACTAAACCATATCCCCAAATGCTGTATCTACACATCACTTGAATACATCCAGGGATGGCAGCTCAAGTTAGGTATCAGTGTTGTTTCAGTAGTATAAAGCTTTTTTACTTTCCAAAAAAACTTAGGCAATTTGAACTGGTTTGTGTGGTAATTCGGTTTTGCAGTTATATCTTCTTTATTAGGAGTCATTCCATTTATTTCAGTGAGTTGCTCCAGATAATACTTGGGGAAAAGAGGAAAGAGTTTTGAGCCTTATATTTTATGCTGGGTTGAACACTGCTATATGCCTTCAAGCAATTTACTTCTAGTTTAACATTATATACTTCACATTTCTGTAAATTTATAAAAAAGAAAATGTTTCAGGGTACTTAGAAACTAGTTCCCATCAGACATTTCTACTGAAATTTAGCCAAAATTGCTTTTTGTACAAAGAAAATCTCATTTTCAGAAATACAGCTATATCAAGTAATGATTTATCTCAATATTTCTTCCTTTTCCTATGAATTTTTTCCTTATAGTTCTTCCCACAAATGTAAAAGTTCTCAATTCTGAAATATCAGTATGCGTGCATTTTATGTCATTCAATGCTTGAAAATTCATGTTTATGTACATTCCTTCATGTGGTGGAGAGTGCCACATTTACACAGGATGAACTATACCAGTATCCATTATTGATGCATTATTCTCTAGAGAACTGTTATGCTTGGCTAGGATAATGAGAATTTTAGGTTTGCTGATGTCTACATAAAAAATACAATGTGAGCCAGTCTTTGTCCTGATAAGTCCATATCCTGAACAAGATACAATAAGAATAACAGGGTTCCATTATGTAGCTATTATACTTAGCAATGAGTAAACTTTGCATCATCTTTTAAATCAAATGTGGTAGCATACACATACCCTGTTTGGAGTGCACTTGCTCTTCCAGCATGAAATTGAATTTCATGTTTACTTTCTTTCCTCTGCTCTTCTTTCTGTTAGAATCCAGTATCACATCTGATACTTTCTATCAGAGTTTTCGTCCAATACCACTTCTGGGTTGGTTTTCATTGTTGTCTGGCATTGGAAAGAGAAACTTTCTGATGGTGGCCACTCCTTGAATTTTGTGTATATAATTGGTGTATCACAGCTAGCACTGGGATGCCACAGAGTTATCAATCTCTGTTAAGTAGGAATCCTGAACCTTCAGTGAATATAATAGTATGTAATCTTGCAGGCAATAGGGCAGTGCTTCCTGAGCTGGTTTCAACAATGTGTAAGGGAAAAGAGATGACTTGCAATGTCCAGACCTTGTGTAAGGCCTTCCCTATATATAAATATGTATTTACAAGGTGTAATTTTGCATCTCGTCCTTGTATTTTCTAAGAAATGAAAAGAACATTCCCATAATGAGTTTGCATGGCCCGTGTGTGCTTTTTCTCCACTGCTCATGTAAACCATAGACCTCTGCCTTACCAGTCACAAAGCCATCTATCCTTGTTAATAAAGATGATTTAAGTAAGCCTCTAAGGGATAAGGTTCTCTTTCCATGACAACCAAAGTCTCAGTTTGCCTACTGGGAAATGACAGAAGCAAATTCTGATGAGAAAAGTGGAGACCTGAAAGTTTGGACATTTCTAAGCTTTTCATTTTACCCTTTTATAAGGCAAGAAAAGGAAGCTGTGGAAGATGCTGAAAATTATATAAGTGGTATGAAGAGAACTAAGGTAATGATCTAAGAAATCAGTATTTTTAGTAGCATTCAGCGCAGAGGACAGAATTAAAAAATCTCTCTCTGAGATTTTTAGCTATATTAAAAGCATAAAGCAAACTAAAATATTTACAGAGGAATATTTTTATATTACAGCCACATGAATTAATTAACAGTTAAGTACCCAATGTACTATCAAGTTTTTCATAGGGGTAGTGTGTGTGTTTACATGTATGTGCAAGGGTCTGTATAAGAGGGAAGTTTTCCTTTCCTTCTTGAAGTTCCATGTAGGAAAATTCTACTAATTTGTATTTGCAGAGGCAACTCTGTACTGTGCTCTGTGTCTGTCATGGGGAAAGTCTTTGTGATACCAGAGAGGGACACTCATCTAACACATGCAAGCTACTTCTCACTTTTGGTGCCTAAATTCTCAGACAAGAGGAAATAAATTACTTTTTGTAACTGCACAGTAAAATCTTGTGCTGAGAAACAATATGTTACATCTTTCTTATTTTAATATGCTTAGTTATTGGAAATACTGATATTCAAACTTTTAAAAAGGGGGGGATGAAGCAGGGTAGCTTTTGGAAAGTCCAAAGAAAAGATTTCTAATTGAAGATTATCTGAACTTTCGCCAGGCTTTAAAATGTGTTTTTGCAGAACCATGTCAATTCAACTTTAAATTTGTAAATGTATTAAAATAATCCCCGGAATAGTATAGAAAACCCCATTGGTGTATCAACATTATTATACTTCTTTCATCAAGATACTCCTTATGTCATCAGTTAAAGGGTGGAGACAAATTCGATTTGGTAACCAGCTTGTTCTTACTTGCTTTTGAAGTCTCAAGTTTCTTATTAGAAGTGCACAGTGTGCTTCCATGTGCAATGATTGAGACAAACAAGAACCTCTTCATCCACAGAAGAATATCTGTATTCTATATTTCTTCTCCACTGCAACTGTTTGCACTTTATTTCATGTTGTTGAGCATGAAAGATTAATTCCTTTAACATTTTTCCTAAATGGTATCTTTCATTATGATTCATTACTTTCCCAAGGAAATCAAAAGCAACCACAATTTCTACTCAGTAATTTCACAGAGTGAGGAAATGGTGGCTTCGTCAAAGTTAGGGAAATCTATTTAAGTTTGAGAAGTCAAGGCTGGTTCAAGTTTAAATGGAGGTTGAATAATATGAAGTAGCTCTTCTTAGGTGGAAAAATACAATGAAGTTTAAAACAAACAGAACCCAGATTTATGGCATATCATAGTGACAGATTCTGCTGTGCAATAAGAAGCTGTAACTGCAGAGCAACTCCAGCTATTTAAACAGATAAATTCCAGATTTACTGTCAGTGCTGTCAGCTGTATCTGACTCTGGGCTCCTTCATTAATATGTGTCCTTAGCAATGAGATCTCCTCAAATACTCTGATAAGAGACTTTGGCTCAGCATGTACTATGCATGCTTAAGGAACCTATAATTAATTACATTGAAAAAAACAACATCTTCACATTTTAGTTCTATGATATTTGTTTCTTTGGTGACTTTCATCTGGCAGCTTTCTGGCAAAAATGAAAAATAAGAAATCACAGTTCAGATATATAACAAAAAAGAACTGAATTCAGTAGTGAATTAACATCTATAATATATATAAATGTAGATTATTTTTTAAATTATTAACATTTTTGTAATCCTTGTGCTTACATGGTGGACCATTAACTACTTCAAATCCTTTTCACTCATCTCCTAGCATGTCCTAGAATTCTCTTAGGGTCTTCCTTGTGATCCATGATTCATCCATCAGAACATCAAAAATGCTGCTCTTTCTAAAAAAACATATATTTTATTAAATTATTAGTGTTAAAAGTGTAAAATTTATAAAAATTGTCCTCCTATCACACTTTAACCCAACACGACTACATTTTTACAAAAATCCCTGTTAGAATCAGAGGCCTCAGAAAAAAAATAGCCAGAAAGTAATCAGAGACACTTCTTACCAGTTGTCTTTGTAGACCAAGGGAGGGGAAAGAGAAATCATAAGCCCTGAAACGGATGAAGGCATATGGATGAGATGACAAGCATGAGTTTAAGGCTGTAATTAAAAGCATTAAAAGATTCTTGCTGTATTAGCAATGAGCAAATAGTGTGAAGAATGGCTACATGGAACACCTGGAGAGCTTGGTTGTTACAGTAAGGCTTTGCACCATCAGCACTTTCTTTCAAAGTAGCTCATCAAAACTTACAGCCTTTACACCAGTTTCAGCCTTGATACCCGTACACTGTACAGTATCTTTCCTTGAAAAAGACTACTTCAACCAAAAGCAGGTCACTGACCACAACTGCACTAAAATACTTACACTTTAATAATAAATTGCTGAAAAATTTGCTAGCATAATTTCCTCCTTTTGTGTTTACAAAGAATGGGTGATTTTCCAATGCTTTTCTTAATACTGGAAGCATTACCTCTTGATCTTGTTTTTGTGTTCTTCAGAAAGCAAAAGAGAATCATGAGATTTAGTGTCTTATTTTTTTCCTGGCTCTTTTCCTTTTTTATTTGTTACTTATGGAAGGTTGGAAAAGATGTGCAGTACTGTTTCCATTTGCTCTTGTGTTTTCAGTAGGCAAGAACTCAAATTTAAACAAAAGAAGGCACAGAGTAAATGGAAAATCACATAAAATACCTTGATGAGAAAGCACTTGAATGCCTTTATACCATGCCATAACAATTACCTGACAGAACAGCCGCTGTAGTGTTCAGAATGACTAGCTTAGACATTTAAAATTGTCACACTTGTTTAAAGATAACAATTATACAGTTGCCTGAAGTACAGAATACAACTTGTGTATCAACCTCTTCTGATTTTATTGTTCTGTACTTCCATAGAATCTCTAGCAATAATAAAAATGAACAATAATAAACCAGTAAGTTAAAACAGAGTTCAGCTTAATGGAAGAAATAAATGTTTGTAAGAGGGGAAAAAAAAAAAAAGGCATTTTTAGAGAACCTTAGCTAAAGAGAGAATTTACTTATAGGTTTCCCAAGCTGCATGTCCTCAGAAGTAGCTTCTTTTCAGGTAATTTGTATGTGAAGAATTTCTGTGATGGATAGACCTTGTCCTTATATACAGGAAAAATATAAAATTTCTATGAGTGAAAAGTAAGTTGCAATGTTTCCCACCTTGTGTTCCCCCATTTCTGTGCATTTTTACAAATAACACAAGGAAATACTGTAAAAAATATCTTTACACCGTTCAGTCACAATTTGCTCCTGGTGCAGCTAGATTCTTTCAAACTGTGTGAGAATTTCTTGCAGCATATATATAAAATAATGTAGACTACAACCATTTTAGTGATCTCATTGGCGGTACAAGATTAAGTTTTGTGAATATTAATAGCGGAATAAAGTTAAGTAAATTTTATGAGGTATGTTGATTCTGGGAAAGCAGCAAGGAAACAAGAGGTACCCAGCTGTCAAGCTGTTATGAGGATGGAGCCAGTCTTTTCTCAGTGCCACCAACAGGACAAGATGGAAACTGCAGCACAAGAAGTTCCGTCCGAATATGACCAGTAAGTTCTTTACTGTGTGGGTGACTGAGCACTGGAACAGACTGCCCAGAGAGCTTGTGGAGTCTCCCTTACTAGAGATATTCAAGAACTGTCTAGGCGCAATGCTGTACAATGTGCTCTAGTATAGCCCTGCTTTAGCAGCGAGGGTGGACCAGATGACCCACTGTGGTCCCTCCCAACTTTACCCATTCTGTGATTCTTATTCTTTGACAGCTGAGTATCAGGAATAGGTCAAAGTGTCAGGTATCACTGGATCATGTTGCCCAGAATTTTTGTGGCGCCTGTACAGATACTCAAAACCAGCTTGGACAAAGACCTGGACAACCTGCTGTAGCTGACTCTGCTTGAGAAGCAACTTAAATGGTTGTGTGATTTTGCGTAAATAAATATAAAATACAAATTTGTATTAAATATATATATATTTTTTATAGAAAATATAGCATTGATTTGTGCCGTAAGAACTGTAAGTAATCCTTAAAAAAAGATAGAAAAAAAAAAGAAAAGGAAACTTGCCAGGAATAATTGAGACAAAGATATTAAATATTTGACAAAACTATCTGCAGCAATAGCATTCTAAAAAATGCTTTTTCTCTCTAGCAGTGTGTTGCTAGATTTTTGTTATTAGGGATTTGTAACCTTTCATTTTGTTTCATTACAGCCTTTGTAATCTTTTATTGTAATTCGCCTAATCTACTCCAGTCTATTCTGTAGAACAAGACCTACCTATGGTGTTACCAAAAAATCTGTGTCCACAGTTACAAATGATTGATCAGATTGATGTTCCCAACCATCAGTTCTGATTAAATATTTTTCCTGCAGTCTTATGTTCTGATGTTACTCAGTTTTTGTAACACTGACCTTTTTTGTCTTGCTACTTGCATACTCTACCCCTGGAATGGCACACATTCAGTTTTTCTTTCTTTTTTGTTCTTCCCCATATAGATTTTCCTAACAGGACAAATAAAGAGAAATGGACACTGGGAAAGATTAAGCTATTGATATTGCTCACTGTGCTCTGACTCCTCTACCACAGAAAACAAGCTGAATCACAAATACAGTGTATGCTGCAGAAAAAGAACATACATGTTTTACACTTCAGTTTTTTTCTACTATACTTTGAAAATGGTAAGGATATTTTTCATATTAAAAATATATTTTTATTAAGATAAATCTTACAAAGATGGTCTCTAGTTGCACAAGCAGAATACTCCTCAGAGAAATTTTCTCTGTGTAGTTTGTATTTACCTCTGAGAAAATACAACCAGTGCGTTTCTGGCGAAAAGTAAATTCCAGGTGCAGTTTTATAAAATTATTTGAGGAAACATCATTTGAGAATAACAAGTTTTGGATGCCTGATGGCTGGCTGGATTATGTTTACGTGATGACTGACGAAAAGATGGGAATTGAATTTCTGGCAAGAAGAAAATGCAGGTTGCAAACATTTAATAGGGCATTTTTTAATTATCAGAGTGAGGAGGACGTGTAGAAGTGAATTCCTGCCTACACAAATCCTGTATGGTGCCAGACAAAATTTCTTCTTGGCAGAACTGAGCAAGAGCATTTATTATGTGGGATAGTATTATCAAAACTTTCATTTTGTATGCGAAAACAAAGATTGATAATTGTGATTTGTAAATAATTGAGGGGGTTTGGTTTTGGGTTTTGTTTGGAGTTTTTTAGTATAAACTGACATTATACGGGGAAAGAAGGGAGAAACTGAGTAGTTCTAATTATGATGTTAACTAGTCTATAGGTGTAAGGTAATTTTGAAGTTGCATACTTATTGCAAATAGCGTCATGTTTTTGTTGTAATAGGATAATTTGGCTTTACATAGCTAAAGAAAAAAAGAAGGACTTGAGTGCTTTTCACCCCATTAATAGTCCCCATTCCTTATTTTATTTTTCTTTTCTTTGCTAAGAGCTGTTTTCATATGGAGTGAAACTACTGTTGTCACAAAACAACATTGTACTTTTAATAACAGTCATTTAGACAGATTCGTACTTGCTGTGCACAAATGGATTAGCAATGTCACTTCAGGACATACTAAGGGCTGCATGGAATCACATCATCCTTTATGGAGCATAAAAGCCTTTATGGCTGCAAGCAACTACTACACTGTAGGGATTTGTTTAGTGTCTCACCAGCGTCATTAGTCAATTCACAGAGAGGAGGCAGAGCCCAGGACCAGTATCCTGCTGGTAAATAATTTTGGAATTACTGGGCCAACTGAGAAAGGATTATTTGTGCAATGGTGTCATTTATTGAAACCTCTTTTGGTTTCAAAATTGGCCCAAAAAAAGGCTTTTTTTGGGCCAATTTTGAAGACAAGCACTATTTAGCCTAAAGAAAGGTTTTTTGATGACCTGAAGAAAGAAATAATGCTTCTGAACAGAGAACTTGTTCAGATGAACAAGTCAATATTATAGTGCATTCTAAGATCCTAGCTAGCCATGCATATCACCAACACCTGTTTGGAAGGGCTAAGCTGAGGATGATGACTATCCACTTAAATCAGCAGTTTAAATCGTGACATAATGGAGAGGCAGAAAATAGATTTTACAAGTGAAAACTAAAATAAAGAGAAAAATATGGGTATGAAAACTAAAGATAAAAATGCAAATATCTTTTAAACATTTGCATAGGGAATTAGTGCATCCTTAGGTTAAAGGAAGAACTGTGTTTTTTGGTGTTTCCCTGTTGTTTTTCAAAGATGCGTTGCATCAATAACAAAAGCATTCACCTTAAGATCTTTATGAAACTCTGCAATCATTTTTAAGACCAGATTGTATCATTATTTTTCAAAACAGCCTGTCTAGAAATGCTTGGAAGTTTTTAATCCCTGAAGGCCTGCTTGAACAGCTTTCATACTGTGATACAGAGAGTACAAGTAAATGTGGAAATCCTCTACTTCTGAAAAAATACTGTCCTAAATTTTCACCGAATGTAGCAAACCATGTACTGTGTTACAGGACAATGCTAAAACTCTTTACTCAGAGAGACAGGATGGCAAACATAAATAACATTAGGTGATAGTGTGAAGTATAGAATAACTTGGGGAGAATTTAAAACATAGAATACATGGTGAAATATATTCGACAAATATTGCTGATGGACTTCCTGCTTATTCCACTGACAATATTCCTTCACTTCTCTCTGAGTTTCTAATGATTTAATAAGTAGATTGATTTTTGTGTTTTTCATCCTGAATTAGTCTAATCTTTTTCAGGTGTACTTCTTGAAAAGTCAGTGGAATTTGAAAAGTTCATAGTAAACCAAAACAAGGTCTTTTTTCTTCTCAAAATTGAGAAATGAAATGTGCAAGGAACTTGTGTTTCAACCGAAAATGTTTTCTTAACAATGAAATATTTATGGAAAATATTCATAAGGCAATAAGGTCTCACTGCAGTATGCAGTAATGAAGATGAGGAAAGATGACTGAAGACATATTTGGTTAAGCTAAACAGACAAAATACATTGTGTGCCCTGAGGGCTGAGATGGAGAACCCCACAACATCTAATGATTTGAGGCAGAAATAGCTTTAATTAATGTCACAACTGTAGCACAACAGGGCAAAATTAAATGGACATTTTGGGGAAGAAAAGGCTTTTTTATTTTGTCCTCTGTTTTGTTTGACTGGACTTGCAGCTGTGGATTAATTCTTGCATTGCATCTTCTGCAGACAGACGTACACAGTTCCCCTCTCATTTGTCTGCTACAGTTTGAAAGAAGGACAAGATATGCAACCACAAGTGCTACTTTTCATTCCTTCCTGGATGGACCAAGTGGATGGGAATGTGCAAAGCAGAAGAAGAGCCCTCTCTTTCTAATTTGCTGGATAGCAAGTTATATGTCTCACTTCAGAAGACAGCACTGCAAATGAAAACCCTGAAAAAATTTGTGCATGTTTTACAAGACAAAATGCTATGACCTCTAGAACATTTCTTGCTGTGGTGTGGTTTCTATACTACCCTTTATCTTATGCTTTAAACATGTACACAGGAAAATGACCTTGGTGTCTCAGCCAGTTAGGTGACCAGGGTTCAGAATCCAGCACAGGCTGGATACAAATCCGTACCTAGAGTACAAATACCTTAGGGACTTTTTAAAGTACAATTTTTGATTACTGAATAGAAAAGAATCTATATAATACTTAATTTCCAAACCACATTTTGCTTTTTCTCTATATAATGTATAGAAAAGCTTTAATGATGCAACATTTGCTAATGTTACACTCCTAGTGTGCAACAAATATTAAAGGCTATACTAAATTCTTGTACTTAGTGCACTTAAATTGCTGCACTCTCAAATGTTGCTTGGGGAAAGAGAAGAAGCATTGAAAGCTGGCTGAAGAAAAACAGAGAAAGTTGTAAACTGGCTGAATTGGAGACAGAATGCATATGGTAAAATTTCACAAACTAATGCTCATTTAGAATTTTGTTTCCCTACTATTTTATGAGCAAATTATCCCTTTTTTATCTTCTTTTTCTTCTAGAATCCTTAGTCTTTTGAATTTTGCATTCTCATGTAAATAGTGGATATAGACCTTCTTCATTTTCTTTCTGGCTGCAGATTTTATGCCCTGGTATAACAACTTTTCAGAAAGCTTCTTTAATAGGATGGTGGCAGAAGGGTGAGCTGCTCTGACTGCACATCTGTGTCATGCAGTCATGTATATGTGGCAATTTTAATGGGAATGATCATGCAGTAACATACTAGGGTTCAGAAAAAACAAAACAAACAAACAAACAAAAAAACCCCACAAACAAACAAACAAACAAACCAACTGTGGATTTGATTTGTTTTACCTGGCTTTACAGCCTGAGATTTTGGCCTGGGACAAACTCATCCCATGCATTATGGCCAGGTTAATTGAACAATCTATTGTAAGGATAGGGAGAAGAATGATGGGAAGGCTGCAAAGAACAAGGTGTGTTCTCCTTATGTATGTGAAAACTTAAAAGGCTTAATTTTGACATTTCATCTTGCTGTTGCAAAATGCAGTTTGAACCCCAAATTTGATTAAATTAAAACCAACCAACAAAACATCATAAATCAAAATAAACAATTCCCTGAAAAATAAAAAAAACCCAGAAAAACTAATGCAAAATTTTATTTATCTCCAATAGAGCTAAAAAGAGCTATTTTGACTGAGAATTATGTTTTGAAGGGATAGAGAGAATATAAGTAAACAGAAACTCTTTATTTTTCTCTCTGCCCTAAATACTAATATTTTTTCATTGTTTTTGGTGCAGTAGACATATCAACACAATCAGTTATTTTCACAGATTTACCCTCAAAACTAATTTTGTAATCCTAACACTTGAAGCTCTTTCCTCCCTAAATAGCACAGTGTAGTTATGTTTAGTAAATTGTATAATTTACTGCAGACATAAATGAATGTAGCTACACTGCTTAGTCTTGCAGAAATTGATTGCAATTAAAAGTATCATCTGGTGAAACTGTCTTGAGTGCTGTGGCCTTCAGATGAGCTGCAGGATGTGTGTGGTGCAAATCTTGGTCAGAGGCAGGAATTTATTACATTACCTTTAATAAGACTGGAGAACACAAAATCGGTCCAGGTGGCAATGATAAAATAAAAGGTGGCATCTGGAATTTAGTTTGATCAAGTTCTTTATATAGCTAAGAATACAGACTGTCTTGGTTATGAAGTATAGTGCAAAGCTAGCCAGCTAGGTATATGTATCACTGTTCTGGCAATGATACTAATTCAGAATGAGAGTTTGCCACAGACTGTTTCCTGCTAAATAATCTATAGAACAATATTAAAGGTGATTTTGTTTGTAATGCCAGAACAGTAGTTTTCATAGGAAGTTATGTCACATAAATGAAATATTCAGCTTGAAGTCTGAGGCACGAGGGAAAGTTTTACTTCGCTTCAGACTGTCATTGCTGTAATTGTTGAAACTATAAATTGCAAAACTATGTAAATTTATACGGACAGAAAACCTTGGAATTTCAAGTTGGCATTTTTATCCACCTGAGAAATGCTATTGAGAATTGTTGCCTTAAGACAAATTCTGCATAGAGTCACCTCATCATGTTAACTCCCACTGCTTTAATGTTTTTGGATGGGGATAAAAAAATAATCATTTTTCGTAGAGGTAAACTAGAAGGCAGCTTACAGAGAGTTGATGTGTCTGCATAGTCTGCTGTTGGTTCATTGCTCAGATTCCAACAGTGTTGAATTAGCAGTAGTGAGGATAAGTGGCTCTGTTTTTCCCAATGCATCTGACTCTTGATGTGCCCAGGTATCCAGAGCTAGCTTGCCTACTGACTCCTCCCCATACATGCTCTCTCAAGCAGTTAGTGTAACGCCCCAAACAGAATGAGGCAGTGATCTGGTCCTTCCCTTTCACCTGTATTTGCTGTAGTGACCCAGGAGAATAGGGAAGAACCAGTTTTCTTTCTTGGACGCTTCTAGTTTTAAATATCCCTTTCCAGGCACCATCTGTGTTCACAACAAAATGATGACAGAAGCCCTAAGGTAACACATACTGCACTGAAATATGGTCAGAACTGTTTTTTTGGTGGTTTTTAATGGCATTACTATGAGTAGTTGTCATGAAATGACTCATGAATGCTGTATTTAAGATTTCCTGTAAGGGTATAGTGTTTTTTTGCTGGAGTAAAGTTAATTTTCTTCATAATAGCTAGTATGGGATTATGTTTCTGATTTGTGCGGGAAACAGCGATGATGACACAGGCATGTTTTCATTACCATTGAGCAGTGCTTACAGAGTCAAGCCCCTTTTCTGCCTCTCACACCACCCCACAAGCAAGGGGGCTGGGGGTACACAAGAAGCTGAGAGGGGACACAGCCAGGACAGCTGACCTCAACTGACCAAAGGGATATTCCAGACCATATGATGTCATTCTCAGCATATAAATCTGGGGAAGAAGAAGGAAGGGGGGATGTCTGGAGTGACTGCATTTATCTTCCCTGTTATGCATGATGGATCCCTGCCTTCATGGAGATGGCTGAACACCTGCCTGCCCATGGGAAATGGTGAATGAATTCCTTGTTTTGTTTCCTTGTGCGCGTGGCTTTTGCTTTCCCTATTAAACTGTCTGTATCTCAACCCACGAGTTTTCTCACTTCTGCTCTTTCGATTCTCTGCCCCATCCCACCAGGGAGGAGGAGCAAACAGCTGAGTGGGGTTTAGTTTCCTAGCTAGGATACAGAAGGATAGTATTACATAGTTCTTCTTCCATCTGTTCCACCCAGTGATCATACAGTTTTTTTCATTTCCCCAATTTACAAAAGGAAACGCACTGAGAGTTGCATTTTCCACTGTAGCTGGTGCAAACCCCACTGCTCACCATGGGACTCCTTCCGGGACACTTGTTCTCCTCCACAATTCCCATGCTGTCTTGAAGAATCAATTTGCTATTCAGTTAAGTTTCTGTTCCTCAAAGTTTTACACAAATTTGGCACATGCATCTGTTTACGAACTCCTAGTTGGATCTATTTTAGATATTGTGGGAAAAGTCCCTCTGCCTTCCACACAGATTCCTGTATTTGTTTTGGTTTTCTTGGAATATATATGCTGAAATAAATTTTTTAGTAGAATTGCCAATTCAGTTTTTGGTTGGAAACCAGTGTTTTCATATGGTTGCAAAAGTTGCCTTTGTCATTAATTTTACTTTTTTCTTTTTTTGGTTAAACGAGAATTTTTGTTTATAAAATGTAATTTACCTGCAATATATTGTTGAAACTAATTTAGGTAATCCAAACATAATATAGGAAGCTTTCCAGGTTTCTTTCATGAATTAATTATTGCTGATGTCAAGAAACCTTTACAAAATTGTTTAAACTACTTCCACCAATTTATGATGAGAATAATTTTCAGCGTTGTCACAGAATAAGGACATTTTCTTTCCTCTTTTTTTATACTTTTAAAAATCTGTGACAAGTTCTATCCTAGGAGTAAATCATGTGAAATTATGACAGCTAAAGCACATAGTAAATCCCAAGTTAACTATGTTTTAAAATGATTATTCCCTTTTTAAATTAATTTTTTGTTTATATTAACGTTCTGTAAATGTGAAAGTCATGTTGAGTTTACATTTTTCTCTCTTCAGGTTTGCTAAATGTCTTGTGGTGATCTTCTTCATTATTCAGTACCTTTTCTAGTTGAGTTCACTAGATTGTTGTTGGGACAAGGCTGATTAACCCCTAAAGGAACAACAGTGCATCCCAGCAATTTAATTAATAACTGCAGACAGAAGGTGAGCTGGTAAATGGGGTTAGGTCTTCTGTTATAGGGCTGCAGATCTACAGACTTGTACGATGTTTGTTTTCTCAGTGTCTTTCCCTCAGAAGGTCTATTCATTCTAGCAGAGGTGAATGACTTCTGTTTCTTCTGTGAAGAATAATTGAGTGCTACATTCTTCAGCTTAAGTATATTGTCCTGTGTTATTAGTTAAGCAAGCATCCAATTATGTTTATCTAAAATGTTAATAGTAAAATGAATAATGATGAAAACTTGCTTTGTGGATTCAAGTTTCCTTCTGCACAAAAAAAATACCAGCATTTTTCTTTTACTTTGTCAGATAACAACAGTTGTTACTTAAAGGTCAGTTATCTGAAATAATGGGATAATTTACAAGGGATTATCACCTTTCACAGTGCTTTATTAGGAGTAGTATACTATATTCATTGAGAATTTATACCCTTGTATGATATAGTGCTGCCCTCAGTGATATATTGGAAAAATGCCAGTAGGAATCTGGGGACAAGGGAGAAAAAAGTACTTGTTTTTCTTCAGGCTTGACATAAGGTGCCCCAGTCCCCGCTTTAAGTTAGAACATCCCCAAAAGCAAGCTTTATCAGCTGTCAGATATCTCCACATGCTCTTCAAACAGATTGGTGAAATATGGGAAAGACTTACATACTCTTTAATTATAGTCCCCAAAAACTCACACTGGGGAAAGGTAGGACATTGCTTTGTAAAACTCTTCAAGAATGTAATTAAGAATGAGAGATCTTGAAAAAATTGTCCTGAGTCTAGGCTGGGAGCTGGCTCATAAGAAGTACTTGCATGAAAAATGATGGTAGAAAGTAACACAGTTAAACATGCGCTGGTTTCATTTTTTGTCTTAACTTTCAAATGATAAAGCATATGTTAATCATGGCAGGAAAACGCCAAATCCATATTGCTTTATTCATTAAAGAAATAGATTAGTAATAGAACTGCTTTAAGATCTTTTCCAAGCTGCTGAGAGACAGAGTAAGCAAACAAACAGCTCACTCTCCTAAAGTCAAAGATTCCAAGCTTGCTGATTTTTTCCTTTTTTTTTTTTTTTTTAATTTATGATGGTTATTTCATGACATAATCAAAGAGTTAATATTGCTAGTGCTGTCTACATGCCATACAATGATATGTGGTGGACAAATTAATTTTACCCT
This sequence comes from Lophotriccus pileatus, assembly GCA_035583135.1. Lineage (NCBI taxonomy): Eukaryota > Metazoa > Chordata > Aves > Passeriformes > Tyrannidae > Lophotriccus > Lophotriccus pileatus. Next base: position 74,112,300 of record JAWWES010000081.1, on the reverse strand, counting down.
TTCTAATGCTTCGTAGCTGTGCATCAGCTAAATGTGATATCATGTTTCCATCTGGCCCCTTGTTGCGGACACATTTACCTCTTTTTGCCTTCCTTTTAGAACTTAACATACCAGGAAGAAGAGGAACTATTTAAATTACTTAATGAATGAATCTGCATACAGGCAATTATTTTTGTTGAGCTTATAAGCCACATCAGTATCCTCATGTAGTCCTAATATTGACAAAGTTTTTAATACAGGGATGTATACAAAACCTCCTGGGCATGTTGTCTACCCAATTTCTTCAGCTTTCCAATTAGGGGAGAATCATGTATTATCAAAACACTACCTTCCGCTGCCCCCCCAAAAAAAAAACCAAACAAAAAACCTAACTCACAAAAGCCTCACAAATCCAACCTAAAGTGAATGAAATCTAATTATACTGTGGGTAGAGAGGTTTTACACTCTGAAGACTGCATTATTGCATCTGTAACATGCATGTGACAGTAATGTTAACTGGAGAAGAAGAGGACTAATAAATATATATCTGTTTAATAGGTTGGTAGGTACATCAAAGAAATTTTTTGAATTAAATAAGGATTTACAATGCTGCCTTAAAAATATGCAGTATTAAAAAAATTACAACCGATGATGCTTAATTCAAAATCTGCTATCACCAAGATCAGAAACTAAAATACAGGATGAGATTTAGAATCCCCATAAAGGAATTTAGGAACCTAAAGTAGAGAAATTAACATTTTCTGAAAAGTTGATTCTTAGTTCCTATCTAACTAAGGTCTGCATGATTAGTGAGCTTGGGAAGCATTACTATGTCTTTGACATTATTACTCCAGTTTCTAAGAACTAATGCAGTTAATAGCACACAAAATATATCTATTCTTTTTCAATTAGCAAAATAGAAAGAGAAATAACTTTTCAAAAGTTGATGTAATTCTAATGTTCTGAATGTTAATGTTAATGCTGGTACGGAATTAAAACATGTCAAGCCATTCTTTAAATGAACACACTTCATAGGCATGTACAAGAACAGAACATTAAACAGGATAGATTCCTCTAACTTAGAAAAACAATCATTGCTGTCATAGATGTTTATGCACCTCTGGGCATTTTTTATAAATGTTATGTCTGACTGTTCATCTTGTCTTTGAAAGAACCCAGTAAGGAGATTTAAGTGTGATTCTGCAGAACATGGCACCTTCTGAGGGCAGCTGGAGTTACTTTTGAGAAATCAAATTAAGGAAAAAAATATTTACTGAACAGTCTTTGTAGAAACTTAATTGGAGAATTTAATTTTAATATTAATAGTAGTGGGTGGAAACATCTAAAGTTCTGTTACGCAATGAGATTTGATTAGACCCATCGTACCCATAAATACTGTTGGTCATGTGTGTAAATTTCCAAGTACAAAATTAGATAATGAAAATTGAGACAGAATGCCTTGTTCAAAATTTACGGCAGTTTCTTGGTAAATTTTTTTAGAAGTTTTTATTGAGCATAAACCAGTTCATAAAAAAAAGTACTACATCTTTGGCAGCCTGAAACTGTTACAATAAACTATAACAAAACAGTTAAAGCATGAGACCCCCAGTGTGAGAGTGGGGACAAAGAAATAGTGTATACGAGCCGAATATAGTAGAGACTAGACCAAGCTACTTAAAGAAGAAGCATTGAAGAAATGAGAAAACATATTTTACACTTAGAACTATTGTTTTGCAAATAAGAGTAAAGTAGTTATATAATATAATACCAATAGCATACAGAATCTCAGAATCCCAAAATCTCAGCATGGGTAAGGTTGGAAGGGACCACAGTGGGTCAAGTGGTTCAACCTTCCTGCTCAAGCAGGGATTAAGCCTATTAGACAAGTGTGATGTTCTTTCCTGTATTCATCAAAACAACTATTGCATAGTTTTTGCATGTGCATATACACATGTACTTCTTTCTTTCATGCAGAAACAAATAGCTTATGTATGTTGTAGGAACTCTGCTTTAAAAAATATAAGTATTTAATTTGCTTTAAAATAAAATTTTATGCATTTTTGCCTAAAAGGTTTATCTGAAATTTCTGAAAAAAAAAAAAAAAAAAAAAAAGGAAAAGAAAATAACTGGGCAATGCTTGTTTTCAGTTCATTTTTTTCTTTGGTTGCAGAATGGATTCAATAATTTTTCTAGTAAAAAATAGCAATTGCTGAAGCTAAAGAAAAATATATTTGAAAAGTATACTTCCACTGACGAGCAGTACAATTTCCCTTTATTTATATTCTTTTATTTTCTCATTCACTTCAAAAGTTAAGTGCATTTTTCCTCCTTCCTCTGAAATAGTAAGGTATTATTTTTCTCAGCTTGAAAGGAGAAGCAGTGTCTGAGAGATTTCTGTTACTGAACAAAGGAACGGATTGTCTAAATTTTATGGTTACTGCTTTAGAACCCAGGCTGTCAGATTGGAACATATAGTAGGAGGCACTGTAGGTACTCATACCAGGGGAAAAAAATATCCAGAGAATACTGAGAGACAAAGTAATGGGATTATTTCTGTTATACTAAGGGGGGTATTACAACATAGAGAATTTTAAGAGAGATTAAGGCAACTGGACATTTCTTTTGGGTGTTTTTATTTAGCTTCTAATTAAACTTTGAAAATCTCCCCCCAAATCTGGAATTATTCCACTTTATCTTAAACACTGAACTATGATACTTAAGATACCCACCTACTTACATCAGATTCCCTCAATCAATGAAAACAGCTGGACTGAAGCTGCATTACTCGCTAGAGAATCCTGACTGATTTCAGAGCAAAGAGGGTGACTAAATCATCCTGAGAACCATAGAGGAAAGCAGTATGCAATATGTGAAATTAAATAACCTTTTTATTTTCTTCCGACCAGCTTCTCTTCTATGCTTTTAAAGTCTGCAGGTCATTATTTTCTTAGACACTCATTTTGGCATATTGATGAGCTTGTTTACCACTGAGAAACAGTTTTATCAGGGATGCATTAATTTCTGAGGTACAGAATGAAGATGTTCTTGTTAAGGAGAAAAAGATAGAATTACTTATATAAATACAGTGTTATAACATATCCATAATAGTTCTATTATAATTTTTAGGTGTTTACTATACTGCAGCAAATAGAATATTCTTTTTTTTTTCTTCATATATAGTTTCATTACCAATGCAGAAGATATAGACTCATTGATAATTGTTTGTACAGTGGTGATAAACCAGCTAGTTTATAGAAATGGATTTTTTCTCCCTAGAGTGCTAAAAAAAAAAAAAAAATCTCTGTATTTCAATTCAGGCTGTTAATCCTTATAGTTCAGTGTCCTTCATGTTAAAACAGGCAGCAGGGGAGATTTTCTAACATACTAAAATGCATCAAAAGCTTGTCTTCCCACATGGAGCCACTGATTGTTGGTCCATTGTTCATAGTCTCACCGTAGCCAGTGGGACTTCTAAAATGGAGTCCAGCAAATCAGTTGGGTAAATGGAAAACAGTAAAGTTTTGTGAAAGTGTGAGAAAGGTCATTTTGATGTGTGCTTGCCATCCATTCATGGCCTCATTTCAGTATGGACAAATTTCTACCTTTAACATCGTGATTTTGCCTTGGAGAATTGAACTGATTACTGATGTGCCTACAAAGTTTGTGTGAAAGCACTTTACAAAATCAAGCCAAAATGACAATTTACAAAAGCTTTTCTTATTCTTTGCTCTTACAAATCATAGTTACTCTCATAGCAGGGACTAGCAGCAGCCATCTCTGCCTTTCTCACTGCAGGCTATTGATACATATTATTAGCAGCTACATAAAGCAACCTAGCTGGAAAACAGAGGGGGAGAAGGATATATTTGTTTGGTAACTTGAGTTCCTATTAGAAAGCACATAAAACCTGTACCCTGACTGGCTTCTCACTGGTTTCCAAAGGAATTCTTACACAGCGTTTTTAAGCTCAAATCTACAATGAGTCAAAGCAAATTACATTCTCATTGCTTTTCATCAGTGCAGAGGGCACTGAAACCAAGCTCATGCACATCTTAAATGAACACCTGATGTCGTGTTGCTTTAACTTATTACATTTCCAAAAATTGCTAGCTAATAATTGTAGGGGTTCTTTTAGATGATTTAAAATTGCAACAAAACTGCTTCGACTAGATCTTTTCTTTGTTCACAGTAAGAAAAATTCCAGGACAAGTAACAAGAATTATGATCCTGACTTTCAAAATCTGACTACGCTGCAGATACTTTTGCCAAATGATGGTTTCAGAGAACTAACTTTTTTTTTAATGTCTAACAGAAAATATATCACATAGTAAGTCACCTTTAGGAACTGTGTGGTTGAACTTGGAGTAGATGAACTACTATGTTTGCATCTGGTGGGGTTTCCCAGAAAGTTTTATGGCAACAGGTTGTGTATTGCATATGTTTCCTTCAGTTCTGTTTTGCTGAACTCTTTACTGATCTGTTTTCTGAGCTATCTTTTTGTTTGGTTGGTTGGTTGTTTTTTTGTTTGTTTGTTTTTTCAGTATTTATAATGGATAGCACAGAAAAAAAAAAAAGAGGAAGAAATATCTTAACAAGGCACGCATGGAATACTTAATCCTTCTGTTTACATATATGTAGTACAAATGAGAATAAAACATGTTCAAAAAACACAATTTAGATTAACGAAATTCTGGAGATAAATAAACCCTCCTTTATCTCTGAGTATTAATAATAGCAAAGACAAAGCTAAAAATCTTTGAAAAGTCACAGTTAAATTTAAATAGCATGCATAATGTAAAATTTTACATATTAATTGCTGACATTTTGTCACAGATGTATTCAGAATTGATGAATCTACAAAATCAGCCTCAAAATAAAAGGAAAAAGTACTTTTGCAGTGCTTCAGCTGTATCTGTTGCCGCGGTTTGGTGAAGGAACACACCAGGGTTGGGGTTCCGGGTTGCAGGTCTGGGCAGGACTGTCCCGAGCTGAACTAATTTATTCAAGATGGAGGGATATTTAAGGTCTGGGGAGGTTTCTGGAACTTGGGAGGAGTATGCAAAACTAAGGGTGATGATAGGACAGAACATACATAACAATTAGGAGGAAGGGTTATGTAAAACTTGGGGTTGATAGGTGGGGTTTATATGAATATGCATTTAGGAGGAGGGATTACAATAATGAAACTGGGAAAGAGGGGGAGAATGCACAGTAAGGGAGTAACAACCATTCCAAGGGAGCAAAGTCCATAACAACAAGATGAAACATAACTCCAAATAGAGGCATCAACTTAGTAATAAGTTCCAGCCTAAAGTCTCTGCAGTACAGTCCTCAATCCTCAGCTAGGAATTCTGTTTTCCACATGGTGTAGGATTCTTCTTCATCCTGGCCATCTCCAACAATTTGTCGTGTAATTGCTCACTGTTATGGAAAAAAAAAACTAATAGATTTTGCCATTATTCACTGAATGTTCACCAGACAGCTGTAGTAAATCAGTTCAAAATCCAGATTTGTGTAACTCCCAAGACCTAGATAGAAGACCTAGATGACCAAAATCATCTATCTGAGCAACCTCCTAAGAATAGGACCTGAACCCTCTGGCCATTTTAGTTTTTTTCCAGGTCACCAGATTCCTAGCAAAAATGTCTGTAGCCACTAAAACTACTGAAAACATCAGCTTACCTCACTTCTCCCATGTGTTTGTGGAAATAGATTAAAGTTTCATTGACTTTACAAGGAATTTTGAAGGTAATTGTCACTAGAATTTCTCTGTGTTAGACTTTTTCCCTATATTCAAATTCATTGGATCCATTTTCTTTGTTTGTTTTCAAGAAACAGGTAAAAACTATTCTGCAGTTATTCAGTGCTAGTTTAGGTTCTTTTATATATACAAAGTTTTAAGATGTAAGCTAAATAATGTAAAGTTGCTCAGCAAAAATTATTGTCACATACTGGCAATATCACTAAAGTAAATATTTTAATTATTTCTCTCAGAACTTCTTCATGTTCATATTTCTTTAGTAGGAGTTCTGATGCAATTCAGTTTTCCTAAATAAACACTAAAGAATAAAGAGTGTTTTAACAGTTTCTGCGTCCATTTCACAGAACTCAATAAATGCTATTATTTCATCATAACAAAATAATGATTTAAGTATATTTTACATGTCTTCACATCATTAGGCTTGTGTAATATTTTTGAGAAAGCTGAACACCAAAAAGATCCTTTAACTAGCAAAAAAGTGAAAGAGGGGGTTGAGGGAGAGAGACTGTGTTTGAAATTGCTTTATAGAGGGTATCTCTGTAAAATAACATCTTTTTTTTTTTTTTCTTCCTACAAAATCAAATGTTTTGACCTTTACCAAATTAATAAAAGTTTCCCTTAGGACTCTAACATAATCTTGGAAAGTTCCTTCTATTTAGAGTAAAGTATTATGAAAGCTGTCCATCAACTGAATTATAGTTTGCAACTAAAAGTCTGTGTTCTCTATGTCTGAATAGAAAACTGGTTCTAACTCCAAGAACTCTAGTGGTTCAAACTCTAAATTGGATCATGTGTCATAAGTGGTTGTGATGATTTTACCCTGGCTGGAGACCAAGTGCCCATTCAAAATACTCTATCATTCCCCTCCCCAGCTGGACAGGGGAGAGATAAGGATGGGGAGAGATCACTCACCAATTGCTGTGAGGGTCAAAAGAGACTCGATTTGGGGAAATTAGTTGAATTTATTACTAATCAAATCAGTGTAGGAATAAGAAATAAACCCAAAAACTTCAAAGTATGTTCCCACCTCCCCTCATGTCTTCCCAGGCTGAACTTTATTCCTGAATTCTCTACGTCCTCTCCTGTAAAGGCACAGGGGGAATGGGGAGTGAGGACTGCGATCAGCTCATCACATGTTCTCTCTGCTGCTCCTTCCTCCTTAGGGGGAGCTCTCCTCACAGTCTTCTCCTGCTCCAGCATGGGGTCCCTGCCACGGGTTACAGTTCTGCATAAACTGCGCTGGCATGGGTCCCTTCCCATTTTGTGCAGTCCCTCGGGAACAGGCTGCTCCAAGGTGGATCTCCCATGGCATCACAGTGCCAGCAAGTGTGCTCCAATACAGGCTTCTCTCTCCACAGGGTTACAGGTCCTTCAAGAAGCCAGCACAGGCTTCCCACAGGGTCACAGCTTCCTCTGGACATACACCTGGTCTGGCATGGGGTCCTCCATAGGCTGCAGGTAGATTTCTGCTTTACCATGGAACTTCATGGGCTGCAGGGGAATCTCTGCAAAGCCCTGAGTAGCTCCTGCCTCTCCTTCACTGACCTTGGTTTCTGCAGGGCTGTTCTGCTCATATATTCTCACTCCTCTCTGGCTGCAGTTGCTAACTTTTTCTCTTCTTAAATATACTATTCCAGAGGCTGATGTGCTCGGCCTTGGTCAGCAGAGGATCTGTCTCAGATCTGGCATTGGCTCTGTCAGACACTGGGGAAGCTTCTAGCAGCTTCTCACAGAAACCACCCCGGTAACCTGCTTGCTATCAAAACTTGTTCATACAAACCCAATAATGAAGCAAAAGCAAAAAAAAAAAAAAAAAAAAAAGAAAAATCATATTTTTTATCATTTTTAAATAATAATGAATTCTGTCTAATTAAAAATTCATAAACAGATTTAAGAATATTTCTCTGACTCATTACTGGAATAAAGCAGTGTCAAAGAGGATTATCTCAACATTTTGAAAAGCAGGTCTGGCCTAAAGAAGTGCTAGTCAGCCCTTACAATTTCTGTTCTGTGAGAAATGTTTACATTTGCATGTTTGATTTCATTTTATGACAAAAAAAATTACGCAGTTGTTCTGAAAATACCGTAGTGTGCTCTGTTTCCAAAAATTAATATGTACCCAAGGATAGTGGAAACTTTGAAATTCCTGGATCCTTTGGGCTGCCTATTTCCAACTGTACTGACATCCTGGTGCAGAGAGTTTTGATTCAGAGGATGTCAGCAGGAAGTGAGAAGAGCTACTGTTAGAGTTTGGCACACTTTGTGCCTGCTTCATTTATTTACACAGTTTCATAGAAATCTTCTAAGAAACTGGTCCCACTATGGGCATTAATTTTTATCCTAACAAGAAATCTATACTAGAGGAGAATTTTGAAACTCAACACTTCCATAATGAGCTGTGCAACTCTTGCCTGACATCCAACAAGTTTGCAGGATCCATACCTTACTTTCCACAGCAGTATAGATGAATCTTCTTTTATCATGATTCAGAAATGTCTCCCTCTTTAAAGCCTGTCTGATCAGTAAACAATTAAATCTGTCTCATAAGTAAGCTGTTACAACTCTTGCTGACTTGGAATGTTCTGCACTTTTTTCATAGCTGAATTCAGTCCATTGCTCTTAATAAAGTTGCAAGCACTTAGGGGAAACATTACTCTAAATACAGGAACTGTGGAGAATCATTCTTGGGTACTTGCTATTAATTATGTTTTGTGAAGTGCACAGAGCCCTCCACAGTGTCGATATGCATCAGACAGTGTAGTTTTGGTAAGATTCAAGTTTTTCCTTGCAGTCAATAACAATCCTGAAAAGAGAACAAGTATGTTGATTTCTTGTTAGCTAGTATTCAATTGTCAAAGTGTTTTATTCCTATTTCTGTAAAGTTTTGGGCAAGTTGAAGAGACTTTATTACAGAAAGAACCATTATCTCTGATGCTAGTATAATGCTATAGATTCTACAACTAGGTTAAACCCCATACATCTTGATGTCATGCTTTTAAAAATATTTGCAGATTTTCTGAATGATAGTCCTTTTCCTTAAGAGTAGTTGAAAAGCTCAAGGCAAGTAAATAAATGCCTACAAGAACTAATGCTGTCAAATCTGTGCTTTGTTGGGAAGAATAGAGGGAGCAACTAGTGTGAGTCAGTGGATCATTGTTGTAGACTGAACAGATTAGGAAACTGAACTTATATGAAATTTAGAATTCCTTTTAAATTTCAGTTGGAATTAAAAAAGCAACGTAGCTCTTCTAGAGTCCATAGAAATGTCACTGTTGACAATAAGGTAATCAGCATTTCAGCCTTTGCTTATGTGATAAAAAAGGTAGATTAAAAAAAAAAAAGAAAAGAGCAAAATAATAGTTTTGTGGTAGTTCCATTGCAATCTTTATATCTCATTTCTTAATACATATAAGAAATTCTTGTTACTGGTATTAGCAATTAACCTTACTACTTCAGGATTAATTGACAATAGCAAATATTATTTTTATTTAATTTACAATATCCAATATTATTGTTTTATGAAAACACATGAAGAAATAAATGCGTGCTACATCAAGGAAATAGCTCTTAAGAAATGAGAACTCAAACAGGAATTCCTAATACTAACTGCTATAATTTGTTTCTTTATGTATACTTACTCTTTCTAAGGGCAATGAAACTCCATCGGGTCCAGCAAAGTTGGAATGTACTGTAACAAAAGTACACCTGTTCGGTGTTTGAAGGCGCCGAGGCCCCTTTTCTACCTTGAAAAGACTCCTAAAGCTACCAGCCACATGAGGGCAGCAAAGATCTAAACTCTAACTGAGGGTCGCGTGGGACTTCGACAAAATTGTACAAGCCAGAGTGGCTTCTTCCTTCTTCATCTCTTTTTCTTTTCACAGGTAAATTTTAAGAAGATCATGTCAGTGATGGTAGAAAGTCCATTACTGTAATCTTTTAGAAATCACTGGATAAGCCTCTGATGGGACATACTTGATGGCATTTTCTTGCCATTAAGAAGGTTAAATGGCTTTTAATAGGAATCTCCAACATTACTTTGGAATTTCAAAGCAGATTTATAAAGCCTGTTTTTTTCTACACTATGTGTGAGAGAAACTGTATCATGGCATTTAAGCCAGAACTGTACCTTTGTTTCTAAGGTACAGAATAAGAAAAGTTTTCCTGCAGTGCATTTCTTTTGTAATATTTCTTCCTTTTAGTACTATTTCTTCCTTTGTGTCACTTTCTCTTAATTTTCACAACTGTTTTTTTCTGTAACATTGATTACAAAGGATCTGAAATATCATGTTCTTTATAATTGTTTCAATTCTCTATAAATTCACTACAGAAGCTTTAGGTAATCTGAGCCAACAGAACTCTCCACTATCTAATGTCTTTTCAGTACAAACTTATCTTAAATGGCAAACCTATATATTTCAGATTTCTGTGTTTTTACTTTCTAGTGCTCCATGTACCGAAGAATAAACTGAAAAAGAAATAGAAATGCATAAATTTCAGATTAATAAGCATGAACGGCCTGCAGCCCTCTTGGCTTGTACTAAACAATATTTCACAACTAAACACAATGAAATGAGGCAAAATTTCTGTCAATATTGAGACAAGTTTCTCTGAAATGTAAAGCTTTTGTTGAAAATTAAAAATCCTAAAACCTCCCAGCTGTGTGACTTGATATAGCCGTGGTGCTATGTAGCTGTTGTTAAAATGTTGATGTAATTTGCATGCTTCAAGTTTTTTCACTCAGTAGTTATCAACCAGGATAGTGCCATTTTCTGAAATCTTAGTGCTGAAAAATATGAACATTACCTGAGCCATTAAATATTTGTAGTAGGAGAATGTGAGCTTTTTCAGGAAGGAAACTTAGTCCTATTTCACATAGACAAAAAACAGATCATGGTAGTCACCTTCCTAGTCTTCAGTTGTTATCCTGGTAGTGATGAGAAGTTATTTTTCTTGATGTTAATGTAAATTTTTTACTGAGTGACTCTGGCACTGATGCTCAGATAGTGCAAGTGGAGATGAATGGCAGACATATCTCTTCTGTGACATCTTCGCCCTACCCATGAACTCCCAGTTCCCATTGATCAGAACCGGAATGCAGTCTTTCAAGGAGAGAGCAGTTTGGGCTTTTGCTTGCACTGCTGTTGCCTTGCACGTGCTGGGAGACTCTAGTGAGGGAGTCAAATCCTTGCAGCAAAAAACTCCTTTTATGATTACTTTATGTGTGGCTCATATACCATGCCTGAAAGTGCATTCCAGCCTTTTTCTGTGGGAAAAGACTGCATATCTCTCACACTGCATTTGAGGCATAAGCATTTATGTGACTTGTCTCAAAGATGAAAGACATATTTCTTATCAGCAGCTGGTGTTTTTGAGATGCGTATTTGTGTTCTGCTCTAGCAAAGTCCTCTTCAGCAGTTTCTCAGAACAAATAAATCATCTGTAAACATTCTCTAATATAGAGCATATCGAGCAACAGGAGGGGGGCAAGGGCTAGAGCATATCTGATACAGTTAGAGCAGAAGAGGATCTCAACGCATGTGAATGGCCATAACATGAGTATAGTACACCACAAAACAGTTATGGTGAGGAGCTTATTGACTGCACATCAAGATTTGTAATGATTGCAGGACAACTGTGAGTGTTCCAGCTGATTGTTGTAAAAAAATATGAGTTAGTGGACAGACAAGAAATTAATGATATATTTTTGGGTGTAGAGGGTATATCTGAGACAGGATGATTTTGTGATCCCCTTTAAGTGATCAAGAGTATCAGCAGATGAGTAATCCTACTTATACATCAGAACAGACCAGTATAATAGTAATTCAAGATAGTAGTAGCCACCTCCTACAGGAAATATGAAATATCACTGCCCATAGATCAAAAGAAGCTTTGCTACCCATATGATCCATTGTCCAATTTGCTGTAAAGTGGAAATTATTCTGGAAAGGACACTTTAAATAGGTTAGTGAAATAAATTGAAACTTAGGTCTCAAAGATGAAACTAACTGTAGCTGTATATTAATCCTGGTTCTGTGTTTATTTTCCAACATATTTGCATGCCATTTCCATAATTTCTTAGCAGTATAACATTTTTCAGTCAGTCATGCTGACTCAGCCAGTCAGGCATTGCAAGCTGTAAAATGTTGTGCCTAGCTCCTGTGAAAATAGTTGGTGATAGATTTCTTTGTGCTGTTTACAGATGCTTTAAACCATCAAAGGCTTTGAAGCTTTTGTAAAATCATTCCCATTTCTTTTAACTTCATTTTCAGAGGTTCTGTAATACTGGTTTTGCAATATTGGTTTTGCAGTGTTTTAGCAAATTAAGTAATCTCAGTAAATGATATTAAGTAATGAGTCTTTATACTGGAATGATTAATTCTATTAGATTTGTCAGATTGATGATGAGCTCATTTGCTGAAGTTTCTTCATGTGCTTGGAAATCAATGTACTGAAATGTAGTGATCATTTAAAAAAATTGCTTCAAGCATTTTCAATATTTATTGTAATATTGACTACAATATTTATTGAAAATGATCAGCATTTGGTTTTAAAACTTAATAATTTCAAACTAAAATATTACCAAATTTGATTAAATGTTTTTTAGATAACTTCTTGATGACTGAGTGAAAGTAAAAAATTAACAAATGGTTTAAATCCAATATCACAAAGAAAATTCGATACAACATCATCCAGATAAGCAAAGTCCTTTCCTATGTAGTCCTAGATGTATCAACTTGACTGCAAAGTGAAAAAAAAAAGTCATTTGACTGTAAGAAATCTGAAGTTTGAAAAAGGGGTGTTATTGTCTAGATACACAATATTCTTTAAAATTTTGGTTGTCGTTTTCTATTTTTAATGAGGTTTAATTTGAAAGGTGTTTGCTGGTACTAAAAAAAAAAAATACTGACAATTTTTCCTAATATGCTCCACCTTATTTATTTCAGTGACTTCTCTTTATTTCTATTTGTCCTGTGATCCATACTAAAACTTTCTGAAATGTGTTAAAGACATGCTTGAGGAATTTCATGTATTTGTTTTAAATACATTTTCTGTTGAAAGTATACTTCCTGTTCTAGTGTCTAGAGATGCCAAACTAGTCTGATGCACTTTTACATACTCTTAAAAATACATAAATAAAAATAATAACTAATATAATAAAATATACGTTTTCAGTGAAAACTTAGAACACACTTTGCAACTCAAAATAGCTATTATTTGCATTTACAAGGCTTGTGCCCCTGCAAATTGAGTGTTTCTAGTAGAGTTCATGATGTGAAATTACTGTAAAAAATGCATGACATCTGAAGTTAAGCACTCAAAAAGCATTATATGACAAAATCGTACAAATAAAAAAAATTGCTTTGTTGTTTAAAAATGTTTGAACACTTAAGTAGTATTGTAGAATATGCAGATGTCCTGTCACATGCAAGGAAAATAGTGTTCTGATATCTCATTTTTTCATGAAGATATACTTTTTTCTCCTAAATTTGGTATCTGAGCAGTGCAGAAGAAAGACAGGAAACAGTTTCCTTCGCCTATTTTTAAAAATGATTAACTGCAGTAATTTCTTTTACAAGTTCTTCACATTTCATAAATAGAAAATAGAACAAAGTTCTTCAGTTATGTTAAATATTGCAGATTCAGTATGTGCAGCACAGACAAAATGAACCAGAAACATGTAGAAAGAAAATGTTTTTGCTTTCTTTTATTGGATGGTTTGTTGCTTTTGGGTTTTTTTTGGTTTTGTTTTTGTTTTTTTGAGAACACGCGCAGGATCACTCTCGAGGAGAAGAGACAGCGCAGAAAGAGTCGCGTCTTGTTGACATCACCAGAAGAGTCTTTCTGCTGTGCCTTTTGCAGCCGGACTTGTCTGTCTTGCATTGGCCTTTTTAGCCATCAGCGCGCTTGTAGCAAGCCTGGGTAGAGCCCCTCCCAAATCTTCGTTCGCAAAGCCCAGCCATGATGATGATGATTGGATAGTTACAGCAAGCAACTTTAGGCTAGAAAAAAAGTCAACACTGTACTTCAAGTTTAGCTGTTGAACTGGTATGTAGGTTCTCTGTAAACTTCAGAAAGGTGAGTCAGAGCAGCCAACGTATCAGCCAAACACTGACGGGGAATCAGCATGTACATAACTAGATAT
>JAWWES010000081.1:74045754-74086158 GCA_035583135.1 Lophotriccus pileatus | reverse complement strand
TGAGCACAAGTCCTATGAGGAGAGGCTGAGGGAGCTGGGGTTGTTTAGCCTGGAGAAGAGGAGGCTCAGGGGAGACTGAGAGGAGGTTGTACCAGGTGGGGGTTGGGCTCTTTTCCCAGTCAGCTATTAGTAGGACAAGAGGGCATGGTCTTAAGCTTTGCCAGGGGAGGTTTAGGTTAGATATTAGGAAGAAATTCTTTACAGAGAGGGTAATCAGGCACTGCAATGGGCTGCCCAGGGAGGTGGTGGATTCACTGTCCCTGGAGGTTTTTAAGATGAGACTGGATGTGGCACTTAGTACCATGGTCTAGTAACCACGGCAGTGTTGGATCAAGGGTTGGACTTGATGATCTCAGAGGCCCTTTCTAAGCCGGCTGATTCTGTGATTGATTCTATGATTCTGCATCCAGTTCTGGTCTCTTCATTACAGGACAGACATAGAGGGAATCCAATGTAGACCCACAAAGATGACTAAAGGAATTGGAACATTTGCATTCAAGGACAGGCTAAGAGAGCCAGGTCTGTTCATCTTGGAGAAGAGAAGGCTTGAGGGGATCTTATCAATTTCTATAAATATCTGATGAATGGAAGTAAAGGCTGAGCAAGGCTTTTGTGATTGGTGCCCAGTGACAGGACAAAAGACAATGGGCGCAAACTGAAATGCAAGAAAATCCATTAAAATGTAAGAAAACAACTTCTTTATTGTCAGAATGTCAAGCAGTGGAACATGTTGTCCAGAGAAGTTGTGGAGTATCCCTCCTTGGAGACACTCAAAACACACCTGGTTACTAAACAACCTGCTCTAATGGGAGTTGTGATAAAGGAGACAGCATTCCTCTTGCTTCAAAAAAAGTGACCTGTTTTTTTTAATTTATCTTTTGGTTTTGCTTTAAATTCTACAGAATGAGTGCATTTTAATTACTACTCTATGGGAAGTGTGACCATTTGGCATTCTTCTGATTTGAAACAACAATTTTCTGACAATGTAATTTTTTGACACAGAACAGAAATTCTGACTTCTACCCACTGCTACTCAGAAGCTATTTATGTAACCCTGAGCCTTTAGTAATTTACTTAAGTGGTAAACTACTGTATAATCCAAATGCAAAGAGATACCCATATGTTATATTTTGTGTCAGGAGCTATTTTTGGATATGCATTAGACCTAGATAAGGAACAGCCCACTATTATCGAGAAGAGGCATAGGCTAGCATCTGTAAGACTCAGTCTGCTTTTTGCAGCCCACATTGTGCCTGTATAAGACATGAAGTTGGTGTTATTTTATTTATCAGTTGATTCAGGCTATATTATAAGTAAGGTCCACATGGCTACTGACTGCTTTGATTATGCTGTGAATAAGGCACTGTTTAAATAATAAGGCAGATCAAATAATAACGCCACCGTATGATAACCACACCTGCCTGAAATAAAAATCATCCAATGATGATTTATATGGATATAGCCAGTCATAGTCTACATTACAGTTATTTTCTCCTCTTCCATTTCTTCATTTTCTTTTTGCTCAAGTTCACATTCAGAATTAAATAAAGGTTCTTAATAAGTTCATACTGGTGTTACGGTAGGATTTGTCTACCTTAGTAATGTTCTAAAGATATTTTTGTTTCAAGAAAGATATTTAAAATTATTTCAGATAAAAAAATTATGGTTTGGGTTCCACTGAAAACTGGTTCTCTTCATGCAGTAAGAAATATTGCATGGGTTGGCAGATTCATGGTCATGGTCAGTACTTTGCGATATTTTTCTAGAAATAAACTGCCCCACATTTTCAATAGCTTCTCTTAAACACTAGATGAAACTAATGAATAATCTGAATAATGCACTTCAAAGGGTTTCCTGAGAACTAACCTAGAAGTATAACAATACACAATAAGATTGCAATCAGCGCTCCCGTGCTGAGGCCAACTGGTAAGAAGATTGCTTCCACGTTGCAGGACTGGATGGTACCATCAGAATCACATCTGCATACACGGATAGTCAGTGTGTTTGTGCTGCTTTGGACAGGGTAACTGCTGTCTTCTATTACTATTGGAAGAAAGTATAGCTCTTGCTGCCTTCTGCTGTAGCCATTTCTCCTGGTTTCAATCCCAGCTGTGTTGTCTGTAAAACATGACACAGTCATCACTAGATTTTTATTTTGTACTTAAATTCATATTGTATCTTGTATCACATTGAGTAATAGACAGGTATTTCATATTTGAAACCTGGTGAATTACATACATTATGTAATTGCCTACTTTTATCATTACAGAAGGTTTTGTATTGTGACTGGTACAGTTATTTTTTGCAGAGAATTAAACAATATTCTTTTTTTTTATAAACTTGTTAACAGCTAAAATTTCAGAGAAGATAACAATAATTTAAGGAAACCCCAAAAATTTTCAGGTATAAGATTAGAAAGGTTTTCAATTTTTCCTTTTCTCCTTGTCTCCTTATAGTCCTAGCCTGTGGCCCAAAGGACTTTGATTACACATGGATTTAGAATCATGTCTTTATCAATTAATTAATTTCCCTTAAAAATGCAACGTATTGTATCTGGACAGTATGCAATCATTTTAGCTTTCCTGCCTCATTAAATATAACTAAAGAGTACTTCAAAATCAGTAGAGTTTCCATCAATTAGTCAACTCCTATAAGTTATATTTTGTCATTTCTTCCCAGTAGGTTTTTTAGTTATTGCTGCCTTTCCTGAATCAGAATAGCAAGGAAATGATGTACAGATTAAAAGAATTACACTGAAAGCAAAACCAAAATTAAATTAGCAGGGAATTAATTAGATGACAGAACTGAATGAAGACAGCCTGCAGTAGTTACTGTTTTGCCATCTCACCCATATTTCTTATTATATTTTTGGAAGATGTAATTTGCTGTCTGTGATGGCTTTCATCCCTGTAGTTTTGTCAGTTGATAAAAGGATTAAGAACTCTGAATTCCACACTCAAATAGTTGTGTGAAGTTCTGGTTAAGGACAATAAGAAGGAATCCTAAACATACCAAGTCTGATATTTTATGATTAAGCACCATTGGGAAGATGCTTGACTGCCAAAATGCTTCAGATGTCTCCTTTCATCAAACTCAAACATGGACAGGTCAAGTTCAGTTATACTTAGTTTTGAAAAGGAAAAATGTCTGAAAATTGTATGAATCAAGCCAGCTTCCATCCTCAGCTTGTTCTTTCTCTCTAAGATTAATCATCTGCACTATATAAAAAGTTTTAGAACTAATTTGAATACATTGTTTAATCTTATTTCTATTATTAGAATTATTTCTATTATTTTTCTTTTTTTCTTCCTATTGAAATATTGAAGATCACTTTAATACATGGTATGATGCAACTAAATAACTTTCTATTCTCCTTTGAGAAGAATCAATCAGATCGAGCTCCTAAGTCCTTGACTTTGAACAATTTTTGTTGCTCTTCTGTGGCCCCTTTCAATAGTTCAAAGTTCTTTTGAAAATATGGACACAGGCATGTGTTTGAACAATACACAGAATAAGCTAGAGAAGTTGATATAGCTTCTGGTTCTTCAGTCTGTTTGTAATAAATTCATTTTTAGGATACGTTCTGTCTCTTATGTGAGCAACGGAGTTGTACACCACATGGAACCTGCCCTCTAGAGAGCAGAGTGAGGCCGGCAGAGCAGAATAAAGATGTTCAGTCCAGCTGAAAGCACTCCAGCTCTGCCAGGTTCTCACTTTTATTAACATTGTGGATTGGTTTCAGTCCTGCTGAATGGCAACTTTGAACTTCTGTCTTGCTCCAGTCCTCATTAAGGTTTATCTCAAAGTATGGGACCTGGAAAGGTTTATTCTCTTGGGTGCACCACAAACTTATTACACCTGCTGTAGTATCAGACCACCCATGACTTTTAGCTGTATAGAATAGCTCTGGATGTGGGCTTCCTGATGTATTTAAACATGTTAAATGACACCTTTACTTGTAAAAGCATTAACTATAGCACAGTAAACAGAACTGTTTCCTCAAAAATAGAAATATTCCTTTCACAATGTACCGGCACGGTATTAACATAATTGCTAACTTAAAAGGTAATGGTATTTGTTTTTAAAAGGTTTCTGTAAGGAAAATAAGGTTGTGCTATTATACCTCTAAACTGTGCACAGAGCAGACCTTCCTCCACCTGTCTGGCAAACAACAGGCAGAAGATATTGCAAAACAGAGCTTCTGTTTGAACAAATTTTTTTCCTAACAGCACTATAAATCACCAATAATGAAGAAAGGTTTTTACAATTCGAAAATATTCCACAAAAGCTTTTTTTTGTTGTTTTTTATCTTGCATTGTAGCAAATCATGTACTTATTTTTTCTCTTTTTTTGTAAGTATTAAGAAATACTTTTAAGAGTCTGTATATTGGTGGTTTCTAATGCCATTTTTTAATAGGAATATTATGCTTGTTTTTAAACAGTAATGAAACTTCATTACCAGATTACTGAGATCCAAAGTCAACTCAGTGTCATCATTACTGGTTTAAAGAGGGAAATTTAATTATCTAACAATATTTGATAAATTTCCTCACCAAACTCATATGCTAAGCACACTTTTCAAAAGCTGTAATTACTATACAGACTTTTTAAGTTTAAAGATTCTTTTGAATATTCAAATATGTTATATCGACCTGAGAAGACCTGCAAGATTTCTATTTAAAGCAAAAGTTTGTAATGATCTGGAAAAAAAAAACCTCCTTGAAATTAAGAGATATTTTAGGAAACAGACAGGAAAAAAATAAATTAAAGCAGTTACTTTAAAGAAGTCTTGACCAAAATACCAAACTTATTTAGAAATACATAGTATTCATGTTCTAAAACTATATAATTGTGAACATTCTACCAATATGGGCCTTGATATATGTTTGAAGGTGAAAAGATGAAAGTAATAAATGTAAAGTATGAGCAAGCTTTAAAGAGGTATATTTTCCTAAATCTGTTAAGACAGAGAGAACATTCCTTTTTTTTTTTTTTCTAATTATAATCAAGTTCACCATGCTGAGTATTTGAAGGAGAAACTACCAACAGTGAAGTAGGGAACAGAAAAAACCAGAAACTTCAGTGTGGCATTAAGGGGAAGGAAACTTAAGCATTATCCAGAATTTTAAATCCAGCGGGACACAGAGGTAAAGCATTTAAATCTTGCTTGGCATAATTTTGTTTAGATTTTAAAATGCCATAACTTTTTCAAATACTAGTGCCTGCTAAAATGTTGTTTAGAACTTCCAGAGAAAAGACCTAATCTTGCAAGAACAGAAGTAAGGGGACTTGAATAATTTGTAAAGTTGTCTTTCATATTCACTGAGATGTTTCTTTCAAGAAAACTGTTTGAATACCCTCTAATAAAATGCTGATCTACATAATTTTGGTTTTATAAGATACTATTATTCATGTCTGCAATACTAGGAATTCTTACCGTATCATTATATACTCTATTTATCCTTAAGAGAAATTCTTTGATCATCTGTTTTTGTTTTTTGGTGGTTTTTTTGTGTGTGTGTGTTTTGTTTTTTTTTTTTTTAAACTATCTACAATACAATAAGATATAAGTCACTAATAAGTTTGGGAATAAACCATTTTCATCCTATCAACTTCACAGGAGAGCTATACATAAAGAGAAAATAAGCACAATACATTTTCTTAAATTTATTTCTTCCTGAACTTTCTTCAGGAGTAAGTTATATTTATTTTGTCAGCTTTAATTCTGTATTACCTGACATTGAAAGAAGTGTCTGGCTTCAAAAATAATATGGGCCATATCTTAAAAGTTTTCTTAAAGGGCTAAAAAAAAAAATGGCCTCTGCAATTTTTTTCCATGTTTTGTATTATTAATTTCTAGCGCTTTTTAGGGGTTGCATAATTTAATTCTCCAGAATGGAAACTTTAGATCATAATTGGTATAATCTCAAATTTAAATTAAAAAAGTAATTTTATATAATTAATACATTTTAAAAATTAAGAATTATATACTTTTTTAATAGTAATACTTATAACCTTCATAGTTGAACATGCAAGGAAATGTTACTGAACTTTTTTTGATGACTTTAGGTGTTCTTTCTTTTGAGAATAGTGTAAACCCTTTTTAATTAAAAGCTTACTGCAGTTATTTAAAGATCATCTATTATCTCAAAACCTCTTTTTCCCCTCCCTTATTTGATTGAAGTAGTTAAGGTCCTTGAAGATGTTTAGACTAGAAAATGAGATCCGTTTTTTGTCTTGGTTTGTTCTTTGCCATCTATCAAATGCATACAAGTTAATAAGAAAGCAATATATTCAGTTATGACAAAAATTGGAAGAAAAATAAGGGATGTCAGTTATATAAATCTACAAATTGCTAAGAGTGTTGTGGGATTTTTTATTCCAGCACCACTGTCCATATTTAGAGCTAACTCTTCCGCAGGACTATGCATCCTCAAGAAAGCACAATAATCTTAGTTCTTGGGAAATGGTTAGCAAATTCATAGTATTTAAACAAGACAGTAATAGTGCCTTGTTTAAACGTATACCTGCATTGGCATATGGATTCTTCCTGAGATACTGAATGATAAAAGGAAGAAAATAAAACAGGTAGCAGTGTTTTTGAAGGCCTGTAGGGAAATCTCAGCCTTTGGTGTCCTGACAATTCCTGTCCCCTAAAAATAAGAAAAGGTGCAAGACCTGAATTTATATTAATATATGTCCCAGATAGTTTAGCAATTAGAAATGTCAAATAGAAAAGTTAGTTCTGTAGACACAGCTGTAGTTCAAAGTAACCATATTTGTCATTATAACCACAGCCTAGTGCTCTGAAAAAAGATCAGGGGTAACCAACTTACTTCTGTAGTCATGGACTGTGAAATTGGGTTTGTGGGAAGCCTCAGATGACAATTTGAAGGAAAACCTTTGCCCAGCTGGTGACAAATCTTTGTCTGCTGCAGTGATGATCTGTATCACCTGAAACCAGATTAATTCTGAAGTCAGTTCACTCTTCTAAAAGAAGTAGTTTTGTAGAAGTGCAAAGTGAACATCAAATGAAACAACTGAAAGTTAATTCCTGCTGGATTACACTCATTCCCCTAATATATTGTACAGTGGAGGAAAGACATCTGAATACTATAGCACCAGAGAACTCATGATGTCTCAGAAGGTCTTGCTTTGATATGTGAACGAAATCAGAAAGATTTACCCTATATTCATGGTATTTAATATTTGCTGTTTGCATTAAAATACTAGTGATTGCTTTTAGTTAAGTGATTACACTTCACTTTATCTGTTTCTACTTCTATCACTGTTACAATCAGTATATGTTTAGTACTACATAAAGCTGAACCCTAATTTTACAGCTTGAAATGAATTAGGGAGGGTTGAAAGGTCTCCATCATCTAAGCATGAAGGAACTTTTGTGTCCCAGAGTCCTACCTACTACATCTCAGGTAAGCATAGTGCAATTAATATATTTCATAGTAGAACTGCTAGTGAACTTTTAAAAAGGAAGACTTTTTTATATATCAAGGGTCTGAATATCAATAATTTTGAATCTCAATGCTTGTCTCAGCCATCCTGTATCAGGTTCCTCTTTCTAATGCTAGTGCCTAAAAAAGAAACTGAGAGTATCTAATAAACTAGGGATTAAACTAGGTTGTATTGTAGTTGGAACACATGGAAAAGACAATGATACAGGAATATCATATCAAGTCCTTGATATATCTGTAAAAAACGAAATAAAAATCACATAGATAGATTACATATTATGCATGTATAAAGAGAAGTCAGATTACGTGGCCGGCTGAATGTATTCCTTCCATGGCTGGCAGAAACTCTCAAAGCTGAACAAAGTTACAAGGCTTCTCTTGGAAACAGTGTTAGCTGTTAGCATGTGTGTTGGTCAGCCTTGGTGCTTTGAAGCACTGTGTATAATTGCACAAATTTTGTGCAGATGGAGCACATGCCAAGAGCCTCTGGGGCTAGCTCTAATAATACTGGCAGCACTCATGGTATAAGGTCATGTACTGAACCTGAAATAGATTTTGCATACTCTGTATATATTAGAAACTGCTTATTAAAACAACTTTTCAGTAGGATTGTCTTTAGGGTTGTGGATTCTTTTTCTCAGAATAGGACACAGAAATGTGTGTAATCCATCTTTCTCCATTTATTCACTGCAGTTTTACCCTTATACTCAAGTGTCTTCAAGGAAGGGATTCTCTCTTCCTTCATAGCTATTATATGCATATTAAAGAGTGGTCTGGGCCCATATAATTAGGGAAAATATAGATAGACTACAAACAGATCATAAATGTCAACAAACAGAATACCAGCAGGTATTTCCAACACAGACATTTTATTTATAAAAGAATTCTAATCATAGTGTCATTTTCAAACCCAGAAATTTCTACTGCTATAAAGGAAAAGGAAAGATAAAGCAAAATAGCAAGCATTACAAATTTGAAATACCTGTCCTGGCTTGGCATTTTCACATACAGATGTCTCATATGGAACTGAAATTTCAGGAGGAAACTCATTGACATCCAGGACATTTATTATAACGTTGACTTTGCTGGTTAACAGTGGGTTACCTACAAATAATTTTTAGGAGAAAATTATTATTTTTATTGTCATCAGCAGTCTACATACACTGTCATAAACTTTTGATCCCAGTACTGTGACTCCCGAAAGCCCTTGACTTCCATTTATTTCTGATTTGTACTAAGAAGAAAACAAGAGCAAACTTATAATTTTGTACCATACTTTGATCCGCTACTCTTCATGGGTTAAGGAATCAATCAGCATGATTATGTTTATCAGAGCATAAAAAAAAAAAAAAAAAAGTGAAGTTGTACCTCTTACTAAAGATGCAAAATTTTCTCAGATCACTTTTCATGGAGTCTGTGGAAAACATTTCTAATGATTAAAATGGAATTCAGTTTTCTACAACTGAATGCAGAAAATCAATATTTTTTCCTAAGCCATTGTTTACATCTTCAATATATTAAGGAGGCAAGTGGAGAATACCAACTTAGAAGGTCAAGAAAGGTAAGAAAGAGATAAAGCTATGAAAAAAAATCTTGATGAAAGCCAGACAGAGGCAGTGCTAAATTTAGCAGAGAAACATGCACAACTAGCATTCAACTTTTGGTTAATCCATTTGGCCATGTTGTAAAAGGTATCTCTTTAACTCCATAAGTGTTTGCAGTCAGTAAATATTTTTGTGCAAAAAAATGCTGAACAACAGTATACATTATGTTTCTTCCCATTGCCCTTCCAACGCAGATAATCTTCATCAGTCACTAAATGCATTTTATAAACAAGTTTACTTGCAAATGCAATGTCTGATAGAAAGGAAACACAAATTCAATACAAAGCAGAAAATACTCTTTTTTACTTTATGCTGAAACCTCTTGCAAGATAGCAAATACATGAAAAACTGTATAGCTGGTAAGTTAAAAGGATAATTCTTTTATTCTTTTGCATTTAAAAAGAGTGACAGACACAGAAACTATTCAAGAAGTCTATGCTATGAATAACAGTAGTGTAAGAATGACAGCATGAGTCCATGGTTTTTTTGAGTTTTCTTGAACGTTCTGGCATAAATCATAGAATCAAAGAATGGCTTGAGTGGGAGGGAACTTTCAAGATCATCTAGTTCTCACCCCCGTGCCACATGCAGGGACACATTCCACTAGAACAGGTCGCTCAAAGGGATGAGGCATCCACAACTTCTCTAGACAACTGTTCCAGTGCCTCAATGCCCTCATAGTGAATCCAAGAAATCCAGAATAATGAACTGCCCAGAGAAGCTTTTGATCTTTGAGCAGCAAAGGTATTTATTTTGCAGCGCTGGGAGCAAGCCAGCTAGAGCTGGAAAAACTTTCTCAACAGCTTCACACAAATCATCAGTTTTTATACAATTTTTGTACATGGTTAAATACATATTCATATGATTGCAGCATCTTTCTATACATATTAATAACAGGCAGAGCATAGGTGCAGCTCAGGCGGGGCGTAGGGTGATGCTTCTCTTGGCCCTCAATTTGAGGGGTAGTTCTGCTCTTCATCCCTAGGGGCTGTGGTCTCTTGTTGGTCTTCCTTAATTTGACCTCTCTTCTTTTCTATTGTTCTTTTCTATTGTTTCTATTGTTCCGCTCCATGAGGCTTGGAAAAGCCTTGGCTCTAGGCTTGTTTTTTTCTATTCAAATGTCTACCTTATCCTACTGCAGCTTAATTTATTACCTCTATATGTTTCTCCTAAGCCTTGGTCTAGTAAGTAGAACAAAACAGCATATCTCATTTTGTACGTTCTTAAATTGAGCTTCCTGTTTCAATAGTAATGAGGGCATAGTAATTTCTTCCTTATATCTGATCTAAATTTACCCTCTTCCATTTTGAAGCCATTACTACTGGTCCTGTCACTTGTCCTATAACTGCATGTCCTTGTGAATTGTCTGTCTCCAGTTTTCTTGTAGGCTCCCTTTAGGTACTGGAAGGCCGCAATTAGATCACCCTGGAGCCTTGTCTTCTCCAGGCTGTACAAGCCCAGCTCTCTCAGCCCGTCTTCACAGGAGATGTGCTCCAGTCCTCTGATCATCTTCAACAAAAAACCACTACCCAGATCACACAATATCAGTAGTTCCTTCCTATGAACATATATATTTAATGGTGAATGTATCTAATAATATATCTTTGAATACTCATGCATTTCCAGATCATCTGTACTTGGAAAATGTCTCTGTGGAGAAAGGCATTGTGCACTACAAATGGAAGCAGAGTTTGGTCAAGCAGGTTTGGTCCAATCAATTAGGCACTGATTCTTTAGACGCCTGAAGACCTGGAAGAAATCTAGTTTGCTTGCTTACAGTTGAACTGGCTCATTTGTGTAATAAGAAATAAAAAAGTACTACAAAGTTATTTTACTCTGTAGACACTAGGACCTCTATAGAGAGATCAGAAAATCCCTGAACAGGTCAATTTCACACAGTTATTGGCAGAAAAAAATCTAACTTAAAACTTCCCTCCTAGCAGTACTCATTGCAAATGACACATCAACTCATATGGAGTAATTCAGGTTTTTCTTTAGTTTTTATGTGTTTGTTTTAAGTCACAACACTGAGCAACAGGGCTTCAGGAGACCTTCTTTAAACACATTAGAGATTAATGTGTTGTCACAAAAGCACAGGCATAAATGTTAGTTCATGTTCTTCTAGAAATATGTTAACAATGCCTTTCAAATAAAACAATGAACGTATTTAAAATTTATGCATCATGTACATGGAAAAATTAGCTGATTTTGATAATTTCTATTAGACAGGCCAGTTTCTATAAGAGGCCTTTTAGGTCATAGTTTTGTGAAGTAACTTATATAAATTATTTTTTTTTGATTTTTGGACAAGTTTAGGTACCATGTGACTTAGATTTTTAAAATTAATAGAAGGATTTGACATTTATCCCTCCCTCA
This sequence comes from Lophotriccus pileatus, assembly GCA_035583135.1. Lineage (NCBI taxonomy): Eukaryota > Metazoa > Chordata > Aves > Passeriformes > Tyrannidae > Lophotriccus > Lophotriccus pileatus. Next base: position 74,074,706 of record JAWWES010000081.1, on the reverse strand, counting down.
AAATTCCAATAGTAAGAATGCTTTGGAAATATACATGATTATAATTTTTACATTTATTTTTCACTGATGGTCTGTGATTTATTCTCAGTGATTCATTGACAGATGTATTAGAGGCCAAAATCTTTTCTTACTAGGTATTTTTGCAAAGTAGAATTTTACCTTGCATAAATGGTCAGCAAAAGTCAAATATGAAAGTAAACAGAATTACCAAAGTCTAAAATGGACTTGTTTCAGGTTTTCCATTTATTTATACTTTTTTTTTTTATGGTTTGCACTGATACTGACTTAAATACTCTTGTTTATAAAGGAAGACTGCAAGAAGGTTGTGTACAACTTTGAATTCTTATATAATTAAAAAGACCTGTAATACCTGATGTGAACAAGTATGAAGAACTGCATTTAAAATATCAACTTGCAGATTTAACCTCCATTTTCTCTGGTTTTTTTTGTTTGCTGTTTCTCTCAAAATCAAGTGTTTTCGCACCTTGTGAACATGATAGTGATGTACCTGCTGATATCAGTGAGTGAGTCATTAAAAACATCTTCTTATGCCTTTTAAACCCAGACTACACAGATGAGAAGACAATATGTTTGAATCATTAGTTTAGGAATTAAGAAACTGGTTTCATGTTTCAATTCTTCCTGTAAGATACAGGAACGTGAATTAACTTCATAACTTTACTTCATCAACTTCATTAATTAGTGAACTTCATCTTTCCTCAGTTTTCCTGTCTGTAAATCAGTGACCACCCTGCTTCCTCTTTTTGCCTGAGTAGCATCATTTGTCAGCATCTTTATGGTTCAAGGATATTACAGCAGTAGAAAATATGTAAAATTCTTTGAATAATGAACTTGCAAAAATCCAAGATATCTGAGAAAATAGATACTGACTATTGAGGAGACCTGGTGATTCCTTAAGCTTGGTTATCCTGCTGGGCAGGAGAAGATTGACTCCATTTTGAGATTTAAGATAAGGTTTCTTTTAACATTCTCAAAATTTGGGCCCAGATTTAGATGAGTTGGGAAGACAGTTTGAACAGGAAGGATTATGGTTACTTTATTTTTATCCTTAACTCATGCCTTGAGAGCAGGAAGGTAGAAATAAGATCTTATGGATTTTATCTATTTCCTCTTCTGTAAAATAGAAAAAAATCACTTCCATACTAGCTAATTAGTCAGCACAAGGGGGAATTTTTGATCACTGGACTGTGACTTTTTATTTCATCATGCTCTTACAACAACCCTTGGCACAGTTTTACATAGGGCAAATAGTGTTCTTGTTGACAACTCGCATGTGCTGGGAGTTGTAAGGGACTACTCTTCAAGGATCGATTTATATGTGGGCATCCTGTTTGGAAGGTAAGAAGGCGTAGGAATAAGCTACTTGGTGAGAGATGGCCTTTAAGTTTGAAATAAATACAAACCGTATTTAATGTATTAGTTTGGATAGATTCTGTGGGATCAAAAATATTCAGAAACAGCAACCATGGAAGCTGCTAAGGAGTCAATTTACTCTAAAAAGGAAAAAAAAACCAAACAAGGTACAATGAAATATAGTCAGGAAATGAAAAGAGGCACAGAGAAATTGGGAAGTGAAATGGGGGAAAACAACATGCATCTGAAATATCCTCTCCCTGTTCATGCATTTTGTTCTATTTAAAAGACAAATTTTATTTCTATAAATGGATAAGGGACCTTCTGTATTCAACTGCTTTCATGTTTGTTCCATCATCAGCGCGTCTGCCGAACAATCATCCACCTCCTGCTTAAAAACATCACTACTTTGGGACGAGCTTCTTTAACAGGGGCAAGAATATGGTGTCTTATGTTGAATATGACAGCAGACTCTCTGTCAATCCATGCTGGGTACACCTCTCAGATGTTCCCAAGTGTTAGTTGTGCCACTATTTGGAGACAGATTCCCAGACAGTGTTTAGATCATGTCTGGAATTTTTTCAGGGTTAGAAATAAAGATCATAGTATAACAATACATGGCTAGAGTTGGTCATCGTGTAACTTGAGTGGAATAACTTTCCTTATCCCAATTCCCTATGTGGAACCAGTAACTACTGTCTTAGTGTAAAACATACTGTGTTACTGCTGAGTAACAAGGACTTCCCTGGCTGTGAGTGTACAAGTTGACACAAGCAAGCCTGGGACAAGCAGATTTCATAATTAATCATTTACTAAGGAACCAAGTTCTGTCTCCCTTCAAGCTGCCAACCTGCACCATGTCTGATGGTGCAGGGATGAAGGGGCAGGACCTGGAGTACAGTTTAGATCAGTGTACATACCTATATATGTCAAAGAAGTGCAGAATAAGGACACTGGACATGAAAGCATTTACAGATTCCCTAACAATCAGGTTTTTGGAAAAGACTATCCCCCCTCATCCCTCAGTAATAGGCAGTGTCAGCAAAAGGTAACTAACAAACAAAAGATAAACCTTGGCCCTCATTTTGAAATCTTCTCGTTTAAAAATTATACCTTCTGGTGCTTTTGTGCTAATAATTGTCACATTTATTAGCTTATAAGAAAACTTAGCTTGTAAGAAAAATCTAAATGCTACATCTATATCTACATTTATATTTATCAATTGCTTGCTGCTATATTTAGCTATCTGAATTGTGGTCCATTGTTTGACAGGTAACTTGATTGCCCAAAATTCATAATATTATTTCAAGATTTTGATATCTGTGAGAAAAAAAGGTAACATAAGCATCATCTGTGACTTACATGCAGGGAGTTCATACAAGCCTGCTGATGACCTTGGCATCATTTCTCACATATAGGGGAATGATGGAAAAAGCCAATTTAATTTATTTTTCTCTCTAATTTGATGGAGATAAAGCTGGTGGGCTTTACTTATAATTGGCCAGTCCAAGAAACGATAATTTAAAGAACGGACATTAGGTTGTGTCTAAAAGTTGTGGGAATTGTTGTTCTTGCTATTCTCTCACAATGGGAAAGCAAAATACATATTTTAGCAATAAAGTTTTTAAAAAACATAATTTAATATGAATATTACTAGTTTCAAGTCCTCTTATTTATCCTTATTATATAAGTCTATATTATAGATATCATTATACAGAGATAAGGTCCTAGGGAAGTGACAATACTTCAGTTACAATAGTATCCCTGAGGAAATTTGATGCAACTAATTTCAATACTGGGCCACCTTCTTTATGCAGTCATGTGTCAAGGCACTGCTCAGTGCACTGTTTCCATAATAAGAGATGACAATTTCACTGTTTCTATGTCAACACTGAACAAGTGGCAATTTTTTTAATAGCAAAAAAGTCTTCAAATATATTAACTTCCCCTGACTCTTTTTCTTCACATGTTTTCTTCTCTCTAACTTTTTCAGCTTGTGTGCAGTGTTTCATGCCTCAGACCTTGGCCTTTATTTCTGTGCTCTTAGACATCTGCACACAAAGTTTTGACAGTTACTATATCTTGCATCCTCCAAAATTTTGCCAATTACTGGTATAGTCAGGTATAGCAATTGTTTTTAATGCTATAGCTAATGGTCAGTGTATGAATGTTTTGAGGTATGCTGCAATGAATCACAAATATGTTTTAGGTGTAGATTCTTAACTAGGCAATTGTTAAAATTTAGAATTTCACAATATATACTACTCGCTACAGCTCTACTTAAACATCATATAGCTATATATGTGCCAGAAAGGTAAAGGTACACAGACAAATAAAATTCAAGGCTTTAGATAGCTTTATTTGCTCTTGGGAATAATAAACAGATTTAAATCGAGTTTACTAAAACTGATGCCCTACTGCAGCAAAAAAATTTACAAATCTCAAATGTCCTTCATTTACCACTAAATCTAAATACTAACAGAAAGACTTCTGTGGCCTTTACACAACCACTAAATCATAAAAAAACTTGTAATCAAAGGGTGGGATACATCTAGGAGGATTTCAGTTTGACAAGATCATGAATGAGGAATACTACACAGAAGGATGACAATGAAGCAAGTTGCAGCTAAATAATATAGTGGAAGAAGGGACTTCTTACATATAAGAAAAAGGGCTATGTAGAAGACACAAAGATAAATGAAAATATCTTGAATGAAAAATCACATAGGAAAATAAAAGAAAAGTTTAGGCATAATATCTTGGGCAGAGAAGAGAGATGAGCAGAGATGAAGCACACAGATTAATTAATTTAGGACATTAAATCTTGACTCGATTTTAGTGTACTTTTTATTTGGGAATCAAATGACTCTTAGAATTTTTCTGCCTTCAAAAAGCACATTGACAGACTTGTTTCTTGAATAATCTAATTTCATATGTCGTGAATTAGAAATTCAGAAATCAGAATTGGAAAGCCTCCATACAGCTCCTCATGAGCTTCATGTTGACAAAATGGTTTTCAGCTTCTGAGGGAACTGTGCCTACATGAGGTCTACTAGGAAAACCTCACTATATAGGCTGTTTGAACATCACACTTAGCCTCATAATGAGTCTGGCAAAATGATATTTATTGAAACTTCTTAAATAAGCTCCTGGCAATACATGCACTCTTCATATTATATTTATGCCTGAGCATTACATTCTGAAAAAAAAATACCATATTAGCATATTAATTCAGTTTGTGTCATACTTACTAACTTTACTTGCAATTATAGAGAAATTGTACTGTGCTGTGCTTTCTCTGTCCAGTAATTCATTAGTAGCAATGGTTCCTTCAGTAGCATCTATTGTAAAGTAGCTGTCCATATCATTCTTCCAATCGATGAAGTATCTGTATGCAAAAAATATTAAAGTAAGTATATGCAAATGTGGAGAGATTACTCATTTGTCACAGCAGCAGTGTAGCCTTCTCAAGTTTTGTTATTTTTCTCTTCACAGCTATTACCATCCTTGCAGGAAAAAGACAATAAAGAATGATTTGTTTATTTCTTTTTTTGCAGAGTTGGAATGCTCAGGGGGAAATGGGATATAATAAAAGATTTAGCACCTCTGGTGTTCAGATTATTTGAAAACTTTGAGGTCCCAAAAAGTTGATGTGCATCTGTGACCCTGATCACTTACACTAGCCACTTTGGAAAGCACCAGATAGGCTTAGAGAGAAAAAGAGAAAAGGTATGTGAAACAGTGCTTGAGTTATGAATAGCGATGAAGAGTATATCAGATCTGGTCTCTTTACATCCATCTGTAGCTGCAGTAGGCTGGACACAGCCTCACTGGCTTGCAAAGAGGTGTCCTAGTGGATGTATACAAGCTGTTGGCACAGTCTACTCAAAGGTCCCTCATCTAAAGGATATTAGGAGGGTCATAGCACGACAGATGGAGAGGAGTATGCTTATTCCCACATATATAGAATCAAAAAAAAGCTCTTTGCCTTTGGAAAGAATAGGCACCTTTCACTGGACCTGTGAGGAAATACCATTGGGTGTGGGTTTTTTTCTTCAGCCTTTATCTGTCAAGTATCAGCATAGAACAGGTTTAAAACTATAAAAATATGTACATATTTGTCATTTTTCTGTAGCAAGGAATTAACAGAAAGCAGAGATGCACTTGTAAACACAGCTCCTTAAAAGCAGTCTGATAACTATCCCAAACCCATTTCCCTTAAAATGCTAATTAATTTGAAAGTCTATTTTCACATTTGATGCTACTGCTTTTAGTCATAACAGAATAATAATTTTTCTGATGCAGTTGCCGCCAGCTACTTTCTTTTTCATTGTTAGTCTCTTTGTACCTTGATGGTGTTTCTCAAAAACGGGGCAGGATGAAATTGAGAAAGCTGTTTGTGAGCAGTAGGCAATAAGAACAAAATAGCACTCAACAACAAGTACATTAGATCATAAAGCCTAGATAACCATTCCTATGACACATCCTTGCATGCAAAGCAGTGAGAATAAGAAAAAAAGATGGTATTTCCTTTTCTGGTCAGAGTTATTTATGTAATTAAAATATAGAGAATGTAATGATAAACACTGTATTTATTTACTGCTGTAAAAGCAAGAAATGGTAGAAAGTGGTATATGTCATTTTCCCAAAGAAAATATCTCTGGTTGGAAGTTCAGAATACCAATAGCTCAGAAAGAATTGAACAGTAAAAAAGTAAAGAAAAAAAAAAAAAAAAGGTAGCATGCTAGTTTGGAGACATTCTTTTGATCAAAATCACCAAAAAAATCCTATCTGTAGATGAAATAGGTTATTTCATCAATTGACAAGGATCATTACCAGTTCACCGCTTTAACTGAAAAGCCTCAGAAATGGTTTGTTAAAGGCAGTGTGTATCCTTTTACACAGTTGAGCAGGCACATTTTCTTGAATATGATAATATTGTCTACCCACATTTGTAATTTCAACCTCATTGTTCAAGATTTGGTTGACATAAAAATTATGAAAAATATATAAGCCATTTATTAGACATATCATTACCCTAAGATACTCTCTCAGGAGTAGCAAAATTACTCTTTTAGGCTTTGCGTGTTTAATAGATTACAATTTCTTCCAAAATGAAATATGCAGCAACACACATAAAAATGAATTCAAGGCATGAGAAGGTAACTTTGCTTTTATTTCTCCTTAGAAATATTAACTTTGTCTAAGCACATTGTAGTATGAACCTATGAAGAAAGTACAGGCCTTAATTCAAAGCACAGTGTAGCCCCTTTCACCAGGAGACTTTAAAACTACAGAAAATATATTCAGTATGAACACTGTTGTGTTTGAAGTGGAGTTAAAGCAGGAATATTTGCAGGATCATAATCTGATAGTCTATCTGCAAGCATTCACACAGCTGATTAACTTCATGCACAGGCCCAGTATGCCTATTCCTAAAGATAAACAGCTGCAGGATCAAAGCACTTAGTAAGCTCTGCAAGACTAGCACTACTAATGCTGATACTAATAGCAGAATTGCTTCCATGGAAATGGGATCTCTGATAATTGAACAGTTTGATAAAAACAGAACTGTAGCAATTCTTCCAAATTCATTGCCTTCACCAGTGTTAACACTGTGGAAACTATTATGTCATCACTGTTAGCATTGTTAGTATATTTATTTCTTTATTTTAACTTTGGCATTATCTTTAAAGACATCCTTTCCTTCTCCCTCCACGCCCTCATATATGCTGAAATTAGGAGTGTAAGAACCAGTTATTTCAGCATCTCTAGTTCTAAGAATCTACAGAAGGAAAAGATGTAGGAGGAAGTGTTAGGGATGCATTGCCTAAAACATAGACATCTACAGAAAAAGTTGCAAACAAGCATGCCTTCTTCCTCCTTTCATTGTTTCTCCATGTATAGTACGCATGAAAACATACCTAGCAGAAAATCCTCTTATAGACATCTCTTTTTCTCCCAGATACCTCAGTAAGTGTATAAAGATTAATAAAAGAGTGAATGGGGCCCCATCTAGCTGCTCTTCAAATGGGAATTTTTGGGACATCCCAGGGAGAGGTACTTTTGGCAAAAGCCCTAAAGAACATGTGGTTTCCTACTGTAGCCCAGAAACATTCTTTGCACTCTGATGCTGTGAGATTTTTGGTAAATAGAACAGCAACAATTAATCTGTTTCTAAGGCCAGTAGTATTGCCTGATCTCTGTCCTTAGCTTGGAAAGAAAATGCTTTCAAGTACAGAAGAAATAGGAACAGGGTCTCCAACCAGAAAAATCAGTCACTTTCCAGAGATAAATCCGGGTATCTGGGACATAAATCCTGACATTTCATGGTAGATTGTGATACAAAGAGAAACACTGTTGAAATACTGGGATTAGGACAGCTGTCTAGATCTTCCAGTCATGGTCTAGCAGTTTGAAGTACTGAGGTTGGTTTGTTTGACTGTTCAGAGTGCCTACCAGACAGATCGTGGATGACTGCACTAATCCCAAGAGGCATTTCCCTCCTTGAAAAGTTATGGAGAACTTGCTGACAAAGCGGTATTTTTTTCAGCAGTATTATTTTTCAGAAGCCCCTGAAAAGGCCAGCTCTAAGTAACAAACATTAATATAGTTCATATTCACTAACAGGGAAGAAACTTTGAATTATGTCTCCCTGAATATTCCTCCTAGAAGAGAACTGTATTCCGGACTATGTTATTGAAGGCAGGAAGAGTGTGGAATGATATATCTTTGCTAATGTTGTCGAAATTTTCTCAAGAATACCTGCTTTTGTATATCTGGTATGGTAGAAGAGACAGAATGGAAATATTTGGTTTATAAAATGATAAGGTTCAAGCCTGTAGGACTCATCCAGAACATTCATAAAAACACTGACTGCCATCTTAGGAGCTCCAAGAATTATGGGCATTCACCTTGGCTAAATGGTGAGCCTGTGTGCCCCTTGCAGGGTCTCAAAGAGCACTCCCACGAAGGAGGGCTCACACTGTTTTGAAGAGTGAAGGACAGTGAGGCAGACCGTGTTGACTCTAACTGCATCACGGAAGATGGTAGAGTGCTTGATGAGGTGCTATTGAGTATGTGAGTGACAGCAGGTCATCCTTGTGAGGTTAACAGGAACTCTGAGCCACTGAGCAGACAACTGTAGTTGCTTCAGATTGTTGTACCATGAATAAAAGAACTGGACAGCTGTCCTGCTGCTTCTATAGAAATATGTGTGACAACATGGACAACATGCTCAGAAAGAATGGGAGGTAGCAGGATGCTAAAGAGGTTGTGCATCTCAGGACTTGACTTGTATTTTTTGGTCCTAAAAATGTGTGTGTGGGAGACTTCCCCTGAGTAGCGCAGGTAACAATTTCATGGCAACAGTAGGGGTCCATCCTCACTAAAAGTTTATAAACGTTGTCAAACTCTTTCTTTGTTGTTCTGTCTTAATAGACACAGCAGAGTGTGTTGTACACAATGTAACAGAGCAATCCTATAATAGCACGTAATAATGTACATCGTATTACGCCCTTAGCTTGTTTTTGTTTGGTTGTTTTTTGTTTTGTTTTATTTGGGTTTTGGTTGGTTTTGTTTGTTTGGTTGTTGTTGTTGTTGTTGTTGTTGTTTTATAATGGTTAAACAGAACACAGAGTATGCATCTGCGTGCCTGTACATTGGCCCATAGCGGGGATTTCACCAGCTGTGCCCAGCTCTCTCAGGTCTTCTTTTGAAGAGGATGCCATAAATGTAGAGAAAGTAAAACTCACTGGGAATCAAGTGGTACCAGAAAAATTTCATTTGCACACTGTTGATATAGTGAAAGCTGAGTCATATCAAGGTCTAAGTGCTCTCTTGTGCATTCCTAGGCACCCCAGTGTACTTATTCTTGCTTAAATGTTCATGTAGCTGACAGCTACATCCATCTATGTCTCAGATGAGCTCTTTTGACATAATTTTAAACTAAAAGGTTTCAGAGACTAAAAAAACCAGGCAGACTCACAATACCTTGCCCATATATATCCATACCTCCTAAAAAGTAAGAGCGCAAGCAGGAGCAGGTTTGTGTAGCTCTGCTGTATCACTGCCAGTGAGACACAGGAGCACTTGTAAAACTGGAGAAAAAATATTTGTCTCTTGAAATTTTCTTTCTGATATTGGAACTGAAAGATGAATAGGTGGAACCTTTGGTTAAACTCTGAATATCTGAAACGGAATATGTATTTTTTAGATCTTGTTCATGATATTATGACTATTTAATTTAAACCAGGAAATGAACAAGTTAGGAGGAAGAGAAGTTAGAGGACGCAAGTAAGAAGGAAGGAAGTTAAAGGAAGAGAAGATTGCTTTAAAGCTAGGCTAGGTGGATCTACACCAAATGCCAAAAAGTAAAATGCAAGGAATGATCACAAAGGGTGCTAAAACACAGACAATAGGTTGAGTGCAGTGATGGTAAGCATGAGAAGAGCTCTGACTTGCCCAAGGTTACTTCTCACAGTAACAGCGAAAACACCCTTCATATGGCAAGCAGGGAAACGAATCATGGATCACGTACCTAGAGACACTGTTATGCTAAAGGCACTGAGACCAAATGTGCTTCTGATGCAACAGCATTCATACAGAAAATCATCTGAAGAATTAAAGCACATTATTTGGAATTGGCATGAAAATGGAAAGGAATCATACAATTCAGTGAGCAGTAACACATTTAAGATTTAATTACTGGCTTTCATTATTGTTTTATTGTACCATAAATAGGGATGAGTAGTTGCAGCCAGGCTCTGAAAAGAAGAAAAGGGGAAAAAATAGGGGGGATATTCCTTCAATATTTATATTTGATACAGAGTTATCCCACATCATCTGTTCTACACCAGGATAAATATTCTTGTCTGTATTTCAATTGCTATTGTGAAATTGTACCTTAAGCAGACCCAGATGGTGAACCTAAGAAAACAAATATAAATTTTCTGTGCAGACTGTGAATGATTTGACTGTCTATCCAAGTTTAGAAAGCATCTCATTACTTCAACTAAAGCTTGTCAAACCCAAGCACTGAATGAAGCACTGAAGAAAATTCTTGATGCAATGGGATAAAAAGAAGTGTAATTTCTAAGAGAAAGTAAGTTCTCAACCATGCTTTTCCATGCCTAATTTTTTCCAACTTCAAGTATGTACTTCATATCTTTCCCTATAACTGAATCAAATTGGAAAGAGGAAAAAAACATTCCTTTCTGTAGTTTCTTGAATGGCTGGACTCTTTTAGAGTTTAATTTCACTTCTCTTGGGTCACCAGTCCCTTCTGATCTTTCCTGAGAACTTCATCCTTGCCCAGCCACTGGGGAAAGCTCCCATGACTGGTCAGTGGAGGGAGGAGGAGGTGCCTGCAGCCCTCAGAAAGTGCTTCTGTCAGCCTGAAGACACCTGAGGCAGCTGTTATGGTCTCGATTTCAGCAACTCAGTCAACTGAGGTAAAGGCAAATTTCTTGGTCCAGCCTGAATGACTGGTGTATTTTGCTGTTTGAAATTGGTTTAATGTTACCTACTTGAAAGGTTTCAGATTGAATGCTCTGAGAGAATTGCTACAGAAAGTAGTTCTGTTAATAATTAAAAAATAAACAATATGTATGAAATGTAATATTTGCAAATTAGCTACTCTGGACTATGAACCTTAAATGATTAAGGGAATGAAAGGATTTACAGAAAAACAGACTTTTTCTGCTTTGAGGGAGAAAGATCATGGGAAGAAATGGGAACAAGAACCATAAGGCAAAGTTAAAGATGACGTTTAAAGGGTAAATGTCCTGTTATTTTTTTTTCCTTTAAGTAAAGGCTACATTTTGTATCATGTAAAATATCAGATAAGTTGTCCAAGGGTCTCAGAGATAGTTGAGACTGACTTCATAAGATATGTACTTGAGTGATTCCTCTTCTTATTATTAAATTGTTTAGGGTCTCATTGCTAGAAATACCCTTGAGTTAAAAAAGGCAGTGCAAATATAAGCTCAACACAGCCAAAATTAAGTATTTGAAGGTTAATGGCTTCTGATCATTGTGCCTTCATGCTCAATAAACATTTCCTCAAAAATTCCAATTTTTTTTTTTTAGTTTGAGAGAGATAAAAAGCCTGTTGATAAAGGTGCTTTATAGAAATATCTCAACTTTTCTCAACTCACACATTGCTGATGTCAAGCACATTCCTTACTCTGGTACCCAGTGACCTAAAACGTATTTTTGAAGAAAAATGTTGTAAAGAAAGGTAAGGGATAAAATGACAAATTTCTGTAATGTGGTAGATCACTATTTGTGTATGTAACATTAATTTGTTTAAACTGCATTCACTTTAAGGTTTATTTAAATATTGAGCTTCAGGTAGACAAAATTCAGAGTCCATGTCAACTTAGGATAGTTAAATACCACCTATTGTATCAGAAATAATAAGCAGCAACCTAAAACAATTAGAAACATAAATGAAAGCTTACAGGATTCAGTTGGGTATTGTGATCAATTATGATTTTTTGTAATTCAAATATGTATGTATATATATTTAAACAGAGGAAAGAAACATTAATGCAAGAGTGGCAAAAGGGCTGAGGGACTGGAAGAATACAAATGAGATTTTAGGTGTGATTTGACTACCTGAAGGCAAAAAGAAATTTACATTAGTAGAATAATCATATGACATGGCTTGAAATTATTGATCTCTTCATAATAACTGGATGTTGTGAATATGGTACCTCTGCAACAGAATTTTGTCCTTGGCATCATGTCACTAGGTAAATATAAAAAAAATTGGAGGAAGTTTACAGAAAAACAAGAAAACTATCTTTGGCTGAGGAATTCTGAGTTATAAGGAAAGATTAAAAGAACTAACATATGCTTAGCTTGGATAAGAGAGGAAATAGTGGCCTACAGATAACTGAAGAGCTTAAACACTGAGAAAGGGAGGTAGAATTTGTTCAGCAGATAGAAGTGGAAGGGCAAAACTCGAAAGGGAAAATTTATGTCATGCAGCAATATCTTTCTATCAGTGATATCTTTCAGCACAGTGAATACTGTGCTGCACACAAGAGGATTGACATGAGTTCTGTCACTTGGTACCAGAAAGCCAAACTGGGTAATCTAACAGAAACTGTACAGTAAAGGCAATTTCTAGAAAGGTGCACTAAATAATCCTATTAGTCCCTGTAATGTTAAACTCTGCTAAATAGGAAACAGTATCATCATGCAAAACATAAAGTGCAGCTCCAAGTATTTTAAAATATAATAACAGGTTTTTAATTTTTTATAAGATTGCAGTTATTAACAAGTAAGAAAAAAAAAATCATTCCTACAATGAGAAACAAGAAATTCAGACTTCAAGTCAAGCCTGAAAGAGATCAAAAAGTTAGAGAATATAATGTGTTGAACAACATATCCTCCAAAATCCCAGCCTGACACTGAAATTTCCTGCCTGCAATTCTAAATCCATTCACAGAGTTATCATTGTTAAAACCTACCATAGTCACATGCATAAACACGTGAAACACTGAGTCAGGTCTTTATTGCCCTTCTCAAAGGTAAGTGCTAAATTCCTCTGTTGATTACTGGGAGTATCTTCCATTGCATTAAAGAATAAGGAGTTACTGCCATGATTTTGCTAAAGGTGCAATGAAGATTTTTTTAAATGAGTCCTCTGTAGACCGTGCATGCTTAAAGAATCCATTAAGTTCAAACAACTATAATTAAATGTAACAAAACATTTTATTTTCCTGTGCTAAAAGATACAGTCATCTGAGCGAGTTGCTTTTAGGGCTAAATAGGATAGTTAAATTTCCAAAGTCTTTCTCAGGGCTGCAGCATCTGAATAAGTATTAAGTTACCATAGTTTCTTTTTCATACCTTCTTTTGATTTAAAGATTACCCTTGATTCTGATTCTTGTGGTTTTCTATTAACTTGAAAATGTTGTCTCATGCAGTTTTACAAGAGCAGAAATGTTAAGTAATCTTTTTTCTTCTCTGTGCAGCACGATAGTATTAAATAAGGTGTAATGTACTACTTGCCTAACAGTAGCAGACTGCCTTTGCATATCATGCACATTGCCCTGTGTTAATACAATCACAATATTTTTGAAGTACCTTTACAACCCAGCAACTAAGGTGCATGCACAGTATTATTCACATAATATATGAAATATTATATGTTTAAAAATATAAAAATATTTTTATTGAATAAACTCTGTTAATATAAAAATATTTTTTAAAAAAGTTTCTTAATATAATGAAAATAAATAGGACTTCTCTTGTTCAGAACTCCCAGTTTTAATACCCTTGGTTTAATACTGTGATATTCTGCTTAGAGGAATTAAATGCAATCAAACTTACCTATTATCACATTAAAAAATCATCTGATATATTCATACCAACAGTAATTAGAAAATTCTAATCCTAACAATAGCAAAATAACATTTGAAATTTTGTTGTAAATTTTTCCTGTAATTAACCAAAAAATGTAAAGGACATGACAATGTTCCTAAGTGGCAGATGCTGTTCTGCTAAGTTACCTTTTTTTGTTAGTTTGTTTATATGTTTTAATTAATTTATTAAGCCATTTCCCTTAATGGAGCAGAAACTTTCTGTACCTTTGGTGAATATCTTCAGAACACTGCTGAGGTGTTAGAGGTCAAATGGAGGAAACTCAGTGTTCTGTTTTCTGACCGTATCCTTTTGGTAATCCTGTGGATACCAGCTGGATCCCAGAAGAAGCCTACCCATGACAATACATAATAATATATATATATATATATTTTTTTTTTTTAAAGGGAGATACTGGAAATGGAGGCAAAAAAACCACAAACAAGCAAACAAAAAAGCTCAACAGACAAAAAATCAGCTCTAGCTGAAATGTGAAAAGGAACCAGCACCTCCATTCACTGTTATCTAAATATTGTCATTAAACTTTAACATGACATTTCTCCTAAGTGGCCCACACAGGCCCACAGAAGGGCCTCTGATGCCCTTCCAGATTAAGTGGTTATCCCCTATCCTGACCTCCCTTCCTGTTTCCATTCAGTTCTAGTCTTGTAGTTTTTACTAAACATGATGTCTTTTTCAAATGAAAAGGGACAGTTTGTAAAGAAGTAGTTTGCTTTCAGCTACTTTCTAACCTAAGCTGTTTCACACACTGGGTCAATGGTAAGTTGCACTTGCCAAACTGATATAAAAAGCCTTCTCAAGTGTGACGCTAAGAAATTAATGTCTCAAGGTTGCATACTCAGATGCAACCAAAAATGTAGTTGCTTGCTCTTAGTGCCTTTACTGTCAGATAAGAACACAAAACCAACAAGATGAGCATAGGTAGGAAGGTCTTAGTGGCATTGCTTTGTTCCAAGGTATAAAAAACTAGAGATGCCTGTGTGGTGATGGAGGTGATGTGGATAAGTGTCAGAACTGTCTTTATACCACATCACACTTGCTACACTTAAAAATAAATACAGACCCTAGTTCACCGACATATTAAAACATTTCTGTCAGTTTTACAATTATTTTTGTTTCAGCATTTCAGTCAAAGCCCCATATTTCTTTATGATTTTGTAGGTATTTTCAAATGTACTTAGCACTGATGTAAAGTTGTTACAAGTGTCCAGGCTGAGTGGTTTTTCAAGATCTCACTGAGGTGATATGTTTAGTCTTTTAGAAAGGAGAGTTTTCTATTAATCAAAATATTTTGGCTTAAAAAGCAGAGAATTTTGAGATTCTTTTGACAGAAGCCAAAATAAGATGTTTTCTCTTCCCCCTTTTCCAAAGGAGTTCAGCAGTATAATTTCTCAGACTGATATACTCTGTGCTGTACTCTAGCCTTCCCACAATGAGTCTTGTCTATACTGGACATCAGATAGTGATGTTTAAGAGAAGGACATAGGAATTTCTCCACTTTGGCAGAAAATACGAACACTTCTTCTCAGTGTTCCATCCCTATAATTTTCATGCCTTTCATATAACACTTGATCTCCCACATGAAAAATAGCAGTTTGAATCTTTTGCACAGTACTTGACTGGGTTCACAGTCCTCTGTACATGGCTTCATATTTCTGTGCTTTTAATCAGGAGGGTGAAGGGTTAGTTATTTTAGCAGTCAGTAGCTTACCTGATCTGGAATGAGTAGTATCAGTTCAAATAAATTATATTTTGCTCCTTTGGAGAAAATCAACCATTACACCAAATTAACTGACAGGAAAGTATTGGCTGCAGACAGCCAGACTAATGATGGGTCAGAGTCAAGTGAGGGAAGCTGTTAAACTTTTTATAAGCCTTATAAATCTTACATAAGAATTTTAGTAAAACACTCTAGGTAATATAAGAATTAAAATGTGCTGCAGTTCAGTTATCATCTCTTCCAAACTGCCAGTTCTGCCTGTCTACAAGTTCCTGTAATTTCTCCTCCCTCTGCTTTTAAAGGTTTTGTTCATTTCCTTATCAAACTCTCCAGTCAGCTCCATTGTCTGTTCTGCATTTCTCATTACCAGCTGAGTATCTTATCAAAAGCTGTTGTCATTTGGAAAATGCATTGTTTTTATTCAGTCTCAACATCATTTTTCCTGCCTCATTGAGCAGGCAGAACTGCAAGACAGGCAGAGGGAAAGCTTTGTCCTGTAGTTTAATTAAGTCTCAGTTGTTTGAACTGCAAGCAGCAGCAGAGGGCACATTGGACTTAACCCCCTAATTCCAGGCCTAGCAGTCAATACTGCTATGGTGAGAAACAGCAGAGTACTTGCTCTACCAGCACCACAAATTGCAGACCCTGAACACCATTTTGCCCTGATTTTGAAAGGTGTACATTTGCCCTCTGCACTGCTGCCCATGGTCTGTTCTTTCAACCTCCATCCCACCCATGGCATGAAAAACCTGCACTCACCAAGGCACCCAAGCACTATAAAGCACATCTCACATTTCATAAGGAGGAGGGCAAGGCTCCTGCTTTACTGGTTTTAAGTGAGGAAAGAGCGTGCTGAGATGGATGTCTGGATGACTATCAGTATCTCCACAAATGGGAAGATTATAGAATGATGAAGCAAATAATTCTGAGTAGATACCTCAGAATTAAGTGGATACCTTAGCTTAAGAAAGCCGAAAGGGGGAAAGCTGTTGTAATGCCTCCATCAAACAGTCAGCCTCAGTAGGTTAAACTTTACTTTGCACTTGGGTGCATTTGACCCAAACACCACAGAATAAGACAGAGATGCTTTCTGGGCCTCTGCTCCTGCGCCTGGTCTGGAATGCTTTGTCTTCTGATAAAGTGCTAAGACAATAAGTAGTATAGATACTAGAAAGGAGAGCTGGCCTACTGGTATATATTCAATTGGAATAATCTTTGGTTGTTTTCTTTTCATCATGCAAATATTAGCTCTGTTCTATGTCTTTTGGATATCAAAATCTGAACAAATATCTTATATTTTTACCCATTAAAAAAGCTGAAGTAAAATGCTGATGCTGAGACAATCAAAGAAAAAAAACAGATAAAGTAATCATGCTGACTCTAGAGAAAACTGCAGCAAACAGTAAAAGATTTATTGGTTGCTTAGATCATCAGCTGGGACTCACTTGGATTGTCAGCTGCATCTGCAAGAGGAAACACTGAAGTCAGGAATTGGAGGCTTCATTGTGCTGCTTTGAAGCTGGTTTGATGAAGCACTTATAAGAGATTATTTAGGACAGCTCTGTTACTGCAGGAGCTGCTGCATTTTCCCCTTTTGTTTCTCCTCCCTAATCCTCTGCATGTACCAAGGAATGCAGAATCTGCAGAGATCAGTATAAGTATGAAGTCACCTTCTCAAAAGTTTTATGGATTTCATGAGGGCAGCAGGCAAAATTTGTGGAATAATACCTCCTTGCTCCCATCTGCCTGCTGATGGTCTGACCTGAGACAGGTCAGGTCCCATCATTTGCCTCTAAAATTGGTTCCTCTCTCCTCCTATCTGAGGTGGAATTTCTGTGCTTTGCTTCCTTTGTAATATTTTAAGATTTATTTCCTAAAATAATCTATTGCCATAAATCTGTAGACTTACTATATAAGTGAAGGCTGATAGCAGCCTTTTTAGCCATCAAGACTATCTCCTGCCATTATTAGCCAAATGTTCTGTTCCAGCTTACTAAAGATGGATGACGCAGAATCACGGAAGGGTGAAGGTTGGCAGAAAACTGGAGATTATCTGATCTAAACACCCTGATTAAGGAAGGAGATCCAGAGCCAGTTGTCCCAGACCATATTCAAATGTTTGAGAGAGAGAAACTTCAGAGAGAGAAACTTCACCATTTCCCTGGGAAACCTTGCCAGTGCTTAGTCACCCTCTCAGAGAAAAAAGTGTTTCCTGTTCCTGACGTTCAGAGGAAAATTCCAGTGTTTAGTTTGTGCCCACTGCCTACTGTCCTGCCCCTGGGCAGTGAGAAGAGGTTGTCTCCATCCCCTTTGTACCCTTCCGTCAGGTGCTCTTATGTGCACTATTAAGTGCATTTATATGCACTATTAAGACTCTCCTAAGCCTTCTCTTCTATGGGTTGAACAGTTCCAGCTCTCTCAGACTTTCTTCATAGAAGAAATACTCCAGTCCCTTCATCAGATTCTTGGCCCGTTTCTGGACTCCTCACAGTATGTCCATGTCTTTTTTGTACTGAGAAGTCCAGAACTGGACACAATAAAAGTAGAAATATCTAAGATCTGTTCGCATCTACTAGTCAGAATATGACTGAAACTTCCAAGCACATAGATCCCAAAAACTCCATAACTCCCAAAATCCCTGTTGTTAAAACTTCATTTACAAGCCTGAAAGAAAAAAAAAATTTACCAAATATAAGAAATTCTATATGCAACAATTGTTTAACGATAATAATAAGCCTGAGTATTCTAGGACAGAAAAGTAAAGTTCATGTTTACAAACAGACCTAAAAGATAAATTCAGATTGAAAGGCCTAGGTTGTGATGGTTAAAATCACAAGGGGAAGGGATGTAAGATCTTTAATTAAAAATATTACAAAGCTTAATTCTGTATTAGTAGGATGGTTTCAGGATTGACTTTGTGTACCAATGTGCAGAATAGCCGACTAGCATGTAGCCCATAAGTTTTTCTTAGACATTGTTTTAATTCTGACCCCTTGTAATTCTCTTAGTGTCAAGCCCTAAGAGGTTCACTGATTGAGGTGATGTGGTTGCAGCCATTACAAACTCTGTTTTAATCTCACAATTGCTTTCTAGAATGCTTGAGACATCCATTGCTGGTGAAATTTGGAATAAGACTTCTTGATCAAAAATCAGGAAGACTGTTTCATTTGAGGCAAAGTAAAATTACAGTGTGTGCCTTTAGGATGGGAACTGGCTTTGTAAAATCACATCACTAGTGGTACAAATGCCGTAAAGTAAACACAGAACTGTTACAGCCATATTGTTCCTTTCCCCTCACTTTGACTACCTAGCTGTTCTTAATTAATTTAAAAGTTTTCCCTGCCAAGTTATTCTTTGCCTTGGATTTCAATGAACACTTGATTTTCAGTATCCATTTCCCTCCCAAACAGGCTACTCACTGAAAACTGCAGTCCATAAACTTCTTGGGTTTACACATCTATTTTAGTTCAATCTCCTGACTGATGTTTTATAGTGTAATATGACTGCATATGCCAACTGAAGATCACTTGCTGTTTTTCACAAGCTGCAGTAAGTTGCTGATTTACTGACTGCAAAGGTTACTGGCCTCTTGCGGTTTTAGACTTTGTTCTCAATTGCTTTTGACTTGCTGGACTTAGGAAATAATATTTCATGCTTCAAGGTCATCCAGGGGTTATCTAGGAAAATTTATACATGTCAAGTGAATCCTTCCAATTTTTGGGAGGAAAGGTCTGCTTTTTCTCTAGTGCAGTCTTTCTAACTTGTGCCAGAAAGTACTTACCTTTGTTCCACATTCCCGTCAGTCTGAGAAAACCCATACAAATCAAAAAGTCAGTCTTCATGTGTCCCAAAATTATAAAGAAAGGTTTATAACTCAAAACTCTGATTGTTTACAGTGAACCTGCTGAGCATCACAGAGGGCTAATGTGACAGTACATTTACCTTTCCCACTGAGGAATCATGTGTGATCTCTTCAGCCTTAAGTACCTACATTTAGGACTAAGGTTAAAAGAAATCCACACTTATTTTGTAGTAGCTCCTTGTAGTAGCTCCAAGCTGATCACTGGAATCAAGGTACCAAAGACCTTGAATTGATACAATTGAGCCACTTACCAGCTGAGCAGTGGTAGTTGTCTGCTTGTGTACATCTAACTCATTGCAAATGTGAAATAAAATGTATTAATTAAAATTACCATGAAGGGGATTACCATAATAATTTGTTATTCACATCTTGTTTCATGGTTAAGGTAATGCAGAGACTGACTGTTGTGACTCTGCTAGAAAAAAGCTCCTTTTAAAGGACAATTTATACACAGAAGAGAAATATTTTTCTTCCTTGTGTTTAAAGAGAAGTCACCGTTCTGTTCAGTCCCTTAAAAATACCCAGTTTCTGAGGAGGAAAACAGCTCATTCAAATCTAGAGAATGGCAGAGCAGTACATGGGATCATATGGGGAAAAACCCTTCAAAAGAGGAAAGTGGAGTGGAGGATGCAATTGCCTGAGGTCATGATGACAAAGTCTAAGAGTCAGAAAACAGAGAACAGAGGAAGAATCAGAAAGTGAGGAGAATAGGAAGAGAAAGTAGGAGTTCACTGCCCTATATAAATTTCAGCTTTGCAGTAAGGTAGGTAGATAGTGATGCTGTTGTATATATGGTAGCTTAGTGTTCACAAAGCCAAATGAGGATTGAAAGCAGAGAAGATGGTGAGGAAAGAGAAGATGTGTCTGCCAAATATACCCCTTGGGATTCAGAGAAAGTGTTGGATACAAATCTAGTTTCTACAGTTCTAAAAAGAAAATAAAGTAACTGAGGCAAAAGAGAAAAAAATACAGCAAGCCACCGAGATCACAAGAGCTGTCTTTCCTCCACAGAAGAAAGGAAGAAAGGAAGCAAATAAGAGCAGAATACCAATTAATATAAGGGGAGATGGTTCAGAAGGAAAAATGCAGGAACCAGCTGTGGGAGAAAGAAAGACTGTGGAATAGAAGACTGGTATTAGACTGACAGAGCATAAGAGATACGAGAAAACGGTGGGCTAATAGGAGGACTAAAAAATATAGCAAGGCATCTGCAGCAAAAACTGAGAGGTACTGGTGCAGGGATTTGAACTGGACAACCTGGATAAATCAGAATTTGGAAAAGAGATCTTAAAAGTGGTGGAGAAGACAGGGACTTCAAAAAAGGCAAGGGATGGAGTATAGCTAATATTGCAACAGGAACTGAGAGGAGGCAACAGAACAAGAAATGTGCAAAAGCCACCAGAGCACCTAAAAAGGAACAAAAATTCCTGAGTCCCACCACATTTTATCTGCGTGAAACCAACTTACAAAGCGTCTTGTTCTCCTCCAGCCTGATACCATACACAGAAAAATAGCGATCATTTTATCTTTTATTAAATGAGGAGATGCTGGAACTAGATGTCCCAGATTTTCTAGGTATGCATGCAACTATAAAATACATTTTGATGCCACAGGATGGGATTTTTCTTTTTTGAAGAGAAAGCAAATTGAAAAAGTATATGCACAAAAAGAGTCACAATAATTATGGGATTGAAAGTTCAAACTCTTACATATTTAACTGTAATTCATCTTGTTTCTGCTTGTATGTTAAGATAAGGTTGTGAACTAGTTCAGAAAATAAATAAGGCTTTTCCTTTGGATGCACATGCTGGGAATACAGTCTGATCCCCAAGATACCGAGAGCAGGATTGACTAGCACACATGGCTTTTTACTTTCATATCACGGTTTCATGACTCTGGACTCGGACAAAAAAATGCATAGTCCCTACAGCTTTCCTGCTTTAAGTGGCTCTTTTGGTTCATAAGGCAAAACTCCTGAGTCAAGCAGAGATCTGAAGGGCAGTGTTGTGGCACAGAATGTGGAACTCATTGTAATTGGAATCATATCTGGGATTCACATCAGGAACAATAATTATTTCATACTTTGGGCCTGAAGATCATTTCCATATAAACCTGACAACTTCAGAGGCTTCAGAGCAAAGTTCTGCTCATTCAAACTTCTCACACACTGTTAGGCAGAGCTCACTATTCTAGGAAGTACTGCAGGTAACTCAGTGTTGGCCCCCATTTGCAATTTTTTGTTATTTTGACAGCTCTGTCTGTAGCTTTCATGCTGTATGGACACATAAAACAGTGATTTTTAGGAAGTATTAAAACCCCTTCTTACAGAAGTACAAGGACTTTTACTAAAACCTTGCATATTTACAAATTACATACATTATAATATACTATAAGACAGCTGTTGGTTTTTTTTTTCCTCACAGACATCTTTGAACTGTTTTATCTAGAGAAGTCTGAGAAGAACATGAGATCAGTGCTTTTTTTACAAGTGCTTTGGGATTTTTAAGGGCCACAAAGTACATAGGACTTCACCTTAACTTGTATGCTGAGCATTTCTTGAATCACTATGGAGAAAATGGGAATAGGCAAAACAGATCTCCTGAGACATATAAACTCCAGATTTAACACAGTTTGAAAATTAGGTGCACTGGGGTAATGTTCCAAAAAAGCTTCAGAGTCAGTCACCCTTGCTGTTGTTGAATAGCTGTGGCCCCTTTTCTTCTTGTGTTTAATTTCCTGTTCATTACTGAATGTGCACTCTGCTCTTTCGCTTCAACATGTCTAAAAATTATCATCCTACAAAACAAGCTTTTTAAAATTCCTTGTCCAAAAACTTGATATCAATAACAGGAGAAAAGAGAAAAATAATATAAGCCTTGCCATTTTTAATGTCTTTCAGCAAAATATTTTTCTTTTTCTAACAATCTAACTGAATCTAGTTTTCATTCTTAGCTGTTATCTCCCCCTTCCTGATGCACATAGCGTAACAGACCTAAAGTTTTTTTCTGATAATATGGATTTAGTTGCTGGAACTAGCACTGTTTCCTTTCATGTAAGCTGTTCTAGTGTGCCTTATTCTCCAGAAATTTGCCTTCTGTTGCATACAGTACAGATTTTATCCCAGTCTTTATTGTTTGGCAGACTCTTGATTTTTTTTTTTTTCTGTTATGGACACCTTATTGGCCAAACTGCTCTGGGAAAACATTTCAGATAAAATGAGAAACTGTGCCACCCAGTAATGTGTATGGACTGTAGCTTCAAATAACATGACTTGCTTTTCCACATTTGTTTAGAGGAAATATTTACTCAGAAGTTGCTTGGACTCCTTTGAAATAGGATGAAACTGATGGAGCTATTCTTTACAGATGTAAAGAGAGATGATCTATATTTTAAACACCTGACAAAGCATAATTAGTTAAGGTACATTAAGAACTTGCTATCACATGCAACTATTTCAAACTAATTTATGTTCTTCTAACCCATAGTTATGTAATTTTTTCTTTTTTTTTTTTAATTTAGAGGATATAAAATTTATAGAATATTGAATACTAATACATCAGTAACTAACAATTTCATGTAATTTCTTGTTCTGCTTTTATTAGTCCGTGTTTAGATACAGGTAGGTTTATCTGGAACATTAGAGCATTGTCAGAGTTCCACTAGGTTAATAAAAACCTTATCATTAATTTCAAAGAGCTGGAGACCAAGCTGCGTACAGAGAATCAAATATGTTATTATGAATCCTTATGATCATATGGTTATGAATATATGAATCAAAATATGAGAGCCAAGGAAGACATTTCAGGATTGAAACATGAAAATTCATAGAAATAAGGGATCTTACAAAGTCAGAAGAGAGCTGCGTGTAGAGATTTCCAGTTTAATCTTCTCAGCATGTCAACTGGCTTACTGGAACACATCGCTCTCCTTAAAGCAACCTATCTCCCTACAAAGTCCACCAAATTCAATATGTGGTTTACTTCTGGGTAGGAACTAATTTGTGTGAGAAATTGGTAATACTGGGATGTCATTCACGTTTTCCATGGGCATGAACCAGACTAACTGAGTCATAAAGGTGACCCCGGGAGCATGTCTGTAGTTTGTCAGTGTAAGGGGTCAGCAAGTAGAGCTGTGAGACAAAAATGTAGAGGTATTTTATAATATTCCTGATCTTTTAACTGTAGATGAACATTTGAACACAGAAGCAGTGATTTTGGGGTTAAAAAAAGATAGACATGAACACTTTGAAATGTATCCCTTAATATTCCAGGCAGCACACAGATGGATAAACCATCGTGAAACTTATTTTTCATGTGTAGTTGCATATGTAGAATCAGTAAAAAGCACTTGAGTCTCCTAGGAGGGTTTGTGAAATAAAAACACTCCTCACTGAGGAGTGGTTATACATTCAAATGATTCTGCTGTCATATAAAAAAATGCTCAACTATATGATTAAAGGCTTGCTATCCAGTTGGAAGACAGTATGCTTTTCAACAGAATATTGACTTCACTGGGGTTATTTTCATAGGCTACCACCAGGGAAAAATGTTCCCACTTCAATCATTGTTAGTGAAAGTTTTGATCCTTTGTCAGGGAAGCAATGTGTCACAGATTCATGGACAAATAAGTTTCTATATTAAAAAATAGAAGATGCTATTATAAAAAAAAAGTGAAGCAAACAAGATTAATAATAGTTTTAAGCAAAAATTGAGAGTGAATTGAAAAAGCAGGAGCTAAACATTGTTTTATGTTAAATTTTTGCATGATTACAACTAGCATGTTTATTGTATATTTTGAGAATATAAGTGGTGAGCCAAAACACACATAATTAATAACATGGATTAAAAAGTCCAAATTCAATTTTTAATTAAATATTTATGAATATGTAGGCACTTGGTAGACACTAGTGGCATTTTCCTTTTCCATCATAGTCCCATTTGATAAATATTAATATTTAAAGATTGATGACATGCATTATGTCTGCAGTAGTTCTCAAGAATATCTGGGGATAAAAATGTTTCCTGAAGTCAGGTAGGCCCAGCATGAATTGGTATTGGAAGTATGCATAATGACTGCCTACATCTTAGAGACGAGCTTCCTTATTGGTATGTGACCCTGCTTCACTTTAATCTTTCTAATGTGTCTGTAAATAGGTCAGCAAAATCAAAATATTGCATTTGTATAACAGCTCCCCTCTCCCTTCTATTTCACAAAAATAAGCTATACCAGTAAATGAGAGGTTTTCCAGGCAGGGGTTTACTTATGCTGAACACAGCCATGTTGGTAAGCAATCACTTCCCCACAGCCTCAGCCAAGAAATATATGGCAATTATTTATCAGAGTATTTGTTCTTTGCCAGATGTAGAGAGTAAGTGGTTCTCGTGAAAGGGGCAGTGCTTACTGTCACCCACCGAGATCTAACACAGACATAGCACGTATGAGCTCCTTTTCCACTACTGTACTTCAGAGACACTTTCGTGTCCTAAGTGTGTTTTGTCTCAAACATTCTGAGCACTGCTACAGGAAAGGTGTGATCAGAGGAAAGGGTCCCACAGAGGTGGGCAATGCTGTGCTGAACCATCTTCCTGCTCCATTTTCAGATTTGTGTTTAGTCCTGCCCCAATTCACTTCCTAGAGAAGGGCTGGATGCACATGGGCAAACAAAACAGCCAAAAAAATCTACTTTACTTGAGAGGCATGCATCAGATTAATCAAAAAATGACACAAATTGGGTCCCCTCCCTGTCTTTTTCCTCTTCATCTCTTTCGCTCTCATTTTTAAACTGGGCTCTGGATCAACATACTCAACCAATGTGGGATATAACAACTGGTGATATTCTTTGTTCTCTCTTCCTTTCCTGTCTTGTTGTCTTCCTTTGCTTTGCCAGGGCAAAGCATGGCTATCATATTCTACCCCATACTCCATTCTGAATTTTGTTGTGGGAGCAGGGAGATTGTGGAGGGGTGTTGTGGCTTGTGAGCCAGCACCTTTTGAGCCAGCAACCTTTTGTTGTGGGAGTTGAGAACTTACTGAAGAGTACTGCACAAAATTAAGGGCTTGTTAGCTTCCACTCTTGTGGAAGTGTATTGTAAGAATTTAAGTACTTGTTAGCCAACACCTTGTGACTCTAAAGCAGTGGGCTGGTTGCCAAAGTGATGGTGACTACATAAAAAAAACAGGAGTTCCCTGACACGTGACCAGTGTCTTTGTTCAGCCTGATGTGAATTTATAACAAACATCATATACCTACAAGTGGGTCCTGACACACAGACACTCTGTTTTTCCTTTTTTAGTCTGAACACACTATCTCTGAAGTCATGTCAGTGTATGGTAACTTCAATGATCAGTATGATAAGAAGCTGTCAGTACTTACTGTGTATTTCCAGATAATTCACCCAAACAGGCATCTCTTTCCAATATTTTTCAGAGCATCAGTTATCTGTTACAGTGACAGACTTGGTATATTTCATATCTTCTTACTAAGTTGTTTGCCACTGCACCTCACTGTCAGTAGCACTTTGGGTTGTCCGAAAGTTATTGAAGGAGGAAAAGCTTTCTTACCTAACTGAGCTGCTGCCAGCATCAAGGTCTTGTGCTGTCACTGCCCCTATGATGGTGCCCACAGGTGTGTCTTCATAGACCTCCATTGTGTAGATAGGTTTGCTGAACACTGGAGGTTCATCCATGTCCAACACATTTATCTTCACAGTGGCAGTATCTTTGAATGGACCCACTGAGTGAAAGCGATGATCAAGATGGAGATTGGAGGCCTCGACTTTAAAGGTGTATGCCTTTTTCGTTTCAAAGTCTAATGGCTGCAGAAAGAACAAAAGCAAAACATGAGATTTGACTAAAAATTAAACATTGCAAAATCACTTCTGTTGTATTAATGCGATAAAACTGAAGATACTTTTAGTGTAAAATTCTTCTCCTGAGCTAATCAATCATCTAAGTTTGTTTTGCAGTTCATCTCATGATAAGGTGGTTTCTGAAATACTCCAGGTGAATCATAGCCAGGAAATGACTGCTTCTGCACATCAAAAAATCAGGATGACTGGCATGGATGTAAACACTTACACTGTAGATGTCTGAAGTTAAATGAGTGAGATTCATCTCTTGCAAATGAGCTGAATGCAGGTTAGTCAGAGATTTGCATTTATAAGTCCTATACACAGGCAATCAGCTGTCTCTAGCTGATCCAGCTCCTTAAATAGAAGGCTTCAATTTTTTTAACAGAGAAACCTTTCAGAAGACCATGACAGTGATAGAGATGAGCCCAAATGAAAACTCTGAAATATAACAATGGGTCAAACCAAACTTAAAGTATGACTTGGAATGTGACTTCTAACTTGCTCTGAATAAAGTTTTTCCTGTAAAATATCTTTCTTAGCAGTGAACTGCTATTCACACCATATGTTTGAGCTCCATGTACTTTGCAAAATGCAGACTTTGGCTCTGCCTTATGATACCGTAGGTGTAATCATAAGGTCTTGAAGATGACATGACAGCTTTTGTGTACTTATCTGGGTTTTTGATGGAAATATACCCTGCAATCAGGTTGTTTTGATGTAGGTTTCTGCAATGCATATCAATTTAGTGCCTTTAGTTTTAGAAAAGTAATCATCTCAAAACCCTTAATGCAGTCTTATTTACTTGAAAAGAAGCAGAAGCTTTATTTTCATTTAAAGGGTTTATTTAGCTGCATTGGCTTTCATGTTGTTTTTAATGTTTCTGACAAAGCCTTTTTCTGATGTCTGGGTAACACTGGCATCTAGTGGTTTCTGCCTATAATTGTCAAGTTGGAAATTTTCTAGCAGGAAAGAATATGCTATCTGGAAAAGAGAACACATTCACACATGTATGAAATAGAAAATTTCAATGTTATTTTTTTGCCCAGAGTTTCCAGTTATTTGTCATAGCCAGGATCGATTGAAATTCTGCCATTTTCTGTCCTTATCACAATAGGACATAACTGGCCAGATGACTAACTGGTGTAAATTGAAGTATCTCCATTAAAATTAATTGAGTTACCTTGACTTGCATTAGCTGAACAGCTAGCATAATGATTTTAAATCCTTATGAAGGACTTCATAATTTTACTAGACTAGTCAGTATTTTCTGAGCTGCAGACATAAAATTAGCAATATAAGTCTAAATGCCATAGAAATAATCAGGCTTGAAGACAATCCACTACCACACAAAATCATCCTCCTACAGGCAGAATTCCAGAAAAGCCAGCATGATTTGCACCTTCATGTCTGGACTGACAGAAAGAAGAAGAAACTAAGGCTGAGAAGAAACAGAAAAAATTGTCTGGTAGATCTTGTGCCCCAGTGGTGAAACCCTAAGCTATTGTCTTCACTAAAAATAGACACGGTGCTCCATTACCCAAATTGTTGCCACACTGTGTTTTCAGTTTCTATACTACTCATGCTCACTGTTATGCACTGACAAAAAAATTTTCCTCAACTTCCTCCTCTAACTCTTCTCCGGATATTTGTATAAACTGTTTGCATATTTTCAAAAAATGTAATAGGAGGAGAAATCTGTTTTAGTTTAAAGAACTAGTCTTGAGAGGAAAAAGTGTAAGTATGAGGAGTTAACCTAGAGATAAATGATGAAGACAAGGAAAGCAAGAAAACTAAGCTCTCATTTATGTAGTAATGCTGTGTAATGCCTTTTATGTGCCTTTCATACCCCCAAAACTGCATTAAAATGTTCAGACTGGCTCCTGTAATGTATCAGTATATTTGCAGAGAGATGTATTAATGGAAGGAGCCATAATTCATGATTCATGCAGTCCTTGCAGGCTGTCTTTCACCAAATTACTCTTCAAGTCAGGAATACCAAATCATGATGCATGGCTAGTGCCCAGTCACAACTTTGCATGATGTAAGGGGAAAAAAAGCAGTAAGATTTCAAGGAATTCTGTCTATTGTGCTCAGACTGGCATATTTCACTGCACATGTACCCAGGAAGCAAATAAAGTGGTTGCATTGCTTCTCCACTCACCAGCATTATGGGGCAACACTAAGGTATATTTTTGAAAAGACAATGTGATCCCAACAAATGATAATGTTTTCCCACTGTAACCTCAGAGTAACTCATCCTCTCTTTATAACCTTCTATGGGTCTGATGATAAATATAGTTAGAGATTAAGCAATATGTAGCCAATGCAAAGCACAGATGGCAGTCAAAATATGAAGACACAGGCTGAAAATGATGAGCCATCATCAGAAAAATAAATCAGTGACAGACTCCCACAAAATAGCAGAATTTAGCCTTTAGCCTAAGTGAGGCTAAACTGCAACTGAAATGTGTGGAGAGATAAGAAATATTGCAAGCGGTAAACCTAGGATTTAATTTCAAAAAGATTTTGTGCAACTCTGAGTGTACCATTAGCAAATTTGCAGATGATACGAAGTTGGGGGAAATGTCAATCTACTGGGGGTTAGAAGGGCTCTGCAGAGGGGCCTAGACAATCTGGAGAGATGGGCAGAATCCAATGGTATGATGTTTAAAAAGACCAAGTGCCGGGTCCTGCACTTTGGCCACAACAACCCCCTGCAGCGCTACAGGCTGGGCACAGAGTGGCTGGA
>JAWWES010000081.1:74034136-74045127 GCA_035583135.1 Lophotriccus pileatus | reverse complement strand
GACCTCATCACTCTCTACAACTACCTGAGAGGAGGCTGTAGCCAGGTGGGGGTCGGTCTCTTCTCCCAGGCAACCAGGAGTAAGACAAGAGGCCATGGCCTTAAGCTCTGTCAGGGGAGGTTTAGGTTAGATATTAGAAAGAAATTTTTTACATAGAGAGTGATCAGCCATTGGAATGGGCTGCTCAGGGAGGTGGTGGATTCTCCGTCCCTGGAGGTTTTCAAGAAGAGACTGGATGTAGTACTTAGTGCCATGGTCTAGTAGACAAGGTGGTGTTAGGTCAAAGGTTGGACTTGATGATCTCAGAGGCCCTTTCCAGCCTAGTTAATTCTGTGATTCTGTGACATCATGCAACAAAAGAGTATGGGTTTAATATGTTGTGTTTATGAGGAGTCCCTACTTCAATTTCTTAATGAGTTCTGATCTTCCCAAATTCGAAGAATTGAACCATATAGCTAACACTGACAGTCTCAAATTTTAACATTTGTCTGATATGTCCAGAGTCTGTCTGAAAATAGAAGAACTGAATGTCTGCCTGGCTCTCAGGCAAAACCTTTAAAATTTTGTTTTTAAAGATGTTGAAAAAATCAGTTTATTACATTTATTTTTTTAGTAGATACCACTAAAATGTGTCAAGGAAATGAGTGGTTCACACAATATTTTGGCTGCATTAAAACAAACAAACAAACAAAAAACCCAGAAACACAAACATGTGCTTTGCTGTTACATAATAAATGTCTGAGAGTGCTCAGACCCATTTTGATTTAAAATGTGGAATTCTGATAAGGGTAAAAACATAGGAGAATGATTGAATCTTACCAAAAACCCCAAACCTGTAAAGTTACTGAAATGTCTTTGGATTAATCAGATTTTAATGGAATGCCTTCATAGATTGCTTTTAAAAATAACCTATTGAAATGTTTACTCCTTCTATTGAATAATTTTATATATAATATACCATGTATACAATATATAGTATATAACACATAACATAATATATTGTATAATATTATATAATAATAAGGTAATTACATACAGAAAGGTAAGTTTGAATAAGCCTTTTAATTTGTAAAAGTTTTTTTCCACAGTAAAGACAGTTCATGCTAATATTAAGGCAATGTCTTATTAACTGTGAACTGTTCAGTAATTGAAGGAGTTTTTCTAATTGATATTCTAAGTACCAGTGACAGAATAGATGCTTTTGACCCCCCCCAAACTTGTTGTTATTTGCCTTTTCCTGTGTTGCAGTTACAAGCCGCTCTTAAAATTGCCTAGTAAAGTGCTATCAGCATATAAATATCTGTGCACAGCAAAGGCATTCTACAAATCCACAAATCAAATAACACATACTGACAAATCACCTTACCTTGCAACTCTGGAAGTACCACAATTGGACTTATTTAGTATGACTAGCAGAGCATAAAACTAGCTCTGTGTCAGAAACAAACATTTTTAAATGTTACTGATTTCCACGTTCAGGGCAGTAGTTAAGAAATGCTGCTATATAAATGGATCTGTATCTAAAATGGCATGATAGATAGATAGATAGATAGATAGATAGATAGATAGATAGATAGATAGATAGATAGATAGGAAAAGAGAGAGAGATTTAAGGAACTGAAAGGGAAAAAAAAAAGAAAAAATGTGAAAGATACAATGAATTCTGATGACAGGCATGACAAGGGTGGGAAAAGAACTATCCCATCAGTTTCTTCTGATTCACAAAGATCAAATCTGAAATGAGTATTTAAAAATTTGATGGGAAGTTGAGCAAAATATGTGTATGCTTTATATCCAGAGCAGGGGAAGGGTTGACCAGTGTCAAGGGTTTTGTTTGCTGCTTTCAAGCATCTCACCCATTTCCAAAGGTGCCTTTCCCTGCTCTAGGAAATACAAACCAAACAGCTCTATCTGCAATCTACAGAGGCTGAAGGTCTCCTCTTCTGTGCTCATCCTGACATTCTTCTCTGAATGCTGTGCTCTTTGTGATTATGTCTGCACACAGCTCACCATTTTCTTCCTGTACTGAAGGACTTACTACCGCCTGCTCTTCCTTCTCAAAGTGCAAAACCACAATTCCCTCTCATACAAACTCATGAGTTATGATTGCAGGCAGACAGCGCCTATGCACACAGCTGCAGAGGGAATTCCCTGTCTCTGGAGAAAGAAGGCGGGGTGAGGGATGAGCAATCTGTACAGTTTTGGTAGTAAAGCAAGTAGTAGCTGTAATGCAGTTCTCACTGAAGGACAACAGGAATTTGCCTTATGCTCACTGTCATATTGTACAGGTGCTATCAGACTGCTCTTACATTATAGCAACACCTCAGTGCTACATACATGCACTGTCCCATGAGCAAGACAACTCAGTTTAGCCAGCAGCCAATGCTGACTGCAATTAAAAACTTTTTAAAAAGTTGCTCCTGAAGGTACAAGGAAGCAGATGCTCCAAATACTTTCCCTGCAGCCGCTGGTTCTGTTCATCATCCCCCCAGTTTCTGTAATTTATCACCACTAAAGTTATTCTTTCTCATCATGCAGTGCTGTGATTTCATGGCTACAGCTTTTTCACCTGTTCAGTTCGCAGTGGTGCACAACATACAAAAAAGTAAGATGCAGTTGTTCCCTGAGCTTCCATTGAGCCATGTGGAGATGTTCACCCAGTATAGTGGAGCAGTGTAGTACCATGTGAAGCCTAGAAAAATTTTTTTTTTTTTTATGAGTTTTAATGACACGCTGCACAAATTAGTGGAGTGAATCTTGAAGCAGAACAAGTTCAGTGTTTGAACCCTACTCAGTTTCTGGACTAGCTCATGCTGAGCTAATTCAAAAGCTTCTGTGCCCAGTAGGTCTATGGTATAAATGCATCCTTAGTATAGTGCCAACTGTTCAGCAAAGCTTGGACCCTCCTATTTTCCTTTACTATTGTGCCTGGTGATTAAAAATTTCAAAATCTGAAGCTTGCCTGGGACTGAACACAACTGAGGCCACTATGCTCTGTTATGAAGGAAATGATGGAAATGATCTCTTCTGACATCCTGCTTATCGTAGCTTACACTCACTGTAGTTTTCTGAAGCATTCAGATAGGATGGCAGATATTACATAAATATCAAACTCAATAAGCACTGCATTAAACTGCACAACACAAGGGAGGAAATTTTAATTCTGTGCTTAATATAGTAATATTTCTTACTCTTGAAGAGAAGTGTATACAGCACTATCCTAAAGCCAAACATTTACCCCTTTTTTTAAGGATGCTATATTCCTAAACATTTACCCCTCTTTTTAGGGATGCTATATTCCTTTCTTTTTTTTTTTCATTTTTAGAGAGGGAACTATTACTGTACTAACCACACAGTGGAGCTAAATGGCATTTGGATCATTTATGAAGCAAAATATAAGAAAAGCTATTTAATTTCTAATATATGCAATTAGCACAACAGTAGTAGTAATGAAACTTATATTGGATTATACCATAAAAATAAGTGAGCAACAAAACAGATGATTTAAGATCTGCAACTTGTCCAGCTGTAGCTTTTTGTTCTCATTTAGCATCCTAGAAGCAGAGAATGGCCTTTTGCATCTGCCAACACATTTAGTGTGCTGAAAAGAACAGTTTAGCCTGTGCAATTTTTTTTTATCATCGAGTATATTTTCCACCAAAAATAAATGTAGTCCAGAAAGGCTTCATTTTTCTCAATTTTGATATAGAAATCTCTCCATGTTTTTTTGCATAACAACAAAACAAAACAGCGTCTATGCAGTGGCTGATATTTTCTGTCTGCAAGAGATTTTTCAGGGAAAATAAAAGCAATCTCTCTAAATGGTTTTGAAATGGCCCAGCACTGAATAACTGTAGCACTTACAGCATCAGAATATGCTACAATACAGAATGAAGTGCAAACCTGTTTTTAAAGTACTTTTTATTAGTAGCTTTGACTGTTTATTATCTATAATTCATATTTGAATTAATATAATTCATAATTGAATATGTTGGTCGCACTCCATCACCAGCTTTCATTTTATTTCAAGAAGGACTTGTATGCATACCTAACATAAGTAATTGCATAATCCCACGAGGTCAAATCAGTGTTTTGAGCATCATGCAATGTAAAATTGCTTCCCTGCAGGTAAATGAATAGTGCTGTTGCAGGCCTGTACAGTACAGGTACATGCATTTTAATAGTGGTCTACAGAATTGCGAATGTCCAGTACTTCTGAAAATCTGAAAACTGCAACCCATGAAAACACATTTACATTACTACAATTACAGAGGATACAAAAAGGCAACTGAATGGATAGTATCTTTAAGAATCCAGATTGCTCTTTTTTAACCTGAGATCCAACAAGGGACTTAAGTGGATGCATTTTGGACAATTCCGGAATATCTTAAAGCACTTGGATCATTTAAAGTTTAGTGAAAGGGATCTTTTCCCTGAGAAAAGTTTTGTGAAAAGCAATGTGTAGGGTCAGTATAAAGGCACTTTTTGCTGGAGGACCTGTGTGTTTTGTTTATCTTCCACACTCCTGCATAGAACAAAGCTGGTATTTCCTGATCTTCACATTTTGTAACTGTCCCCAGGCTCAATATGACGATGATTATGAAGGGATTAGGATTATACTTTTTCCCCTCCTGTTCAGTGACAGAGATCTAATGATAGATTAGATCACATTAGGCAACATCAACTGACGTTCTGCTGTTGCAAAAGCGCCCTAAATTTTCAGATTATACTATATCTTGTAACAGAAAAGACTAAATATATGCAGCAAAATACAATGACTGACTCTAAAGTATCTGGATAAAGAACTGGTTGTGCCAATTTTATTTTTTTCAAGTTAGTGGTTCAGTTAGATATTATGTAATTACCCATACAGCTGTCTCAAAAGTGGCCAGGCATTTTGCCTGTGACTGTCCTAAGACAATTGTATCAGACAAATTCATATGTGAATGTTCATTGTCAGTAAAAAATAATATATGCTTGCTGTTGGAATCTGCATTGCCAATTTGAATGCTTTGCTTATACTATCTAATACATATATACTTAACTATAAATATGGAAAAATTCTATCATTCTGTATAAAAACAAGCAGCATAGCTGAGGCTTAGGACTAATCCAGGGAGACCTAAATTCTATCAAAAACCTGCTCTAATGATCAAATATTCATTTTGCAATGGTTCCCACTCACTGCCATTTCCGACTGGCAGTGCATATGGAGGAGCATGCAGCTGCTCAGCCTGCCAGTTCCAGATGGACATATTTCTGAGTCATCTGCACAGAGGGAAAAAGGTGATCAGAACGTTTTTTTTAATGAAACAAAATCTATAAATTCACATTAAGACGAAACAGTGCACTCAAACTTTTAGTCAGAATAGAAGAGGGCAAAGAGTTTGTGACTCATTGAAAAATTACTTCCTGTGGGTATAGTGGTTTTCATTTTATGTCATTAAAACCAGCAGAAGAGTAAGTGACTTGACATCATCTTGCCCTTTTATGCACCCATGGAAATTTACTATTTCCCAGGTCAAGAGGCTGAAGCCTGGACTTCCATTATTGGAATGAATATAATGCAAATATAGATCCATGGTCAGAACCAGGGGAAATTTAAGTACCTAAATTCTAAATTTTATTGGAACTAAAGCTTCAATTTTCCTAAAGCTTATTTTAATACACATGTCCAGAACTCTTTCTTTCCCAGACCCTTGTGAAGTGCTCGACTAATAGTCGTGCTTATTTTACAAAATTTACACTTACAAGCATGAACTGTCTATAAAACATAACTGTGTCTTTCAAAATGAGCTACTGGTTTAGATTTCTTTCTACTGAACAAGTTGTTCATTGGTGTGTATGTATTCCTGGGCTCAGAAAATAACCACTGGTTAGAATGTGACACTCCTGGTTTGGGATCTCTTCTCCCGAGTGCTATAATCACTAAATTCTGAATGACACAAATCTTTTCCATCTTTGAAATTCTTGAACTTATTCTAGTATACTAATGCAACATCAACAGCTGAGATGCAGTGTGTTCCCCTGCATGAATATCTGATAACCAGCTATTTGGGACACAATTATGAGACTGGAAGCAGCACATAGCTATTTGCTATGTGGGACTCCTCTACCCTGAATAAAAACTGAATTTGGGACTCCTCTACCCTGAATAAAAACTGAATTTGGGACTCCTCTACCCTGAATAAAAACTGTGTTCACCACATTACTGCACAAAAGACTCATTATTAAAATAACAAAGTCAAAATTTTCAAAATAAAATACTTGTAAATCATAATGAAATACATTATCTCAGACATAAATATAGCTCTTTCATTCCATGCTCTGTAATATTTTACATAGGTGAAAAACTTCCCATAAAAGAGAAATTATACTTTCTAGACAGAGATAAGAATTACTTCTTTGCGACAACATTATTTATGAAAATTCATACCTGATTGTATGTGACATGAAAGCCTAAACTCCAATGCCTTTTAAGACGATGATCACAGCCACGCATTCTAATACAGATACAGAGTACCCTGTGTTAATGATGAGGTAAAATTTCTCATTTAATTCTCTTACCTAGTTGCTAATGTGAGCCATAGGAACATCTACCTATTGGTGCCACATACCTTTTTCAGTTTAATGACTCCTTCCTGGGTGTTCTCATCTGTTGTGATGTCAAACAAGTTTCCTCCATCTCCTGGAACTATGTTGTACTCTATTTCTGCATTTTTCCCAAAATCAGGGTCCACAGCTCTGATCCGTCCAATAGCAGAACCAACATGAGAGGACTCAGGTACTTTTAAATGGAAGATACCTGTGACAAAGTGGTAGACAGTCATTCTTGGGATTTCTTGAAAATTAACACAGTATTTCTGATTAAAGTCATGGAACTTGGTCAAAATAAAAAGACTTAAATAATCCAATTGAAATTAGGAGATCAAAACAACAAAGGATTTGAAAAATATATGTGTGTTTTACCCATTGATTAACCCTGGTTTTTAGATTTTGTCCAATGCAACTTTAAAAGGCCTTAGTATATCTGCCTCTTCAGATATATATCTATATTTCTACTTTTAATTTTGCATGTGTAGTTGACTCTCTTTTGAATTAATTTGTACTTGTAGACAGTACATGTTTATAAGCATTTTCCTAATTTTTTTTTTCAGCAAATATATCTATGGATTTCATAGTAGTTGAAAGCAAAAATTCAGTGGGAAAAGGGTTTCCACCCATTTCATAAAAAGTCAGTATTATAAATATATATACAACTCCTTGTGGGGGAAGACTTAATGAGTATTGTTTATACATGAGCCACCAGAGGGTGCTCTTACTAAAATTTCATAGCTAAACATTAATTTTTAGCTTTGGATGCTATAACTTTCAGATTATTTACTAATAGTGGTAACAAAAATTAAAAACACCCCTCCCTCCACAAAAATTACACACTTTTAAAATAAGCATTGCTGCTGATACGTGAGGAGAAAATGGTTTCATTCAGGGAAAGAGCTACGTTTTAAAAATGCTAGAAATATTAGTTCAAAGACATAAAGGAAAACGTCCAAAGCCCTTTGAGGCAGCCTTGACTTTAACGACAGCACTAGTATCAGACCAGGTTCATAACATGGTGTCCTGACTTATTTTACTGCTCCCAAAGTGTCTGTCTTCCCTGTTTAGCTGCACCTCTCACTGGAGTTGATACTCTGCACAGCTGCCAGTGAACACCACCATGACCAGTATTTACAGTGGGCAGGCAGCACTCACCTTTCTTCATGCAGCATCCTTTGCTGCCAGCAACTTTTGGAGCTGATTTGGAGCCCAGGATGTTTGATTCATTTCATCCTGGCTCTCAACAAAGCTAGCCCCATCATTTGGTTTTCCTGGGTCAATGGTCTGCAGCTCTCACAGAGCAGCCCCTTCAGAAAACACCAGCACTGGCCTGATCGATTCCTCTACACGTGAACATATAGGAGGAAATTTACACGTCTTTTTCAACAGTATATCAGGACACACAGCTGTGACTAGTGGGAGGCATATTAAGGGGATGTCTCAGAGATTTCTGCCCTGCAGTGGTTCAGTCACACATCACAAAATGAGTCTCTGAGAAGTTGTATATTATATATCAGCAGGATAGATGACTTTCACATCCAGCCACTGAATTAAACAGCAGACACTGTTCCCTGTCGTTATCTCCTTACAATGCATGCTGTGTCAGCCTTTTCAGCTTTACAATATTTCTAGGTGAGGAAAAAAATGACATTTGCACTGCTGGATTAGGAGCAAACCTACTCTTTTGTGAGCTAGTAGTTTGGGCTGTGGTACCTATATAATTGTCTAATTGCCCCTGAAAAAATTACTTTTGTCTGCTTCCTTCCTCTGCCCATCAGTATGCAAAGTATACCAGAAGGCAAAATATGCTTTGTTAGAGAAAATTCCTGTAAGTAAAGTCAGCTTGTGTCAGCATTCACTTTTGGACATTGCTACGTACCACTTTGTATTACCCATTGACTTAGCTACTAAAGATTGTGCAATTATCATTTTGCTACTTTTTTCCAAAGGAAAATACTAAAGAAATCTTTCCTCCTTCTTTTTGTGAGGAAATGTACTGAAAGAAACTCTACTTCTTAGTGTTGTTTTAACAGCAGGAAAGGAGTACTATGATGCAAAATAGTATCATGACAAGGTAGTCTCAGTTATCTCTTAGTTGTACTTCAATAACTCTGAGTAAAGAATAAAATTCTAACACTGTACTCATGAGACAATCACATATTCTCCTATTATTTATTGTCACTTACAAATATGTGTATTACTGGGTCTCTGTTCTGTCAGTTATGCAGAAAAGGTAGAAGAAAAAAGATCCAAAAGGCCTTTGCCTACACTTGAATCTTACATTAGCTTTCTCAACATAGTTCAAGCCCTGATTTCAATGTCTTCTACAGATGCTTATATTGGATGATGAAAATCACTGTTTCAACGTTTGCTGTTTACAGCCAAGTTTTGGTGAATGTGAAATGTAGGAGCATATGATAACGAATTTTTCCATCTTTACCTAGTTGATCTATTCTTAGCAATTTGAAGCGCACTCAGATTCATTAAAACAAACAGTTCTCTATAAAATACTGTAACTCGCTATAAAGTGTGTGGCACTTAAATGAAGTCGAGGAAAGACTACATTACTACAGATTGTTTAGGCTTTTATCAGTTATTTTCAATGACTTGGCATTTCATAAATTCCAGAAATTCAAAAGCAATAAAAATGAGGTCATTCAGATTAATTTGAAACCCTGAAATAGTCTTCAACTCTGCAAGAGTCAGATTTCTGAAGATGCAGTATATAATTACACTGCCATTGTCCTCCTGTGATATTCAAAACATATGGAAGCTGTTAATGGATCTACTGCGACAACATACTTTCAGAATAAAATAAATGAAAACAAATAATGTAGACTGCTGCCAGCTCAGGGAAAAACTTCCAGAGAATATAATATATAGCATGAAAACCTCCTTTCCTCTATCCCCTTGCCCAAACAGTAGAATCATAGAATATGCTAAATTGGAAGACACCCATCAGGATCACCAAGTGAAACTCCTGGCCCTGTACAGGACACACCAAAGATCACATCAGGTACCTGAGAGCATTTTCCAAACATTTACTGAACTCAGGCAGGCTTGATCTCTGTACAGAGGGCATTTGAAATATCAATATATGTGATACATGAAATCAGACAGAAAGACAGTTTTGCAGATTTTTATTTTTCTCTTTCCAGAAGACATTACTGTTTGCTGTGGACTTCCTGTGACAGTTTAGCATTATTCAGTTTTTATTGTCCATTTTGCCTGTATACACTACTACCTCCATATGCTACAGAGGTATATTGAAACAGCCTGAGTAATAGCCTTTTACTCCCAAAGGTCCTGAAAACCTTGTTCTCTTCAGCTTCCAGGAATGATGGAACAAACAGCTCTGACAAACTTACACAGCAGCAGGTTATGCTGCTCAAACAGTTCTGTCAAATTTTGTTGATTGTCTCATGTGACTTCTCTGCCAACAAAAATCTTTCTTCTACTTGCATAAATCTCTTTTAAATGTGTTTTCTAAGTTTAGTCCTTTTTTTTTTTGTAAGGGATGAATGATATGAAATGTAAAAAAGGAGCAAGCCCTTACTCTCCTCAAACTGCAGTAAAAAACTGGACTCTGCAACTAGCTCACCTTTTGCTGATTTCAGTCACATATTTTGCATGCAAGTCAGAATATTTTTACCTGGTAGCAATGAATATTCCCTGGTCAAGATCTTTTGTTTCAGGTTGAACAGCATCAAAGAGGATGATAAAAATAAATGAGTGATGATGCCGTTGAAGCTTTTAGGCTGAAATAACTGACAGGGCTAATTACTTATCCCCAAAAACATTCAGAAAACCAAGGAAGAGGTGAGCTAACAAGTCATACACACTGCCTCTGAGTTTCTGAAACAAAGATGGTTTCAAAGCTCACAGTGGGAAGAAATCAGAGCTGAGTAAGTGACAGGTAATCAGTCATACTGACAGAAATGCAGCACGCATTTACAGTTCCTTTGACATGATTAGATTAGTTTTAGTTTTTAAGGCTCAAAAGCTGTTCTGGGGTTTGATTTCTACTTACAAAGAGAGTTGGGGGGTTTTTTTCATTTGTTTTTTACTTAGAAAGAGCTTTGGATTTCTTTGTTTCTCCATGCTTGCAATTTACAGGTACACCACCATTTACCAAAGAGGTTTTCAATTCTGGTAAGAGTAACAAAAGAAAACCATCATTACCTCTCATCAGCAAAACAATCATTAAGAAATAACCCAGGTTATTATCTAAGGGCTTAACCTAACTGCATAATGGCCTTCAATCAAACAGCTGTAAATGCTATTTGAAGTTTTTTCTAATTTGTCACCACATTGTATTGTTGGGAGTTGGGTTTGCAGTATATGAGAAACTGTTGTTTGACAAAATGGCTTTTTGTAGTCTTTTTGCTAACTCC
>JAWWES010000081.1:74016560-74034036 GCA_035583135.1 Lophotriccus pileatus | reverse complement strand
GAGCAGCTACCCCCTCCAGATCCCTGGGGCTGAGAGAACCCCTAGGAATGGAGATCCCCCTCCCCTTCCCATCAACCATCGCACTGTATTGCAGTTAATCGTGATAGTATGAATCTTAAAGGCAAAAAACATTGAAATAAAAGAATTTATATCTCATCTAAATCTTTAATGTTTCCTCAGGAAACCAAATCAAACCAACAGATTACGTATAATATAATATTCTTATTAGTTTAAATTATCAAGGCATCTCGGTTTTTATCCCGACCTGGTTATGAGGGCACTGATTTCTGTCTGTTTAGGAAGAATCATAAGACAACAGTTCATATTTGCTTGCTGGTGTTTTAACAACAGTGTAATAGGCAAAGTAAGGGATAATGTAAATATAAGCAGTTATTCAAGATACTAAACCTGCTACATCAGCTACAACTAATCAGCCTAATAATTAGAGATATCTGATGCATATACTCTAGGGAGATGTGATTTAGCACAGCATGTTCGTGCCTCTTCTATCTGAGACTCTGGGTCCTGCAGAGGGTTGGGACCTTGTGCAGGGAAGATCAAGGCCAGGCTTGGTCACCATGTGCTCTGATGCAGGTCACACACGACCTGGGACAGGCTTGTTAAACTTCAGTTATGGCAAGGCTCCTTCCAGCCTCTAACCCACTGCTCTTAGGGTTTATGGCCTTATTAGATATACCACAACCACATTTAAAAAATCCTGATTCTCTGCTCTGGATTCTGAAAACCACACTTGTTAAAACTTACATCTCCCAAGACTAAAGAGATCATGGATATTCAATGGTCCCCAGTTCTTTAAGGGAAAAGGAGCAGAAGCAAAACCCCTTTTGAGTTTGATCCTGCCCTAGTTTATGATAATCCACATGATGGAGCTTTTTCAGAGCTGGCTGTTGCTGAGCCACGGCTCTATCAGCCCCTGAGCTGAGCTAGCACACCATGTTTTTGAGGCCATTCTCTTTCTTCCTTTCCTAAAGCAAAAAACAATGTTCACCATAATAGCATAATTTTTGTATACTGAAAAATTTCATTTTAACCGTTTGCTGTTTTTTTTCTACCAATAAGCTGTTGTCATAAAGCTTTCTAAAAATAAACCTCCCCATTGCATGTCAGAGACTAATTCCACAGAGACTAATATCCCACTTTTTGGAGCAAGGGTTCAGGAAATGGGAAATACCAGTTCCTCAGCTCAAGATATTCAAACCCACAGCTTCTGTCTCCAAAGTGTGCTAGCTGTTGCAA
The DNA here is from genome assembly GCA_035583135.1 of Lophotriccus pileatus. NCBI lineage: Eukaryota > Metazoa > Chordata > Aves > Passeriformes > Tyrannidae > Lophotriccus > Lophotriccus pileatus. The sequence goes on along the minus strand of JAWWES010000081.1, from coordinate 74,032,779 downwards.
ATACAGTAAAGAAGACTCTGTTTAACAGTATAATGTAGAAATAATTATAGAAAGAGTTGTTTGAAGCCAGGGACCCTCAGATTTGTGTGTCCTAATACTGAGGCAAGAATAATACTTGGAAGATTTAAATTTTCTTTTATGGTACCACAGTTTTACCAAGTTGTGGGAGTTGGGTCTGCAGTATATGAGGGGCTATTGTTTTGAACAGGCTTCAAGACGGCTTTTTGTAGTCTTTTTGCTAACTCACCTTCTTCTTACCAAGAACCCCCACGGTAACTGTTATCGCTGTCTCAGGACATTCCTGAGAAGATATCAGGAAGTTTCCTATTGGTTGTTAACTACTGGTGTCCCTGTACCCCCTGAACTTCTCATTGGCTACTCTGTGAATTCTCCTGGAGGCTATATAAGCCTTTACCTTACCAATGAACGCTCTCTTTGCCTTCTCCCTACACGTCCCTGTGTGTGCTCTCTCTTGCAACAGTCACGGGACCAATGTGGAGGGGGGGAGGGGGAGCACTGATCCCCTCCAAGCCCCGGGGCTGAGAACGCCTGGGAATGGAGCTCCCCCTTCCCCATCCAAGCAACCGTCGCACCAAGTGAGGAAGAAATAATTTCTAGAAATTCTTTGAGTTCATAATTAAGGGCTTCTTCTGCATGATATGGAGTTGAATTCCTACTGGCTGAGGAGTGACCCAAATCATGTTCCTTAGTAACTGCTTTAATCATGCTATTATTATTGTATGGGAGAGATCTCAACATTATCACTTCCTGTTTTTCTGAAGTCCACCTTCATCACTGCTTTCATGTGTTAGACAGTACGCTTCCTGTATTTCTGAGGGCTTATGCGGAAAACAAGTTCCACATGATCAGCTTCATTATGTATCATGACCAACAAGGGACTGTTCTGCTAATATCCAGCCTACTTATTAAGAACTTATTACCAAATAAAAAACCTCCGAAATACAGTGAGTGAAATAATTTGGGGGGGGGAGGATATAATCAATTGGTTTTTTATGTAAATTATATAGTGTTTGTAAAGAATTACCAAGGTGTAGCATGCCTTAGAAATAGAAAAAAGTTTTCAGGAGAAACTGTCTTTCCTTTTTTCAGAATCCCAGGAACCATGTAGTTGGGATTTATCAGTTAGGTCTGTTGGTAATCTGGTGATCACACCATCACCATGAAGTAAATCAATACACTTATTCCCCCTATAAAAGCTAAATTGCATGACATATATGAAACATTAACATGATAAAAAATATATTGTCAAGAAAGGGACATGGAGTTTGTAATGCTCTGCTTAACATCTGCTTCTGAGATATCTCGTGGGAGCCTTTTAATATTTTCTTTATCACTCTGACACAAAATATAATAACACAATTTTACTACAATAATTCATTCACCCTTAAGAATATGCTCTAAATCATCTCTATTGGAAGAATCATTTTTCTGTCCATCGACTAAGGAAATTAGGTTCCTATCTTTAGTTCTCCAAGTCACACTTCAGTTGCAACCCTAAAATCACCTAAACAAAACATTCACAACATCTGTATTACTCAAAAAAAACTCCTTGTGAAGCTCTGATTTTCACATATCCATTGGGTACATACAAATATTTTTCCCTGAACTATGTATTACTTTTCTTCACCATGTTGGCATCAGCTGAGACAGAAAATTATTATTTTTAAAGGTAAAACTGTGCAATCATCAAGTACAAGTTCATAATTGTTTACCATAGTTTAAGATTTGGGTCACTGTATGCAATTTCCTTAAAAACGTGTGCTATAAGAAAAATAGTGATACAATAGGATGGCAAGTGAATATTTTGCATTTGTAACCTCTTATACCTTATAGCAAGTATGATCAACTTATCACAAGTGATGTTTATGTCTTCCAATTTAAGTGTTTAAAGGTGAGCTCTCTATATAAATACTGCTCCTTTTGCAATGAAATGCAAAAGTAGTGCGTGTTTAATTCTAGATCCTTCTCTTGAGAGTATTAGCAATCACATTTACAAAAACAACAAAATTTCTGTGTGTCATGGTTTTGTGTGTTCTTGGAGCGAAGATGAAATTTTCCCTTTCCCCTGCCCCCTGTGCTGGGGGAGCGGGATTGATCAAGGACTGTTTCTAAGCAACTGATGGTCCAGAAGAAAGGGGCTAACAAGACTACTTTGCTATGTTAATTACCTGACCTTGTCTCCAGGGAAATGGGGGAGGAGACTGGGTGGTCTGGATTGGGAATGGTGAGGGGGCTGGGAGGTATTGGGTGAGGTTGGCAGTGTGCTGGGGGTGGTGGCTGTGCGGCTTGGAAGCTGCCAGAGCTGGGAGAGGTGGCTGGAGCTGTTGGAGCAGTCAGACTGCTGCCCTGGACTGTTCACCTGGACTACTGGGGGACTGCTGCTGGGGAGACTGCGGCTGCATGCACAGTCGAAGCTGCCGGGCTATTGGGGGGCTGCCGCTTCTGTGAACGTACATCAGTTTTGGAGCTGTTTTGCTTGAATCTTCATCGGAGAGGGACAGGGCGACATCACTGCACATCTAAGACCAGCAGGAAAGAGTGAGTTCTCCAGTATCAGGAGTTGTGTTTTCCCTTCCCCTCCTCCCTCCCTTCGGTGAGGGAGAGGACATCCATTGTCCAGCTCGCTCCAGCACTTGGAGACCACACGTGGTAACTGCTGGTGATGCATCAGCGCCCCCTGCTGACTGACTCAAACAACTGCAGGGCCCACATCCCCAGTTGTTCAACAGTGCCTCCTGCTGACTGTGGTTATAATTGCCCCAAAGGGTACAAATTGAATTGATTCTCACTGTTGGGTTTGTTCGCTTTGTCTTGAAGGGGATTGTTCTAGGTGGAGGATTATTGTTTGGGTGTTTTACTTGTGTTTTTTGTTGTCTTTTGCCAATACTTACAGACTTTTTAATAAAGGGCTGTTATTCCTACCTTGATATAATTTTAATTTCTGTTTTCCCACACTGTTCCTCAATTGGAGTCTATTAGTTTTGGATTTATAATCGCTTAGAGGGAGCAGTTTTGGGTTTTCCTCATAATTTATTCCCAGCAAAACACTTGTGTCTCACTTAAACTGAGACACTGTGGAAGTAATTGAGAATAAAATAATTATCATGAATTCATGACAAAACTTGAAAGAGGTCCTCCAGAATATTTCTGTTATTTAATTTTTATTTTTATAGCTTTATTTGTGCAAAAAAATCAACTAAAAATGTGTTTTGGATTCAAAGAAGACAGTTTCAAACTGCTTGGTATCTTCAGCTAAGCTCCTGTTTCTAAGGTCATTAGAAACATTTGGATTGTTGCAAGCACTTGGCCATCCTATTTAATGTTTTACAAGGAGTGAACCACTCCTGAAAATCCAAATAGAAGTGTGGTTCTTAGGTATTTTTGAAAATGGTGAGCCTAAACTATTGTGATTATAATTAGACAATTACGTATGGTCTGTTTCACTTTATGTTGCCCTGTAGCCTCTAAATTTTCAGAAAGCAAGCCCACAACAGTTAGAAGCAGAAAGAATATGTTGTTTCTTACTTGGATGGAAGGCCTCAAGGAAAAAGGCAGATGCTGCCAGAATTGATAGTGATGCAGCAAGTGACACTGTAGTCGGTGTCACTTTGGAAACAATTCTCAAAGCATTGCAAGACAACCCCATGCTGTTAAATCTGTAACCCTAGCTACTTTTCAATATCAGAGAGTAGGCGGAGATGCATGGGGCTTTCAAGACATCCCAAGGTTACTGTGGATAATTTCATGCATCTGATCTAAATGCTCTCTGTGTTTTGAATGAATAATTTCTTCACCACTCCCCACAGAAGACACATCGTAGTGGAATGAATGACATGATTCCTGCCAAAGATTGTTGAATTTCTATAAACCATATTTGTTTACACCTTCTCTACAGAAGATAGCAGATGTAAAATACAATTATTAATGATGGTTCAAAAATAATTTACCTATAAATCTTTATGTTAATGATCAATTACCACTTAAAGATGATGATAGTAGGGAAATGAATTTGATAAGTACAGGATAAGAACAGAATTTTATGACCAATAGGTAACATTTAATTTCTAACCACTATTGTGCTCATCTGTATTTCTTGAACTATTGCTTAACAGTACAATCAGGGCATTGCATTTTACCTATATTTTTTGTTGGCTATGATGTACTATCAGGAAATAGCTATGTTTGCGTTTATGCCCTGCTTTGCAGCTAAGGATTCAGTCCCTCTCAGTTTAGATGTTTAAACAAGTGTTTTGTTTCCTTCAATCTGTACTCCAAAAAGTCTTTAGGAACCCTTTGCTAGTTATGCATTTTTGAGAGAGTTAAAAAAATAGTACAAGTGTAGCAGACATAAAATTTACTGAACTTTTGGTGTTTTGAGAATCTATGCTAATTGAATATTTCTCCCTCTAGTTTATTTCTCAGTTTTCTTCCAAATATTATGCTTTACTTGGGAATTGTGTCATTGTTCAGTCTGAATAAAATATATCACCCTTCAAGATGCTTTATGATTAAGATCATGCAACACTGAGAGCTATCAAAAAGAAAAGTTTCTAGGGAGCTTTTAACAAGGCTACATCCACCTTTGGGGGCAAATTGATTCTTACTAAAAGTGTGTGAAGAATTCTGATGTGGAAAGGGATAAGAAAAAAAAATAAGAAAATGTTTGCATAAGTGTAAATAGGATTTTTTATAGATGTTAAATTTTATATTAACCCCTTTATGTTATACACACGCAAATAGTGACAGAAGCCTACTTAACTGTGGGGTGCTGTGATCTAATGTGGGCTTCATGGCCTGGATTGCAAAGCATAGACTCAAAGAAGGTACAACTGTACAAAGAAATTTCTTGTACCAGCTGTACTCTGTCCCAGAAGCTAGTCAGTATAGAATGACCTATTTCCATGTTACTAAACTCTTTTACCCACACTAAAATAGGTCAATTTCACTGAAAGTGACTGTAGAAAATAGTTCCTGATCTGTACTAATTTCTACAAATGCCCTGAATTTCTCTGAGAAAGCTTTACTTGGTGTTGATCAAAACTGTGCCCTGTGACTGTTCTAAGGATAACAGTACAGACAAATCTCCAGGAACTTTTCCTGACACTCCCATGTCCTTCTTTTGCTTTGAAAAGCAAAATACAATAAGCCATTGTATACCTTCTTTTAGTCTATGTAAAAAATATCTATAATTTCAATGATTAAGTCGTGGTACATGAAGAAGAAAGGTATAGAGGCTTTTTTATGACTAGCTGTCAAACATGTAGCTAACTTAGGTGGGTGAAATAGAAACAGCAGGCTAGGGTCACTGAGCTTTTTGACAGGGTAGTGGCCAAACCAAGAAAGAAAGAGTTGAAAAGAGCTTATCTGTGATGGTGAAGACTCCTGATTTCAGTAGAGCAAAATGTGAAGAAACTCAGAGCTGGAAGTGACCCAACAAAGCATAAATTCTTTTATTGGTGTTATTGTTGAGGAGGAAAAAGACCACTCATGGAATAGAAGGAGCAGATGGCCACACTGTAGTTATAAGATGAAAATGAGATCAAGGATAAATCTGTGTCTCTTATAGGAGAGGGGAGACAAAAGTCTATGTTGAATGTAAGGATAGTCAGGGAGAGGAGGAAAGAGAGGCCAGAGGAAGGTGAGACAGAAATGAAAATATTACAGAGGTGTGAGACTCGGAATGAAGAGGAGTTACCCCTTTTCCTCCTCTGATTCCTATAAGAGTCCTGTGCAAATACTGGTCAGCTAGTATTTATTATTGTACTTATTTGACTACAGTTTTGGCAATTTTAAAGATGTAGTTAAATGAGTCACAGGCATTACAATCCAAAATTATAATGACATCTGCACGGCTGCTGTTTTCATGATTGGCTTGCAATTGCATGAGCTTATTTCTACAGTCTTTGCATTTGTGTCTTCTATCACACTTTGAAATGGCTGGTTAAAGTATATGTTCAACTAAAAAATGTAGTTTTAGCTAACTCAATACTCACAGGTAAATGAAAATCAGGCTTACTTAAGATTTTCTGTCATTAAACAATATAAGCTTTGTTAACAAAACTAAGATGATGCTTTTTTCCCTTTATGTTTTATGAAATAGTTGTTAGAAAGTTAGCAAGGATGAAGAAAACAAGGATTTGACCTTCCCTCCCTTTTTGATTCAAAGCTACCTCTGGCTCAATTGGCCAACTAACCACTGCCTGCCGGCTCCTCTGCAATGAATCTGTCTACTTGTCCTGTGCAAGTATCTCCCAGTTAGTATAAACTAAGTAATTACTGCTGCAAATGAATTAGGGTGTCTTGTCTGCCAGGCAAATTCTTTAATCAATGAAAGATGGACTCGTTTTCATTCTGAGAGCCAATGAAGATGCAAGTGCTGTATACAAAGTACAACAACTTTTAACAGTGCTACCAAGAGAAGCCATACTTCAATATCTAAATTACAGGGTGTATAATAACTTCTGAAAAACTTGTGCAGACTTCTTAAAATGCTTAATTAGGCAGATTAGAGCTCTAAACATTAATCATAAGTTTTCTAGCAAATTGTCCAAGTAAGGAGGGAATAAATCTTCATTGCTTCTTTTTAAATCAAAACCTATGCTTTCCTTATTTAAATTTTTTAGATTAGTGAACAGAATAATTTCCTAATCACAAAATACTTTTCTGTAAATGTCTAATGTACTACTGTGTGTGATCTGTGTTGCATATTTCTATAATCTTAGAAGTAGATACCATTGTCTGAGGAAATTGTCTCTCATCAGCCACTCATCCAAAGAAATGAGTTAAAAGATTTTCCTTTCTATCTCATGTGGACCAGAAGACTTCTTACTTGCACTGGGCTTCTGAACCCTATTTTGCAACAAAATCTGAGCTAGACTTGTTCAAAGCCAGACTTGTTCAAAGCCACTTGAATGGAATCAGCCACATTTAGTTTACTGAGTTAACAAAACTGACCAGCCTTGATGTAGTGAAACTTATGATAAATAATGTGTGTGCAATTTCTGTAATGTACTAAGCCTCCAATAACATATAAATAAATGAGACTTTTCAATACGCAAAGTGTGTGTACATAGGTACAGGCTGTTCAAAGTTCAGCAGTTGGTTGCTCTTCCTTCTAAAATATTCCTACAGATTGTACAACCTGAAAGTAAACCTATTAAAATAAGCAATGAGCAAGTGAATAATCACTTAAAATAGATGTAAAAGGGTAATAATATTTAAAGTCCATTCATAATACATAATAGTTCTATATAGTAGATCATCCAGATAACAGGTCATTCAAGTGCCATGCAAAGGTTATATAACTAAGAGACTAAAGGAAGAGATCTTATTTATAAAAGTCTTTTATACTTGCATTGTAATTCCTGAAACTGCATCAATGAAAGGTTCTTTTCTGTTTTCTGAATTGTCTATTTTGTGGACTTTTCTCTTTAAGATTGTTGTTTCCTCTGCAGTCTCAGGTGAAGGATTTAATATATTCTGTGGAATGCTTTGTACTGGCCACTCATGAAATCCAAATCCAATTAGCTGCGAACTTGTGCAGCATGGACAGGCAGTGGATGCGCAAGGTCGTAGGAATGGTCCTTCAGCCTTGCTTTATTTAAGGTGTCAGTACCAGAAAGACGAATCTTTGTGTTTCTGTTTCCAAACACGTTAGCATTTCTGGAAATTTTCCATGCTTTCTATGCAAACTATCTTGATAGATTTCATTGGGATGCTTCTGGAAAGACCAATGACAGCAAAAAAAGAATGACCCTTGTGATGTCTAGGCATTGCCGTATAGCTGTCTGAACATTTTAAATTGTGGTTGCAAAGCAGCCCTGAGATAATGGTTTCTGACCATCAGAGAGATGGGTTTTTTTTATAGACAAGGCATGCACAAGTAGATAAAATTCAATATTGGGTTCAGACATTAAATAATTTTTCTTCCATTGAAAACACCTTTTAATCATTTTCTCACAAAATGGACTTCTGTGACCTGGAAGTGATATGATAAAACATAGCTTTATCCAAATAGTTCTTTTGGATAAAAAAAAATAAATTCAGGCAGTGTCATCCTAAAAATACACACCTTAAAAATGAACCAAACTTATTACTGAGAAGATGCCTTTTTTTTTTTTTTTTTTCCCCAATATCAAAATAAAAACAGTATAAATTTTAAAATTCAATTACATTTCTTCTATGTTCGGGCCTTATTCTTTAAAAGAATTATTTATGTCATATTAAAATAAGAAGACATACTATTCCTTTGACTAAAATGATTTGTATGTGCTTTTATTGCTCAGTATATAAGGGTTTATTTATCTAAATTGCTTTCACACTCACTCTGTCATCAGTGAACAAAAGAAAGAGACAGGAAAACTAAAGCGCAAAACCTTACAAAATATGAATCAATATGAAAATGTTGAATCACTTAATTGGTTTGATTCCATAAAGCATAATTTATACCAACTAATTATACAGTTTTCGTCATTTAAATGTTGAATTAAATATAACCCATCCATTCTTTCTTGAAGCTTATTTTAAGAATTGGAAACAAGCCACAGCTTTCCTGGCAGCTAGCTCAGACTGGCCCAATGCTTGTTGAGTTAAGAGTTAGACCATTAGCTTCTAGGAAGGATGTGCTGAATTATCGTTTTACTTAATCAGCTATCATGTACATAAGTAGCTGAGAGAGAAAGGCCATCAGTTCCCTTTGGACCTGGATGCATGCCTACAGAAAAGCAGCTTTTGTCCACTCTTCATTGTTCAAAGGCAATGTTGTGTTATACCAAATTTTCATTCAATTTCTTGATCATCATTATTATGATAGGAAAAAGGCTTTCTTTTGCAGTCTTTGACTTTTCTTCTTGTTTTGGCAAGAACCAAACTTTGCTATGAAATATTTATTTTAATATTTACAGAAAAGTTCTATCTTTAACAAAGAAACATACCTAGTAATGCAGAAATCCAGTGTACTTATGAAGAGTCAGGCAAGACAGAAAACGCTTCTGGAAATAAATTTCTACTAATAAAATAATTCAGATCATTTTTTTCCTACTAATTTTACAGAAAATATTGTTTTTCTGAAGTATCAGTTTTCTGAAATGTGGGCCAATACATACCCACAGGTCAAACATCTCTGACTGAAATGTATAATGTTTAGAGGTTTCCCCTTTGTTACACTCCTCATTACTATGAGACATGCAAGGTGAGAGTTCCCCACTGAATATGTTCAAAAGCACAGGTTCTAAATAAAAAATTCTATGTTCAGCAGGATAGTCAGTGGTGTTTCATCACTGGATGCTGATAACCCATCCAAGCCTACCTGTTTCCTTAAAGAACCCTCAATAAGATGAAGGTGTTCCGTGATACATTTTTTTGCAAGCTTGTAATGTATTTTTTAGCAACGTAGTTTCTTCCAAATATTAATAATGTATGTTCTCCTACTTCTACTGTGAATTTTTTTTTCAGCTTAACTGAGTTCAGAAAAAAAAAATTAAACTTTATCCTGTGAAATGTAATATTGTCTTATTTGATAAGGTAACCTACAGCAGAACTTCTTTGGCATAAGCCCTTTGCAAAACTGTGCTCCTGATTATGTATTAAAGAATCTTCAGTCTTTTTCTTCAGTCTGCACTTCCTGGCTTTCTTGACCAACAATGAATAATGGGATACTGGAGGTCTCTACTCCCAACAGCACTGAGGGGTCCTTAGGTCTTTCCAAGCCTGAACTTGGCATCCATGTAGACTTGACTTTAAAGGCTTATTTTTCATATAAACTTAAATTCTGTACAAGCATTTCTTTAGCTATGGTAGTCAAGTAAACGACAAACTCCATTTCCTGGCAGGTAGTGACTCTGAATCACTATAACATTTTCAAGGAACAAAACTGAAAATACAGTTGCTATGTTGGAAATAAAATTCATACTCCACTTTTTCTCTGTCAGCTCTTTTTGTTTAGCTCTAATTAGCATTGTGTCTCTGTGCATTTCAGGCACACTACACATCATCTCCCATACACCTTAACCAAAAGTGGGACTGGCTAATTAAATCCCCATTGATTGAGATTGTTGTCTGTAACACATAAAAAGAAAGTCTTTACCAAGCTTGGTCCAGTTCACTGGAGTCCCCACACTAACGTTTTAGCTTGTAAGCCATATTAAGTGTTTTTTATTTTCAAAATCAACACAAACCTCCAATATTATTACCTTCTGTTTTGTTGAGAGTAGCTGCTGCAATTTGTCTTTTGTGACATTTGATATAATAGAAGGAAAAGGTTTTTAATCCTATTAGCATGCAAAGCACAGGACAAGCTTGGTCTCTTGTGTGTGTTTTTTTACTCCTTCATAGCAACAATTGGGCAAAGATGTCATAACTGCAGTTCATGCATTAAATAAGACCTCAAGGCTATCTTCTTCAAAGAGGATGATATATTCCATGCTTTCTCTGTGTCATCAAAACTGTCTGACACTACATGAAATTTTGGATATTTTTACACCACCACAGTACATGAAGGCATACAATAAAATAGAAAATGACTAAGGCCCCTAACAGCAAAGGAAGTAAAATATACAACTCAAAACCAGGATGGGAAATAACACGGGACCCAAGAAGCTTGCCAATGTACTTTTTCCAGTCTCCTGACAGTTACATTATTTCGTCTTGTACCTGTGGTACCCTTCCAGCAGCAGCTGAAAGGAAGGAGCAAACTGCAGTGTTGGGCTGTTTAACAAGCACTGAGGATGAGGACAGTCAGAATGTTGGTACAGATAGGACCTCTGGGATGGTTTGTTTGTTGATCAGATTTGAAGCATCTCACAAGTATTTTGACAGTATGTCATGAAACTATAAGAGACAACATGTTAGCTTGGGCAAAATAAAGTAAGACTGAGCAGGGGTTGAAATTTAGGCTAGAAAGTGAAACCTAAAGTTGAGGACATTCATAGTAGCATAGTCTGAAATTGTCTCACTGTGTACAATCAGGAGAAAAAGATGGAAAGGCAAAGTTTTAAATGCCTGTCATTTAAAGGGGTGCAAAGAAGTGTGTCACAATATTGGAAAGTCAGAGTACTTGCTAAGGAACTGGTGTCCATAGAGAAGATAAAAAATTTATTTTTGCCATAGGAAAAGCAAGCTTCAGAAAGTTAAAAAATTCTTGCACAGCCATTGTGACACCTAGCTGAAAAGTTCAGGAGAATTTTCAGGTGTTGTAAAACACACAATTAAGAAAAAAAAAATGCAAAAGTACACAGTTCAGGTAAAGTGTTCAGTGACCATAATTCTGCATTCTTCACTGGAGATTGCTACAAAAGGTGATGATAGTCCAGTAGGAAATAAAGAAATGGTATGTCAGACAGAATCAAACTAGGGACAGTAAAGAGGAGAAAGAAAGCCATAATATAAGGCCAAGAGTCAAAATGAGAACCAGTACAGGTAGCTTTACTGCCTAGTGCTAAAGAAGAATATCAGCATAGTAGCATATTCAGTATCTGTGAGAAAGAAGAAAAATCAGTCAGGCGGCATACTATCAAGAAGTAAAATATACAGAAAGGCATAGCAGACCTTATCAGTGAAGGAATAATGATGTTTGTTAAAGGAAGCTCTGGCAAGTAAGACTTGAAGAAGAGAACAGTGTTAATGTTAGCTAGTCAGGAACAGTTATTTAGTTCTTCTAAATTTTATAGCAATAATAATTAGTTTAAATGTAATATCTGTGCAGGAGCAATAAAAGCCAAAATTACAAGATTGTTGTACTCAAATAAATAACAATAATATTCAGTTAAATAAATAAATAAATAAATAATATGGAAATAAATATGATTTTGAGGGATGTTATTTTAGAAAATCTGTATGGGATAGTTGAGACTGTTAAATCACTGTGGATGGTGTGGGTCATCATTTTGAAGACCCAGAGCAAATGCACACATCCATTAAAAAGCAAATCTGTAAGTGCAAACAGCTCAGCTAATAAAAGCAAGAACATATCTTTCAAAAAAAAAAAAATGAAGTTGTGTCTCAGAGAGGAGAATAAAAAGAATCATAAAATCTGCTTCATCTATAAAACCACAGTAAAGAGGACAGAAACTGAGTCTGAATAAAACTCTACAAATGAGCTAGTAATAATTGTCTTTTAAGACATCTGGAGGCAAAAGCCTGAGAGCAACTGCGTAAAACCAACCCAAAACTGACATATAGAAGTTCTCAGAAAAGATAAGATCACAAATGTAAAAATGAATACATTTTTTTTCTTCATTTTTAGTGAAGAATACCTGAGGAATTTATTTTTTTTTTTTAATCCTGGAACCCTTCTTTATGCGGGACTCATGAGAAGTTTAAATTAGCTGTAGTAGCAGTTGTTGAACAAATGGATACAACAGTAACAAATCATTGGGATGAGCTGTTACATGCCCAAGAGCCTGAAGGATGAAATAGGGGAACTATTGTGATGTGCAATATTTTGCTTCAAACCACTGTGGCACAAGAAGGCTTGGAGACACTCATATAACACTGATTTTTGTCCCCCCAAAGATCATCAGGGAGTTTAGGGGAACTAAGGATAGATATGACTGACATGCAGAGCCAAAACAGTAGGAGCAGAAATAATGCACTCAGAGAGAATATCTCATATTGAAAAAAGAAATCAACCCAGCTTTTCTAAAAAACTTCTATTTTGTAATGTTTTCTAAATTCTTTGAAGAGTTTAATATGCAGGTAAGTATGTAAGGACGGATTCAAAACAAAGGCAGGGAAGCTGTTTGTTGTGGTATGTATGATAATCTGTGTACCTCTGATATAAAATGTGGACTCTCAAATTTTACAGAAGTTTCAAAGCAACAAGGCAACTTGCTGTAGGAAAAATACTTTGAGGGTTGTTAAATACAAAGGCATCAACAAAACTAAAAATAATTCAAAACTTAGGAAATTTTATGGAGTATTGTTTAGCCTGTTTTTTGGATACCCTCCAGATGTGAATGTAAGAGAGAGAAGGAAGGACCAGAAGGATCCTTCTCTTAAAATGGTCATTCTTACATGTCTGCAGAAACAGAACACATTTTCAGACTGAGTAAAAGAAGAAGAAAAATGTTTATATGAGAGAAAACTTCACAGTTGTGTATGCGGTTTTGCACCCATGCTCTGTTTACACTACATATGGTGGAATTACAATTCATGGGCAAGTAAAGAGATACAAAGTAAAAAGCTGCCATGATCTTACTGCAGACTCTTACAAGTATTCTAATATGAACTTGCCTTACTGACAACTTTTAGCAGTTAATTATTTTGACATAGTTATCAAGGTTTATGCTTGATTAGTTTCTGCATTTCAAGGTATGGGATATACAAAACTTCAATACATTTACAGAGGGAAGTAAGTAACAATCCATCTAATCATACACAGACTACAAAACTCTAAATTAGTACACTTCTGAAAAGCTTTATTTAAACTAATTAATGTGAAATATAAGAAATTATCAGTGGATGATTACTATTTTGAGGCTACAAGTGTCTTCAAGGACAGATATAATCTTCTGGGCCAAGACGCATTAAAATGTGTTTCTGAATATCATAACAATAATGTTTAGCATGAGCTAGCTCTGTCTTCGGTACATGGAAGTTACCTGGAAGGATTATAACCTTTTGTCATTTAAAGGCATTCACCCAGTTTCCCCTGACAAAATAGTGTTTCACAAATCATTTCTGTATTATAAATGAAATGAACTCTTAGGTTCAGGCTGGTCTTGTGGAATGACTAGATTTTTCCTCTAAAACATTCAACTCATAATTTCAAATTGAGCTTTATATAATCTAAAAAAACCAAGGAAATTGCAATTTTTTTTCATCATATGCTGGTTTTTTTCCAGAATCTCTATTCCTTATCTAAAGCATTTTTCAAATTAATACCTTCAGTCATACTTATTTGAAAATTAGTGCTTTGGAATACTACATACTCTTAGGAAATCTGGGGGGGTTGTCGTTGACATCCGTGAGGGTAATGTTTACAGTGGTAGTACCAGCTAGTCCTCCCAGCTGTCCTCCCATGTCCTTGGCTTGGATTAGAACTTGATATTGTTCTTTCACTTCTCTGTCCATATTTGGCAAAGCTGTTCTTATTACACCTACAGAAGAAACAGGAAAGAGAAGGAACAAATAAACAAAGGGCTCTTACAATTTAATACTGGATCTCTTGGACCAGGAATAGAATTCTTCTGAAAGGGTTGATAAGAGAGGAGTTCACAAAGAAACACAGGCAAATCACTCAGGCTTTTCAAAAGTGTGTTTGTCAACTATTCAGCCACTCAAAATGACTGTATCATCTTTTCAAGCGGAGATGAATGGGTGAAAGCAATGGTGCATTTTCACTAGAGATATGAATGGTGTGATAGCTTCCCCACATCAGAGATGAGGAACCCTTCCTTGCACAGAGTACAGAAAAGGTGGACAGATCTGGCAGCATTGCAATTTGAAGCCTACATCTTCAATTGTTTCCCACTTGCCAACAAATTTAAACAACTGTAGGCCAAGACAATATTCCTCTGTACAAAAGGAGATCTTTATTAGAAGTCCCTTCCTTTGCTTGAGAATTTTTTCTTGAGGTAGCACAAAGATGCAATGAAAATTTGAGGCATTTCCTTAAAGTAATTAAAATATCATGGTAAGACATTACCCTGATGATTCTTAATCTTCAGTGATTTGGAACACCTGATATCTAAGTAGGTATGCCATAATCTCCATTCTGATTTGTTAAGAATGTATAGGATAAAAAGGAAGACTTAGAGAGAAGAGGGAAAGAGAGAGAGGTGCTACTGAATACAAAAATTAGCAGATAAGGTTGTATAAAGCTATAAGCTTTCGGGCACTCAAGCCATTTTCTTGAAATAAATTGTGTAGGAGAAAATGCATTTCTTTGTCAAAATTTTACAAGTGTATAGCATTGAAAAATGCTATATGTTCAGCAATAGTTTTCAGAAAATGGCTAGGTTCACTTTGGTGCAGATAACATGCACAATTGAAAGATAAACTGGAAGTATGATTCTTCCATGTTATTATGGATTTAGAAAGTATTATTTTCTAGTATTAAACCATTTGAGATTAAAACCAATTTTTCTACCCTGGTGTTATAATGGGTCTGAAGTGACAAGAAACAAATATTAAGGATCATTCTTATCTTTATAGCAACTAACCACTGCTCTGTTAACAAATAAGAATAGGAACCTTTAGCTTATAGCACTTTTTCGCAGTCTAGAAATAACTTTGACCTAAATCTGCTATTTCTGGGACCTATCAAAAATTTGCATTGAACTGAACTGCATAACAATTTTCTTTCTCTCCACTGGTAACATGCTGATGATGACAACCTATTTAGGAAACACCGTTTTCCCTCCTCAGGATGGCATATACTGTCCTGCTTGCAGTTGTTCTAGAACAGAAATATTGAATTATAAAACTGCAAAAATTTATTCATATTCATATAAGATTCATATATATTTTTTATAAATAGGATGAACATTAGTTGGTTTCCTCTTGAATCTCTTAATCCATAATTTGGCATTGTGGAGCCTATGTGTTCCACAGTACTTTTATAACATCCTTGATATGCTCACTTTAAAGAGAAAAGAGCTATAAGAATGAAAGATCTCCTGTGTTATGTTAGCAATACAAAATAACATAGAATCATATAAGCACAGAATACGTGAGTTGGAAGAGGTGCATCAGAATCATTGAGTCCAACTCCTGGGCCTGCGGAGGACAGCCCAAGAATCACACCATGTGCTTGAGAGCATTGTACAAATGCTTCTTGAACTCAGACAGCCTTGGTGCTGTGACCACTTCCCTGTGGAGCCCATTCCAGCACTCAGCCACCTCCTGGGTGAAAAACATTTTCCTAAAATCTAACCTAAACTCCCAAGTCAGCTTTGAGACATTTGCTTGGGTTATGTCACTGGTCATGAGAGTGAAGAGATTGGTACCTGCCCCTCCTGTTCCTCTCAAGAGGATGCTGAAGACTCAATGAGGTCTCCCCCCAGTCTCCTCTTCTCCAGAATGAACAAACCAAGTGTCCTTAGCTGCTCCTCATAAGGCCTCCCCTCCAGATTCTTCACCACCCTTGTGGCCTTCTTTTAGATGCTCTGTAATAGCTTAATTTTTTTTTTTTTTTTTTTTTTTTTTGTTGTATCAACCAGAACAGCACACAGTATTCAATTTGGGGCTGCAACAGTGC
>JAWWES010000081.1:73995244-74013906 GCA_035583135.1 Lophotriccus pileatus | reverse complement strand
TTCCTGATCCAGGCCAGGATGCCATTGGCCTTCTTGGCCACCTGAGCACACTGCTGGCTCATGTTCAGCCTCCTGTCGAATGTTTGGAACTGTTTGGAAAGGAATAAAGAACAGAAGTGTTGTGATTAAACCACTGTACATATCCACATCAGCTGCCTTCTTAAATACTGTGTGTCTTTTCTTGTCCTGAGGAGAAAGATGATCAGTGTTACGGAATGGCTTCTGCTTAATCCTGTCTTCAATGTAGAAAAGGGGCAACTGGGGAACAATATGGGTCTATAAGGTCATAGGGAATAGGAATAAATTAAGAATTAACTGTTCACTGTGTTGTGCAATGTGTGAAGTATGAAAAAAGGTCTCACTATCTCCAGAAAGCAAGAGGAGCTGGTTCTTAACCAAAATAAACCTTTGCCATGGAATTTCTAGTAATTTGGTGTGCAGATACCACGCTCCTGGAATGGACTATTCAACTCAACTGGGAAGTGGAAAAGTTATAAAGGAGAAATCCTTTCAGAGTTTTAGTTACTTTGACACTACTAGTCACCCAGAAACTTTGTAGGAACAAGTTCTTGAAGACAAAAAGAGTATGCTAAGGGTGCATCACTAAACACTTATCTTCATCCTTCACTACAGCTAAGCAGGACATCCCTTTTGGAAACATTATACAGGGCAGCATGGATCTTTGGTGTGAGTTAGCATGAATTTCTTAGGTTCTTTAAATAATTACAAGTGTATGTCTCAAAATTGCCAATATAATGCAAGAGATGGCAAAACAAGCCAGCAACAGTGCAAAAACTTCTTATCCATCTACTGGCAGTTCTGAGTTTGTCAGTTGGTACCCAAACAGCTTTCTTCCCTTTCCTGTCAAAAGCACTCAAGGCAGATATCTGGCAGTAAAACACTGCAGTGAAAAACTACTGTGTCATCTCCTCAGTTATAAAAGAAAGAATTGGAAATGCCAGGTCTGTAGTACTGCCCAAGACTTCTGGATTTTAGAGTAAATCATCAAGCATCATCCTATGCATTATTATTCAAATCCTGTTTATTTCTACAGTCATTGCTAGATCCACAAGTAACTCTCATAATGTGAGCTTTCTACTGTAAAACAGGTTACAGCGTATTATTGTTGCTTGTAGAAGCATGGATCTATATGCTTTTTTCTGGCATGGCATTTTAAGGTATGCTGGGCTACTGTTTCATAATCCTTCCTTTACAGCTGTGCTTATTCTTTTATCAGAAGAGTAACTCATTAAAGATAATAATAGGCATATGAGAAAACACCAGGTTTGTATGATGTTCTAGGTCTAGTAGGGTGTAGACCATCACTTATGGTTGATTCACTACTGAGTAACAGATGATAGTATAAGTCATTTAAAGTGTCATGGGAAAAATAGTTTCAAGTATTAGTAACTATCTTTTTTTTTTTTTTCTAAACTTGTACTAAAACTCCAATTTTAGTTCCAGTAAAGGTTTTTCTTACCACTGAATTCATACTCATTCTTACAAAACTGCAATGAAAGAATAACGGTAAACTTCTTTTTCCCCAGACACATGAAGAAGTCTTGTTTCAGTTTGAAAAGTAAAATTGCCCACTGTAAATTGCAATGTGATTATTAGCTCCTGCTAATTGGAGAATGCAACAATGGTATGTGTAACCTATTGGAGTTATTAACAGCCTTATAAGGCCCATACCACCAAACTGTTGATTGATCAAGGTTAAAGGCTCTTTTACACACAATCTAACATCCAAGTACAACTTCAACGGAATTCCTTAGCTGAATTACTGTATTCTATACAGATATAGAAACAAGAATGACATTTCGAAACATAAGATACCAAATTAACATGTCTACCAACTTCCCAAATATTTCAGCCTCTTTAAACATAATATCCTTTCCAGCTCACACATCCAGTAACCCCAGACAAAGATAGTATGTCCCAGGAAAAGAGGAGGACAGAGGATGCTTAGCTGCTCCATAGTCTCAAATTAGTTCAATATAGCAAAACAATAATTTCTAAAGAATTTCCGAATGTAAGTTCAGCAAGTAAAAATGTTGAGAAAACACAAGATACAAAACTGAATCTTCAGGGGGAAAAAAAGACACACAAAAAAAGAACATTAAACAAACTAATTAAATAGAATGCATATAGAAGGTAATGCTTTTTCTATTAAGCATTAAAAGCATTAAAATATAATTGTTCAATGTAGTTTTATTTTAGCTGTTCTAAGACTGATGGAAGGAGAATGTTTCTTTTGTTTCTACAACATACTTTAATTCATACAAAAACTAGTCAATACTCAAAACTGAATCACATGGAAAGTTACACTCCTGGATTTGGACCATATCAACCATGATGCTGCCTACATGAATCAAAAAACAAAACACATCTTTCACATTTGCTTACAAACTATTTACCTGTCTTGGGATCAATGGAGAAATATGGTTGCCCCTGAAGAATGCTGTAAACCACTCTAGCACTGTTTCCATAAGTGGGATCATCAGCATCTGTTGCCTTTACTTGAAGCACATACGCTCCTGCAAAGAAACACAGGTAATCACATTTTCAGCATAAAGCAGTGATCAGAGAAATTTCAGACATATTAATCTTGTTGCTCATGGATTCTATTGCAATTGCTGTTCCACTTCCACCAGCCACAAGGTGAGAATAAACCAGTTAATTCTTCATTTCCATGCTAGGTTCCTAGCTGAGGCATAACGGGGAAGAAAAGTAAATGAGTCCACCATCAGAAGGCACTTATAAATAGTTTATGATGTAAGCACTATTTGCAAAAACATTTTACAAAACACATACAGGATGGAGGCTTGGGGAAGCTCAATACTGGATTTTGAAGAAGGAGCATATCACACCATTTTGTGAAAAAGTAGGCAACCATGGAAGTAAAATGAGAGTTGCCTTTAAAACAAGCATTTGATCAAGCAGCTCCTGAATCTCCCGTGAAATTAAGTGAACCAAACTCTAAGTACCATCAAAAACTACTGAAGTCTCCTAAAGGTGGAATTCATATTTTCACTGTAGAATGAAATTAGGCCTTTAGTTCAGCCAGTTTTCTTCAAAATCCAGACTTGAGTCCCTTTACCTTTCAGCAAAGTAGGAAACAGAAGTACTATGGAAGAAGAACCTCCCATTGACACTCTATTTTCAGCCATGGTTATAGATCAGACTTAGTGCAGTTTCTATTGAATTCCAACTTAAAAGGGATCCATGGAGGACAAGAAATGCACCTGAAGGCAGGAAACTACTGTAAATGGCAATAGTCTGCAGAAATGCCTTATCCATCTTGCTTACTAGTAATTTACTTGCATTTACCCACTGCCCCATAATTAAAATAATGTTCAAACTATAGTCTTCAGCAAGATGAACAGTCACATAGTTAGGCTTTCTTGTTACCTTTGAAAAATTGTTTCCTGTGATCTTCTGAATGCTGGAATTTTCAGTGCTGATTTGGAGAGAGCAAGGGTTGACTACATAAGAAATGGCACAGGGGTGAGGGTAATCCACACCATTTTTGTTTTAAGAAACATTGTGCATTTGGAGGTCATCTGACATGTTTCAAGAACACCCATAGAATCCTGCAAACATTTCAAGATAGGTACTTTTCTTCAGTGAAAACTGGCAGGTTTCAAAGAATGTTCACAATCTGAATTTAATGGACTTGTCAAAGTTTATTTCTGGGAGACCCTCACTGAGAGATGGTCCATGTGAAAGTTCCTATGTCTTAGGCAGGACAGTAACTGATAGCAAAGGTAACTGTTTGAAGAATACTTTTTTCAGTGCCTGCCCCCCTAGTCTTATCATATGAGGACTGACATTGGGGCTGAAAGATTTGGAATTAATATTGTAAAAATACTTGCTGCACGATGGTAGGTCATATAAGACATCTCCCATTACAGTTCATTGAACAATAGAAAATGAAAAGGTATTCCAAGAGATAATCTTTCTGTCTTCTGAAGAAAACAGAGAAATATAAGTGTTGTTTGACTAACAATCACTTTTTAGAGTTAATGGGCTCATCAAACTTTTAAGCAGAGGGCAAGTTTCATTAAAATCAACTTCTAAAAGAAAGGAAATACTAGCAACTAAGTGAATGAAATAAACCACTGAGATGGATTCAGTTATTTAAAACCCTGAGGTTACCCTTGATTTTCTGGGTGGAAGGTGAAGAATGATGCATGCTGGAGAAGACCAAAGTCCTGTCTCAGTATAGCAATTGTGGAAGTAGTGCCTACATGAACATTTGTGTCTTTGCATAACCAAACTGAACACATAACCATAACTCTTTACACATAATCAAAACTGAATATACATTAAATCTGTTAGGCAAGACCAGACAGAGAAATACATTTTCTTACTGGAATGACAGACTGAAGACATCTAATAACTGTAGAGCATTTGATGGTCTTCATCTGTTCCTGTCCATAAGGAATATCTTTATAATAGGATGTCCCATTTTTAGTCCTGTCTGCTGCTCCAGAAATTCAAGTAGCCATAGCAATAACTTAGTTCTACTCTAGTGATTAAGATGGGGAAGGAAAAGCTAGCTTTCAGATTTTCCCCACTTCCCTTGAAAAACTGTACATCACTGCATGTGCCACATTCAGACTCTTATTGTTGTGGAAGAAAAGGCAAGATCTGGATCAAGTGCATTGACAAAACATTCCATGTCCACTTACTGTACAGCACAACACTGTTTCCCCATATACACACAACTGTCTTCCTTCATTGCTACAGTATTTCACTAAGGAATTCTGTGTATTTTTCCCACTGGAAAGAAAAGCTACTTTTTTAACACAGTTGTTGCCTTTTTTCCTCCTTATCAAATTGTTCTGTCTTCCACTGTGTTCTGATTTTAGGCTGGTAAGTGTTTTTTCTCTCTCGAGCAAAGCATCATATTCCCAGATGCTGAGGTTTGAACTGGAAATATGTGACTGAGTGCTCTCTGAAAAATGTGCTCCTACTGCACTGGTTTAGGACAATAGCCTGCATTTTTTGCCAAAGAAAGGTGGTTCTGTCACACATTCCCAGTTCTCTTCTCAAGCCAAGACTTGTGTTTCTGATGCCACACTGGTTGTTACTTAAGGGAACTGATTTTACTTTGTCTTCGGAGTGCTAATTGACAAAATTTTATTTTAGAATTCTAACATGTAGACATTCACATTCACACCACGCTCCTGCTGTTTGTTTCTCAATGTGTCCATGTACCAATTATGCCCAAGTAGACATTTGAAACACCACAGGTGAATCCATATCTATGTCTGACTTCTCACACGAAAATGTGATGCTACAATTGAAAGAAGCAGACAGTGGCCATCAAACAGCCTGAAAATTCTGCTGCTGCCTGAAGTGCCTGATGACCCCTACACAGACTGATTATTAGTTGCCTAAAAGTATAAGTATAGTTATTCCTGGGTACATGCTTCAGGTAATCCAAACTTATTACACAAAAAGAAGAAATGTTGGTCTACAAGCTAAGTTTTACTCAGGCAGACATACAAAGTCATATTTTAGCCTGATAAACAGCAGAGACTGAATATGAAAAATAATCCATTTCATGTTCACAACATTTTCAACTGTATTAATTCTTCTGTCAGATCTTTTATAAGTAACAAATAATAGGTAAAGTTTATATTTTTATGAGAGGTCGGTCATGTTTGTGTTCTTTGTTTGTTTTTTTTAAATATGCCTCCAGTCATTTACTTACTTAAATGCATACTTAATGTTCTAACTAGGTTTTCTGAAATTGGTTTCTTATCCCTTCAGTATTATCAAGCATTGCTCTTTGCATCTAATGAGCTTTCTATTTTATTGCAAAGCATGGAACCAATATATTTTTTTAAAGTAGATTCTAAAAAGTAATTATTTTTTTCCAGGCAATAATATACTACAATAAATCTTTAATGCACAAAGGTAGTGATGGGGTATCACATTAACTATAATTCATGACACTTTAATTAAAATATGCGCTTACTATATGAAGTAAAAAAAATGAACAAAAAAGATACAATAGTTCTTGTTGTTTAGAAATACCTTGTAAAACAGTCAACAATTAAAAATACTTAAAATCTTAATTTTTGATGTGCTATGAACATATATGTTTTGTAAAGCATTATAAAATGCAGAAAAAATTGAATTATATACTTAGGCAGATATTTATGTTTTAGGAAGAAAAGAAAAATAATGTTAAACTGTTCACACAGCAGAAGAAATGTCGTGGAATTTAAAGATTGTATTTTTTAAAAACAACACAGATGATATTGAGGACTACTGTAACTTGTTCAAATCACAGCAAGTATACTCACCTGAATTTTACTGTGGCTAAAACTAAAGGAGATTCAGCAAAAACTGTAAATAGAATGGGTCCAAATCTATAAATCATTGGCCAAACTGACTGAAATAGCACTAAAAGAGATACTTTATATCAGAATAACTGAAGGGAACTATAGGAACTCTGAGTTCATAGCATAATAGAAATGTTTATGAAATATAGATTTGAGATCTAGAACTATTGCCATTTTTTTTCTGACTGTCTGTCATTGGTAAAAATGCTACTTTGCCAAAATCAAAAGAATATTTGAAAGAAGAGCGATATTGATGAAATCTCTTCCCATTCAAGGAGTACTAGAGAGAACTTTCAAAATTTTCTATTTTTGTAGTACTCCCAGTTTGAGATTTTCATATTGTTTATGAATGACTCAAAATTTGTTAAAAAATTGCTCCAAAATTCAGACCCTCCCAAATTTCAAAACAGAGTATTTAATTTATTATTTTTCTTCCCCTAAATATTTTTCTTATTAAATACTAAAACATTGACCTTTTGTACTATTTTAACCTGGAAACATTTTGCCATCACCAAAGGGTAGGTGGGATACCTTGTTGCATGTGGAGATATTGTTGTACTTTTCGAAGTAATCAAGCAGGAAATCTGAGTTTCTTATGTTTAGTTTATTGACCTGTTGAGCATGAGCAAGACTACATAAAACTCAGCCAGGACTAGATAAAATGATTATTACATTGTAAAAGAAAATTAGATGATTCAAGACTATGAGAATAATACATCACATTTATTTAGGTTTAAAACAAACAAACAAACAAACAAAAAGTAGTCAATAAAATTGCAAGGACAATCTAAGAAGGAGATGGAATTTGTCACATCTTTTCTCATTAAGATCAACTTTCACCAGGCTGTAAATTGCATTAAGTTTGGTTACAAATACCAAAATTCTGTTAAGCAGTAGCAGTGCATTTTTTTCCACAGAAAGTGAGGGTAAGCTGCTTTGAGGTTTTGAAGAGTCAAGAGAAGGCTGGATGACACCATTAAATTTTGAGGGTAATTGAAAAAGGAAGGGATTCTGAAAAGAGAACAGGACTTCAGCACATTGCAAGTTGTCGTGGGTTTGTAGGGTTCCCCTTCCCTGGGGGACTGTAAGTGGTTTGTCCAGGTGAATTTCTGGGACAAAACCAATCAGCAGTTATGGCCTTTTGCCAATTACATCTTTAAGAAAACGGAAAAGAAGAGTTAGTTGCGCAGATGAAATTAGGAGCCATGTAGGAGGTGGTGGCAGCCCCCAGGGGGGGCCAGGTCTTCCCTCCTTCCCCAGCCCTGGGCCGGGGGCAGAAGCAACACTGAAACCCCCCTGACCAGATGTGTAACAGAGTGAAGAAGGAAAAAAACTTAAAGGAGTTTGCAAAAGAAACTGCAGCCAGAGAGATAGTGGAGCCTTCAAGGTCAAAGCTGGCAGCCGGAGAGAGAAGCCATGAAAGGGAGGAAGAGATGGCTCCTTCTTCCCCCTCCCTCTCTCTCCCTTCAGCAGGGAAGAGACTGAAATTTAAGTCATCCCTGCCACCTGTGGAAGATTGTTGGGGAGCAGAGACAACCCCGTCTGCAGCTCATGAAGGAGCCCATGCTGGAATAGATGCAAAAGATGTAACTCTGTAGCCCACGCATGCTGGACTGTGGCCCACGCAGAGCAGTCTTATGCCGGCGCAAGGAGGCCGGGTAGATCTTGGAATCCCAGAAGGGGATCTGTGCCGGTGCAGCTAAATTTTTGGACTTACGCCGGAGCAAGTCAGCTCGGGTAGGGAGCCATGTGTGATCCCAGTAAGGGATTGATGCTGGTGCAGCTGCTGACCCCAAAGGACAGCAGAGAATGGAAGAACTGCTGTCCAAGGGGTAGACGCACATTGGAGAGGTCTATCAAGGACTATTCCCACGGGAAGGGACCCCACAGAAAACAGTGGTGGACTCAAAGCCATTATCCTCTGTGACTACGTAGTACTGACCATGGAAAAGCGAGTGTCCCCTTGTAGTTCCATGGGAGAGAAGATCTTCCAGGACCCTGGGTAACCTCCAGCCTTCGGCCTTAGCCCAGGAGGGAGGTAGGCCCAGCCCTGAGGTTGACACAGAGGAGAAAAAGAGCCAGAGAGAAACTGTTCCTGCTGCAACGAGTCGGAGCTGTTGTCTCACAGATAACAGAGAACTTACAAATGCTGCAGAGAGGCTTAGAAGAATTTGCTTCTCCTCCTGGACTGATACAAAGGAGGGGAGGGGTACTTTTGTGTACTTTTGTAAATACATAGTGCTTTTACTTAATTAGAATTGTTGTAGATATAGTTGTTTAGTTTTTATTGTGTAGTAATAAATCCTAATATTATTTCTCCCCAATCGGATTTGGTTTTGTCTGCATAAACTTCCTCTCAGCTTACAGTAATTTAGAGCAATCATGTTGGGGGGTGTGGTAAAAAATTGTCACCTAGACAAACCCACGACACAAGTGTTCCACAAACTCTGGCTGGATCCTCTCTGCACTCCGTGGAGAGAGAAGTTCAATTAAAGTAGTTGCCTCAGGCCTTTGTATGGGCCTGTAAATTCTTAGTATCTTCAGTAAAAG
The DNA here is from genome assembly GCA_035583135.1 of Lophotriccus pileatus. Classification (NCBI taxonomy): domain Eukaryota; kingdom Metazoa; phylum Chordata; class Aves; order Passeriformes; family Tyrannidae; genus Lophotriccus; species Lophotriccus pileatus. The sequence goes on along the minus strand of JAWWES010000081.1, from coordinate 74,004,997 downwards.
AGATCCCACAACTTCTTTGGATGGTCCTGTTTTTGGGATCCTGTTAAGCAGATTCCTGAACAAGTTCAAGTCTTCTCTTTTGAAATCCAAGGCTGTAATTTTGCCATTTGTTTTGTTCATCATTTTCCTGTCTTTTGTTACTAGGAAATGAGTATGTGACATTGTATGTGAATTTTCATAGAGTTACTTTTTGTAATGGACTACAAAGGTAGTTGCATCTACTTCATCGTGAGTGAAGACATGATTTTCTTGTAGACTTAGAAGAGCTGTCATTGTCTTGCTGTACAACCTCTCCCCTCCCACATGTATGATTTAGTGGGTTTTGTCACTCTGTTGTGAGATGTTAGTACCTAGTACTTTTGAAAGAAATCAGATGATTGTGAAAATATTTTTATATGGGGAGGAGGAAGGAAGAACACAGCTGCAGGCACAGAAACTCACTAGTTTGCCCAATATTATTCCTAAACAGTTCCAAAAATAGCACCTTGGCAACCCAAACAGCATCCATCTTCTTTTCAGAATTCAATTAAAAATCTAATCAACACATACCATACTTGTGGCTTCTTTCTTTTTAGTTTGGTGTTTTTTGGGGTTTTTTTAGGTTAAAAAAAAAAAAAAGAAAAGTGAATTTATGACTCACTGCAGCACCACATTGCAATTCAGATCAGGAGATCCTCTGTCTCAATAAATATTCCCCTGACCTGCCACTGGCAGTTTTAGCAAAGCTCCGGTACCAGGAGGACATACACATCTGTAAAGAAAGTTGCTGACATTGCCCTTCTGGGACTTATCTTTTATAGAAAAAATTACCAATAATAAGTTTTGAAGATATACTCCTGAAGCTGACTCCCACAAAAGTAATATGAGAAAGGCATATTTTACTTAGAAAAGTCAGTTTCCAGTTTATGTATTCATGGCTGTGAAGCCCTGATAATAACACAAGCTGGCTGGCTCCATCAATATCTTGAATACTAGACACAATCAGGGAAGAACGCTTTTCTCCTGTTTTGCATTCCAGACATCACCCTGAACACATACATATATTTCTGTCAGCTGTCAGAAGCAGACATGTCCACAAAAGCAATACTGCCATTCCCTGTTATAATTGATGAAGAATGGCAGTCTTTTGCTAATAGTTTTGCTGTGCTGGTAGCTAAAAGCAGCTGTTGTAAGTCTCAGCATTTAGTGCATAATCAAGCATATTTCTAGTATCTCTAGAATAACATTTGATTTACACTGGCAACAATCAAGAGAGTATGAAAGCCGGCTTTCTTTTTTCTCCTGGTCATCCCTGTCTCCCATATCCCTCATGGATGATGAGGGTAAACAGGGCAAACCTACTGCTATGGGGGTTTTAGCTAATTATTTAGAAATCAGCAAGATAATTCCTTTCTTTCTTGGTGTGGTTTTTTGTTGGTTTTTTTTTTTTGGGGGGGGGGGTGTTTTTTGGGGGTTTTTTTTGTGCGCTCATCTGTTGGGGTCAGCCAGAGTTAAGCTGTTAAGGGGCATACAATCCAGTTAAGCTAATAATGACTCTGTTATTCATTTAATATTTATTTAATTTTTTTATTAATTTAAGCAATTCATTTATTTTTAAAGACATTCAGCTGCTTACACAGTCTCAAGGCTGTAATAATGTTTGCAGAGGTTACACTTCTGAAGAAAACGAGGAGCTTGAAATAGCAGCTAATAGTCTATACCCAATATGCACATAAAGGAGTGGCCTAGTAAAGTAACTGCTGGAAATAATGCATAAGGGGAACAGCACAGGAACCAATTAGTAAATACTACGCTAATATCTATCCATTTGAGAAATACAACTCTTGAGAGTAATTTCTTTTTTCCATTTTCAAGTCTGTGGATTGTTTTCCTCTCACTAATACGACAGAACACATATGAAATTTAGCAAATAGAAAAATTTAGCTTTGACTTCTGCTTTTATTATCTTGACAACCTGATATGTTTTAAGGCCATGACTCAACAGGGACTTCACTTTGCCAATATGCCTTCATGGCTAGGACACCAGCTGTGCTGGGAAAAACCTCTGTAGATGTTTCTATGCTATATAAGAATGCTTTTGCTGCCTGCGTTTATATTTTGCAGAGAGCTGGTCTAAGTTGTATTAGAAGACATCGATCCTGCTAGTGCCAGATGAACTATTAGGAAAAGAAGATGTTTTTAAGCAGTCCAGGAAATGACATTCTCTTTTCTCATGGAAGAGCTTCTGGAGATTCTTAAGGACTTGAAATTGTGACACTCCTCTGGACAAGCCCCACTCTCCTCCCTCCTCCCCCCCAAAATAAAAGAAAGTATGCCAAAAATGCTAGACATCACATAAAGAACTCAGAAGAAAGCATGTCACAGTGTACTTCCATTATCGTACTTTTGAAGTTTTCATGAGCTGGAGTTTCATACATCAATTCTTCAAATGTCAGATAATTTATTCAGAATGTAGTAATAAGAAAACTTGAGCTTTACACAGGATGCAAGAAAAATAGTGTGAAATAAATGTCATTCGTACTGAATCTCAGTAGATGTTCTGATACTATATGGATGTTGGTATATTTCACTGTTTTTTATTGGATCTGATTAGAAATAATTTAATTCTATCATCACCCAGGTAGCTTTAGCTGAGCAAATTTATTTCTACACCAGAATTTGGTGAAAAAAAGTCTTTGTAGTTTTGAATGAAAGAAAAAAGTTCATCAGGGCTTTTTTTTTTTCCAATTATATATCATGCACTTAGGATCAAATTTTGGTAACCAAATTTCATACTTATCTGCTAAGATTTCAAGGAAAGAGATTTGGAGAGATTGATGACTGAGCACTTTTAAAGTTTGCTTTGCCTGCATCATGTGTCCTCTTACTTAAAGTGTAGAAATGCATGTTCTTTCTTTCAAGAAGGATGCAGAGCAGTCTTCATGAACATTTTTTTCCTTTGTGCTTTTTTTTTCATATTTACCTCTTTTCTCCTACTCAACATCTACAAATATCCTGAGGGCAAACTTAAATTAGGAAGAGACATGATAATGTGCAAAAAGAATCTCAGAACACATCAGTGACTTCTACGCAGTCTAGTATGCAATGAAATTCTCTCTGAAAGATGCTGACTTTAATTATTTAATCAGAATATTACTTTGAAAACTTTTCTGCTACTTGAAGATCAAAACACTGAAGAATCCATAGGATTTTACTCTATACATTTGCATTAAAATTTAAAATGTAATCTGATTCATTCAGTGACTTAATTCATAATGTCAATACTATTCTACATAGCTCTCTACAACATCCAACTACACTAAACTTCTGTAGTGATAGGAGACAGTAACCCCACATATCCATGGCAGGGGTATTGACTATATCATGGTAGGGAGAATTTGGAATAATATGGATGTCCTTAGAATTTAGAAAAGGTTCCCCTCCTGCAAACTCATTTGAAAAAAAAAAACAAAACAAAACAACATGACAAAAGAGGTATTTTTACTTAAAGTAACATCAGGTACAGTCTCCATCACAAATGGAATTTCAGAAAAAAATGGAGGAAATCCAGCATGTGAAAACACTCATATTAACACACCCCTATGTAAGTCCTAGTCTGATTCCTACTAGTGACTGATTTAAATGCTGAAACATATGCTTTCTGAATATCTCTTACCTTTCACCGCAATAACTGGGCAAATTATTTCTACGGGAACAGAGCAAGGAGTAATGAACTGAAGGGAGACAGAGATTTTTCATGGATGAACAGAGATAGCTTGCACAGAGCTGACTGTGGTGACTCCTCCTCAGCTGGGCTGTCTGTTCCCTCTCAGAAATCCCATCCATGTTGTAGGAATGACCCAGCAACTTATAAAGGTAATAATTCACAGCAGTTTAGTGGACATTGCACATGCAGCTGAATCATCCTTTCAGCAGAAACCCTTGAAAGAAAGTGGGAACAGACAGCTGACAACAGAAAACCATGCAGACATTCAGGTTAAAAGTGGACAGACTTCAAACAAAGCACTCATGTTAATGGTAAGCACATAATTAATTTCAGTTTATTATTTTACTAGAGGACTTGTAGTGTCACTATCTTTAGAACTTCTTGAGAACATCCATTAGGAATGACATATATGAGGTGATCCTCGTGGAAATGCATTAAATGAATCTGAGATCCCTTCTGACCCCAGCTTTGTGATCCTGTGCACTGTAAAAATAGACTTCCCTCCTGTCGGAGAACTACTACATCCTTGCTCTTATGGCTATGATAGAAGTGGCTCCGTATTATCACTTCAATTTTGTTCAGGAATGCACTACTGAAGCTTTCAATTGCCCCCACTACACTCTTTTAGCATGCAAACTGGATTATTTTGGGTTAAAGCTAAGCTGGAAGGTAGGTGTGCACTTGATGCAACACTGTTGTTAGTAGGTTGCCAAATTCTCAACACTCACTGTTTCATCACACAGATCTGTTTCTATTGCCTCATGCTACTGCCCAGTATAGCATTGGTAGCACTCTGTACAACAGCAGAAGTAGTACTTGTCCCTCCCTTTTCAGAGCCTTTAGATACCACAACAGTACATAAGTATCATTATTATTTTACGTAAGGAACAGTTGCAACTTAATTAGCAAAAATCTACACAATTTCAACTGAAGATGGAAAATATTATGGTAATAAAACTATACATATTTAGTTAATTTCATAGCACCAAAAAGACAATATTTTACTGATTAGGAGAGAGAAGGAATTCAAACCACAAGGTTGTATTACACATATGGAAGTTGTAAATATACACATAAAATTAGTTGTGAGCATGTCTCTCCTGTCTCAAATATCGTATATTAGTATAAAAATTCCTTTCTTTTCATGTCTTTGCATTATTTCTTGTTTGGTTGGGTTTTTTTTTGTAAAATCATATTACAACCCAGTCTTTTTATTTATCTCAATAATAAATCCAATTTTGTATTTACTTCATAATTTGGATCAGTATAATGCTTACAGTCTTAGTAATCAAAGCCTCAAGCTTCCTTCTTAGCAGGCAAATTTCTGGAGTGTGTGCTGCCAGACTAGGGACTTACAACCAGTTTTCTTCAGAAAAGTCCAATGAGCCAAATAAATTGTCAGTGTTTCATTGGAGGAATGCACTTCGCAGGCACAAGTGGAAGGATGTTCTTTGCCAAAAGGTCACAGAAACACTCTTTTCTGCCTTACTGAGCATGTCCCTGTTTCACAATACTGAATGCAGAGTTTTTCTCTCTCTCATAAGGAAAGAATGAACCAGAGGATGGTAACAGGCATATCTTATCCTGTTCTTACTTCAATACCAGACTGTTGGTCAACAAAGTATTTCTTAGGTTGTCCATGGTAAAGTGGAAACAGAAACCTTCACACATGCAGAGGTAGATGCTGCTCTAAGACTAATGTGCAGTGATTTTTGGTGTTTTGTAGTGTGGTGATAATCTTCTGTTATATCACTGGTCATGACATAATAATATGCATAATTTGGATATGTAGCATTGAACAGATCAGCAGACTATCTCAAAGTATAAAGACATATATAATATTTTTCAAAATTTCTTGAAGTCATACCTTTGAAAGAATTGTGGACTACAGTCAAATAACAATCTGAAAAGCTGAGGGAATTACAAAATATTGTTTATTTTGGACAATAATTTTTGATATTTTAGAAGGCATCTTGTAACTTCCAGTTGTGCAAATACCCAATTTTCTTTGTGTTTATTTTCTTTGTTAACAAATGAAGGATAGTGTGGCTTTTTAAACAAAGAAAAAGAAAAAAACTCAAGCTAAAATGTGATTTTAAGTTAATTTAAAGCATACCAATAATGCAAAATATTTTGGTTTTGAGCATGGTAAATGGGCAAGAGCAGGAAAGCTTTTGTTTTATTAGGAGTAAAAGACACTCAGGTTCTATGGAAGTTCTCAATTCAGATGCCTTTTTGACATGAGGAAGTTCAAATTTGTACTGCCAAACTTTCTGGAAAATTTAATACATGTGGCTGCTTATATACTTTTACATTATATTTAGATTATATGCTTGTTTTCTAAGACTGCTTTCTGACTCTCATGCAGTGTTGGTCTTTTTTCATTTTTTTTACTTCTTGGTTTCTTCTACATAAATTGTGCTGTTGTGTTAAAACCTTTCCTAGAACATTTTTAGGTATGTATGATGAGCTAACTGGCAAACAGTTTCAAGATATCTTGAATTGAGCTTTTAAAAGTTAGTGAACTTTTCAGTAACACACAAAAAAAGTCTTGAGCAATACTCCTGCCCTTTGTGACTCAGTTTTAATCTCTTAAAAGAGATTCAAGGCACTGTTGTGATTACAGCATAAAATATTACCATCAGAAGAAATGTGATGGGGAATATGGTGAGGAAGGAGGCTTGAAGTATGAGACAAAATACCCTCCTCTTCTGTTTAAAGAAGACTTCTTACTCTAAGATTACTCTGTTTTAAAATTAGTATTTTTTTAATCAGTTTGTCCTAATTGTTGGTACTGAAGTTTTATTGCTTAATTTCAGGCACTCAAGATTTCAATCACAAGGCTCTGAAAGTTAATATACCTGCCCATCCTAAAACACAGGCAGTGTTTGTTTATCAATTAAATTTTCATTCATCTGTTATCTACAAATAAATGCCTAAATCCTCATGGGATAGTCTGTGTTATTGATTGCAAGGGTTGTGTCTGCAAAACTTCTAACTGGAATGATACTAGATCTGATTAAGAGCTAGCCAGCAGTCCTGGAGTTGCTCTAGGTGATATTAAAGGCTGTATTCACATACGTGCCACTCTTCGTTGTGTGTTAGAGGTAAGCACAGACCTCCAGTCTCAACAGTTCTTCTTTTTGCTATGACTGGCAAAAGAAACTGTACTCATAGCTAGTCAAAAAGTGTATCTTCTGGCAAAGTATAATTACACTCCTTATATTTTACCCAATTAAAAGTATTTCAGCTCATGTTATTCTGCATTTCCCATTGAAAAGCCCTGCTTGCAAAGAGTGAGATCCAGTTCATTCTAAAATTAACAACAAGGCTCTCATTACCTCGGATAGCAAAGGACCATATATTTAGATACCCCTGTTGTTTTGAAGTTTTAAATCCATCTAACTCTATCTCTCTAGAAAAAATCCAGATATTTCCCATCAGGTTGATAATTATTCAGAGAAAAAGCATAAAAATTAAAATTTTCAGACTTGATTTTGTGAACTATCAATTGGTTTTGAGCAGCCTTTCTGGTGGAAACATTGACTCGAAGCATTGCTTGAATGATTCTACAAACATTCCTTTCTTCAAATCACTAACTGGGCAGACAATACATTCTGTATCAAAAATATGTGATTAAACATATTAAAGTTAAAAACATATATTAAAATACAAAACCTCTTGTCACCTCTCACAGATACATCTTATTATTAATGCACAAAAGAAATCCAAAATATTTTGTCGCCTTTTGCAAAGTGATATGCCTTTCAGAAGTAACACTTAAGTTCTTTTTAAAAAGGTCTGTTTTCATTCTAAAGATTTCCAGCAGATTTTATGTGTGTTTTCTTATTATAGGAACCATTTTTCTAACTTATTAGATCAGTTTGAAGATTTTCAGCCTTTACAAAAACATGATAGTCAAAGTTTTTTTACCTAATTCAGTTGAAATTGGCTCAGAAAACTCTCAAAAGTTTTTAGTAATGCACCTCAATCTGTGTATCACAGATGTTAGAGGAGAAAAAAATCCCCAACCTTTAACCAGTTGTTATTTATTTTCCAAATCTAAGCATTTCTGACAATTTTCTTTCCCAAGAGCCACAATCACATTTGTCAACTTAACTGATCCCTGAAATGAGATCTAAATTATTCAACAGGGAAAAAATTAGTAACAAGCCCCAGGCATAACACAACATTTGTTTTTAGCATTCACTTTTGGTTTATTAACTACTACAGACCTATGGCAAAAGAGATCATAGGATTATATCACAGTCCCATCGAACAGTGTTTTTTTCCTGTAGCAGAATAACTTTGGAGGTTTTTCTGGTTTTTTTTGTTTGGTTTTTGGTTTGGATTTTTTTTATTATTATTATTATTTGATTTTTTTGGTTTTGGTTTGGTGGGGGTTTTTGTTTGGTTTTGGAGTTTTTTGTTGTTGTTGTGAAACCCTTAAACCCTTTAGATGAAGAGGCACATGTGCATCTGCAAAAGGCACATTCTGGTGCTCAAACTTCCAGCATCAGAAAGTAATGAGTTCTCATTTTTCCTCTCAAATATATTAAAGCTTCTGGTCATAGGACAAGTTAGACAAATCTAACAGCAAAACAATAAAAGTGCCAAGTCTTCCATCAAACTGCTAGAAGTATTCTCTCCTTTTTAGAGAACACTGATACTTTACTTAGACAGACTTCAGGTCTTCTCCTTGGCTGCTGAGAAGACTCATACCTTTTGCAATTTCCAGAAGCATAATTCTTCAACTGCCATGTTCTTATTCCCATTCCCCTAGCCTCCAGCTAGTGAGACATACAGAGGAAATTCATCCAGTCTAATCTGCATTTTCCCATTGTTATTAAATTTCCTTTTCCTTCTTTCTCCTGATACATGCCTTACTGTGCTATTTCTGCAACCATTTCCCTTTTCTACCTACCTCTTTCCCCTCTGGAAATTCCACTCTCAAACCTTGCCCAGGCCTAACTTGACAAAATGTTCCTGAAGCAGCTATTGCTTTCTCTAGATTCCTCCCTACAGAAAAAAAAAATAATAAAAAACTGTCTCCCTCTCAGAAAGCAACTGACATCAGTCATTTTTCTAGATGCAGCTCAGTCATTTTTCATCCTTTGACACTAATCAGCCTAATTCTCTTGTTTTCATATTCTTTTTCATTTTTTTCTATAAAATAAAATTATATTCAGAATAACTACTTTTTGACATATTTCAGTATTTTTAATCAACTACGGGATGAATAAAAGTGAGGTTGTATTTTCTGGAAATGTATTGCATAAGAAATTATTTGCACTGCAGCACAACAAGGTTTTTCCTGGCCCCATTGCACCTACTGCCAACAACAGGCTATCACATCAAGACACTAGCAAAAATATGTCCCAACTAACTAAACCATGTGGGCATTTTAATGAAAAATCTAAGCGTGTCAGGCCACCTCTAATTGTCTGATTCTTAATTTATTCATTTTCCTTTCTCTATAGACCTCTGTGGTGTTTTATCATCAAAAGTTAAAAAAAAGTAGAAAATAATAGTAAATGATGTATGGGGAGTAGTTGAGGAGAAATGTATAGAAGACAGTAGAGAAAACAGGTTTATTCATTTCTTTGTTATTGCAGCTAAATATAACTCAGAATACAGTCTGGTTTTCTTAAAATTCAGTAGGCATGTGAAGGCTGCATTGAATGAAGGAATGAGCTCTTTGACCATTTTGTAAAAATGTCTAATTAATTTTCCTTTGTCACTTTCAATATGTTTCTATTACATCATTGGGACTACTGGAGTTCCCAATGGTGACTGAATTTTGCAGCTGAAAATTACTGTCCTTAAGTAATTCTAAGAATTTCTCACTAAAAGCTCATAAGCACATATCAGATACTGGTTGTGGTCAACAAAGAAAGACCTTGCTTTGACTCGGTTTGGGGTTCAGGGGTCACTCGAGTCCACCGGGAAACCCCTCGGTACTCCCCCGAGGAGCAGGCCCTGCCCGTGGCGGGGGCAGGGGCTGCAGCTTGTTGGCAGAATGAGGAGACACGCAGGTTTGCTGGAAC
>JAWWES010000081.1:73967552-73995144 GCA_035583135.1 Lophotriccus pileatus | reverse complement strand
TCAGTAAATCTGCCAAGCTGCCTTGTCTGTTTGACTGTTATCTGCCAGCTGCTTCAGGGAGTCGCAGAGACCTAAATTCCGGTCTCTTGTGCTGCAAAGCCATCTCTCCACAGCTCAAACGCAGCTCCCGGCTTTTGCCTATCCCCAACATTGCTTGGCTATACTTATTATTTTACGTTGCCTTGAATACTATTTATTTACTTAGGATAATCACAGATTTTTTGAAAAGTCTTCACAATATTTTCCTCTACACTATACATGCATATTGTATAGACAATTTTTATAAAGTAATGGTCCCCAAACCATGCAGTAGCAAGGGATCATATAGACTCCATGCTCTTTAGGCAGAAATGAGCTCCAGGAGTGTATCCAGTTCATCAAGTTACCTGATAAGTTACAGTTAATGCAATGTAGCTGGGCAAATGTGGTGGGCAGAAGGTGCCAAAATATGCTGTCATCAAAGATTCCAAAGGATATGATCACTGGTGTTATTTGCAGGGGAGCTAATGACTGGATAACTCTGACTTAGCACTGGTAGCCTATAGAATGCATTTACCAATGACTATCTTCATATTTGAAGTTACTAGTACAGAAGTCCTCAAATTAACTGAATTGTAATGCAATGAAAGAGTAAATGAGAACATTTGTATATTTATATATAAAAAAATCCTAAATGTATATAGTTATTTCCTGTACTCCATTACCATGTTCAGAAAACTTTATTTCATAGGATTATAGAGTATGTTCTTTAATAGATACTCATAGCTCTGCATAGATAGTTCCAGTAAAGTCTTAATTAGTTGTTTCTGAGTAATTTTCCTTGTTCTCTTAATTATTCACATGACATTTATTGTGCAAGAAATAACTGTAAGCTTTGAAAATGAGCAATGGTGACAATTATGTTGATAGTAAGTATTACCTTTCTCCTCATCATATTTAATTTTTAGCACGTCTTGCAAAATATTCAGTTTTATGGTAAAGGAATAACCCTTCCACTATGACTGCACTTTACAGGAAAAAAATTTCCAACGGATAGATCCACCAGATGGTGCCATTCTCCTAGCCAGATACAGAATTTGGTCCATTGAAGTTTTAATTTCTTATTCATAGATTTTGTTTAATAAACAATGTATCCTTGTTCACCATTTTATCTATGTCCTATGCATTTATGAATGCTATGCTGACTTTTATTTAAAGACCTAAACTTGTCAGAGCATCTGTTTTCCAAGGAAGTGTAGATGGTCAGAGATGACCCAGCATGTTATTCAGTATCAGAGTTGTCTACTGACATAATTTACCATAAGTTCCCACATTTTATTTTTTTTTTTTTCTTAGGAAAATACAACATGTTCTTATGACACAAAGTTGGTAGGAATGGTTGATACACCAGTGTGCTGTGCTGCCCTTCAGAAGGACCTTGACAGGTCAGAGACATGGGCAGAGTGGAATCTTCCTAAATTCAAAGCAGGGTCCTGCTCCTGAGGAAAAATAACCTCAGGCATCAGGACAGGCTGGGGTTGACCTGCTGGAAATCAGCTCTGCAGAGAATGGCCTGGGTGTCCTGGTGGACAACAAATTGTTCATGAGCCAGTAGTGTGTCCTTTTGGCCAAGAAGCCAATGATATCCTGACGTGCATTAGGAAAATCGTTGCCTACAGGTCGAGGCAGGTGATCCTGCCCCTCTGCTCAGCTCTTGTGAGGTCTCATCTAGAGTGCTGCGTCCAGTTCTGGACTCCTAAGTATAAGAGACATGGAGCTCCTGGAGTGGGTCCAGCAGAGGGCAACAGAGATGATTAAGGGACTGGGATATCTCTCTTATGAGGAAAGCCTGAGGGAGCTGGGCCAGTTCAGCCTCAAGAAGAGATGGCTGAGAGGAGGCCTGATCAATGTATATAAGTATCTAAAGGGCGAGTGCCATGAGGATGGAGCCAGGCTCTTCTCAGTGATGCCGAGCAATAGGATGAGAGACAACAGGCAAAAACAGACGCACAGGAAGTTCCACCTGAATATGTGGAAGAAGTTCTTTACTGTGCAAGTGACCATGCACTGGAACAGATTGCCTAGAGAGATTGTGGAGTCTCCCTTACTGGAGATATTCAAGAACCATTTGGATGTAATCCTGTGCAGTGTGTTCTAGGATGACCCTGCTTGAGCAGGGAGGGTGAACCAGATGACCCACTGTGGTCCGTTTCAACTTTACCCATTCTTGTGACTCTTTGACTCTAATGTAAAACTTGTGGATGATCACAGAAAAATAAAAAATTATTAAAAGAAAAACAAAACTTTCTACCTCAATCCTCTACTTTTTTCCACAGTATTGCTACTCATGTTTGTCTTCCATTATTGCTCAGAATGTTTTAACATTGGCCAATATATTTAATTATTTTTTTAAAAATTTTGATCTTAGATTTGACTCAAGCTTGAGCTGGATCTATCCATTGAATAAATACACAGACTTTTCTGATTTACTTTAAATGACTGCTTCAAATTTTTAATACTTTCTCTCAGAGAATAAGTATTTTTACATCTATTATTATCAATCCTAGGACCGAAATAGCAAATTCTCATTTTAGCAAGAACTTTACCCTCTTTTTATCTTCATACCGTATCTTAAGTAGTATCCACAGTTTTGGCTGATTCTTCTTTTGAATACAGAAGAAGACCATTGCAAAGCATCTTACACTCTTACCTGGTCTTGGCTTAATGAAAACACGATTTCTTTCATCAGGCTTAATGCAGTATTTGTCAGAAAGGGAGTCTTCAGCTGCCTCTGTTCCCCAGAAGTGACTCTCACAACCCACCTGCCTCTCCATACTGTTAACCAACACAGTAATGGCAGGAGACCAGTTCCACACAGTAACTGGAACTGAGAGCAAGAAAGTTTGAGGTGCCTGAGAAACAAGGCACATACATAGGCATAAACATTGTACTTACTGAGAATGCACAGGCAAAACAGATTAAACACATAATAAATGGTTTGGTGCTAATTCTGGACACTTTCCTATATGACTGTGAGCCAACACTGGGCCAAAAGCCACACAGGCATAATAATGCTCATCTATCCACTTGAGATACAGGACATGTCAGTCTCTGCACAGACATGTGCTACATATAGCTCTGGGAGCAAAGCTGCTTCTCGTACTGCATGCCCAGGGACTTTGCACCAAAGACCACAAACTCTGAGGAAAAAAAAAAAGAAAAATAAAAAGAAAAAAAATAAAAGGCATCTTTATATAATACCTGGTTTCAGTTTCATCTTAATTCTGGAAAGCTCTGAAAGGAGACACCACCGAGGAACCAAAGTGCCTCTTTTCTCAAAATGACTTTCCTATTTAAACTTGAAGTCTGTCACGCTTTACTCAGGACGATGCTAATGGATTTTGGCAGGACTCTCATTTTTATAAGCATGTTCTCTGTCTGATGTATTCTCAGAACACCTTTGCTTTTACTTTCTCTCAACTGGTTCTCAGTTTATTTATTTGTCTATGGATTTTTCCTTAAACTAAATATCCTTTCTACAGAAAAATGTAGTTAAACTTGTTTCCAGACTTAGGCATCCTAATTTTGCATATATAATTTCTTAAAAATTGGAGTTGTGGCATGAATACAGCATATATATGTGCATATATGCGTATATATATCTCTGTTTTGGTACTGGCCTGAGAAAGTTAAATCTTACCACAATTATAATTTGTGGGATTTTATACTGTATCAAATTTCTTGGAATTTGAGGGTTTGCTTGTTTTTTTAAAACTGATGGTGGTGGTAACAGGCTTTCATATGAAAACTACACAATGTCAAGACCATAAATGGTGAATCATACAATTGCTAGAAAAGCATTCTGTAAAAGTTTCAGCTTTTTAAGACTAATAACCTCTCAGTCAGAAACAGTAAGATTGATAATAACTTCAAATTTTATTCTTAAATAAATAAATTTAGTAGAAAGGTAAGTCATGTTAGTTTCTAGGTATCTGGGCATCCAGCCAAGTCTGCTGAAGCTGACTAATTTTTTAAGCCTAGTGCTGGTTTCTACAGTGGATTATACTAATATGTTTCTAGAATAAGTTATCTTCTGAAATCAAACTAAAATGACAGGACCCACAATGGTGTTAAAAATTTGATACATCTATTATGGCACTAATCCAAAATTTGACAGAATCTGACTTCTACCTTCAGCATGTTGGTTCTTTTCCATAACTCTTAGTGTGGGAATGTGGTCAAAGAATATCTTTTTTTTAAAAAAAAAATTGCCTTCACTGAAATTATTTGCTGCTCCTAGACTGTGTTGCAAAGGCTGACTGATTAATTCATTATTCCTCCTTTTCACAGGGGTAATGCATTTTATTAAAGAACAGCGGCAGTGCAAGAAAGGTTAGAGTAGAAGCATCCTTGAAGTAAGACCTTTGTCAATGAATGAAAGATGTCAGATAGCTTGACTTAAAACAGTACCTTCAGCATGATGTTCTGAATGAGACTTTTTAACTTCGGGACATACACTGTTTCATGTATACCTGTGCCCTTATGTCAAGATAACCAGGTCTTCATTCAGAGTTCCTTAAATAGGCAAAAAAAATTCAGTGATTTAGACCAAACTAAAGCCATTAAAGTGAACTATTTTTGCCCTTTCTGAACTGCATGACTATTATTGGTTATGATTAATGAATGATGTTTATAGTGATTGTTGCACTAATCACCAAGGAATACTTCTGACAGCACAACACACAGACTAAGGGCTCCATACAGACTTTACTGATGATAGAGGGCAGGACTCAAATATATAAATCCTTCAATATCATTGAAAGTAAATATCTGAAATTATATGTTTATTTAATCTCTCTGCTTTCCAGTGTTTCTACACTTTATATTCTTACTTAAGTTTAACACTATGTCGCCATTAGAAAGACATCATCCTAATGGTATCTCATTTTTCATCCCTTTCACTTCCTGATTATAATGCACTAAAAGATGCATTTGTATTCCTATCATTACAAGGAAATATTGAAAACAGTATGTGATAATTTTTCTTCTTCTCTCATACCCTTGTAATAAGAAATTTGTGCCCACCTGTATAAGAAGCTACAGAACAGATTAAATTATCCCTTTTTTGAAGCTATGTCACAGTAGGATAGACTTTCTAATAGAATCATAGATTTGTTTGAGTTAGAAGGGACCTTAAAGATTACATATTTCCAGTCACACTGCCATGGGCCAGAACAGCTTTCACTAGACCAGGTTGCCCAAAGCCCCATCCAACCTGGCCTTGAACACTTCCAAGGATGGAACATCCACAATTTCACTGGGCAGCCTGTTCCAGTGCCTCACTACCATCATAGTAGAAAAGTTTCTTCCAAATTTCTTCCTGATGTCCAAACTAAATCTACCCTCTTCCAGTCTGAAGTCATTAACTCTTGCCCTATCACTGTATGCCCTTCTGAAAAGTGCCTCTCCAGCTTTCTTGCGGGTTCCCTTTAGGTACTGGAAGGCTACTAAAAGATCTCCCTGGAGCCTTCTCTTCTCCAGGCTGAATAACCCCAACTCTCTCAGCCTGTCTTCATTGGAGAGGTGCTCCAGCCCCTTTGACCATCTTCATGACCTTCCCCTGGACTCATTTCAGCAGGTCCACATTCTTCCTATACTGGTGATCTCAGAGCTGGATGCAGTACTCCCAACAGGTTCTCACAAGAGCAGAGTAGAGGAGCACAATCACCTCCCTCAACCTGTTGGTCACACTTCTTTTGATACAGCCCAGGATATGGTTGGCCTGGGCTGCAAGCACACATTGCTGGTTCATGTGAAAGTTTATGAAAGGAAAATGACAAGTGTGTTCTAATTATTAGTATGTAATTCTTATAGTAGCTGGAAAAAAACTTCTAATTAGAACTGAGCCTTAGCTTGAAAACAGAAGCTTGAAACTATGAGCTTTCAAAATCCCTGGCCTCATATATGAAACACAGGAATTGAATGCACTGTACTGCTTTTTATTAAACTACGTAGGGCCTTTAACGATTAGGTTTTTTGCAAGATAAAAAATTACAAATACCACTGCTCAGAGGCAGCAGCAATATGGAGACAGACCAGGTGTTGCTCCAACATATTTTGTAGAATACACTTCCACCTCTGTGAATGTAGTATGCTTCATCCATATTTGCACAAAAAATAACTTAATGATATGTTAATAAGCAATTCAAATATGTATTTTCTTTTGTTGCAATTAATTTTCTTTTTTTTTTCTACAGGAGCAATCCATTTTCACCAAATGTGAAGTCAGAAGTTCTGTTTCACATAATTTATTGTAGTTTCTCCAGACTCATGGTTTGATTAAGCTAAAGCTCATGCAGTTATCCCCACAACTGGTTGCTGGCACATTTGTTTTATTTTGTTTGATTTACAGCAGAGAAAGCTAGTTACTAATCTTTGGCAAGCTACTGGTATGCCACCACATGGCAAATGAGAAAGACTTACCAAATCACACCTTCATGTAAGCATATTTAATGACACATCTCTTTTTACTATAAGAAAAGGAAAAGCTTCTCTAAGAGATACGAACACTGGAGAAAGGTTGGAAAGCCTTTTGTCCCTCCTTTTCAGTATGTACCTAGATCAATTCCCAATTACTCCATTCACTTCTCAGAGGTAAGGCTTTGGGACTGCTGACAGGTAGTTATCAGCACCTTATTAGAGAGCCACCCTGGGGACAGAAAAATAGGCAGCTGGTCAGGGCAATGGAGCCTGAGGAACAGCAAACTGCCCAGGCCTGTAACCTGCCGCACCTGCTGTCCATTTGGCCTCCAATTTCTGTCCTCTGCTCTTTCTCTGTGTGCTTTATTGGGTGACACCCGCATTGACCTCCCAAGCAATAGAGGAATACAACTTGCAGGCATCTGGCTATCTGTCAAATGGCTAACTAAATAAAGGCTCCTCAGATGTCTTTTCAGACTTCAGGTAGGTCTTTTCTCTTTTCCCAGCCCTCTCCAGTCACTAACCAAAATAATAACTGTACTACTTAAACATTGCCTTAAAAATAATTATATGATTAATATGTTCTAAGGTTTAATGTAAAAAAACCCCAAAGTAATTACATGAGTATGAGTTTAATTCATATTAAATTTAAAGATACTTCACTTCTTCACTTGAATTTATTTTTACTTCCTCTTTAATCTTTGCATATCTGCATTTTATCAAATTAAAATTAAATACGAAAGGACAACCTACCAAAAAGTATAGATGCTGTGCCCTTTTCTCCACTTACTTCATATGTTGAGAAAGGAATTTTATTTTTTTGCAGAAAGCTTGCTTTCAATTCCTTGGATATTTAGGTCATTATATTAAAACCCATATACCAGTTTCCTTTAATTATTACACATTTGATTTTAAAAAATCTTCAGGCAAAATTCTGCTCTCAGTTACACACATGCAGCCCTACTGAAGTCACTAATTACCATTTCATCAGATATAAAACTTGTTCTTAGGGAAAGCAGATAAGAATGAGGGGAATGGCAGGGAAAAAAAGGACACAGCACAAAACAATAGGCTGACTAGCAAAGATAATTTAATAACATAGACATAACTGAGGCTTATTGTGAATATTCTCTCCTCCTTCCTCTGATTTTGTGAGTTAAAATTCACTCAAGATCAGTGAGATGCACGTTTTGTCAGTTTCATTTAAAAGATAAAGGGGAAATTACATATAGTTATAATTACATTTATAAACACCATGCTAGCTTTCAAGTTTTCACTATTGCTATTTTTGGAAAGCACTAAATACTCACAGACCAGACAAACACAAAGTCAGTTAAAACAAAAAAAACCCAGTACAATCCCTACTAACAGCAAAAATAACAGTGAAAGCAGTGATACAGAGAGATTACATGCATTGCTACCACATCCTCCTCTACCTCTGAACTAAGCTATCTAAAATTACCTAAGTTAGGTCTGTACATTTAATGTCTTACTGTGTTGAGATGAAAAAGAGCCTAGCTAGGTTGAAAAAGCAAAAAAACCACAATGCTAACATAAACTCTCTTAGGAAGAAAGCAGGTTGTTTTGGTTAAATTACTTTCAATGTCCATACTAAGTTGTCTTAGCCCACAGCCAAGCAAGCACTGCACTACCCTGCTGCCATGTGCTGGTAGGGGTAACAGCAGGTATGTCATGCTGGGTTATAGGCTGCAGAGTCTGCT
The DNA here is from genome assembly GCA_035583135.1 of Lophotriccus pileatus. Taxonomy (NCBI): domain Eukaryota; kingdom Metazoa; phylum Chordata; class Aves; order Passeriformes; family Tyrannidae; genus Lophotriccus; species Lophotriccus pileatus. The sequence goes on along the minus strand of JAWWES010000081.1, from coordinate 73,986,964 downwards.
GTTTTGCCCTGTAACCAAGAGACGCAGCACCCTTAGCTTCTCTCTGCCATGTGCTTCCGTACTTGCATTTATCAGCTTCGCTAGGTCAGACCTTGTGCAGCCAAGTTGCCAGAACACTCACTGGCTGTGAGCTCTCTGCACCTGATCTCAGCGCAATGTTCTCCAGCCTGACCTGAGCAGCCTTCAGTAAACATTCAAACCAAGAGAGATGATTAGCCCCTAAAACATGCCATTCTTTCTGCTTGGTCAAAGGTGGAGATGGTACTTTTGAGGCACAGCACCATTTTAAGTTAAGATAATTGTTTTGGCATTAATTGTCTGATTATGGGTATCAGAAGCACAACGACATTGGCTGTCTAGAATATATTAAACCACTGCCAGTTTAGTATGTTTATTAATTTCACTAAATTGTATTTTTGGTTGTTAAGATCACTGATCTGGTTCCAGTGGATGTTAAGATTAAAAACGTTGAAAGCTTTTTGCCATATATGTTGTAACTATGTATAATAATACATTTTCATTACTCACAGTTGCATTTCAAGAATTTCAGGGTTCTTATTTCAATCAGATAAAGACTTGGGAGTTTGAAAGGTATTCAGATCTGTTTTCTAGATCTGTTGAATCTGTACAATTGAATTTGAAAACCCATGAGGGAAGACTCTTTCAAGTGGGTTTCTAACAGTCTGCAATCAGCCAGGAAAAACGGCAAAACATTTCTTACGATTTCTCAGAAATTTTGACAACCCTGTCCATTAGAAAATGAAGATACCTACAGAAATTATCAAATAATGGAAAAAAAAAGATTAATTACAGAATATCTTTGAATTGTCAAGCTTTGTTTGATTCTAGAAATGTTTTCGAAGAATGTTTCTTCACTAAACAGGTTTGTCTTCACATAGTTCTATAACTAAAAACAACACAGTAAGTGATAAAATTGCTTTTGAAGTGGCTGCATATATATTGTCTGATGGTCTCAACAGCTCCTTAGTGGTCAAATTATGAAAAAATGGAGATAGTTCTCCTTGTTTAGATGACAAAAACCAATACTTGCAAGTTGTCCTGCTGATTTGGGTTTTGATCCTTCCTTCCTTCCTTCCTTCCTTCCTTCCTTCCTTCCTTCCTTCCTTCCTTCCTTCCTTCCTTCCTTCCTTCCTTTTCTTTTTCTTTGGCTCCGTGTAAGCACTACTCAGCGACAACAGAAACATCTCTATATTATCAACTGTGTGTTCAGCACAAATCCAAAATATAGACCCATACCAGCCACTGTGATGAAAATAAACTCTACCCCATCCAAAATCAGCAAAAGTTTCCAAGTTATATACTTTAAAAATCTTTTGAAGTCTGGTGTACAACCATTTTGTGAGCATTGCTATTAAATGAATTAAATAATTGTATTTTAAAAAAATAAAATACAGTAGAAAGATGATACTTGAATATCAATTCTGTTAAATCTCTTGAAACATAAGTGATTACAGGACACTGTACTGAAAATCCAAGAGTTTTCACTGGAGTTTTCATTTTTTTTTTTTTTGTTACTTATTCTGTGTGATCAAGTTTAGAAAGGTAGAGGAATAATAATGGAGCTTTTCAATTAAAATTGCCATTGCCTCAAATACTGTGAAAAACATAACATTTTTGGCAAATAGAGCATAAAACACAGTACTGTGACATGATGGTCCAATTGCTGGATAAGTATTCTGCCTCAAAATCTTTTCAGTGTCAGATGTGGCTAAACATTTAAAGTATGGTTCTACTGTGAAAAGAATCTGTCAGAAAATAAGTGTTTCTTACTTTGGATATCTGCTTATGTTTACTCCTATGACTGAAAACATCAGACTCTATTCCAGCTATCTGCACTCATTTCATCTGCAAGGCCAGCTACAAAGACATGATTGAGTGTGCTTACTTATGTCTCTGGCAGTATGAATATAACTGTTAATTAGTTTCCAAGAATAAAATCTTAATTGCTGATAAAGGTTGTGTATCAAAGCACAAGTGGGCAGTTTTGTTCGTGACAGCATTTGGGTTACATGAGTTCAATATGTCTAGGCTTCAGACTACACCAAACATTGTGAATGTTTAGTATCTTAGATTAGAGTGCTTGAGTTTGCTTCATATGTTAGAAATTGTGAGTAAACATTTCAAATTCTCACTGTGAAGAAACAGAGAGAAAAAAAAATGTTAGAAAAACAAACTACAGGGAGCCAAGTGAAAACTTTCTTCCATATCTACCCCAAGCTGGTAGGACATCTGCTCAATGCCCACCATCTGGGTGTGTCTAATTAGAGACTACCTGGAATAGGCTTTCAGAGAGCTATTGCAGAAACAGCTCTGCCACAGATACAGCTTCAGTCCCTAAGGGCTGAAAGATTACACTGCAAGAAAAAGGGGACCACTGAGCAATGGGAATATCATATCACCTTATGCAGTAGTTTTGTAGAGTGAAATGCTTCCAGAAGAGCTAAGTATTGCTTGCACTTAGAATTTACATGAAATCCAACAGGGAGCAATGATTGCACAGAGCAGCAAGTGCAAAGCCAGTGAAACAGCACACTGAGACATAGTAAACACATGCAGTCCCATACTGATGCTTCTGATGCATCCCAGTTTAGATGGATGTGATACAGATTTCTTTTATTTTTTTTTCCTTGAAATGGCGCTTTCTTTTTCCCTCCTCAGTTCTAAACTATTATTTTCAGGATTTAATATCACCTCAATTTCAAATCACATTCAGCTGAAATTTAACACATCTCTTATCTGTTTAATTTTGCACACTCTAGCCAAAAAATCTCCTTAAAGATAAGTTCCAGAGTTTAAGCAAATTACAGTACAGCATCAGCAGAAAAAAAAAAAAAAGATATTTTTCAGTTTTCTAGCTTTTTTTTTTTCCTGCAAAAGTATCACACTTGCCTAGCATAGCACTTAACGCTTTCTGCAGACACAAACACAACACTCAGTATCTTTAGATAACTCAAGATAACTTTAGATAACTGAGGCAACGTCACTTGTCCTAGAGCAACACTTATGTAAAACTGCAGTTTGTCAGAGAGCTTGATTCCTTTTTTACCTTTTGATATTGACACTGATCCTAAAACTTCATTTTGTAGAGCTTGCAACAGGGAAGAAAGAGCTGTGGTTTGGTTGAGCCCCACTTGGGTCAGCCATGCACATGGCATGGGTTAGCTTATGGTTTATGGCACAGTGCCAGCTGCAGAGCTGTCTGGTCGCCTTCACTGCTGTCCTCAGAAGAGCCACCATCAGCCCTGCCATTTTGTTAAAATATGGCCGTGCTTTTAAAAATACAAACCATAATAGGAGTAACATGTCACAAAGTTTATACCTGCTCTATGAGCTATTTCAGTTATTTCTTGCTTCCAAAATACCTATTCTTGCCTGGGTCTTTCAGGCTACCTCGTGTGTCTCAGATTTCTCATTCTGCCTTGCCCCCATCTTGCACAGCAGCAGGAACAATACCTGCAGGGAGCTAGCTGACTGTGAGGCTAACTCCCAAACAATCCTGCTCTTTGGTCTCCACCACAGCCTGTCTTGTGCCTGGAGACAGGTGTGAATAGACACCTCCAGATATGATGTCACCTTTGGGGCTGACACCAGAATAAGGTCCTCTGTAAATACCTTGAGGAGCTGTGGCCAGGTGTCATTCCCTTGGCCAAGAACCACTCACTTCATGTTACTTAAATCTTTCGCTTTTTATGTTTATAATTTTCCCTGATAAGAGGTGATGTGAATACAATGTAATATAACACAAATGGGATTGTAAACGTTAATGATGTATTTACCTACAACAGTGGTAGTATAACCTATATTCTTAGGAAGAGAAATATATTCTTCCTTCAGGTGGGTGTCTAACTTCTATTAGAATTCGGTGCAGCTTCACAGCACTATCACCTGCCTTTTACAGGCTCAGTGGGGTTTTCAAGCATAGAAAGATGATTTGTCAGGTTCTTACTGGTAGCTTAATAAAACTGTGAATCAGTGAAAGCCACTGTAGTAAATTTGAGGATGGTTTGAGACCCATAGCCTCAGCTTTGACTGCAGAGTGTACCCATACAATGTCATCAGGGTGATCAGAGCTCAGCAGTCTAATGACAAGCACAGGAATGCATTAAGCTGGTTGGGATGGGAGGCACACAGTCTCAACAGTGAGCGACCTGCAAACCACTCACTCATGCTTGCACTTTTGAAATACTCAAGGCGTGCGGACTAAAAGATGTAATGCTAAGCCTCTTTTAAAGGAAAAGGAACCCTACACTGATATTTGTCACATGAGAGAGGATAAAAAAATACTGGAATATGTCTATGCAAAACCCTCAAAAAATCCTTGAATAATTTAATATTTATGAAACTTTTAACTATGCTTACAGATCTGCAATTACATTCCTCTTGCACACTGACATGCTGGGAACTCTACTCTTAAAATCATCTTGATATGCACAAGGGTATCATGCAGTCTCCAAGCTGATCTCAGATCCATTTCTTAGTGCCCAGCTGAACATACACAAAAGTTTGCAATAGCCTTCTTGCAAAAGAGAATCAATCTTCAGTGAAGATTTCAAAGATAAACATTTCATATGTTAGAAAGTCTCCACAGGGCTTTTTAGTGTTTTTTTTCTTATGTTGGCAACACAATCCGAAACACTGTTTTGATTCTTGTTGTAGAAAAAGAACTGAAAAAATGAAATTCAGCATAATCAAAGATACTTCCAAATTTGTGCTGAACAACTTCACCACATATTCCTCTGAAACAATACTAAGAAAGGCGAAATCTTTTTGGTTTGGAAATTTCAATCTTTGATTAGGAAAAGAATAATACTTTAAGTCCCCCTAATCTTCCAGGTCAGTGAACTAAGAAAAAATAGTTAGTTGTTCAGACTTACATGTCATAATTCTTTTTATTTGCATGTCACAAAAAGAAATATTAAAAGAAAGGTAAATATTTTTCCACGTATCGCTTATTCCCCAATAAGATTAGGACCTGATGACTCCCCAGGCAACAGTATATGTACTTCAAAACCTAAGCATAGATACATGAAACAAGAAAATACTACATCAGTATGGTCCCCAGATAAAAAATGGACAAGAAAGGAAAATGAAATTTCTGCTCACAAGTTAAAGATCTGCTTGATGAAAGGGACCAGTGGCAAAAGCAAATGTATTGCACTTTACCAAGGTGTGACATACCATTTCTATTGTAAAAATGTAAAGGAAAGGCACAGTGAGGATCTTAAAAAAACCCAAGCAAACAAGTGTATGGAAAAGCATCTTTAAAGGTCATCAGTCTTTCCTATGGCCTCTGGCCAAAAAAAAAGAAAAAAAAAAAGCACTGAATTTTGTATGTCATCACTGTACTAAAATACAGGTGAGAAAATATTCCTTAAGATAAAACGCTCTGAGAGCAACTGCCTGACATTCTTATATTATTTCCCTCTTGTCTTAAATACTATTAGCAGAATTTTTCTTACTATTCTTAGTTTAATAAGCATGTAATCAGTATAGGTCATCTTCTATTCCTCATACACAATGGACATTTTACACAAACAATAGTTTAAAATTAAAAGCTGCATGCTTTAAATCTATTTTAAGTAAGTATTTCAGTATGCTTGAAATTAATGTTAAGATTAAACAATATATTGCTTTGCAAAATTGGGGCATAAGATCTGAAGAAATACTTGGTAATTCACTGAAATGTAGAACCAATTTACAAATATAGTGGAAAAACATTCAGAAGTGTTGTGAACATCTGTAAAAATAAATGGTCATGGGAATTCATCAGCCTAGTGAAAGATACACTCTTTGTAACTTTTTCAATTGTATTTTCAGAGTATACTGCAATATGCAGTACTCCTCTTTGTTTTGCAACAGCTAGTCTCACAAAACTCTCTGGATTGGAAGAACCCTATCCCTTCTAAAAATAAGATGAGCTTTTTTAGCAAATGGGATTTTTTTGTTTGTTTCCTGTAGCTAAATAACAAAAAAAATTTGCTAATGTACACATAGAAGATCATATGTCTCATGTGGAACTGGAGAAACAAAACATAGAACAGCAAACAAAATATATAAACAAAATTGATATGGTCCTGGGAGTTCTAGCTAGGCTCCATTTCTCATATTGCCATCCTACTTCATTGTTAGAAGGGAGTCCCTTAATTCAGAGGGTGGATTAGGGGAAAAAAACAACTGAGGTGAAGAATGAGGTTCTGAGTTGCTCAGATACGCAAATCTATCTAAAAACTTGAGTTTATCTATTTTTATATGTGTTAATACAGTTGCAGTTCTATAACTCTGACATTGTTTTACCTTAAAACTGAAATTCTGTCAGATTCTGATTTGAATTAAAAAAAAGAAAATTGTCATAGAAAATATTAGATAATCCCAGTAGACTCTAAGTATATAATATTTGGTGTTCTGCAAATTGGAATACAATCATTATTCCTGTGTGTAGTTCAAGTACCTATGGAAAAAAAAATCAAACAACTAGGGGCCCAATTTTTCCCCCATATTAGAGAAATAATTCAATATGACATTTTATTTGTATAGTTTGGGTAAGACATAGTACAGTATGGATGAACATACTCTACAGATCAGATTTTAAAGGCGTTTATCTTCCTGACAATGAAAATGAAGGTATTTCTAACAATGAAAAGAGTATTTGTTAGTCTCTATCAGATAAACTTTATGACAGGGATTAAGTATTTGCTAGCACAGTGTGTGAAGAGAAAAAACACGTGTGTGTGACTTGTGAGACCCAGTCCAGTTACCAGAGAGGGCTGCCAAACTCTTGTGCATCCATTTGCCTGTTACCAGTTGAGAGAGAAGAAATGTGCTGAGACAGATGTATGCACAATATCAGAAACATAGGGGCACGTCAACTCTAATTTATGCCAGAGAAAACACACAGAATTGTGAATTTCTGCCTCATTATCTGAGTATTACAGTCTTAAGCTCTGCCAGGGGAAGCTTAGGTTGGACATTAGGAAGAAATTTTTTACAGAGAGAGTAATCAGACATTGGAACGGGCTGCCCAGGGAGGTGTTGGATTCTCCATCCCTGGAGGATTTTAAGGTGAGACTGGATGTGGCACTTAGTGCCATGGTATAATAAGCATAGCAGTGTTGGATCAAGGTTGATATTGAAGGTCTTTTCCAACCCGTTTGATTCCATGATTCTATTTAAAAGTTAGTGTTGAAAATCACCACTCAGAAAGCCTGCATGATATTCCCACTCCACATGTACACAATCATCATGAATAAGGTATACCAGACAGAAGTGATACATATTTGAAACATCTCACTTCCCTAGATGTTTAGTCAGAGGACTTCTGAGCAGTTTCAGCAGGAGCTCTTCACCAAAACTCATTTGCAAGATGGCTTCAAGGTGTCTTTTTCTGGGACTTCCCTTGGCTTCTTCCCCACTGTTCTGAGTTCCCCTTGCCACCCAGTGTGGCTTACCCTCCTCCCTTCCCTGTCATTCCAGTGTTGTCAAAAAGCTTACACTGACAAAACAATGGCAGTAGAAACTATTCCCTCTTCGTGGACAGTTATCATGGGTAAAATGATGAATAACGTACCAGGTCAGGATTTCCACCCATGAATTCTATTACATTCCTCCATGGCCCATATATCTCAGGTAAGCACAGCCTTGGATCCATAAAAAATGTGAGTGGAAGTTTGATGACTGCAAGCAAAACCTTTAAGAACATAACTACTTTGAAAATCACTTAGCACATGTTTCATTTAGAGAACCCTTTAAAAAGTACTGAAGTCAATGAGATAAAATATATAAAAGCAAGCAATTGGGATTTATTACTGGAATAACTGAAGGATGTAAGGTAATACAGTATGTAGTTTCATTTCCTTTCTCCATAGACATTCCTGTATCATGTTCTTCTGTTCCTCATAGGTAACCAAGAATTCAGGGGCATAACTGGTAGCCAGAAAGCTCTGAGGAAAAGTCTAAGTTAAAACTTTGCCTATCTGCTTAATTTCCCAGCCGTAAAATATAAGAAGAAAACATTTGTTTGCCTTCTGCTGCTGCCACTGCACTATGGACTGACAAATCTTTATTACATTTACAATGATTCTTCTTTGAGAAAAATTTCTCTTATTTGAAAATTCAGAGTCACCACCCCACCTTAGTTAACATCAGTGACTACAACACAGAGTTCTCTTGATGTCATTCAAGGTGTACATAGCTATTTATATACTTTCCAATTATTTCACCATTAATCTGTTTTATTTTAGAGAAACTTGATGAAAGATGATGTTTCCTTAATTAAAATACCCGAACTTTGGGAAAAAAGCCCTCTTATTTGAGGACTTCTTTAATGTCTCAATTTTATTTTAAAGCATAATGTTTTTTAAACAAGACACAAGACAAAAAAATACTAAAACAACATGAACATAAATTCTGATCATACCTAAATGCAAAAATACAAATATTTCAATATTTGTATGGCACAGCTATGATACAGAAAATTCTAGTTAAAGGTGGTACAAAATGTCTAACTCTGTACTTCTGCTGTTAATGTGATCAAGGTAGAAACTCCACCATTCTTACCAGATAAGAGTATAAATCATTTACTCATTAAAGTTATTCAGAGACTGTTCTGGGATTGTTTCCCCCTCGATTTGCATTTCTCTCTCTATTTTGATGACCAAAATCACTTGTCTCTGGAGATCAGATAAAAAGCAATGCTTAAGTTTGCAATACTGGGAAAAAAACCCCAAACCTAGAAACAGAATAAGGAAAGATAAAATTAAAAAGCTGAATGCTGTTGTCCAGGCTGAAGTGCAGTCTGCCCTTTCTTTGACTGTAATGAGGATTCTAAAAATTTACCTTCCTATGCCACCACCCCAACATCTTTATGTTTATTCATAAATTCTAAAATCTGTGAGGTAAGCAAGCCTTGAATTCATAAAACTGTGAACTTGTGAAAAAATAAAACTAAAATTAAATACACCTAAATATTGCCCAGATATCTTTCAAGTTATTGCTTAACTCATAAAAAAGGAGTTTTACATTTCATAGGAAAATATTTTTGTGTTATCATTTCAGAGATTAACCTACATCTGCTAAAACTCAAATTCAGGCCTACATATCAACTATCTAAAATCTGATTATATTCAGTATTCAGGGACTCTTGTCTTCCCCTTAAAATTTCTAAGTAAAATACAATCCAAGGTATTGATTTTGTGTGAAAATCAAGACTGGTAAAAACTGTAAAAGAAAATTGTCTCCTCCCAATCCCAAATAAAACAAAATAAATTAAAAGAAAAAGGGAAAACAAACAAAAAAAACCCAAACCAACCAAACAAATAAAAAACCCCCAGCCAGACCTTCATTTTAAATAATCCATGCATAGTCCTTCCCCCATATATACAGACATCACCATTGTCATCTTAACTCACTAAACTAATCATGCCCAGATTTTCTTAAATGAGCATTAAAATCTTATCCTGCTTTTCATCTGTTTTCCTAAATTTTTATTGCATATTTTTTCTCTTCAGCAATTTTTTTCCCTAACACCTTAACAAACATATTTAAAAAGATAGATTGTTTTCTAAGGTGAATTTCCTCCAGTTTCCTTGCACACACCCCCTCATCTGTGTTTTGTCAGTTCTGATAACATATAAGCATTAAGAATCAAGCTCTGCAATGAATATTTCTTCTCACTTTTCATCATCTTCAAGACTACACCTATAAAACAGAGAAGTGACATTACACGGTGCTTTTATGCACAACAACTACAGTGCAGAGATACTGAGGGCATGAATCATAAAAAGAGCCACGGCAAAATGCAGTAAGCCCAGATGCATCTTTTTTTTTTTCTATTTGGTGTTATTTAGATGCCTAACAATGAGAACCATACAAGTGAGCTTATTAACAAAAAGGTGCTGTACCTATAAGAAATATCAAAGAGAAAATTTGTATCCTAGATACCTTCTTTCTCAGAAATTATTTACGGGGGAAACAATTTTGAAGCCTTTTCTGTGTTAACAGTTTTAAGCAACCTTATTCTGACAAAATGCAGAAGCGAATGATGTTACCGCCCTGAATGCCCACTGGATACATGAGCTACAGATTATTTTAAGTCACTTTTCTGTTATATGGTGGTTGAATGCTTATTTGCTACCTCCTAAGTGAAAGCTCTCTCAAGACCATCATTCTCTTGAAAAAAGGAAGGAAGCTGATCTGTTTTATGTAGGATCATTAAATATTCATCACGCCAAAAATAAAGGAGAAGGGAGAAAAACTACAAAGATTCTGGTGGTTAAAACATGAGAAGAGGATATTCAAAAAAAAAGGAGAGTATTAAAGCTGCATTTGCAACATCTTGTGTATTTTCTACCTACCTCACTGTAAAATGAAAAAAAACCATAATACAACCTCTCCTCCAGCCATATTTTGCATGGGATGTAACTCTGAACTCTGAAAATGTCACGGACTGGCTTCCGAAAAAAGAATTAGGTATATCTACTTTATGGTTTCTGACAGTGCTTAGGCATTAATTGGCTTCTAGCTGCTCAGCAGTGTAAAGTTCAGATGGTCCTGTGCGTAAGCAGATTGAGGACAGACTTAGCTGACATTTTAGGTACCCAGGGAAAAAAATTAATAGAATTTTACTTTTTTTAAAGTTTCAGGAAGGTGCTAAGATACTCCATTTGGAAGTAGAAAAATAAATGCATGTGGATGTCTAACCCTGCACGGCATACACTCACTTACTGTAGTAGTGCTGAATTTGATTTGTGTCTGATCTGGTTGGGCTCCAGAGATATTGCTTCAAGTACCTGGCCAAATTTCGAGAACATTTTGTCTCACATTTATAATGTAGGCCAGCAAAATTTAAGTGCCTACAGATAAGGTATTCTCAGCATTGCTTGAGGAACTTAGTGGTACAGCTCAAGCTGTTAAAAGATATTTGGGACTCTAAAGACTGACTAGGGTGTTCAAAAAGTGCCCTGCACTTAGTCATATAAAGAAAAAAACCTGAAAATCTACCCACAAGATGCTTGTAAAACTCTCAGTGCCAAGTTACCTTTACAAATCTGGTCTGAGAATGTGCTGATGAAGAGCATTCATGAACAAGACCTGACTGATAAGCCTAAAATCTCTACTGTTGATAAAAGCAGTACTGACATGATGCACACTGTGTCCACAAGTCAACACTCAAATCATAAAACATATTTGTAGTGTGAGAAGTGCAGCTCATGTATTCTTTAATTTAAGCATTCTGAACAGCTACACTAGAAATGAACAATTAGGCATTCCCTGCAAGGTAGCTGATGAGTTAGTGTCCCAAAGTCTGTTGTACTCTGCTGCCATAAAACCCGTCCTGTCATCACTGTTACTGTCCCCTTGTGCTAACCAAAGTAAATCGATAAAGGTGGCTAAAATATAAAGCATCCAGATTGCAGTATAGGTATTACTGAACTGCCACAACTTCAGCTCTATAATAAATCAGTAGCATGTGCTGGTGCAGTTCTTATCCCTTATCTTTCCTTTAAATCAGCCGTTCAGAGATCTCTTATTGCTGTGCAGTGGCCCAAAGAGAGGATTCCTTCTTTACAACTTGCCAGTTCAATTACTAGCTTCATATGGATTTTGGAATTTAAGGAGCTGATGCCTTGCTGCAATCTTTTGATTCAGGCAGGCAGTCTGACACCTTAGTGCCTTTCAGGTCATTTATGTAAGATTTTATTCAGAAGGAAAGGCTATAATTTGCTTTTGCTTATCTGTTACAAAGAAAAGCTGATGTAAGAACTGATTATCCAACATTTTGTGTTGCAACAATTCCTGGCACACCAGTGTCTGAATCTGGGTTGTGTGAAATAAAAGCAGTGTTTACTTATGTTCAGTCACTGCCTCTCCCTCCACAAATATTAATAGTTCCCCTCCTTATTCCCCCAGTATTGCAAATAAAACTATCAAACCAGTACTTTAATATATCATAGTAAAGCTATTTTTTCTATTCAACTAGGGTAAGATTTTTTCCCTCCTGCTGAACTAGCAACTGGATGATCTTTTGAAGGCACACAGGACCATCCACTCTTTGAACAGTGAGGAATGTGTCTCAGTGGATTACGCTCAGTGATTACTATTGGTTTAGGACTTAAAACATGTGAACAAAAGGATTCATTAAAAACCACAGAAGAATCATGAAAGAATCCCAGGACTATCAAGCATCTGTTGATAACTGTCTGCAAGGGTTTGGTTTGCATTCAGGCATGAGGTGATAGGGACTGAAAGCAGCAAAAGAAAGTAGATGAATTTGGAGCTACTGAACCAGAGAAGTAGCAAGTAGGGCTGATAATTTGAGCATCTGTGTCTGTATCATCTCTTGTAAGAACATAAATTGTAGGCTTGAGCACTTAAACCTGCCCTTCAGGCACCTTTTTCATCTGTATTCTCTCAAGGCGGTTGAAAATATTGATTACTGTTGCCCTATTGCTAAAAGGACAACAAAAGTAACAGGCTCAGAAAGAAGCAGTGAAAGTGATGGAGACATGAAAAGTTTGCCACGTAGAAATTTAAAGATTTAATCTGTTTAATTTAGAAAGGAGACAAAAACATGTGGCATGATAAAGATGTATACAGTAGGTAGGACAATACCAAAACTAAATTGCCTGTTTCTACACACCTTTTATCTTCCAGACTGAAACACAAAAATGTTAAAAATAGAAAAAGGAAAGATTTTGTAGAATGACATGATCAGTTTAGAGAATGTAGAGTCACTAAACCTAACAAAATGGGGATTAGAGAAATATCTGACATGTATGTGAACCCAAACAACTATCCTTTTTAAGAGTTAGGAAAGCAATAAGTAAATTGTGCATGGATAAAAGCTAGTCCCAAATAGACTGTGACATTATAACCTCCCTAGGTGTGTGTTTAACTTTCTCCAAGCCTCTACTTCTGGACTTTTACAGAAACAGGAAGCTAAATGGGCTTCTAAGGTGATGTTACCAATTAGAATCGCTATGCCCAAAACATCATGCCAACCTCAGTGAGAAGACAAACAGTCAACAAAGCTTCCAGTGAAAATCATCTGTTGTTAACAATGTGTAAAATTATGTGAATGTTTAGCTGAAATTACACCTCTGAGAGTACCAGCAGCAACAGTTTCTGTCAATCCTGGCGCAGAATGGTGTGTCAGGAAATCCTAGGTCAGAGGTCCCCTTACCTACTACTTGCTGTGTCCTTATTCCCTCAAGAGCCTACTACTTGCTGTTTCTTTGTCCCTTCAAGACTGCTCCATAGGAATACTCATACCTTGAGTATTTATTCATTAATATCCTTTAAGCTTCTTATGAAAATAGAAAGACGATCCTGAGGTTTGTTAGCGGAAATGACGGCAGTATCTTTAGCAGTGTTAATTTGAATCAAGTCCAAGGCAGCATTGAAAGTGTTAATTTCTCTCCAGTAAATCTTGCAATGAAAACTGAACAGTCTGTAAAGCTTTTCCTCTTCCTCTGCTGTCATTCTTTGCTTTCACACCTGCCTGAAGACTCCTCCTCTATTTCCAGTCTTTGCCTCTCTAATCTTCCTCAGTGATTTCACATTTACTGCTGGCTTCTGCACGAAAGGTGCTTAGACATAACTGGCAAGTAAAGAATGTCTAGACAGTGGAATTTTACTGCGATATTTCAGACAGTTTTGGACTTTCACTTCATCCTGCATTGTTCCAGAAAAAAAGTATTGCAGTCTCCAGAAAACAATACTGGCACTGCCAAGTTTTTAGCAAAGAGAACAGCTTATTTAATTTCCATTGGTCTTCTTCCTACTTAGTTATGACCTGTTTAGCTTGCAGACTGACTAGCTTGTCTGGGAACCTGACAACCTGCCTTGTCATCAACTTCATGGAAGAGAAATCAGGGCACAGGCAAACCCACCAGGTTCCCAGCTTCAGAGAAGAATGCTTAGCCCATGGGTTCAAAGCTAACTAGTGCTTGGCCTGTCAGGGTGATAAAAAGAATGCTTTTCTAATATAGGAACTACCTGTTTAATTTTTCAGTCCTCGGCTAACCTGTGGGATGACTCACTAGGCACCCATCTGGTTTTTCATAAGTTTTGAGAGAATTACATGTTGGCACCTTTCAGTTCTATAGAAACAGCAAAAATGTCGCTTGTGGAAAGGTTTCAATCAGGATCCTTGTTGAGCAAAGACTGGAGGGATGTCAAACTCATGTTCCCACAAGATCTATAATGGTTCCTTAATTAGGAAAAACCTACAGTGTACAGAACAGATATCGGACTGGATTGCCCATGTATGGTGTTCCTTACTACAAATAAGGAGAAACATCAAGTATCTAGGACTCATTAAATCCAAGGTTGACAGACAGATACACTGACTAATTGGCTGACATTCCATTTAAAGATACTCTAGTATATGCTGTTCCTCATTCCGTAGATATTTTTAGACCTCTATTTTATGTAGATTTTCTTTTCCTAAGGTATTATTTTTATCTGCAATGTCTTTACAGTAGACTTTAAGCCTTATGGGATCCTCTAAACAGAGAATAATTTGTCCTTAACAGCATATTTATGATCAGTGATTTTTTTCTCTTAGCTCTTGTTAAACCAGATTCTCATGAACACTTTTCTTATCACTCCAGGCCTTTCTAGAATTACATCTAATTTGCCACATGGAGTTATTTCTGCACACAGAATTAAAGCCCTTAATCATATTTGGTTTAGTGGCTCCCATTTGCTTAGCAGTCTTGAGAATATTTTGCCTTCTGTTTCGCCCTCCTCTAGGGCTGATCATGACTTGATTGACTCACACAATCTATCACTGACTGATTTCTTAAACCAGTTATCTTAGTGCAGAATATCAGTCATGTCTGTGCTTTTATTATTTTGGTTTACTGCAGAGTTATATACAAAAATGGGGGAGAAGAACAGTACATATGTATTCACTTTCCATGCAAAATATCCATTAAAAGACATTTAAATTTTGGCTTGTTAATATTACCTGCAGTGTTTTTATGAGAAGACTGGTAGAACATGATTACTTCTCATGAATGAAGAGCTGCCTTGTGCCATTGAAACTTTGCACTTGTTTCTTCTCTGAAAAATTATAAATAGAACTGAGCTTATATGAAAAAAATAGCTCAGTCGCTGGAAAGCAACTTTCAAGAAAAATTATGTTCATAGACATGCAGGCAGTAGCTCGAAAAGAAGCTTTTATAAAACATATTTCATGTTTACAGTTGCTCAGTGGCTGAGAACAAAATACTTTCAAAATACATTTAAAACCACTTTGTGGCCAAAAGAACAGCTCTTATTGAAAAGATATTAATGTTCAGAGTCATTTCGTCATAAGAAAAAAGCAACTTCTTGTTAATTTTTATCATTTACAGCTGATCTGTGGCTCTTAAAACAGCTATCAATATGACCTGTTTTATGTTTACAGATATTATGTGCCCGTATGAAACAATTTCTACATCTTTCAATACTACACTTAAACATGCCGATACCTTTCCCTCAGCAACAGTATAATTAACAAAAAAATGAACACATTATCTCAACAACTCTAACGTGAGGTATCTTGCACCTAAAGAAGATTATGAAAACAGCAAGATTTCTCCTTATATGCTAAAAGAACTAATACTCAACACCATTGAAATTACCAGCATACACATCTAGAGCAAACTTAATAGTTTAATATCAGTAATGAAAGTATTGGTTGGTAACCTAACAGAGGAGTCTGCATTGAAAGATGTGTGTGATGAAATATATTATTTGATTTATGCTACTCATCCAAAGTAAAGTCAGCATATAGATAGAAACATAATGATTTTAATTGATGTGACATGATTTTTTAACTTTATCCACACAATCACGCACAGAATCACAGAATGGGTAAGACTGGAAGTGACCACCGTCTGGTCCACCCTCCGTGCAGGGTCATCCTAGAGCACATTGCACAGGATTGCATCCAAATGGTTCCTGAATATTTCCAATGAAGGAGATTCTACAACCTCTCTGGGCAATCTGTTTCAGTGCACGGTCACCTCCAGAGTGGAGAAGTTCTTCCTCATATTTAGGTGGAACTTCCAGTGGATTAGTTTCTGCCTGTTGTCTCTCATCCTACTGGCATCATTGAGAAGAATCTGGCTCCATCCTCTTAACACCCTCCCTTCTTATATACATAAATTTATATTTATAACTTATATACATAAATAAGGTATTTTATCAGTTGACTCTCCTCAAAGCTGAACAGGCCCAGCTCCCTCAGCCTCTTCATGTAAAAGAGCTGCTCCATCCCCTTAATCATCTCTGTAGTCCTCTGCTAGACCCACTCCAGGAGCTCCATGTCTCTCTTATACTGAGGAGTCCAGAACTGGACACAGCACTCCAGATGAGGTCTCACAACAGCTGAGTAGAGGGGCAGGATCACCTGTCTCAACCTGCAGGTGATGCTCTTCCTAATGCACCCCAAGATACCACTGGCCTTCTTGGCCACAAGGACACACAGCTGGCTCATGAACAGCTTGTTGTCCACCTCCACAGAGCTGATTTCCAGCAGGTCAACCCCAGCCTGTCCTGGTGCCTGAGGTTATTCTTCCCCAGGTGCAGGACTCTGTATTTGTCTTTGCTGAATTTCAGAAGGTGTCTCTGACCTGTCTGCCACTGTCTCTGACCTGTTGAGGTCCTTCTGAAGGGCAGCACAGCACTCTGGGGTATCAGCCACTCCTCCCAGTTTTGTGTCATCAGAGAACATGCTGAGGAGGTATCTGATCCTTTATCCAAGTATTGATGAAGAGGTTAAACAATACTGGGCACAGTGTTGAATCTTGGGGGACATAACTAGTGACAGGCCAATTAGACCTTGTGCCACTGATTACAACCCTCTGGGATCTGCCATTCATCCAGTTCTCAATCTACCCCCCTGTCCACTCATCTAATCTGTATCTCCTGTTTGCTTACAAAGATGTATTGAGAGGCAGTGTCAAAAGCCTTGCTGAAGTCATGGTAGAAATTATCCATTTGGAGGCTTGAATATATGTGAAGTAAGACTTAAATGTTTTACATGAGTTCAAAGCCAATACTGACATTTTGGTACTGTAAAAATAGCTATCAGAAACCAGTTATCCAGTATTGCCATTTTTTAACAGCCCAAACTGCTCAGACATTTTGCTGTGTGCATGTTTGTATATTCCTGTTTGCCACAGCTTTCATTCTACATAGATTCTCCCACCTAACAGCATTCGTCAAATTTCTTTGTTCTGCTGACATCATCCAACACCCAGTGGGTATGAAAAGAAAATCACAGTATAACAATAACCACAATCCTTTAACCAAGTGAATCTTGATTCCTCCTGCTTTTTGATCTAAACAATTTTTTTCTGGTATGTCTTTTTTTTTTTTTTTTCTTCACACAGTGAAGCTGTTTAAGTTGCCTAGTGATCTATCATAGTGTCAAGAAATATTTTTCTTTCAAAAGCTTTTATTGTCTACTTGTGATATTCTCGCAAAAT
The DNA here is from genome assembly GCA_035583135.1 of Lophotriccus pileatus. Classification (NCBI taxonomy): domain Eukaryota; kingdom Metazoa; phylum Chordata; class Aves; order Passeriformes; family Tyrannidae; genus Lophotriccus; species Lophotriccus pileatus. The sequence goes on along the minus strand of JAWWES010000081.1, from coordinate 73,969,466 downwards.
CTCAGTGTTCGGTTTTTCTTAATTTTTATTTTGTTTTACATTTTGTGCAATGTCCCATAGAAAGGGAAAAACACTCTCTGAGAAAAGGCTAAGGAGCCCTAACCTGCCTTTCCTCCCTCTCCTTCCTTAAAACACACCTTTCTACACAGTGGCTAAAAAACTTAATCTGATGATTAGTGAAGTAGATGTTTCATTTCACAATTAAAAAAAAAAAAAAGAATCAGAAAGACAAAAGCTGTAATTAAAAAAGCAGTTCTTAGTAAGAAACCAATGAAACACCAGTTGTGATGGGTAAAGTGCCATGTATCATAGCCCCTGGATGGAGTACAGAAAGGCAGTGATGGGACACGAATTTTTCTAAAAAGTAGCCTGAGTGACCCAGGCCACCAGGTCTGACACAGGTGATGGACAAATCTGTACACTGTAATAAAGTACTAAATTAGGGGACATGTGGATATGACCCTATAAGGTGAGATTCAGTACGGTTTTGCAGCTCTTCACATAGCTGCTCTTCCCAAAACCTATTAAAAATACTGGGTGCATCAATGAGTATATAGCTCTATATTACTTGTATAGATTAACAGTATCTAAATTTCAAAAAAGCTTTCAGCAACGTTCCTAAGCAAAGAATCTTTAAAAAGAGCAGGAAAAAAAAGAAAGATTAAGATACAGAAGCCTTTCCTAAAATAATATTCAAATAAAAAGAGACCTCAAACAGTAGGAATAAATGCCAATCTTTATATGACAGAGGGGTTGCCACTGGCATCTCTCTTGGATCTGAATTCATAGGTTGCCAGTAAAAGAGAATATATGAGCAGGTGACAGCTGGACAAAATGAAAGCTTTTCTGCAAAGTGTTACAGGGGAATCTTAACATAGCATGTATCTGAGAATATTGAACTTCACACTGAGAAACACAAAGAGGTATGGGAAGGAAAAAAAACCAACAAAACTTATCAGTACTTTCACAGAGGTGGGTTGTAGCTCAGTAGCCTATTAAGTCTTGACCTTGAGATCACTGTGGAAAATCCTCCAAAGTTTTCATCTCAATGATCAACATCAGACAAGAAGGAAAATGATCAATGGGAATAATTAGACAAGAGAAGGTGGATCATAAAAACATATTCAAGATTTTTTTATCCTGGATATGACATCCAACTCCTATCATGATACCTAAGGACTGGATAACACCAGAAACAAGCATGGAGACCAGGGTGAAGCTGGAGGGGCTTCTGACAGGTTATACTGTCAGTTATCTGTCCATAAGTGTGTGTAATGCCATTCAAAAATATCTCTGGCCTCAATGGATTCCCAAAGAAATATCTTTCACAACAGCCTCGATATGCTTTTGGAAGTCCTTAAAAATATATTACCAGAAGCTAGGAATCTATATCAAAGGAAGGATCATTCAGTAATTCCTCCAATACCTTATAGTCCTTCCTTCCCCAGCCTCCTCTCACTGTAAGCTTCAGGCTAAACTCAAGGACGTGATACCAAGCTAAGCCAAATCAGAGCGCAGATTACTACCCACCAGTTCCTCAGGTTAGTTTTCTCTGTATTGCAATTCTTGCACATGAAACTACATAGATGGATATAGTAAACATTTTCAATGTTCAAATATAAGCCAATGTTTAAATAGAATCAAATTAAGTATTCAATTCAGAAGGAAAACTGCCAGAAAATTTTTCAACTGACAGGGCCATGGAAAGTAAATCCATAACAGTCTTCAGATAGCTGCCATAAACCATGGAGGAACATAGTAAAAATAACTTGATTTCTGCTTTCTCTTATCATTGACCATTTTAGTCTGCCATGGTGATTTGTAGTTTGTTGCGAAAGTTGATGGGAAGGGGAGGGGGATCTCCATACCCAGGGGTTCTCAGCCCCAGGGATATGGAGGGGATAGTGCTCCCCC
>JAWWES010000081.1:73939904-73967452 GCA_035583135.1 Lophotriccus pileatus | reverse complement strand
AAAGTGAGTTAGCAAAAAGACTACAAAAAGCCATTTTGAAATATGTTCAAACAACAGTTTCTCATATATTGCAAACCTAACTCCCAACAGTTTGTAGAGTCCCCCCCTAATCAACAAGGAGTTAATATAGTGGAAAAGTATGAAATGAAATTGCTTAGGAAAGAACATATGGCATCTGTATATTATGGAATTGATGGGTTTAGTACACCCATAGCTAGCCTATATACAGGCATAGAGAAATAATGGAAAGACCTTAGAAAACAATTGGGACACTATGACAGTAGAAGTTATAAATTTGCTGTTAAAGTCAGCATATTCAATGAAAGAAATGTGTTAGAGATGCAAATTAATTCCTGTGCACATTTTTATGTATAAAAATAAAAAAATGTATAATATCTTTTCTTGAATGTGTGCTTAATGCTGCTATGCCCCCATTCTCAGTCATGTGGACTGATAGCTTTAATAAGGGGATAACCTTGGTTTAAACTCATCATATATTTGCATGCTTACGTCAACTGTATTGCAACAGAAGCTGGCACAGCTGCCAGAAGGAACAACACAGTTGATTAAACTACACTTAAGGACAACATATTTTGCTAATACCAACTTACAAATGGGAATATTAGTGCCCTGGTTTCAGTTGTCATAGATAAATCTCCATTTCTGATTTGTTCTACATTTTGAAACATATTAAATCAAGAAAATATTTTAAAATAAAGATATTGATAAAACCAATTCAACAACAGAAACACCCCCCACCCCCACATTAGGAGTCCAGCTCTTAAGCTTGTATAAGTCTCTTACTAGGCATAAGATGACAGCATAGCAATCTCTGTTCTTAAAATATTAGTTCTGTGTTGTAATCTGACTCCATCTGCTGAGTTTTTCTGCAGGGAATTTCACATCATTGTCCTTTCCAAAATAAATTCTTCAACATAAAGAATTCTGCACCCCATTTATTATGTAAGCAATACACTGCCAACTTTGGAGGTACAGATACCCTTCCACAACACGAAAACTGTGACCACTTTGAAAGGATCAGAAAAAACAGAAGTCACAGATGAGTACAGCAGCCTTCATGTTACAGCAGTATGTAACCAAAGGGCTTTTCAAAGGAAGATTTTTTTTTGTTTGTTTGGGTCCCTGGTTGACTTTTCTCTCCGTAATATAAGAGCAGATTACAGTGCATGTATGGAAGGAACAAGGCTAGCTGGCCATTCAAGCTTTGGCATAAAATAGGTTTGCATCCTAGCTTGTAGTGAGTAACCACCCTTCTAACATTTTTTCTTGAGAGCATATGAAGCAATTTGGCTCCCAGTAAGGAATGCACCGCTAAGTAAAAAATACCAATCCTAAAATTATCTCTTCAGAAAAAAACTAAAAGATATGCATTACCACTAACTTTTTAAAGGAATGCTATTGATAAAAAGGAAAAACAAACAAGCTCTAGAGTACAGAGACTGTAGAAGAAACTTCAATCTGTCCTCAATGTAAATTTGAAGGGAAAAAAGTAAATTTCCACCTACAACATGTGTGGAAAATAACCCAAGTTCTAAGAAAATCTACCATGAAAAACTTGAATATGACAGATATGTCTAAATAATATCTATGTGCAGAAAACCAGATCTTGAGGATACTACAAATTTTCATCTTTTTGCACCTTTTCCATTAAAAAATCATCAAGGCCCAGGATAAAATTGATGCACAATTTTATTATAACTCTGTAACTATGTTATACCATTATCACATCCGGACTCAGCAACAGCAATTGTAATCAAATCCAGACATCACAGAACTGAGAACCATGCAGCCATGAAATTTTCTAAGGTGTGTATGGGCTCTGAAAGATGCTTTTTTTCCCAAGACTCCCCAGTCCCATACAATCCTCTTTTATGGCTGCAGACTGTTGTACCTCAAGGATGATTTATACAGTTCACTTTTTTTCATTGCCCAAATGGAATATATACTGTGTGTTTACATTGGATGTAGGATTTTGTTAGCTACTTCTCAGCCCCTCTACTGCCCTTTCAACATAAACTCTGGTATCCATATTTTGCTCCTTATTATCAATAACCTTGGCATAAAGTCTCAAACTGAGAAAAACTTTTCATTCCAGTGTCATATAACAATAAAAGACAGCAAATCACTAGTCACAAAAGCTTATCAGGTTCATATAACTGACTAGTAAGGGTGAAAAAAGTCATGTTGCAGTGCATTTCCCACAGCGAAACCGTATGCGTGAGTGCAGTTCTTCATCAATAATGTTGTGAAACTATAGCAAGTGAAGTTAAGGACATTTGGTCATTGAAAAGTGGTAACTAGAAAACAAAAATGGAAAAAAAACTGGTGAAAGGACGGGTTTATCAAGGTTTTTGCTTAAGCCAAGATGACCATATGCTGTACCAGCTGAAAAATCAAAGAGATTTTCAATGTCAGCCTCAGGCACTGGTAGGTTTAAGCATGTCTATAGGTGCAACTAAACAGTACCGATGATAGAGAGCAGTAGTTTTAGATCCTCTGAGAAATCTGTGCTTGCATAAAAAAGCAAAAGTGTCAATAAGAGAGAACAAGGGATTGGAAAGACCTACATTGGAGAAGGCATAATCTCCTGGCACATTACAGGCAACAGAAGGCACTTCTGGATATTTTTGCTGCAAGACAATCTAACAGTAAAAAAATTTATCTGCTTTAGCAACCACTAATTGAACTTTAGGCTTCCATTTAGGGCACTCTTTCCTTCCTTGGCTTTTCTGAACAATTTTCATCCATCTTTTAATTGTTTTTATAGAGGAAAATAACATCTGTTATTAATAAATCTTCTAGATATAATGAATGTTGCTGAATAAAGTGAAGATCAAGAAGATCCACTTTTTCCGTAGCATCTACTGCTGTTTGTTTCCAAAGGAGAGTAAATTGGAAAACATTTGTTTTAAAACATTGTATGTGTGACACAGCAGGCTCGGTTGTACCTCATTTAGTCATGCAACTCCCCATCCATGTAAAAGTCACAATGTGTGTGGCAAACGTTAAAGAGTGTTTCCCAGGAAATAAAAGCCCTGTTAGCATTTAAGCTTCTGCTGCACACATGTATTTAAGAAAATAAGAAAATAAGATGGAGGGAGACCATCAGAGTGAAAGAATGAATGCATGCACTGTGTTTCACTGTATAAACAGCATCATTCATTTTTATTTTGCTCAGATCTGTCTGATCAAGTTTTAAAAAGAATTTAACAATCAACCATACAGTCAATGATGAGAAAATTCTATTCTGACATACATTAAAATATAACAAATATTTTTTCATTTATGAATAATACAATTGTAAGTAATATTATTATGCAACTCTTTAGGGTAAAAAAATATAGGGAATCTATAGACAAACTAGTGAACTAATCTCTACAGTTATATAAGATTAACGTGATCATCCCTACATGTCTACTCACATCTCACTTTATCACATTACACCATACCTTATCACAAATTTTAGAATCTACCTCTTTAATTCTGTATAGCAATTTGTGTAAACAGCCAGTTTCCTCTCAGATTCACTTAAAGAACATCAATGCTTGAGCTGCATTAGTTGAAGGGGAACAGTATCCCTCTGCCATTTCAGACTCAGAAAACTTCCAAAACTGTGAGCAACTACAGGGAGAATTAAATGGCCGGTACTGGCTTGTGAAGTACTTGGAAAAGACAGTTTAGGAGAGAAAATGGTAATAAGCTGAAACTAACACTGGGAAGTTAAAGGACTCCCAAGGCAGAGCAAATTAATTTCTGGTGTCCGCAGGAAAACCCAAAATGCCATCTGGCAGCAGGACACAAGCAGTGTGTTATGTAGCAAACATGCTGCTCGGAACCACTGCAGAATCAGCCATCAGGCAGAGACTCGAAGGACCCATTAATTCTATTCTCATGCTCCAAAGCAGGATTGATGCTCTTTATGTCATTCCTGGCAAATATCTATCCCACTGTAAGAATTCTTCAAGCAAAAACTTATTCTAGTCCTTCAGTATTCAGTTCTTACTACAGTCCACCTTTCTTTAGACACAAAATGATTCTCTCCTCTGTACAGTAGGGTTTTGAAAACTTACCATGTTCGCAGACAATCTTTTTTTTTTTTTTTTTTTTTTTTTTTTTTTATTTCAGAATCTGATGTACTAAAGATTTTCTTGGACATTAGGTTTTTCATTTTAAGTTGACTGGCTCATCTTGAGCCAGTCTTGCAGACTCCCATTCTTGCATTGTGAATGAGGTGAGAACAATTGTTACTTTCAGCATGCACAGTGTAGCAGGACTTAAATAAAGAATTGTCCCTAATGCATAATTAGGAGACCATGCAAGTGCTTGTAGGAGTTTAACAGACACAAAGACAATGACAAGATGATGTACAAAAATTAATCTAATTCTGTTCAGCAAACAGTTAATTTATTCAAGGAAGAGGGGGGAATGCACCTCAATATGTGACAGAAATGTCTGGGGATACAGAGAATCCCTGGACTTCAGTGTACCTTCCTTGACTATCTCTTTCTATTCTCCTCCTGTCCTCAGAGACTTAAAGTCATCGGCACTCATTTTGGAGGAGAGCAAGTTTGGAAATCAGCAAACAAATCTAAAAGAAAACTGTAATCTTCATATTTCTAAGCACGGAACATTAGAAACATCCCTAATAATAAGTTTTAGAAGGTATATTTTTATTTCATCCTTATCTTTCTTTCCTCAGCAGGAAACGTACATTGAGACAATTAAGTAATATGCAATTAGTTATCAAGTGTTTAAAGCTTCTTACTCACCCACTGGAGACATTTCTGGGACACTGGCAACGTAAGGCCCATCCAGAAACCTTGGCTCATTATCATTAATGTCCTGCACTTTGATGATGAACTCTGATTCAGGCTCTAATGGTTTCTTGGTGTCAACATCCACAGCCTGAGCCCGGAGTGTGTAGAAAGGTTTTTCTTCTCGATCTAGGCTCCTTATGGCATGAATGTCTCCTGTGGTCTCATCAATAGTAAAAACAGTGCCAGCACCATCTCCTGAAAGGGTGTATTTAACAGTGCCGACTCCCTTGTCCAAGTCAGAATGAAGCTTGAGAACAAAAGAAAGGAAAAATGAAAGGGAGGAAAAGAACATTAATGACTTTTCCTAGGCTGGAAGGCAACTATTTTTTTTTTCTCTTATGTAAAAGGTATTAGAGGAACCAATTTCATAAGTTTTTAACTGCCTCTAAGTGCATGTTAAAAACGTGGGTAGCATGTTATCTAAGATTTTTACCTCCATCTAGAACATTACACACAGTGGTTCAACAACTAAAACTGCAATGAAGCAAGGCTTCAGATTTGTTACAAACAGAAATGTAAGACCAAGAATGGAAAACCACACAGAACCACGTCAAGCAAGAGAGATGTGAGATGACATAAGAGAGTGTCAACTGCTTTCACAGGCATTTGGTTTTCAGAGAAGTAGAAGGGAAATACCTAATTTTATTTCTTTTGTTACCTTTTTATTTCAAGAACACGAGCTTGATGGAATCCAAAAGTCACAGTAAAACTTGGTTTAAAAGGCGAAAATATATGCCTCATAATTACAGTAAATGCTAACCAGAGATAAAAATACTATCTTTTACACACATATTTGATCACTTGTTTTTGTCTTTTCTGAGATAGTCATATTACAAATTGTGTGGACCTAGGAGTTTGTTGCTCATTGTAAGAATACAGAACTCATTCTTTTCTGTCTTAATTCATCCATTTCTGACTTAAATAGCAAGATGCACATTTTCCTGGATATTAGTATGATAAATCTCTATTTCTAATCTGGAAAAAACAAATAAACAAACAAACAAACAGAACCCCCCAAAACATTTGAATACAACTTTTTAGACATTTTTGTCGCTTTGATCAGTGTCTATACTACTATAATGTGGCCTTAAACATTACTTTAAATGCAGGAAATTTTAGAATGCAAACACAGTATGATGAACTTCTTTCTCAGATGCCTTTATCTGCTTCATATTCATCCTTTAAATACATCTAAAAGCTTTGAATAGGTACTCAAGGTTACATTACTGATACTAAAATAGTTTTTAAAATATATGCCCATTTGTCCCATCTAATGAGGACTAAAAAGATCTACAATAATGGACACCGGTTGGAATGGAGTTCTCAAGAGTGAATTCCCTTAAGCAGAATTGTAAAGAGAATATGGGTACAGACTTTATTTACATGATGTACTGCCCAAGGTGAAACACAATAGAGGAAACATGGGACATGAAAGAGATTATGGAGAAAATGAATTATGGAGAAACTAAATGGTTTTGGTAATGGGGCAAGAAGCTAAGCTATCGAGAAAGAGGTAAAGGCAATTATTAACGTTTATAGCTATTGACTTGAAATTGAAAATAAGTCCTTGTCACTGTGGAAGAGGTCATGGTTTGTGGCACAGAGCAAACACGAACATAGTTTCTTCTTTGTCTACTTTTTCATCTCATCGTTCTTGCTCAGTGAATATATTAGATTCCGATCTTTCATCTAGCTGCCCCCCACATGCGATTTTAAATTATCTCTCCAGTCCAAAGTAAAGCGTTTTGCTTCTGAGGTGTTAAGTATTTCCTTGCTTGAAAAATGAAAAGATAATGCAGTCTGAGATAATTAATGTCTGTGTCTTCTTCATCATTTTAATTTAAGTGGCTCAAAACTTCCTACTGTTTCATTACACCTTTCTCAGTAAAGACTTGGCATTTTCCTTCCATTACCATATACACACTTACAGACATACATGAAGTGAAATAAAGATATAAAAATAATTATGAAAAATCTCAAAGAAAAAACTTTATAGAGGGAACTTTAGAATTTCATAGAAGGAACACACAATTATTTTACTTATGCCTCTGTATTAAATAAAATGTATTTGAGCTTATTGTGAAGACTACCTTGATTCATACTCCTGGAAGTAAGAATATCACAAAGCAAAAGAAAGTGGTTTCAAAGCAGGAATTTGTGAACAGGGAAGCATGACAAGATTTTTGTCTCTACACCCATCTTCTGTCACCAGATTTGGCACTAAAGATGAGATGGTTGAGTGTTTTTCTGATTGCCAGCTGTAGGTTTTATGTTTAACTAGTAACCAATCAAGCCGCATTGGATGTTTTATCTGAGCCCATGGATTATACTAGAAAAAAATATAGTAGCTTTCCCTAGTTGGGGAAAAAGGTAAAAGTGTAACAAGAAACAGGCAAAGCAATGGCTCCCAAGACAAAGGAAGAGTGAAATACAGAGGCAAGCCTAAATATAGTTTTGTTTTTTTTTTTTTCCCCAAACGTATTGGAGATAAAAAGCTTTATAAGTGGTATGATTAGCAATTCTCCAGTTACAGTTGTGTTTACTGGGCTTCTAAAGCATCACTCAGCTAGTATAACCCAGGAACTATTCCACCTATTTGAGCAGAGCTATGTTGTTTTGCATTAGCTGGGATCTGTCACATTCTATTTATTCATCAAATCATGCTAATCTGGCAATTTTGATACAGACTTCCTAGGTACTATTGCTGGACAATGGGCAAATGCATGCTATTTGTAATCCACACTGAGCTACGTAATTTGTGGGGCAATTCAACATTACAAAGTGTCTAATAACTGTAGGGAAATAGCTGATTGATCTAATTTAAAATGAATCAAATAATCCAACAATAAAAGGCATGGAAAACCGAGATTCAGATGCAAGGACAAATAGCAAGGAGCTACCATTAGCTGTGCTTACACAACACTAGAAAACAATCCTGACTTTCAGTGCCTGAAATATTCCAGAAAGCAGTTTAGCCTAGAGAAGTGCTTCTATTGTCTCTGATTTATGTGCTACAAGCACTGGAAGAAAAGGCTTTTATTTTTTTGTGCTGAAAGACACATAGAAGATTTGTGAGAGATTAGATTTTTTGACACTATGCCCAACAGCAGCATTAGTTTTGTATCCCACTTATCCTTCTTGTTTGTACTTATTTTCTGATTCTTGGTCTTGAGTTATTTCAGTAAAACTACAGGGCAAGAGAGTAAGTGCTCAATTCTAACCTACTCCCCTCCTCACAATCTGTTTACATTTCGGAATCACATGATTTTACTGCAATAATGTTGTACAAATGATTGTGTTCAGACAGTTTTTCTTAATTTTATGTTTTCCCTATAAATCCTGAATATTAAAAATGCAGCAAAGATTTGGAAATGTGAGGGAATTGTTTCTACTTTTGCTGAAAACTATACTGTTATTCTCACTACCTAACATAGAGTTTAGTGTCAGATCTTTGGGGAAATCTGCCCCAAATGTAAAATTAGTAAATTCTTGCAGCAAACTTTGTTAGTGCAGAAAATCATGAAAATTTTTCTGTGATGGCAGATTCCATAATTCTTGCTAATGTGTACAAACAATAACACATATGGCAAAGAAATGACTGATTAAAAAAATATAGTATGGATATAGGATGGATACTATTTTGAAATACATTGCATAAATCTATGCAAAAATTATGGCAGTGTTTTTAAAACATATTCAACACCAGATGTCAAACTGAGTCAGTCTACAGGTCCATGGGATCTAAGAATCTACTTCACCCTATAACAAGCTAAAAGCTAGTTTGCTTCAGAGGGAATGAAAAGTTGGTAACAAGTTGCTGCTAGCACATCTGGAAGGAACTATTTATTCAGTTTTTCTGACAATTATGTCTAGTTCTTAACAAGAATTATGACTGTATTTTAGCAATAAATTAAGGTCTTACTGTGTCATTAACTCACTTTTATAAGTTCTGTGTCACTTCAAGAATTCATACACCTGCACAAATGATTTGATGTTACATATGAAACCACATGAAAGACCAAGAAATGCATTCAATTATGTACTTCAAGAATGGCTTTACACTCCTACATAAATTCAACATCGCAAAAGTATGGACCAGATGTACTTGTTCCTCATATACTGAGGTGTTGATTTGCTCCTCAGTGTTTTATGCCTCTGATCCTCAACATTTCACCCTCTCTGTTCTTACACATTTCAATGACTTGCATTAATATGCTTATAATCATTTGGAAAGTCAAATGTGTAAATTCATACATACACAGGTAGAGCAATCAGAATCAAAGGAAACTTAACAAATTGCAAGATAGTCTAGCCTTAAAATGAAACAATCACTATAGCCCCACAGAGAATGCAAGAACAAGGGCTATGACATAGATTAGGATTGCTGTGATCTTAATTTCACAGCAATATAGACACTGAATAGCTGTTGTATGAATTGTCAGCTTCCCTTTCTGCATTTCTCATCCACATACAATGAAAAAAAAAAAAAGGTAGAGAATGAAGTAAAACAGTTTTAAATGTCAAGGATTGTTTGACATCCCTAAATTGGTATATTCATCCTGTGATATACCCCAGATTCTAGGTCTTATATGTACTGCTTTTACACAAGTGTATTTATTCATTCCCTTTAAAAATACATAAAACCTGAATTTTTTCCCAAGATAAAAGCGGGGGGGGGGGGGGTAGGTGCCCGAGACTTTAATTTAAGTAAATTGAGAAAGAAAAACAACAGTGATAATCAAATTAAAATAAAGTAGTTTTTGTTTCTTCCCCTCTCCATCACAGACATATCACCCTTCAGAGGACATTTTGGGACAAGGGAAAATCTCCTCACAACACAGTCACTAAAAATGTTTCCTGGTCCTAAAAATTTGGATAACTTAGGGCATCTTCTGAAAAGTCAGTTAGCATGCATTAGTCAGGCAAGACTAAAACCCTAAAGCTTGTGTTGAGAGGAGTTAGGATACTACTACAAAATGGGTGGGATGAACGACAATCTGCAAAATAGGTATATGGAAACAAGGAGCAACTAAAATCAAAGAACCATAGAATCACTTAGGTTGGAAAAGACCTACTGCAAAATGATGAGGTAAAAGAAAGGTGAACAAAAGGACAAAAAAAATTACTTTTTTTTAAAGGTCATTTGGAAAAGAAGTTTTTGTTTCCTTTTAAAGATGAAAATTATCTGCAATAGGAAGAGGTTTCTTTGTACAGGGCTTTTATGAGAGACTCCCACCTGTGAGCAGACTCAGTGCTATGAGAATTTCAAACAATTAAAATGTCAATTAAAGGGTGTGTATATATATATATATATAAGTATTTGAATTAATGAACAGTGCATATCTTCTCATCATGACTAATTTTCTTGGGGATGTATTTCTATGTTCTTTTTTTGTTTAGTAAAATATTTACTTCCAAGAATTGGCATTCTTCTGGCTAATTTTTACAAAAACAGTAACTAAAAAAACAACAAAATTTTTTTCCAAATCAACACGGTTCTGCATTTTAAAATCTCTTTCTGTCCAAATTAGATTAAAATACAATCTTATTCAAGAAGAATTAAATAAAAATTATTTATACTTTTTTCTGATGATTTCTGTTTGGCAAATAAAGTTGATCCTTTTTTAAATTAAAACACTAATTATCCAATTAAATAAAATATTATCTCCTTATGTCATGGGGATTCAGTCTAAGCATACTGAGTCAGACCAGACTTTTCTAATACTGAGTGTGGTTGTCAGATAGTAAGTTGATGGCAAGTAAGTCATTAGCAAGAAATAAAAGCATTACCTGACCCGGTCAGTTCAGATGAATCCCCATCCCTATGAACATCACTCACTTGAGGGATCAGGCATTGTTCTTTTTCTAATTCTGCTTTGCACGAATATTTGGTTGGATTAAATGGAATTTAATAATAACAGTTGTAAAATCACAGTAAAAATACCCATCTTTCTTGAAATGACATAGACAAAAGATATTGATAAAAGAAAAAGTTATGCACTAATAAAATATTGAAAGAATAAAAATATCAACAGTATTGTTAGATAATTTAATTATGTAAGTAATTATATATGTAAATTACTAATTGTATATATTTCTGATAATTATTTTTGCATCATTATTTCAGTTGGAGTTGATGAATTTAGAAACACTGTGTTCTGGTCCTCTTAAACTTTAAGGTAAAATGAATATTAGAAGTAATTTTTTAATTAAATTATTCTTATTGATCTCATGTAACTCCATGTTACAATGTGCTCTGTGTAGATATATTGATATGTTTAAATCCATAGTTATGTTGAACGTCACTTGGGAGAAATTTTTTGCAGAATGATAACAGCTGACAGGACCATGAATCTGGGCAGGTGTTACCATAGTAAAGTAATAACATAATCACAGGTTCCAACAACATGTTCCACTATTGCCTATTATACAGCAATAGGAGACAAAATTTGAAGAAATTTATCAACTTGCAATTTCTTCTTTGTCCAGTGTAATCTTATACATCCTACTGAAGAAATATGAGCTACAATGGAGCGTGCAGCTGCTGATGTCAGCTTAGTAGAAAATTATTTCACCATCTCATCAAATTTTTATAAGTTTAGGATTTTTCAAAGTATGTAACAGGAACCAAGCAAGGGGTAGAATCTGAAGTGCTCACACTCCAAAGACCTTGATGTATCAGATGGGAAAAGTGATTGTTCCATGTATTCTCATTCATAGGTGTGGCCTTTCTTTTCACTGTTGTGCACCTGAAATCTATGTCAAACAGTCCTCTGTTTTGAAGGAGCTTTTGGAAGACATCACCTGTTACAAATGGATGCATTTCAGTTGGCACCAGTAGAGCTGATTTGATATACACCTGTGAAAGCACTGGCACTCCCTCTGTACCAGTGCCTGGCTGGAGTCCCAGTAGCTAAGTGGTGGCATAATGTTGATGCCCAAAACAAAGAAATGAAGGAAGGGCATTTGCCACCAACAGGGGTCTGGGAAAAAAAATCTTCACAGCCTTAGGCAGGAGACAGTTGTGTTCCTACTCAAGGCAATACTTTTTTTTTTTTTTTTTTTCCTGAAAACTAAATGAAGACTACATTACAATCAAATTCTACACACTTCTTATTTAATTGTGCAAGATCTGAAAAAAATGCTTAATGGAATTGCTGTTATCAGTTAAAATTGTAAGGATGAAGGGCTGATGATCTTTTCGGGAAGTATATATGCTTTCAATATTTCCATTTTGAAAGAGGAAACACTGTAAGAATCAAACAGATCTGCATCTCTCTAGATACCACATACTGACAGCAATACATTATTTTGCACTATATTCTCTGCTGTATCCCTTCTACAACATATATAAAGTATCAGTGCATGAAAATATTAATTATGCTGTATGAATTAAAATAATAAAAATAGACATTAGAGGCTTAGTAAGTTTTTACATGACATATGTTACCATCCAAAGCAAAATTTGTTAGACACCTATTAGACAAGAGTTTATAAATTCTAATGACAGTCTAATTATATTTATGAAAATAGTCTCTCTGAAGATCATCAGATAACCACTGTTCAAAAAGCTGAGAACAAGCAGGAACTTTATATTTCAAAGCGTCACTGAAATTAGGATGTTGGCAAGGTTAGATACTTTCAGTCTAAAATGAGGTGTTTACGTTTGTGAAGTGAAATGACAAAATCTGTTTTCTTTCAAGGGTAAGTGAATGTGATCCATTTTCTGTAGAATTATACTCTATAGATGTCTCAAGCTACAAGGAATAAAATCATAGTTAACTACTTGGGCATTACACAGAAAATACTATTAGCATCAGGGGACACATGCTTGATTCGTCATCTCACCTAGTAATGGGTCATGATATTATGTACTTGTTTTTTTTCCTTGAGATTTAATTTCCCATGGAAGCCATAACTGCAGACAGTCAGTTGCATGACCTTTTTTCTCTTACAGGAATTGTCCTGCTGATGCCAATAGGAATATCTTTGTGTAGCTGTAGGATTAGCTATGAATATGTGTATGAATATGAAAGTGTAGGGTATGCCATTCTGCTTCTGAAGTGACAGACAAAAAGACAGCTGCCTGTTGATGACTGCCATGGTGCTGGAACAGATCATGGCTCTAAGTACCTTCCTATTCCTTCCCTTGGTGGTGTTCACTTTGCTACCCTAAACATCTGGAGCTAATTGAATTCTCCTGAAATTCTTTATATCATACTGTTACATGTAATTAAAGGAATAAAGTGGTTCTTTTGAAATTGATTACGGAAAACTCAAGCTATGTAATAATAAACATCTAAGGGAATATTATTCATG
The DNA here is from genome assembly GCA_035583135.1 of Lophotriccus pileatus. NCBI lineage: Eukaryota > Metazoa > Chordata > Aves > Passeriformes > Tyrannidae > Lophotriccus > Lophotriccus pileatus. The sequence goes on along the minus strand of JAWWES010000081.1, from coordinate 73,954,295 downwards.
AAGTCTGTTATCTCCTACTGTTAATCTGTCCTTAACACAAAACTGTGGTTAGGAGTTAGCTGACCTCCACAGTCACAGAAATGGTGCATGTGAACACACAAAGTGAATCCCAAGCCTGACTCTGGCTCCCTGACTCAGCTGTACAAAATCTCTGGAGATAGCTCCTCTGTAAAGTCAAAGGCTCAGTATAGTTCCTAGAAGTGCACCCTGCTTAAGACTGCCTTAACTAGGTTTACTCTACTTTAGGAAATCACAATTCTACAACATGCAGAGACATGACAGGACAAAAGATCATTATACAAACTCCAGTTGTATTACCTAGTAGTCTACCTATGCTGAAATTTCTCTGTGTCAAGCATAATAATAAAAATTAAAAAAAAAAAAAATCACTGTTAAATACACACCTTTAAAGTACTTTCAACAGGATCTCTTTTATAAATAAAAAATGTCAGATTCTTGTAGTTAGAACAAGAAAAGAAAGACTAGGACTGTAGGGTTTCCTCCTTTTTGAGTAAACACATCACTGGAAACATGCTGAAAGAGCAGCAGTTTAAATCCATTGCATTTGGAGAGATCAAAGATTATAAACTGATTATAAAAGTTTATGCTTAATTTGACATTGATTGGAACTTTTAGTAGGAAATTTATCTTCTGCTGTTTAATTTTTTATTTATAACAGTATGCTCTTCAACTCCAGTTTGATCTCGGATGGGTTTAGAGCAAAGGCCTATTACATTCTATGGGTGCTGATGAAACTATCTTCAGTTTGATCTTTCCCTTAATACATTTTTTTCATTATTCCAAATATTGTTCTTCACTAACTGCATAGCAAATGACCTCCCTTCTAATGTATTTGAACTTAATGTTATGTTAAACACAGAAAACTTGTTCTGTAAATCACACTTGCTCTAAAGCTCTGTCAGTTAAAGTGTCTCTCTTTGTTTCATGATGACATACTAGAACAGGCAAGGAATGACAGAGTAGAAAGATTTTGCCTCAGCCTGTCTATCACTGTGACAAAACATACAATCACAAACTATTTGACCACTTTTCTCCTCTAAACAGGGGGAAAAAAAAAAATCTTAGTTATATCATAGAGGTGAAAAATATCAATTTTAACACACATATTAGAGGGATAATTTTATGGCCTTCACAGGCAGAGAATTTTATGAGTGAAACATAATATCTTCTGAATTTTTAACCACTTTGTATTAAGCTGGCCCAAAAAACCCAGGTAAATATGTATCTGTGATACAGATACACAAAAAGACCCCAACAAAATAATCCAGCAGCCATGAATGAATAATGCTTGATGTGCAAGAGATACAAGAATAGAAAGTACAGTAAAGAAACTGAAAGACTTTTTCTGTGCCTGATGCATTAGTTCCAAAAAGCACAATTACATGAATCACGTTCCAGTTACTAAACTTCCTCATAATAATATTTTTAAAGGCTGTATTATCACATAGCAAGTATTGATTTTTCTCATGTTCCAGAAGCACTACAGGAAAGGGTAATGTCACATGTATTTCTTTCATTTTGATGAAGCAATACAGATAAGTGACACATTGCATATTTTGCATTTTCTTGTAGTTTGAAACCCAGATTTTATTTTTTTTTTTGAAGTCCTGCAAAAGTAAGAAAAAATTCTCTTTCAACGGCTTCTTTTAACTAATCGACCTTTGTAAGGGAGAAAAATTCCTAGGACACAGGTAAAAGCATCAGATAGAGTTTGTTCTTCAAGCTTGGATTATTTAAAACAAGCAGCAGTAATACAGCACTATGCAGAACTGAATCGAGTCCTGGAAATCCTGTATATATTCTAAGTTATGGGCACATTCATATTTCACATATCATTAAGCTGCACTGTGTAAGGATGGTATGCCTTCTTTTTGATAGAAATGTCACACCTAGGTACTAACAAGCAAAAGAAAAATATATTCCACAGCTCAAGGCTAAATCATTTCTGCTTAAATGGAGCAGTTCAATTATAAATCTGAATGTAATTGTCTCTGCTGGATTTTCCCAATGCAATTTTTAAAATCATGTGTTGAGTTTACATGAAGTTATATGGTAGCTATAACTATAATTTGCAAGATTTACTCATGTTTTTAATGAATGAAGAAAAATCTTCATAAAAATCAGTGGAGTATACAATGTAATAGATAAAGAATTTAAAAGGTTTAAAATTTGGAACAGAATTATTCAGCCACTGTAAGATCTCTGTTTTCTATAACTGTGGCTGTACTTATGTTTTATACTGACAAGATGAAAGAACAGCCAGCTCTGCTGCTGCTATTTGGGATGGAGAAGGAAGAGAAGAGTGTAGAGTCATTTTATCTGAGAGACAAGAGGGCAGGAAGGTTATTCCTACAGAGAACTTGGAAGACAGAAGAAGCAGGAGGTGAGGAATAAGAACTGTGTCTGGGTGATTTTATATTCTATCCTTTTTCTGAGAGAACTGCTCAGTGAAACAAGAGAGATGTTAATTTGTTCCTAATCCTCCTGCATATAGTACTTTGAGAAGTCCTGGGGAAAATAATTTACAGGGGCAAAATCTCTTCAGTCTCCTAGGAAGTGTAACTGTGTCCATAAAGCCTAAATCTTGGACTTGAAAAATTCAATAGCAAAACTCCCATTGTCTCCAATTTTATTCCATAATAATTAGGGCCTTGAAAGTACTAGCAGAGTACTTTCCTGCTGAGCATTAACAGGGTTCTCTCCTGCAGGCTGAGAGCAAACATTCTCTTTTGTTTAAGTTCACACACTTAGGGAAATTTTCTTTCCACCTTTAAAAGTTTTACCAAATTAAAGGTCTTAAAATGGAAATAACAGAAGTCTTTTCTTATATGGAAATCATTCACCATCTCTCTCTCTATGCCTTCCCAACCCTTTGATTTTCCAGAACTTTAAATAATAATATTGCTGTTAGGGAGAAATGACTGTGAAATCCTTCCACTGGTGCAGGAGTTAGTTGTTACATGGCAGGGGTATTATCCATTTGTAAGTGTTCACAGAAGTACTGCTTTTTTCATTAACAAGTGTTGCAGCTACTGATATCTAAATTCACCTGCATTTGCAGTAGCTGCTAATTATGATCAAGGAAGTCATATTAACAAAGGGAACCTGGTTTTAGAAATTTTCCTAAAAAATATTCCTTTGGTTTGATAAATGACCCACAATGGCCCTTTTTGAACATAAGAACAGACTTATCTGTTAGAAAATAATCATTGTCTGGAGAACTTCTGAGTATCACACATCATCTTTCCTTTGCTATCTGCCTTTAAGTTTTCACAGATTTGCAACACTTTTATCATGTTCATCATCTTATGACACTTGGTCCAAATGTAGAAACAAGGTCCGAGAAACATGTCTGTACCTCTTCAAAAAGACAATTTAAACATTTTTACTTACTGAATAATACAGAATCTCTACAGCAAATAAGGCACTTTAAGAAAACATATAATCAGTTGACCATCCCTTTTAATTATACCTGAAAGATGTATGTGCAGAAACTACATATTTATTAATGATAATACAGAACACTGGCACCTATTTAGAATTAGACTAGATCTAATGAAATAACACCTGTTTGTTAATGAAACTCTTACTCTAGCAATATTTGTACCATAAAAATTGAACTAAATTTAATAATTTAATTATATATTATATTATATAATCATATAATGTATAATAGTATAATTTATAATATATAATATTTTATAATATATAATAATATTATATAATATATTATATTTAATAATAAAAGAGAATGCAGTCTAGTTTACATAGGAAATCAATTACTGCATCCAGTTCATTCAAAAAGGTAAAATATAAACAGAGTGATTTTGTTAAAAAAAATCAAATAATGAAGAAGTAATTGCACTTATTTACTACTGAATTTGCCAAAAATTACTAAGCCAGGAAACAATAGTTGTTTACTGTTGCTTTTTTTTTTTTTTTTAGGGAAAAATACTCTAGATAGACAAATTACTGAATCTGTTGAAAGCTAACGCCTCTATTTCTATTTAAAAAATTATTATTAAAATATTTATTTTCAGTGCAAAGTTATTTGTTAGAAAACCTCATTTCTTTGAAGGATATCTGAGAATGACTGATCTTCTGCAGTATTGATTCAATGAATCTGAATAGGTTCAGTGTGACGAAAACTGCCTTACGAGTGTATTCTTTTCTAAGGAGTGCTTACAGTAATTGAAGAGTAATTAACTCTACCACTGAGGCAAGTTATATTTTCCTATCTCATTCACGAGGGAAGATCTGACTATTTAACTATTATTGTGTATGACTGTTTGTACATAACAGGTACAGTCTTTACAAAGACAGCATGCAAGCCACCCAAGAAAAGCCATGCAAGGTTGTACTCTGGAACACTGCACTTTATTTACATGTAGGAAATAACATGTAACTGTCAAACCCCATATCTACAGCAGGGCACAGATCTATTTATAACAGCCACGTGCCCCATAGAACTTGTTCTGTTAAAGGAACACTGGGGAGTTTGATTCAATAGGAACAGAAAAAAGCTTTATGGACAGAACTTTCCACCTTCCTACCCTCACCTTCTGCACCTGCACAGGGAAATAGCCATCCTTGTTGAGCTGCTAAGATCCAGTTTACAGCTACATCGTTTACTCTAAAACTAAGTCTTCTGAGATGCTGGCTTAACTTAATGAAAAGAATACAGCATTCACTTGTCATGGGCCTTTTTAAGCTTTCAGAACAGATTCATCTCTTGTTGGCATCCAGCTGGCCTTGTTTTGAGTGCTGCAAAGTATGCTTTGAAAAATCATATAGCACAGGGAGAAAAAGAATTCAGGCAAGATCAAGCTTTTGATTTACTATATGTGTGCCTTAAAAGCATGTATTTTTCATCTTAATGATACATTTACAGAAAATATGAAATGGTGTTTTGGGATGCCAAACACCTGTCAAAAAGAAATTTCATGCTATAAAATCATGAATAAATTGTGTCCTAGCACACTTACAGCCTTATCAGGATTATGTTCTTCTGTAAGAATTCATCTGAAGACTAAATTTCTACAATTATTCCTTTAAAATGGATAAAATTAGTGAAACAACTCAATAAAGATTTTTGAATTAATAAATATATCAAGATTTCTTTGCTAATTTGTTCATTAACTTAGTGACCTACTAAGACTGGGCTTAACCAGCATGATTAAAAAGCCATTAGAATACAAATCTCCCCTAAAATAAAAATAATCTTTAAATTAGTTTTTTTAAACAGTACTTCTAAGTAGTGGTGTTTCCATTATTAGAACATCTGGAACAATAGTAATATACTTTCTTCATAATTTGATATACCAGCTGCAGCTAATGTAGCATTTCTGATTTCCTAGAGCATCTATTTTGTCAACTTTTGGTGCTGTGGACCCCTGGTAACAGTTTTGGGGCTTGTGTGACTCCTTTGTTATCAGCACCATGTAACTGACCATGGAATATGGGATTCCTCGAGATTTTTCTTTTTCAGTAAGAACTCTTATCTTTACACCTGTAAAGATAAATGTTCCCAAATTCATTCTTAAATGTGAGATAATTGTGAAATGGAAACTGTATTTTAGAAGAAAAAAGTAATAGAAAAATCTAAAGATGTCTCTTCATTCCATAAATTAAAAATTGATTTGTTCATACACATGAATGAATGCAGAAATGCTGAGTAACATCCCTCTCAAAAAAATTCTGATACATGCCCTCTGTTTTCACTTTCAAGAAAGAGCAAGAAGAAACATTTTTCAAAGACTGGAAAAAGATATACAGAACGAATCTTCTCTGTGATCTGTGAACGTCGCGACTTTGATAGGCAGATGAACAGGTGTTTCAGCCAGGCTGAGATTTACAAAGCACAGCTAAGAAACACATAAAGAGGTTACAAAACAGCAGTTACATACCTCAGCTGGAGGATATTTCTCCCCATGACTTCAGTGCAGCTTTCTAACATATATCCCTCCTCAGCACCGCAATGTAGACTCACTAGAATCATTGAGGGAAGGTTGTAAAGTGCTTCCAGATGACTTCCCAAAAGTGTAGGTAAACCTTTGTTTTCATAGCATTACTGACTATATTTTGTGGACTGGTCCTGCTGCTACACCCACCTCCGTCCCTCAGGAGAAATATGTGTGCCATGCCATGTCAGGGCAGCAGATATCAACTCTTTCTCTGCTTAGTCCATAACAACTCCTACATTTCCTGGCTGAGCAGTACTGCCAGCTGTGAAAAGGATGTAAAAGCACTTTTCCCTGTGGACAGGCAAAATAATAAACTAGTCATGGCAACAGCAAATTAGCAGCACATATTGGGACTGCAGGGTGTATTTAGGATTTGTGTAGCAACACACTGTGAGAGCCCTGGAGGTATGACAGACTTTGACAAAGCAAAGTTAGTGATGTTCAGGTTCTACAAACTCATGTTCATATAAGAGTTAGAGTTGATAACTTTACATCAATTTACAGAGAGCATTATCGACTCAACTTAGAGGAAGGGAAACAGACAAAAAAATAGAACAGTACAAAGAAGCCCTATGATACAATTTGTAAACAGAATTCAGTGACTTTAACGGCAGTACTCTATCATTCATCTGCCTTCCAGTACAATAGCAACAATAGATGAACACTGTTTGCTTTTCATTCAAGCCATAGAACCTCAAAGGTCAGGGAAATGAAGCAGAATATATAGAACTTCAGCAGGGAACACCTAAGAATTGATCAATCTCAGTAACTCCAGCTGAGTTACTCAAAGAGAGAGAGTGAAATGAGAACAACAGAGAGATGTCAATTCAACAGAGAACACTGACTAAAGCAAACTTGTCCTCCTTCCATATGAAACTGGGCCAATTCAACGAAGGTTTAAGGTCAAAAACACTAAAGGTCAAGACAGTGAAAACAGAGGACCTACGAAAAGAAAATCTGGATCGCTAACCAGCTCAAAAGTAAATAATCAAATGAAGTTTCCCCAACTGCAGGTTTTACACACACAAACATACACCCACAGGTTTTCCATATGCCTGTGGAGTTTTAGAGTAGTTCTTTTCCTGGTAAGATATAGAAGAGAAAAATGAAAAAGAAAAGAAGGAAAAAAACCCATGACTATGATCAAAGCTGTAAATCATATGCTTTACTAATGGATGTTGCAAAACAGCTAGCAAATGTTTCCAAAAGAAAGGGGAAATGAATTTTACATAGCCAAGTATTTTAAAAATACACATTTTATGAGAATCTTAAAAGAAAAAACAGATGGCATTTAAGACTGCATTCTACATACAAGATTTCTCTATCACAGGTTGTGAATAATGTATCTACCCTTTTTCATCTCTTTCATGTATAAAAATGTATTGAAATATTAATTTTTGTACTTTAAAAATATTACAATCAGTATTTTTAGGAGCAAATATTCAAAAGAAAGTACTGGCCTTCACAGAAATAAAAATACTGACAAGAGCATAAAAAAAATATTTAGAAAACTACTTAGTTTTTTCATAACACGTTGTATAATTTTTGCATACCAAAATTTTTATCTTGTGCAATTCATTTTTCAGTTGGACTATTCTACGTTTTTCTATTAAAAAAAAAAAAAGAAATATACTTAATTTTGTCTTTCATTATTGCAGTGAAAATAGTTCTTCAAATAAACCATATTTTATTAACTAAATAAAACAACAAATAATTCTTCATTTCTCTGTCATGATTTGTATAACTTTGCCTTGCCTGTTTTATGGTATTTTTATTTGTATCAATTAAGATCAAGTCAAAATTTATTCTAATGGAAATCTCTCAGTGAATTCAACATAAATTTACTCTCTCTCATAATTTTTACCGTTCTTAATATGCTTTTTTCACAATGTCAAAAATAATGGCTGAAAACATTCCAACACAAATAAGACATGAAACTAACAAAAAGAGAAAGACATACAGGTAAATGTATTTTTACCTGCAGATCACACACAGGCACACGCACACACAAATGTGCAGCATTTCTCTTGCCCTTGTACCTTGGAAGTTCATTTCTCATAAATCAACATCCTGATTTTGTGTAAACGATGTACAGACTTACTTTTAGTATCTAGACTTTACAAGGATTGTAGGCTATGAGAGGTGTACATTACAAACATGAAATTACGACACACTGAAGCATATAAATTACATAAAGAAAAATATCATTAAGAGTTATTCCAAAACTGAGGTCACTTTCCTGCTTTACACTACTATTCTGCATAATTTCTTCCCCACCTTTGGATATTTGTACTGTATATATCACTTTTTCTTGGCAGTTCTTCTTAAAAATAATGGAAAATTTAACTTAAATTTAGAGAAAGACGGCTGACTAAACATGACAGGACTCACCTAGCCTTGGGTAGTGTCTTCTTATCTATTTTTTATTAGACACAAGCTGTACCTATGTTAGCAAGTAACATGAACCAGTATTCTGTAGAATGAAGCAGCTGATGGTGATGCAGGCAATAAATGCATCTCAGGGGGTTTTGCTGTGAACAAAGTATCATTTGGTTCAATGGACTAAGTGCCAATTCATGTAGTCCATCCTCTTGGCTCTTTTTTTTTATCCAGAAGTGATCTAGTTTGTACTCTTCAGGACCTCTCCTGATGTGAACAAAAGTACTGTAAGTCTGAATGATCAAGAGATTTGCCTCAAAAGTGCATTTTAAATCAGAATGAAAATGCTCATGGAGATTTGTCAGTTATCAGGTAATGATTCTGAAACATGCTTGTGACTTTAGTATTTGACATAATACGACTTCTTAATTTTGAAAGAATCAGAAATCATTTTTAAAGAAAGCTCCCATTTAATTTTTGGACACATCTCAAAATACAAGTAGGCTTCGGTTTATGCCTGCATTATAAAGAAAGGGAATTCCCTTTTAAGTAAAGATATACAGCTCTCATCAGTTGGTTATAAAATTCGTGGTGGTATAATATGAAGAGAACTAGAGTTTAACAGGAAAAAATGAAACTCTACTTTAAAATCCCTGAATCTGAAAATCAACTTTCTGGAAAAGTTTTGGGTTAATAAATGCTGTCAGAATGTGTAAGGTATCTGCAGCATTTAAACAAATGTCACAATTAACTTTCTTTGTAGGCACTGTTTTAAGTCCTTGCTCATCTTGTCCTTTAGTGTATAACCTTAATGAACATAAAGATCATAAATGACTTTCAGGGTGTTTTAAGACATTGTCATGATACACTATCAATGCTTTTCAAAGTCCTTGCATAATTTTACCTATATTTATCTTTGTAATTTACTTTTTTCCTGCAGTTTGAGCTACATTACTGGAAAGTAACACTGAAGATATAACTACCAAAGCAAATAGTTTCAGCCTATTTATTTAACTCACAGTGTGTACATCATTAACAAACATGACAGCAGACCCCACACAAACACACAGAATGAAAGAATCTTTCATTCCTATCTTGTGGATATTGGGCAGAGGGGTTGCAGATACCTTTTTCCCCCAAAATAATACTATTTTATATTTTCCCCAATAATACAAAATTATCTGTACAATGCATAAAATGTTATCAAATTCATACGTATTTCTTACTATCTTGTATAGCCTATAGGAAAAGTAATGCCAATAGGCTAATTACTTATACCATTATTTTTAACAAGTTTTTAACTAGTGATACTTAGATATAATTAAAGAAAATGAGCATCCTGTCAGAATTATTTAATACACTGAGGAAGCCTTTACTTCTGAATCAGTCTCTAGGGCTGGGCTCCCCAAAGAAACATGTTAACAATCTGTTTCAAGGAACACAAGTAAAGACCCATAAAGCAAATGCAGACAGATAATTATGAACAAAATACTTCTGGCTTTCTGTTTTCTCTGTTATTTTAATCATTTTGTCATCTAGTTTGATGATCCATGAATACTGTAAGCTAGTGAAGACTTGGCAGCATTGACCTTTTATCCCCTTCCCTCTTTCCCTTGAGCTTACTTCACCTTGCAGTTACAAATTTGACATTATTAATGCCAAGACTAGGAAAAGATTTGGAAGCTAACTATTTAATGTAAAGAGCATTGCAGGGCTGGATGTAGAGAAATTTAATCAGTAACCCTTTATTTAATTTCCAGGTAGACAAATCTGCCCAGCCCTCTGTTACTGGTTTCTTCAACTGAGACACAATTCCCTAAATATTAATTCAGACAATATCAAACTGTAGACCATTATTTATATATAAAAAAACACACATGTAACAAGAATAATAAAAAATCAGAAGGATGGACTTTCTAGAGTTCAGTTTAATTTCGATAATTCCTCTGACAAGTAATTCAGCCTTCCTGTGCTTCAACTCCCTACTGAGGGAGGAGAGCTAATACTTTCTTGCCTCACAATGCAAGTGCAAGGATAATCATTATAATGTTCAGATGCTTTACTGATGAGGCCCATAAAAACACTTCTCTGAATCACTCTACTTTGTAAAAATGGTAATGAGTGTAGAGGACAGGATGTTTTTTTGGAAAGACCAATTACAATTCTTTTTTTAAAAAAGTTTATCCAAAACAAAATAATAGGCTAGACATTAGTTTATTTTTAAAATGTTAATATGGCTAATTTTACTCTCCTCAATAATAAAATTATGCAATAGTTACTACCAGACTCATCTGACAGAATTTTACATTCAGCTTGCTGAAGATGAAACGATCTAGTAAGTGCAATTCAGAATCAGGCCTTAAAATAGCAAAACCCCAAACCAATCCTGTTTGCATCCAACTAAAAGCATAATTTCTTTTTGGTTCTATGTTTTGCTATAGAAAAAAAAAAAAAGGCACTAAAATTATTATTTCTAACATAAATTATAAGTTTACTATTGCCCTTTAAACAAGTTAGTTTATTAGCATATAAATTAAATAAATAAATATTGTACTTTTTTAAAATGCCACAATTTTTACTGAAAAAAAATCAGTTATACTGATCAGTGTTTCAAGTTCTCAGCATCTTTATAATGGTTCTTAAATTGCACAAATGCTGTCTGCCAGAATTCATCAGGCTTGTGCAGGAATCTCCTGATTCTGCAAACACTCATTGATTGTTTTCTTGGACTCTACTACTGACATCAATTAGAGTTAAACTAGAAGCAGTTACCTGCTGCTGGGCTGATACAGCTGGATTTGACAAGCAAGAACTATTAACTGGCTTATATGGCAGTGCTGGAAAGTAATCTTGGATTCTAAAAGATATACATTGCACTAATAACTTCAATGAGACTTCTTGGCTTTCTCTTCCACAGTTTATGCGCCAGTTCTCACAATAAGAAAAAAAACATATTGTTAAATCAATGAGACTGTCCTGCATCACTCTTTTATTGTCATCCTTAATTCAGACAAGCAAAAAAACCACATAAATATTTATAGGCTGATGTTTTTTGACACAAAAACTGTTGTTAACTATACAAATCTGCATTTTGACACACTAAAGAAAATGTCTTTGGTTCCTGCATTATGAAACTCTAAACTCTCTTCAACGTAGAGAACTACTACTCTCTACAGCATATAGAACTATTCTACACCAACACCAAGATCACAAGAAAACAGAATCAGCTGTGATCAACACCTTCTTCAGACATCACTGCTAAGAGCCACCGTCATGAGAAAAATTTGAATAGAAAAAACCTGTGCTGACTGGCAATAGCAACATCACCAGGGACTACAGTTAACTCACTGCCATTGTCTCAGGGAGAAAAGGCTTTGCTAACTAAAACACATTTGTTGACATTATCCTCATTCTCTCTCATCTTGCCTCACCTTAAGTTTCTTTAAAGAGTGACTTGAATTGAGCACCAAAATGTTCTTTTGAAGACCCAAAGTAGTAAAGAAATACAGCTATTATGAAACAAGTTCTCATTTGAAAGAGATTATAATTTCCTCAGAGCACAATAATTTTTCTTATCAAGCATGCTTCATTAATAATTGATTGATTGATTCCCACTCTGAAAATGTTTTTTGTTTCAGGATATTTATCATTTTATTCAAAAAAGTGAATTTAAGTTTTAAAAATTTTTGTTAGATTTTATTTTATACTCATACATTGTTTTTGAACTTCACTGGTGATTTTTCATGCTATATTTTCATAAATTGTAAATAATTGTTTGTATTTTACTGAAGCAATTTAATCACAGAATATTCTCAGCTGGAAGGGACCCACAAGGATCATCCTTAGCCAGGCATAGGACCATCCTCAGGAAGTATACCATGTGCCTAAGAGCATTGTTCAAATTTTTCTTGAACTTTGGCAAGCTTGGTACTGTCATCACTTCCCTTGGGAGCCTGTTTCAGTACCCAGCCACTCTCTGGGTGAAGAACTTTTTTCTATTATTTAACCTAAACCTCCCCTGACACAAATTGAGGCCATTCCCTCGAGTCCCGTCACTGGTCACCACAGAGAGGAAATTGGCGCCTGCCCCTCCTCTTCTCTTCACAAAGCAGTTGTAGACTGCAATGAGGTCTCCCCTCAGTCTTCTCTTCTCCAGACTGAACAGACCAAGTGATCTCAGCTGCTCTTCATACAGCTTCCTCTCCAGACCCTTCATCATCTTCATGGCCCTCCTTTCCCTAATAGCTTAATATCTTTCCTATATTATGTTGCCCAAAAATGCACACAATACTCCACGTGAGGTTGCACCAGTGTAGAGCAGAACAGGACAATCCCCTCCCTCGACTGGCTGGAGACGTTTCGCCTGATAAGCCCCCGGACACATCTGTCCCTCCTGGCTTCCGGGGCACTGCTGACTCATATTCAATTTGCCATCAACCACGACTCCCAGGTCCCTTTCTTTGGCACTACTTTTCAGTGAAAATTGTATAAATATTCAAATTATATAAAGATTTTCATTTTAACAAGTATTTATTTTGAGTAGAATTATTATTTCTATTTCTGAGGCTTACAGTTTTAATTTTTTTCCAATTGCTTTTTTAATTCCAAATCCGCATGCCTCCAAAACCAGTAAAAGAAACAAAAATCTACCCGATAGATATGAAATTCTGAGCTTTAATATTGTTTCCTAACACACAGCAATTCTTCAATATTTCTATATTTTTTCTTTGCCTACTGCGAATTCATATTTTCATAGCATGTTTCAGTGAGGCATTTTGCTATCCCCTTGTTTTTAACACCGCATATGTTGCAGCAATCATAACTTTTAATCCATTTCTGAGCCTCCTTTTTACTTTGATTTACACATTGTTACCCAGATACAGGAATGGTTATGGGTATTTAATACTTTCCCACATTTTGCTGTCTTGCAAATTTCTCTTTAATTTCTTACTTGGCATTCTGATGCTCTTCCAGAAAGGAGATACCATGATCTCAGCTCAATTGTAATTGATGGTCTAATGTTTTACTAGTTACAAATTCAATTTTCACTGCCAACATACGTAATACATGCCTGTGTCTGATCTGACTGTCAGAAACACTATATCCAAGTCTACCAGAGAATCAGAAATTCTCAGATAAACTCCAGATTTATAAATATTTGTTAAAGTATCCTTTCACATATTTCCCAATTCAAATAAACTTCCTAGATTAAATCATTTATACAAAAACATTCAGAATAAAACTACAATAGATATAAGGTTTTTCCTTAGCAGATAATTTCTACAACCTCATTTTTATTTCTCCATCTGTGTTGGCAATATAAACGTCAGACATAACTCTAGCACCATCAGCACCATCCACTCAGCTGTGTTCAGAGGTCTTGTGAAAGCCAGTAACTTAACGCTAGGGGGACCATCTCCATAGGCTCTCAATCCCCTACACTCATCACTGAAGTCTTGGGCAATACAGCCTACTAAATTTTAGAGTTTGAAGTATTTCAGGCTCTGATCTCCTTAGCTGTTCAGAACAATGACTTCAACCTTTTACATCCTCTAAAATGTGGGTGACAGCTCAAGAAGCTGGTCCTTTCTTTTTATTTTGATCTCTCTCCATCCTGAACTCATTCTTTCTTGTCTCCTGTGCAACCAGTGAAAAGAGTTTTCTGTTTCATTTCCAAATAGCTCATAAAATTTTCATAAATGCAAGGACCACGGGCAAGAGGTGTTACTACTACCAGTATTTTGCTGATAAATTTCCTGCTATGAGCTACCTAAGTAAATCAATAAACAAAGTGAAGGCACTAGATCAATAAGAAATGTTCTGTTTAAGTTCTTCACCTCTACCACATGTAAGAATAAAACTAAGTCTTTATACACCTTGTAAAAAGTTAACCTTGCAAGAGTAAACATTAAATGCTTGTCTGACTTGCTCATGGGGGTTTTGTGTTTCTATGGTTCCACTTCCTTCTCACACTTTCACGTGCAACTGTCAAAATTGCTTTGTGTCTCACATACTCTATGCAATATAC
>JAWWES010000081.1:73912451-73930048 GCA_035583135.1 Lophotriccus pileatus | reverse complement strand
TGAAATAAAAGCTAATGTAAAACAACCATTTCCTACTCATAAAGAGGTTGGAAAAGGCTTGGTGGTACTGTAAGATGGCTGATCATGCCAGAAGGAAAGCCAGATAAGATCTATAACCATGGATAAGATGTAATAGCTGACTACCTAACTTTGCCTCTCTGTAATATTTTCAAAAAAGGAAATAAAACAACGGGGAAAAAAAAGGTTTATGTTGTTGGTATCTATTAAAATCAACTGATAAAGCACTTGAGGCAATATATCTTCTGGCTAAAGAAATGGTAAAATGATATAGCAAACCTCAATTCACCTCTCATATTTTTCATATGTTTTCTTTTAGGCAAATTGTTTAGGTGAATATCCTCAAAGTTATTTAATTAAAGAAATCCCATTTGATTAGACTCAAGATGTCTATCTCTCTTTGTGAGTTTGACTTTCTCAAACTTCACAACCTATCTAGACACTTTGGAAATAAAAGTAATTCTTCATTTTTCCTTTTGGTCTTTTTTAGTTAGTGTAGGAAATACTTGGTAACATCAAAAAGGGGGTTAGAAGGGAGATTACAAATAAACAGATTACGATTACAAGCCTCAAACTATCAAGGAGTTTAATTCTCAGTCTGTCCATCCTACAAGTCAGAAGACTTTCAAGAGATTAAACAAGTCCCACATGTGCAGCTACAAAACCCACTTGGCAAGGGTAACATCTGGAATCCATACTAGGTAACTCTCATGGGGGGGAAAAAAATAAATCAGTGTTTCTACCTGATGGAGTCTTAACATGATCCAAACCAGTTACTCTTTTATCTCCCTCTGTGTAAGATTCAGTAAGCTGTATAAACTGTCCTGGTTTAACCTCTGTCAGCAAATAAGCACCGTACAGCTGCTCACTCGCTCTCCCTGCCCACGGGATGGGGTCAAGAGAACTAGAAGAATAAACTGAAAAAAAATGTGGGTTCAGAAGGAACAGGTTTTGAGCAGTAATTCAATAGTAATTGAAATATTTATTATTGTTGCATTATTATTATTATTTTATTATTATCAACAAAACAACAACATTGTAATGAAAAGTAAAATAATAAACCTCAAGAAAGACAAGTGATGCAAATGAGAATAATTGCTCACCACCAATAAATTGATGCCCAGTCAGTCCCCAGGCAGCAGTGCCATGGCCAACCTTCCACTAATTTATTGTTGACAAGATTCTGCAGGTTATGGAACGTGCCTTTGGTCAGTTGGGGTTTGCTGTCCTGGTTATGTCATC
This sequence comes from Lophotriccus pileatus, assembly GCA_035583135.1. Lineage (NCBI taxonomy): Eukaryota > Metazoa > Chordata > Aves > Passeriformes > Tyrannidae > Lophotriccus > Lophotriccus pileatus. The sequence goes on along the minus strand of JAWWES010000081.1, from coordinate 73,928,788 downwards.
TCCCCAGTTCTTGTGCACCCTTACCTATTTGGTAGGGTACCACACTGCCTGATGGGGTGGTGTGAGAAGCAGAAAAGGTCTTGAGTCTGTGTTAACACTGCTCATTCATAAATAAAATATTCCTGTATTATCAATACTGTTTCTAGCACAAATCCAAAACACAGCCCCATACCAGCTCCTGTGAAGACAACTAACTCTGTCCCAGCCAAAACTAGTATAGAAGTCTAAGGTGGCTCTCTGGCTATATAGATTGAATCCTCACAAAGATGAAAATCTGAATCTCAGTTCACCTACTTCAGAAGTTGCTCATATGAAATTGCTGAAGATGGAGAACAGGCACCAAATCACCTAAGTCAACCTCAAATATTCTGTAGTTAGTGATGAAAGCAGTGATTAAACATGAGAAATATTTGCAGAAAATGCATAAATGGAAGTTGAGTCTTGGTATTTCTGGAAGATATGTCATCATATGGTTGAAAACTGTACTGTGTGAACTACTAAATAACAAGCAGATGACAGCATTTTTCCTGTAGTAAGGTGACTTTAGCTCTCCTTTCGTTAAATTCTATTACTAAAGCCCCAAATCTTAGTATTTCATGTCAAATATTTTGCTTGATATGAAGTTACTAATTATTCAGCTTGGTAAGAGTAATACGAGTTTGATTAAGGCTGTGATTTTTGGATCTGACTGTCAAATCCACTTCCTCTCCCTATTCAGTCATTTCCTTCAGAGTTGTATTTTCTCTACTGAGTTACAAGATCAATTCTGATGTCAAGTGTGCCTACAGATATCAGGAGTGATACTAGTATGAGTCTGGACTTCTCTATTGAGCTTTTACTGGCATAAAACCAAAGTGAGATGAGAATGATGTCCCCCATCTTTGAGTATGACTGCCCTTGTAAGCACATTCATAGGAAGGTTGCCACAAAGATACATTACAGCACAAAAAAAACATGTAATATACTCTGTCAATACCCAATAAACATACTTATGAAGTGTCAAGCATCAGAAAAGAGTCTACTTATGTTTGGCGTTTTTAAGCCTTAAAATAACAAAAGTATTATAGTTTCACATATATGCTTTAATAACTGCCTTTTTAGCATATAAAAAAGTGATTATTTTAGAGGGTTTGGTAACATAACAAAAATCAAATGCTACATAATAATAAAAAAAAAGTAGCTGTACAATGCTGAGGTTTACCAAAAAACTGATAAAGAGCAATAAAAAATATTGTGTGTGAGTACAAAATGAAAAAAATGCAACTATTTACACATATTGTGTTGGATTTCTCATCATTAGCAACACTTTTAGGAGATAATTTATGACTTAAATATAAGCCTCTGAACCATCATCTTCTACCTGTAAAATTATCATCTCTCACTCACAAATATGCATAAGAATATCAGGGAGATAATTGGAAAAAAAAAAAAAGAAAAAGCACTGAAGCTTTAATTATAAAAGCGAAGACACATCAGTAAATGCACAAGTCTCCATGGTTCACTGAACTCTTGAAAGTTAAATCAGGTAAAATGAAATTTTCACTCCAGGTTAATAATTAATGTTTATTTTGGTGAGATTCAAATCCAAGCCAGTACTGTTCTGTAAATATATAATGCAGCTCTACAGTTTAATCATTAGCTAAAAAAGAAGAAACAAAATGTTTCAGAATAGAAAAAAGTTTCCTTTACAAAGATGGTCAGATGACGAAGTAGTGTCATCAATTTTATTTTTATTCTGTTTTGTGTCATGTTTGTCTTATAGATTCACTATGGTGAATCTATACCTATTTTGTCAATGATCTAAAATCTTTATTTTTGATAAATTATAAACATTTTTACTTCTGCTAGGAATCTGTCAATGTCAATGCTAAAGCGGGGAAAACCAGGAAATCATCCTTCATTCTATTGTCCTTCTATGTTTTTTGAATAAATATATGAAATGGGGAAAGGACAGAAAGGCAAATAAATCAAAATATTTCAACACATTAGCAATATGTGTAAGGGAAGAAGGCTGTAGCTCACATATATTTATAGTTTTGTATATAACATGAGACACTGAAATAAATGCGAGCACATTTTAATGTTCTCTGCAACATATTATTCCTTAGTATATTTCTGTTTTCCCAGCCTGTCAAGAATTCTATCAATTACTTCAGATTGCAAACATACTTTAGTTAAGATTTCATTATTAAAAGATTTTCTGCTATTGGTCAGACTCTGATTATAATAAATTTGAAACAATTTATTATAGTTTCTTGTGTTAGAAGGACTATATAAATATACTACATTATAAAACCAGCTCAAAGATAGGTATTTTGAAGTGAGTTCTTGTAGGCATTTGTTTGTGTATTGTAGATATAATGGCCCAATTATTGCCTAATATAAACTTGTTGTATAACCTTTGACACTTAAAATTGAAAATATAGGTCTCCAATTGCCAATTATTCCAACTTTGATAACATAGATTTAAATGTCTCTGTCTTCCTCAACATAGCATTAAGAAGTAATAATCCATAACATTCCTTTCCATATTAGATTATGAAAATCTGTAGTCCAATTTTCAGACTTTTAGTCTTATGAAAGGTTCATAGATTCGTTCTAACAGTACTGACTTATGTAATTTCAAAGAATGATGCCCTCCACAGGAAAGAAATGGCAGACTGTAGTTTTGACCAACAGGTATCTAGCCATTAATCTTGTGAATTTTAATAGGTAGGCGCAGAGACAATAGGCGTGAGAGATAACCCATCAATTTTCTTAACTGTGAGAACAGTAGCTCAGGCCTTACTCCAGCCTAGGTTTACTCCAATGCTCAATAATAAATAGCTCCTACGCTTAGTAATTTATCTCTTTTCACAACTCATTTTGACTTGTTCTCACCCTACCTATATTTGCTGGTAGAACCAACTGTTGTAATGAGCCTATGACTCTTTTCTGATCATTGGTGGACTAAAAAAAAAATTAAAAAGTCCTTCATGATTTTTAAAATATCAGAAATAGTAACTTTAGGGCTTCTATTTAGATTCTCTAAAATAGTCTTCTTTGTTTTGCTCACTATTACTGCACAGGGATATAAGGTCTTCAGAGTAACAGAGGCATGGTGTAGTTAGACTGGCATCAGCTATTCTAACTGGAGAGTACAGCCGTCTACAAATTACTTCAGCCAAAGTAATCCTCGTTTGTATTTTTGTTCAAAACCAGATGTGTTTCATGAAAACTCACCAAATATCAGACCTGTATGTGAATAACTAGTCTCTCATCAAAAAACCTTTCATTCAAGTAAAATCCTCTACTCTAAAGTCTATGTGGGAGTCCTCCCAACCTGTCAGTGACTAAACTCAGTGTTAAAAGAAACCAGGAGACATTTTGTGTACAATTTCTAAAAAGATTAAACAATATTCCTGCTTCACTTTCATCATTATAAATTCTCACGTCTTGTGTGTGACTGTTCATTTCCCAGATTCAAGGGTAATGAATTGAGTAATTTTATAACAGATGTCTGCTGTGAATTTCAGCAATTATGGCCCAGCACAGACAATAGATGAGTTGGTGCAGGAGGAAATAAAGTGCTCATTTCAGTGATACTTACTACTGCAGTGATACTTACTACTGTCTGTCTTGTCCAGAGAAATAAATACAAGTCTTATTGGTGAAAATAATTTTCCTTTTAGATTCTTTTGTACCCTTCTAAATTTTTAATTAAAAGAACAAGAAAAAAAATTATTAAAAAAGAGTCAGGTCTTGTCATCTGTATAACACCCACACTCAGCAACATCAATTATTGGAGGTTTCCTCTCAATGATCCTTTTTTTCCCATGTGGTACAAAATTGGGCCTTTATTAATTAGTGTGAATATATTTCCATAATTTCATTCACTAACATATCTATTTTAATTTAATAAAGTTTTATCTCTGTTCTGTTGTTCATACACACATGCTCTTTCTAATATCATTACAGAAAATACAGAAAATACAAAATCTCATCAATCCTTTTAAGTCTATTTACAATTACAAAAACATTTTTTTCTTAATAAAGGTTTCTATAGCGTCATAAGCCATTTTCAGTTAGTACTGATTTAACTTAGAATTGCAACCATATCATGTTACTATGCTTCACCCTTAACACCCTGCTTTGAATTGCTTCAATAATTAGATAAACAAGTATTAATAAATAAAGCACATATTTTCAGAAAATATTAAGACAATATCCTCATTCTTCATAAAAGGCAGTGGTTTGTTTATCTTTTGTGTTTGCAATTTAAGTGAAGCTTTTCCTTTATTTCTGTCTGAACTCCTTCTACACAACAGTAAAAATGTAATAGTGTGGTAGAAAGGTGGTTTATGATTTATATAACTTACCTCAAAGCATGTAATGAGCAGCTTGTTTATTGCATATATTGCATATGTTTTATTTTTTTATAATAAACATAAATTTGTCCAGTTATTGCAGTCTGCAAAACTGTAGTTTAGATAGGAAATCAATGTCTTTCTAAGGTTAAGCTCAGTGAAACAAAGTGCTGAAATAGTCTCTGATGAAATTGCGCCTCAGCTGAACCCACAAAGAGCAGCATTATGGCAAGAGGATAATGTCATACCTGCAGTATTATAGGTTGCAGCCAATCAATCAGATATATTGTGATCGCTAAGGGCAAAGTCCTGTTGTACTAAAAAAATATTTTCGGGTCTCAAGGTAGAAAGATTGACACATTTAATCTGGAGCAACCTAAATCAAATACTTCCCTAAAATTGGCAAATTAACCTTACTAGAGGACACAGCCCAGAGACAGACATATTTTGTCCAGGTAGAAACAGAGTACTGGGCCAAAAAGTAGGCTGGAAGGAAGGCTAATACTCTGCATTGAAAAACCACAGAGGGAGCTATTGCTTTGATGGAAATAAACAAGTGTTTCTCTCGATGTAACTTCTGGTTAACTTCTATAACCCACTCTGTGGTTCTTCTAATCACAGGATGACAGAATCACAGAAACACAGAATAGTTGAGGTTCGATGTGACTTCCAGGAGTTCATCTAGTCCAACCCCCCAGCTTAATCAAGGTCAGCTACAGCAAGTAGCTGTATCTACATGGACAAAACCATGCCTAGACAGGTTTTTTTGCACAGACAGAGACTTCATAACCTCTCTGGGCAACCTGTTCCAGTGGCCTAGCCATTCTGCCAGTTTTTGATCCACCTATCTATCCACTTAACTAATTGGTGCTTCACCGGTTTCTCTCTGAGATTGTTTTGCAGCCAGTACGAAAAGCTGTTTTAAAGTCAAGGTAAACAACATCCACTACTCTTCCCTCATCCACCAAGCTAGTTGCCTCATTATAGAAGGCTAACAGGATAGTTAAGAATGATTTCTTCTTTATAAATCCATACTGACTACTCTCAGGTACTGTCTTGTCCACCATGTTTTTGGAAATAGTTTCCAGGGCTTTATTACTTTCCCAAGGACTTAAGTGAAGCTGGATAGCCTGTAGTTCTCCAGATCTTCCTCCTTTCTCTTCTTGAAGATACAGGTGACACTTGCTGTTTTGAAGTCCTCAGGAACCTCCCCTGATGGTCATGACCTTTCAAAGACACCTGAGAGTGGCCTTGCAATGACAACAGCCAGCTCCCACATCATCCATAGATGCAAGACTTCAGGCCCCGTGGATTTGTGCATGTCCCGATTGCTAAAGTACTCCCAACCTGGTCCTCATTCACTCACTGAGAGCAAATCTTCCTTGCTCTATTCATTAGCAGCAGATACTTCCTATATTCCTGGAATTTCAAAACCTCATCCACAAGCACCAGGACCAAGTCCCTTCATGGAGATAGCTTTTGTTCTTTCTGTTAACCCAGTAAGTGAGTCAAAATAAGAAAGGACTCCTTCCTTCCAGGAAAGGAGTCTTTGAAAGGCCCAGGGACTTTTAGAGAAGATTATAGTTAATTTTTCAATTAAATTCCCAGTTTCTCCTTTATGAATGAATTAGCCTCTTTTTATTATTATTACTTACTACAGTTGTTAATATGCGAGCCCATGCTCCGTGTTCTCTGCTCCTAAATAAAGTATTTTGATTTTTTCAGAGGCAGGATAGATTTCAAATGCCTGCTAAAATCCTTAGAATGCTTCCAGGGAATGACATATGCTCTGTGCTCTTAAAGCTTACAAACAAATAATAATAAACATGCAGATAGCTAACACATATTAAATACAATAAATAAATGCTATTTGGAAGGCAGAATTTTAATGTAATGGATAAAAAGATTAGCTCACTTGTGACATCTACAATATTTACATGAAAAATTTTTTTTATACAAAGACCTAAATTTAATGGTTTGTGGCCACATTTTATTGTAAACATAATGAAACCCCCCTTTTTTTTTTTTTTTTTTACTTTTTCTAATGAACAAACTGTTCAGTGACAGAATTGTTACCTGGAAAATCTTCATATGTAAGTCAAGAAAGCTCAGTTTTCACAGTGAGTTTTAAAAAATATATTTGTAAATTAATTAATTGATATCTTTAATATTCTTTAAAAATTTATTCAGCTTCCTACATTTCTCTAATAGAGATGGTAAAATTATTTTTCATTTTTTATTACATAATTCAGAAATACAAAGTGAACAATTATTTCCCTTTAAAATCAAATATTTGCTTTGCTGGGTGTTAGAAGGTGTTAAAAGCAATTGATGATATGAAAGACAGTAAAATCTTATTCCTTAGAAAAATTCCAACTGAACTGCTTTTATGACTTTACCTCATTTTAGCTAAAATTTTCTCTGATTTTATAACTTTTGAAATTTCTGGGAGGGTTTTATCCTCAGGAAGGGTCTTATTTTAATTTCCAAAAGAGCTAAAACAAATCTTTGGTTTTACTCCTTTTAATATACATACACATTTTTTTATGGTTTGTGGCACTAAAGAGCATTAAAACCTAAAGCCTACAACTTGGAAAATGAATAAAGTTTTACTTTTTAGACAGTGTCAACCATTATTGGCTTTAGTACTCCTTTGGATTTGCAGATAGAGCATAATGTAGAAAATACGTGTGAGCAACTAGAATTTTTCATTGCTTTACTACCTACAACTCTGTATACCTCAGCATCTGCTAAACTGTCAGATGTGTTTCCACAGATTTACCTGCTAGCTTCATTCAGACACAAAGATAAAATTTCAGGTAAAGACCAAAAGAAGAGGGAGACAAGACAGGAGCCCAGCAGATACACCTCTCACCTGAAGTGTGTGAAACAGAATCCTTCAAAACCCGGACTGGCACTAAGATAACACATCTGAGACCCCAACTGTATTTTGATAATGCTGGGAAAGGCGGACATCCTTGTATGTATGAGTATATATCATGGAGTTTCTGCTAAACTTATCTGAGTAATAGTGGAAAGTGCAGAAACAAATCTACTGCCACGAAAGGAAATGAAAACCAAGGTTCCAAGATTCAGATTTGCCATTAGCACGGAATAAGCAATTAATTCTATAGGATACATAACCCCCAAATACAGAAAGAACTATGCATTCTAAAGGCTCTTCCCAGCTCAGTAAAAAAGACTGTACTTCTCTGTTACCTGTGTTAGCCATCATTATGGTATTCAAGCATCACTAATTATAATTAAATATTTAGCTAGTTAGCATCTGGGGCAATAGTTGACAGTCTGGCTGGGCAGTAGTAAGCAGCAGACAATCAGAGCAGAAAGAACTGTTGTGATTATTTCTTAATAGGGTGGCTAAAATGGACCTCAGCTAATCAATGAAAAAGGCTTACCCCTTGTTCAGAAATAAGCTGAATAATAGTTATGCAAATTAGAACTTTCAGCCATCTTACAGAGACTTTAATATTTTGCTATTACTGAGAAATAACTATACCACAGTTATGTAAGAAAACCTGCAGATGAGGGATATGGAATTGCTAATTGCCCCATAAATACACAGATGAGTGTCAGCAACTGTGCAGCATCCCAGTTGTCGTATTGGCTCAAGTTATAAAAATTAAGAATAAAACACTGTGCCAGCATTCCAGCATGTCAACCCATCAACTGACTCATCCCCTTGCTGCTCACTTATTAATTGCCTTCCCTATTTCCCACTCCTCACTGCTGTTTTTTCTCTTAGCAAATTTTAGAACTGGTATTTAGAAGAGGGAGAAGGGAAAACAGAGGAGATGGGAGTGTTTTTGTTAGAATGCAAACACATTTTAACGCAAGACATTAAGCTTTTTAGTTAGACACATAAAGAGGTCTGCTTCAGATGTTGTGTGTGCAGAGTACTTTGAAAAATTAGATCAAGTTTTTAGATACATATTAGCATAGGGCACAATATATTTTTTCATGATCAGTTTGTATAGGAAGTTGGACTTTATGCCATGTTAAAACTCACAGTTTACTTGTGTGAGTAATGGAAAAATTTACAGCATCCTTGATGCTTTAGTTCACATCTTTCCTGTCTGAGGGGATCTTTGAAGCAGTGACAAACTGTGACCAATCTGATTTTGAGGAACACTATTTTTTCCAAGTATTTGCAGCAAAACTAAGACTTTTTTTTAAAAAAAAGGTCTGACTTTCAGAGCTGATGTCCCTTTCAGCCTAAGGGTGGTAGCAAAGTTTGACATCCCAGACAACCCTCTTGTTCTTCAAAGGTAAACCATTCCACCTCCCAAAGAAAAAACAAAAGTTTATTTTTCTCAGAGCAAAGGCAAAGCCAAGTAGTACAAATTCTCCTAACAAGATCCTAATGATTTCCTTTTTCTCCTTGGAAATCAAGGCAAAATTCTCAGGTCTCTAATTTTCTCTAATTTATTTCAAAAATAAAATAATCCTCAGTCATTACTATTATATAAAGTCCCCACTAAGTGAGACAGAGCTTTCATGACAACTACATTTGCTTTGGTTTTCAGGCCAGAAAATTCAGGACAATAAATTCCCCTTTATTTTGTGTTTTTTCTATGTGTATATGTATACATAAATGGTAACACACAGATATTTATATATATATATATATATATATATATATACACCTAAGAAAAATGAAATTGTTTTCCTTGCATAAGAGTGATAAATTCTCAGAAACCCACCAAATATGTTTGCTGCTGGATAACATAAATTAGTCTTCCCAATACAATGTAAAAATCCTTTCCACTCCTAGTTTATGTATAGAGAAAGCATTTCTGAAGAACACTGCCAATAATATGACTTGCTCAGGTTTTTTTAAGGTGCAGTTTCCCTTCCCATACTATATGGCCTCCAAGGAAAAAAGTTACAGTTTGCCAACAAAGAAGAAAGGAACAAAGTAGCCCCTTGGTACATACTCTTTCCACAAAGTGCAGTGGTCCAGTGCTCAGATGTGAAAAATAAGAAAATTAAATGTATTCTTCCACTAAAAAAAAAAAAAATCAAACCTGAAAATAATGCATTATTCCAAAGAGTGTAATCTCTCCATACAGAACTCACATGCACTTTCTATTATTTTCACTGTGTGCCAGTGATGTTTATTTTTTCAGATTTAAAGCCCTTGCTGTAGCAAGTTTACATTTCACACTTCACTTTTAAATTTTCTCTTGTCAAAAGTAAAACTATAGATTTAATTATGACACAAAAGAGAAATAAAATGAATCCTAATGTGGCCAAGAAGCTTCTTGAAGTTACAGAGGATGGTACAGGAGGAATAACATGATGAAAATTTAAGACTGAATGGATAAATTGCAAAAACAATAGATGTTATTGCACATTTTGAATTCTTGCAAAGTAAGCTATTAATGAAAGAAATAGTCCTTGCTTATCAAATTCTTACTGAAGTACTTAAAAAATACAGCACAACTAAAAAAACCAGAAAACTTTCAAGCTATGAAAAATAGAATTGGATGCTTACTGAGACTTAAAAAACCAGAATTTTCAAAAAAAAAAAAAAACATTACAAAAGCAGAAAAGACAAGTAGCAACTTGAAATGGCCAGTCTTTTAGTACACTCTTCCATGATATTATCTATTCTAATACAGCTTTAGTAGTATTATAATGATAAATAAAATTTAAAATTTGACTACTTCCAAAGACAAGTTTGGTATATCTCCTAATAATCTTTCAGCATCCAAGTAGTGATTTAGCATTCAGTAGTGATGCAGTAGTGAATATTCTGTTAGCCATATGGATGTGTTAGATAGCTGCTGCTACATGCCAAGAGCTGCATGTCTGCAGTTCCTGCAAACAGGAGCTGGCCAGAAAGCCCACGATCTGTAACAAGTTGATGTACCTCCTGAAGTCAGAAACTTTCTGGCCATAAAAAAGTCTCAGCCCTGACACCAGCTCATCAGCAGCTATGGTGGTGCCAGGCTGGATTTCAGAAGATGGTTATTCCCAGGGAAATTTTAGCAGTGGAATTGCTACTTTGATTTTTGGTCACAACAGAGAAGCTTAAGGCTAACCACTGTGGTGGATTTTCAATCAACCCAATGCAAGTCCTCTTACATGAAAGATTTAATCACTAGCCCCAGGATTTCAGGGTAGGCAGGAATGTACCTCCCACATGATACTACATCTTATTGATAGTGTAGAGAGCTATGTCTATACTGTGAAATTCTGGGACTCACTGGAAGGGTTAATCTGATAGGTCTTCACAGAAAATTCCTCAAATGAAAATTAAAACATTCTTCCTTTTTAGTTTTTAGGAAATAAAATCATAGACTAGAAAAATAAAGGAATTAGATTTACATTAGGCTTATATGAAATAGGAAAATTTGTGAAGTGGAAAACTCTTTCTTTTTGAACTTCTAGATCTGAACAGTCCTTCAATTGTTTGATGAATGGTAAATGTGACTGACAATTAATGTGAAAATCTTCCTATCAGAAATGATACTGTTGGTTAAACAAAGTTAGACCACATGAAAAAAAAGAAAAACTGTTTTAGAAACAAAATGAGGAAATATTTCTTAACATATATTTATATTTCAGAGTTTTTCAAAATAGATGTTTTCCAGTCATAAAATACCATTTAGGATTAAAACATTTCGGAATTAAAATAGTCATAAGGAAAAAATGTCTATTGACCTCATAAATAAGGAAGTAAAAAAAAAACCCAACAAAACAAAACATTTTCACTAATATAACAGTTTGAAATCTTGTTTTTTCTTTGTAAATTGTGCTTTATTCCTGCCTAAAAAAACAAATCAACCAACAACAGATTCCTTCTCTTTTAGGATTATCAGCTTTTTAGAGCAATCTTAATTTAAACTCAAGAATAATTGTAAAACAAGGTTTGTTCAAAAAGGATGTTATATACAGGAAAGATATAACCCCCTAATTTTAATAGAACAGAATGAAACCACTATGTTTCAATGTTATATAATAATTGGTTTTGACATTTTTTTTGTCTTTTAATAACAGTAAATCTGAAAATCTTTATGAACAAAAACATCACCTAAAAAACCAAATGAAATAAAGACAAGTGCAACAGTATCTCTGTACCCTGTAATCACTCCTATCATAAATTAAATGGAGTAGATTTCAATTGGAGTTATCAGTTTTGGGAGGTAAAAGTAGAAGAGAAAGATAGAAGATTGCATGGTGTCATCCTATAAAGCAAAGGCAGGGAACTATAGAAGTAATTTTCAATATAAAACACAAACCAGAATTCTGCCCAGATAGTTTAACATGTCATGTTAGCAGAGAGGTAATGTCCCCATAATGGTCAATGGCCTTATGAGTTGGAGTCTCCAGAAATTTGGCAACTATGTGCACAAAAGATTCAACCACAGAAAGGGTTATTCAGAGGAGGCCACAGCATTCCTGGAACCCAGCAGGAAGAGCAAGGACTTGGAAGGAAAGATTTTGAAGGCAGCCCTTACCTATATTCACAACTGAGCATTAAACAGAGCAGGTCTAAATATTTCTCTCCGTAAAATGACAGTTTAATTCTATAAAATCAACATAATTTTCATCTACTAAATGCTAAGTTGTGACATGAAACACTTATTTGCATGAATTTACATCCTTCTGTCAACACAAAGTTTCCTGGCAAACCTCTATGCTTGCACCTGCTCTATCTCTCAAGGCTAGCAAACCAACCTTCAAGGGGCCCCTAAGACTGGCTTTGTTTTATCCCCCCACTTTAGTCACTTGTGTTCTTCTCTTGTCTTTCCCCATAACATACAGTAACAGTAGTTCCTTGCTTTGTGTCAAAGGCCACCAAATCAATTAAGATTTCTGTCTTACCAAATCACTGCCCTCCAAATTTTGGTGTTTCTAATTTAAGAAAGGGAAACAATAAATTAGTTTAAACAGATTACTCTTCATTTGGTACAAAAAAAAAGAATGAAATATGCTTAATAGAATTTAGTTTTTATTGCTTTTGACTTTGGGGTTGGGTTTTTTAAAAAAAAAAAAATAGTTCATCCATATTGTGTCCCACAGGGCTCTGTCTTAGGACTGGTGCTCTTTAATATCTTCCTCAATGACATAGCCAGCAAAATCGAATGCACTCAGCAAGTTTGTGGATAACACCAAGCTGAGTGGTGTGGCTGACACACCTGAAGGACAGGATGCCATCCAGAGCGACCTGGACGAACTTGAAAAGTGGGCCCAAAGGAAATCCATGAGGTTCAACAGCACCAAGTGCAAGGTGCTGCACCTGGGTCAGAGCAACCACCATTGTCAATACAGACTGGGAGATGAAGACATTGAGAATAGCCGAAGGACTTGGGAATGCTGGTGGATCAGGAGCTGGACATGAGCAGGCAATGTACACTTGCAGCCCAGAAAGCCAGTTGTGTTCTGGGCTGCATCAAAAGCAGCGTAGCCAGCAGGTCAAGGGAGGTGACTCTGCCCCTCTTACTCTGCTTTTGTGAGACCCCACTTGGAGTGCTGCATCCAGCTCTGGGGTCCTCAACATAAGGAGGGTGTTGAACTGTTGGAGCAAGTCCAGAGTAAGACCATGAAGATGACCAGAGGGCTGAAACATCTCTCTTATGAAGACAGGCTGAGAGAGTTGGGATTATTCAGCCTAGAGAAGAGAAGGTTCTGGAGAAACCTTATTAGTAGCCTTCTAGTACTTAAAGGAACCTTATAGGAAAGATCTAGAGAAACTTTTTTCATGGACAGATAGTGATAGGAGAAGGTGGAATGGTTCTAAAGTAAACGAGGGGAGATTTGGATTGGATGTTAGGAAGAAATACTTTACTTAAAGGGTAGTGAGGAACAGGTTGAACAGAGAAATGATGGATGCCACATCCCTCCAAGTGTTCAAGACCAGATTGGACAGGGCCCTGGGCAACCTGGTTTAGTGGAAGGTATCCCTGCACATAGCAGAATGGTTGGAACTAGATGATTTTTAGGATCCTTTTGAACTCAAACCATTCTATGATTCTATAATTCTATGAATAATTTTGAAAGGAAAAGGGGAAGAAAAAAGATTTTGCTTCTAAATGACCTATTCAAAGTCTGAAAATATTTTCAAGTCCATTATGCATATTCATGTAATTTTAATTTTTCTTTAGAATAAGGTAATACAGTCAAATTTTAAAGATTAACTGAGTTAACAGATTGCTTTCCATTTCCATCAAGAGACAATCCACAAATTCACAGATACCACTATATACCTATATTCTCCTTTTTATTCAACTATCTGCTTGTAGATATGATATCTATTAAGGGTCAGGTTGCCTATTTCAAGCTGAAAGATTTTACATTCCGATGGATAAAAGACACTGTTGCAGAACATAGTACATGCACATAGTATAGGGATGATTTTGATCCTAAACTACTTTTCATTCCTGACAGACTTACATGATCAAATAATTTTGGTGGAAGGTTTTAATTTTTTTGGTTGGTTGGTTGTTGTCTTTTTTAAAACAGAAAAAAAATCACAAAGTACTAACGTCCCTGTAGGTATGTTTAGCATTTCAGGACTGCATAAACTACAGGTTCCTTATCAAGGTCTGCTCTTGGTCTGTTCAGATTCCAAAAACTGAAGCTTGCCAGGATACTTGCACATCATCTTTATTCAGTAGAGAAAGAGGATTTTTGAGCACTGTCTAGGATGAAAAGCATGATCACGTACCCTGAAGTTGCTTACAGTCACTCATTCTGTTTGTAACAATAGAGCAGATTTGCCCTGTTGAATAGAAACAGCTTAAACAAGTTCTTCACTGTACTTCAGTTTCTCCAATAGAGTCTAAGGTTAAATCTGTGTTTTGACATCTTGTACTGACAGTAAACATTTTTTGCTGTCTACATAAACATGCATGACAATTATAGTAACTATTTATATCTTCAGGTATTCAAAACATTTTACCAAAATAATGCAAAATTATTATTGCTCTGTATTACTGGTCGTACAAGTCGGTCAGGAAAGTATTAAAAAGTAATTTCTTTACAGTGTGTTATCCATGTTTTATTTCATTCTGAGAGCATCCTTTGGCATCTGTATGCCTACTGGGATTCTGAAATCTTCTGTAATATCATTTTTCTACAAAAAAGACTCACTTGGATATAAACAACCTGCCACCAAGCTAACAGCAGACTTTTCTCTCTACCTTTATCTCCAACATTTTCAGAAGCGAAAATTCAACTATGTAATGGTTACATATGTTAGTTAGTATTTTGAGATTCTGTATGAGATAGTCAGCTCTCTCCCTTAGGAGGAGGGGTACCTGTGATTACCATATGTCACACCAAAGAGCTGGTCTGAAAGGTCTGACCTTGTGCTGCTTTGTGATTCTGTGAGCAGAAGCCTGACAGGACACTTACACATCACCATTAATAATATGAGAAAGCTGGGCTCCTGGAGCACTGGCTTGGATGAAGAAGAAGATTAAAGATGGTTACAGAGTTCCACATGAGTTATTAGCTATTAGCCTGATGTAAACATGACTAACAGATAGCGGAATAAGCTTGGCTGAGCAGAAATCACCCGGAGGATCTAAACACTTCCTCTTCCATTGTAAAATGTTTCATAGAGGAGAAAGAAGGGTAAAGAAAGTCTTGCATGTCATTTTGAGAGCCTGGGTGGGTTATGACACTGCTTGAAACAGAATCCTCTCAAGGAGGCAGATATGGGTTTTGGCTTTACACAAACATTTTGGAGCTTAAAGTAAAATAAAATCGATGTGAGGGATGGGACAAACCAATAGAAAATGTTTCTTTTGCTAGTTTGTTTTTTCCTTTTTTTTTTTTTTTTTTTTTTTTTTTTTAAGTAACACCATTTAACTCGATAAGCAGCAACAGACTTCTGTGACTTGACACTTCATTTTTCGCTAGGCATAAAGCAAACTGAATCTGGGATCTATCAAACTAGCCTGCAGGATTTGACAACACATTTTCTCCTGAGCAGTGATCAGACCTTAAAAATTAAAAAAGATAAAAGATTCTCAGTTTCAGGTACACAGATAGACATCTAGACAAGCACCAAGGACAAGCAAAACATTGTTACCAGTTTTTATCAACGTAAATGACACAAAAATCTGCTTAGGCTTATTAAAAAGCCTGGAAACATACAGTTGAAAAGTACAGCATTCACACAGTCTGGAACAATAGAAAAAAAAAAAAAAAGGGTGACAGAATCACAGAATATGCTGAGTTGGAAGAGACCCACAAGGATCATCGAGTCCAACCCTTAGCCCTGCACAGGACCATCCCCAAGAGACACACCATGTTAATGAGAGTATCAACCAGATGCTTCTTGAACTCTGGCAAGCTTAGTGCTATGACCACTTCCCTGGGAAGCTAATGGCCAACCACTCTCTGGATGAAGAATCCGTTTCTAATCATCATCCTAAACCTCCCCTGACACAAATTCAGACAGTTTCCTCAGGTCCTGTCACTGATCACCACAGAGAAAAGATCAGTGCCTTCCTCTCCTCTTCCCCTCACGAGGAAGTTGCAAACTGTGATGAGGTCTTCCCTCAGTCTCCTCTTCTCCAGGTTGAACAGACCAAGTGACTTCAGCCACTCCTCATATTGCTTCTGCTCCAGAACCTTCATCATCCTCATGGCCCTCCTTTCTCTAATAGCTTAATATCTTTCTTACATTGTGGTGCCCAAAACTGCACACAATACTCCATGTGAAGCTGCACCAGTGCAGAGCAGAGCAGGACAATCCCATTCCTTGACTGCCTGGTGATACTTTGCCTGATGCCCTCCAGGACACAGTTGGCCCTCCTGGCTGCCAGGGCACTGCTGACTCATATTCAACTTGCTGCTAACCAGGTCTCTTTCAGCTCTGCTTTCCAGCATCTTGTTCCCTAGTCTGTACATACATCTGGAATTACCTCGTCCCAGGTGCAGAATCCAGCACTTTCCCTTTCAGCTTCATATGGTTGTTGATTGAACAGTCCTATAAGAAGAAGGATCGTAGAC
>JAWWES010000081.1:73863835-73909440 GCA_035583135.1 Lophotriccus pileatus | reverse complement strand
TTTTTATGATATACAATAAATAAATACTACTAATTTTGTATCTTTTTTCTTCTATATTAAAAATATAACTGACAAACATTTCAATATTATACAGATACATAGCTCATTACTACTATTAAGATAAATATGGTAGTAATGAGTCAATCTCAAATGACTGATCTTCAATGTCTTCTTCTAAGCCGCATTTACCTGTACAATGATAAGCAGACCTAGATCTTTTGCCTTCATTTGTGCATGCTGCTAATGTCACTTTGTTCTTTTCTTTTTTTTGTGAATTATGCTGATTACTGACTCCTACAGAAACCTACTGTCAATTTTTAATTTTTTACACAAGACCTTCAGTACTTCGCCGCATGAAATCTTAAACTGAAGTGTCAAAATACTTTTTTCATTCCCATATTACCAAATGGAAAAGATTGTAACAGTATAGAAGTGTGTGCTGGTTTGGGCTGGGGTGGAGTTATTTTTCTCCAGAGTAGCCAGTACTGCGTCTTGGATTTGTGCTGGAAAAATGTTGATAAACACAAGGATGTTTTTGTTGCTGCTGATCAGTGCTTACACAGAATCAAGGCCTTTTTTGCTTCTCACACCAGCTCACCAGCAAATAGGCTATGGGTGCACAAGGAGTTTGGAAGGAACACAGCTAGGACAGCCAACCCCAGAGACCACAGGGATATTCTATATTATATGGCATCACACTCAGCAATAAACAAAGGGGAAGGTTGGCCATAGGAACTGAGTGGGCTCAGGGACTGGTGGGCATCGTTTGGTTTGTGGTGAGCAACTGTTTATTGTAACACTTTTCTTTCCTGGGTTTTATTTCACTATCTTTGTTATTTTCTTTTTCATTAAACAATAATAGGAATAACAATAATAATAATAGTTGTTTTATTATATTTCAATTATTCAATTTTTCTGGTCTAAACCAACGATTTTTCTTTCTTTTACCCTTCAAATTCTCTTCCCCTCATCCTGCAGTGGGGAGTGCAAGTGAGCAGCTGTGTGGTACTTAGTTGCTGCCTGGGATTCAACCAACAGAGAGGATGAGAGTAATTTTTTCAAGCTAAGAATGTAGTAAGTAAAATCCTGCATTTTGAGCATTACTTTCCTGTCTGCTTTCTGTCAGCCTTTCAAAGGAGTCAGAGTTATCATAAAATATAACTAGCTAGTTTGTGTTTGGGGTTTTTTTTTCCCCTAATTAGGAGTCATCTAATTAGGAGTCAGCTACACACTTTCCATTACTAGCAGAAGATACAGCCCAACAAATGAACTACATCTTTCCTCATATTGTTCCTGCTGTCCTAGAACGTGTTTATTTCAGTTTTATTGGCAATCTGTCATTTTGCTAATTCAGTATATGACAGTACAGGACAGCAGCTGAAAACTGTAACATTTTCCTTCCTTGTGGGTTACTGGACTTCTTTTTACACCCCTGTGATCCTCTGCTTGTGAATGGCTTAAAGAAAAGCTGTATTTTGAAAAAGAAAAATATCTTTTATAAGATCTCATTACAGAGTGAGTCTTCCATACCATGAATGAAACAGAAAAGGTTTCCAGGAAGTTGGCAAGGAATGTTTTTACAAATTTAAGACAGCCACTGTTCCTTTGGGAGCAAGGAGTTTGTTAAAATTGCTGAGTAAGAGGAATTATTTGATTTACTTACCACTATTTTAGCCTCTGTAATCTGAAGTTTGTACTGTCACCCTATGCAATGGGCTTTTACAACTTGTCCTATTTCCTTTTGCAGCTAAGATTCATACAAATAGGTCAAATTTTTCTTCTAAGTCAAGTAACATTCATGAACTGTTACACAAATATGTTTTTCTGCAGAGACACAGAGTAACAAGTCTGATGTCTTTGTTTAAAATCCTAGTTGGCAATACAGTGATTTATGGGGTAACTCTGAAAGGGAATGTATATAAATTCCCAGGCTCTAATGCCTTAACTACAACCTGCACTGAATGACAGATCTGTAATCAAATTCCTGTCTTTCCTCCATGAACATCTGAAATCTTGTAAAGCATGTTCTTTACGATTTGTGCAACATATCACACTCTGAAAGATCTTTTCACCAAGCTACTAGTCGAAAAATCAATAACAGCCAATTTCAGCAATCCTTAATATCTTTTTGTAAAAATATATATTTATACATTGACATGGATCATGGCTGAAATACCTTTCTCATTTTGAAAATATTTCCTTTCAGCTTTTCTTCATATTTTATTTATCAAAGCAGAGTCCTCTTTGATGTTATTACTGCAAAATACCAGGCAAAATATGGATACTTCCTACTTGGAAGAATCAGCAGACAACCTGAACATTTGCTTCCTATAAAAACATTCCAGGGCTTGACCTCTTTAGTAGAAACTCCTTCAGTTTCTCAAAAGCATGAAAGTTACGTTTTGTTTATCTTCTAGAGTCAAATATAAAATCAAAAAATGGGGATTTCCCCTCTATTTACCAAAACATGGATATGTTGTACTCATATATTGCTAAAGCACATATTCCAGAGATGGACATAAATATCTTTAGATATATTTGTACACTTGTTTTATTTACTATTTTCCTTATTACTTTTTTCTCTGTTTTCCCTAGTTATTATTTCCCTGTTTACTATTTTTCCTATTTTTGTTTTTTGTTTTTTTGTTTTTATGTTTCTCATAGTCTAAATATTTAGCTCTTTCCAGCACTGCTCAGAATCTCTGGTCATTCTCCTTCATTTGTTTCTTCCTCTCAGATTAAATGCTCAATATGTTTTCTATTATATCAATCATCCCTGGAAGTGTTCAAGGGCAGGCTGGATGAGGCTCTGAGCAACCTGTTCTAGTGAAAGGTGGCCCTGTCCATACTAGGGGGGTTGGAACTAAATATCTTTAAGGTCCCTTCTAACCCGAGCCATTCTGATTCAATGATATCAAAAAGTCTTCTTTCCCAGAAGGTATCCTAAACGTCAAAAGCAATTCAAGAACTAATCTGAGAGTATATTTTGTTTTATTAAAAACATTAAAAGAACATGTCTGCTAGAATTGCTTCTTTCTTATCAGGAAGAAGTCTTATTCACATTTCTTTAATTATTTGTCTTTCTAGATACAAAAAGATTTCCATCATAATTTTGTTTTGGAGGTAAAGGTGTTTTGGTTGTTGGTTTTGTTTTTTGAGGTTTATACTTACAATATGTCATCTGCTCATTATTAAAAAAAAACAGTATGGAATTCCAGTTTTCTTGAGGAAAAGGAGAACCTCATATTTACATGAATCATAGATAAGGTTGGAGTCTTTCTTTGACTGTGAACTTTGAAGAACTTCACATCTCCTAAAATGTAATAAAAACAGTCTCTTGACAATTGCAGGTCTTTTACCAAGACTTTATTACAAGCTGTCACCCTTTTTCCACTTTATTAACCTACATATGTAGTTCAAATACTGTAATAATATGGGTAAAATTGGTGTTACATATGATGAATTTTACCTTATTACTCCCTTGTCACCTGCTTGGTAACTATTTCACTGTTTCTAATGTAGACATGCCCGGTCTGAAACTGATAAGTTCTTTCCTTATGCAGATAATCTGTTCCTGTTTAGCTGCAATATTCATCAGTTGCAGCTCTTCAGAACTTTTATCTTGTCAAAGTATTCCCCTTTTCCAGACTCTAAACACCACTAACCTTTCCAAAGCAGTAGACTATTACAGTGCTTACTTTGTTTTCCAGATAGGCTTGCATTCACTCATGTGTGTAAACTAAATACTAGAGATTTATTATTCCCAGCACTGAACTGTGTGCATACTTCTTCCGCATGTATCTTCTCTGGGCTTGTTGGTAGTGATCTGAATTCTATTTGGTGGTTTCTTCCTAGCCAGAATTTTCACCTTTTGAAAAAAATGTAACAAATCTCATAGCCAGGTGCATATAACCAGATTATGTGCAAAATAACCTGTAGGAACAAGCAAAGAACAATTGATAGGTATGTTTTGAAATCCAAGCAGAGCACTCTGGCATATGTATTTAATAAGTTTAGACAGCATCTCAAAGTGCCTGGCTTATTCTTTTTTTATATCTCTTCCATACACTTATGGATTCATTTAAATTGGCATTAGTCTATCCCAGTTCCTTGGGCCTTGAAGTCATATATCTAAGAAAAGAACTAAAAAATGACACTTTTCAAGTTCTACAGTAGATGTGGTCATGTTAGACTGTCTCAAGGACACTTAAAAGCAAATTCAAGTTAAGAGTGTTTTTCTACCTCAAGAGAGCCCAGACCGTTAGTGTTTCTAGCTACCTTTAGTGTATTGAGATGCAACAATAACGAAAATTCAAATAATTGATCATAAGAAGTTTCTACTTTTCATTCTATTTTAATTTTCTAATTAAAGCTATCAGTCCAAAGTCAGATGCAAATAGAGCAGAACACAGATTTCCACTTGTTCATTTTCTATCTCATATCTTTTTGGTAAGAATCTACTTTGCGGGTTTTGAGTAGTAAGTGTCATAACGTGGCATCTCTTTCGAATACTATTCTTTCAGTTACAAACACAATATCATACATATTGAAAAGTGACCTAGTTTTGTATCAGTCCATAAAGTTACAGATCATAAATCAAATGATTTATGACTAGCTAGACTATGCCTGAAATTTTTTTTTGAATGCACATTGATAGGAAGGTGACATTAAAAAAAAAAAAGAAGCACCTCTGGATTGAGTTACACATATATTTAATAAAAAGGTTCAAATTTCTATTCAGGGTGTATGATTTCTTTGATATACACTACTGAATTATATAATAATGAGCTGGATTATTATTTCAGTCTTTTTTTTCATATCTTTGAACATTTTCTCCATCATCCACGTTAGATTCAGCTGCAAAATTCCTCATACATAGACCTTTTATACAGCTCAGGAAGCCACATAGCTTCTTACGCTAATATTCAAGGAAATAGTTCTCGATCTTTTACTTGAGTAGGAAGCCAATTTCAGAAGACAAAAAAATCAGGTTGACCTGCCTTTCACATGGTGGATATACAGATGATGTCTCTGTTTGTGTGACTGGATGCACAAAACTTGTAAAATTTGACACAATGTAATCGAATCTATGCAATGCCTTTGAACAAACAATTCTGATAGTGCCACATGACAGACATGCTGCTGCCATATTAGAGGCAAAACGCAAAAGAAGACACAGGAGAAAAGGCCATAAGGAGCAGATCACCATGACAATGAAGTCAACACTGCTCATGTCTGAGGGGCCACTAAGTGAAGAAGGACACAGACTACACCTGATTGACATATCTGTCCATATATGGAGTATTATTGCTTTGATTTATAGCCTTAATAAATATATCAGTCTCCCTATTATATGCAGTAATGTAGAGAAACACTATCAAGAAGGCAAGGTAAGCATAAAACACACCACTTCAGAATCCATGGGTTGAAAAAAATTAAATGTTATGTTATGACATATTCTGTAGAGTATGTAAGTGGTAAGGACATTGAAATATGCATGTGAATGGGAGTGTTAACATCAGAAGATGCTAGGAAGTTGTCTGTATGTTTTTCCAGAGATTTTTAATTAGATTTTGAAGGTCAAATAATTGTCAAGAAAAACAATTGGAGCTCTAGGCTGTAGATTCTAAACCTTGCCACCTCAAAGAGATAGCTTTGCCAACAACTGGTATACAACAGCAGCTCAGTTCTCACTGTTACCCCTCATGCTCAAAAAAGAATACAAGATTTGTTCTAACAAATAATTTCTTTAGACAGCAATGTTAAACAAAAGCATATATACATGTATAGCATAGTTGACCTATTAAGGCAACAAAGATAAAACTTTAGCAGTCCATTTCTGACACTAAGTCACAGTAGGTAGCTAATTTCTAGTTAATTACATATGCAGCAATTGGCTAATGCAGTGTGTAAAACTCTTATCCTCTTTGAACTGCACATCTCCATAAAACCTGCATTTTCCTCCAAAGTGAATACAACAAAAAGAGACATAGAAAAGGAATGAGAAGGACAGAAACAGAGCTTATGAAAATAAAACTAAAAATGAGCAGCACTTCATTAGACACCATTACATGACAGTGTTCTTAATCAGTCTGCACAGTATTATGCATCTCCAACCTTCTACACTTTGGGCTCTGACTGTGTGATGGAAACTGAGTTCAGATTAAAAAAAAAAAAAAAAAAGGAGAATTATTTAAATATTTATTTTATTTTTTTGTGAATCTTTGTTTGTATTACAAGATTTCATAAAAACACCAGTGAAAGGAAAATCACCACCTTCCAGGACTTTTTGCTTACTCAGCTGTAATTTCCAGAATCATGTCTTATTTCACTTTTCTCAGAAAGAAATACTAGTGGCTTCTGATGTTCTCTCAATACACTCTCTTTGTTAATAAATGAAATATAAAATATATAACAATATAAAATAACAAAACTATGAGACTGAATATTTTAATGACTGAGAAGGGAATCACAGTTTGCACCCAATTTGTTTCATCACTTCTACAAGAAGTCTCAAAAATTTACTTTCAGCTCTTGAAATATAGTAAGTTTCCATCAACCTCACCGCATTTTGGAGGGGCAGAGGGTAAAAGGCATATTTAGAGCATTTCAAAGAATCCTGTATCTGCTTCACTGTAACTGTTCCGCTTCATATACGTGGGAAAACTTATTTCATAATATTTTTTAGTTCACCAAAACCACAATCTAAACTTCATTTTGAAGACTGTGCATACATTTAATCTGTATACATACATGCTGTATGTATCATTATATCATATAAATAGTTTGAGAAAAATGAAAACCAAATGCACCTAACATATTTAGACTAATGGTTAGCTTCATTCAGGTGAGACTTTTAACTTCAAAAGAGGTAGAGAAAATGTCCTGGTACAGTTGAATTGTTGACAGCAGTGGCTTTAATTAGGCTTCATTTCAGTTCATGTCATAGCTACTGCTCTTTCTTGCTGCATAATCTCAGAAGTAGACAGAGAACTGTCTAGTGAGTATTAAAACCTAAAGTCAACTGTCATTCATTCGCCCCAGAGCCATGGATCTCTGGATTGCATCTGAGACATATTACTCGAGGTTGTAATTATTGATAAGGAAAGTGCTGATAGCTTTTTTTTTTCTCATAAGAAAATGCTGCCCTGGTGAAACATCCACTCTTCAATATATCATAAAAAAAACTTCTGAGGAAGAGCAAAGAATCTTTATCAGAGACAGATACACACAAAACAGGCCATGCAGCACTAACCAATGAAACAAAATGGAAATTAATATTAGGAATTCAAATTAATCTCCTTAGCATCAATAAAATTGTTTAAACTCATCAGACTGCATATTCTCCTTCAAATCATACATATTGCAACAGTCTCTTCCTGAAAAAGTGAAGCGCAAAAGCATTTTGAGTTTTCTGGGGTTTTTTTGATGCTCTATGATGTTAGCTTTTTACAACTGATTTTTATTTGTACATTTTTGTGTCAAAAAAATCTCAGTCTCCTCTCCAATTACATGTTTCATAACTATTGTTAACTTTATGTTTTTATGATATTTTAGCTTTTAATTTCACTGTCTACATTGAAATAGTCCAACATTACGTACCAATGCTCAGGAAACTGGATTTTTTTTTTTTCTGTAAAAGAGTGCACCATTCAAATTCCCTACCTTCCCTTGTTACCAGCCTTTGTTAGTGAAACAGATTTTGCCTTTAACCAAAGGTTTGTGTTGCTTCTCCTGTTGCTTCATTAGAAAGTCAAATAAAAGCCTTCTGTCTTAAAGGTCTGACATCTAGATGAATTTAAAACAAAACAAAACAAAACAACCAACCAAACAAAACCACAAAACCAAAAAGCTTTTCTAGGAATTAAATTTGTGCTCTTGTATTGTGCAATCATTTGACCACATGAGTACTGGAACTGTCTAATTTGAAATCTTGCTTGAGTATTTGAAGTTGAAAATAGAGCCATAAATTGTTGAAAACAGAGCCGTAAGTCACTGAAAATTTAATTTCCCTTAGATTTACAGTGAAAGCTCAGCTTTGAACTATGATATCTATGTCCCAACAAACTGGCCATTCTTAATGTTATCACACTTCAGACACATACTTCCATCACTGAAATAAAAGGTATAAGAGATATTTGCAACACTGGTACAGGACTACAGTAATGAATTAACAAACTGAAAGTGACAGAGAAAGCTTTGTTGAATGGAGCTATGATGAACAGACATCAGTCAGCATACTTGCTAAGTCCCTGATGCACCAATGAGCTTCTGTCAAAGCCCTAATTTCAAGCATGGGAGCAGCCTCATTAATGTGAGACAGCCTCAGACCTGGCACAGTGAGGTGCATTGGAGGAACAGGATATTGCTCCAAAAACACAAGCCTGACACAGTTTTGCTTCCCTAAGAAGCAAGACAGACCCATGTGATGGCAGTTGCAGCAGCAGATCACCTGTAGAGTGAGGGCTTTCAGGGAGCCTGAGGTTTCCTCATGCTTTCAAACTCACAGAGACTTTGTGCCCTTGGGAACACCCTGTGGATATGTGGATATGTGGATATGTGGATATGGAAACCCTTCTATTCAAATTGCACAGGGCTTTGTTTCTTTGTTTGATATTTTGTTGTTGTTGTTGTTGTTTCACTTTTTTAGCATTTTAATATATTTTAACTTTAAAAATGCACAGGTCCATTCTTGAGTCCATCATGAGCATAGCTAACAGATCTGCTGCTCATCTCACAGCTGATCATATATTAAATTCTAAAAGACTATGAAATCTACCTGTCCTGCACAAGTCATCAAGGTAGTCAGAGTTATAAAACAGAAAATAAGGATCAAAAGTTTTATGCAGCAATATCTAATTCGGGGGTATTTCAAGGAAGACTCCTGTATTTTACATCCACATAAATTAGGAGCAATACAGCAAAATAAGAAAGCAAAATTAAGCCTCACATACAAATAAGGGAGTGAGGTATGGGGAATTATATTACAAAATTAAAAAAAAAAAAGTGGGAGAAGGAGGGAGAGAAATAGTGAAAGAAGGGAGGACAGGAAGTAGGAAAGATCCCTTTTAGAAGCAACTGTGTTTGAAGCTCCCAGCAGAATAAGAAATGCCATTTTGCCTCATGATTGGGAAAACAAGATCTACAAAGTACACTGCCCTGACTACAAGACTGGTCTTGGACCAGGATCTGTGACAGGACAGGGCTTTTGTAGCCTCCATTCCAAAGGGTTGCATTCCACTTACCAATGAAAGCACTCACTTCAGGCAAATTCCAGCTATCCAGCTATCCCCTTCAACTAAGGCCTGCAGTTAAGACTTTTAGAGAATTTAATGTATT
Organism: Lophotriccus pileatus; assembly: GCA_035583135.1. Lineage (NCBI taxonomy): Eukaryota > Metazoa > Chordata > Aves > Passeriformes > Tyrannidae > Lophotriccus > Lophotriccus pileatus. The sequence goes on along the minus strand of JAWWES010000081.1, from coordinate 73,900,101 downwards.
TCTAGTCCTTCAAAAAAGCCCCATGAAGTCTTCATCAAAATCACTAGAATTTCACTGCTTCCAACCCAACACTATTTTACAATAAAGCAACCTGCTTTAATTTACTTTTATTTTAAAATAGCTTGTCTCCATCCCTGCCTGATCTATGTAAGACCATGACTCACTATACCACTAAGATACTCACAATTCTTAATACAGAAAAAAAAAATAGCTTAGCCTAGGAAGAATCTTTTAAAAAGTATGCTTCAAGAATCATGTGGTTGTGCTTCACCCTTCCCTCCCTCCTCCTTCTTGGGCTTCACTATCATCTCAGAAATACTCATTAGGCCATGGCCTTGTTGAATAGCACCTGGGCTTGTCAGAAGCACTGTCTGCTCCCAGGAGCTAGTGCTGTTTAACAAGCTCCTGGTTTTTAACTAACAGCCTTAGAAAAATATTTTAAATTGCCTGAGTAACAACACAAGTGGAACAATGTTTTTGTTATCAAAGTTTCAAAGTTACTGATCCAAATTGTGGCCAGAAAGGAAAATTACTATGACTAAAGCCAACTCTCTTGCAACCCTATAAACAGTGATCCTAAGTGAGACCCTTTGAGCTCTACTGGACTGCAGTGGGCTGTGAACAGCAATCTCTCTCTGAGGGGGGCACCTCTCAGGGCCAGAGAACTCTCAAATTTGTTATACTTGGAGGACTGCCACCAATGGAGCCTGGGCTGATACCCCACTCCTCAAGGCTCAACCCTTCACCCGTTGAGAAGATGCAAAGGCATCCAACGTGAATACATCATGGAACTCGAGGGGAATTTTTCACAGGTATATACCTTGCATGTAATCCTTTTTTTCTGTGCGTATGCAAGTGTAAATATTCCAAGGAAAATGTACTATGAATGTCACTCTCTTAGATTCTAAAATACATTAGATTCCTAAGTAAGTCCCGCCCATAAGTGAGTTACTGTCATGTTTACAGTAAATTGTTTAGATTTTTTAATTGATTAAATTAAGCTATTGATTAAATGTTGTTAAGTTTAAGTGCTGTTAAAACCTCTAGGCCTCAACATTCTATTTTTGCCTCTCTTTTTCTGACTATGAAAAATTTCCATGTAAGTAGAAATTTTCAGGCACCAGTTGCTCCGTTTTTCTGATCGCCATTTAAGTAAATTACATCTAGAATTTAGCTGTTTGAACCATAGAGTCAATTATAAATCTAGTTTCAGTTAAGAAATCGCCCATCATGCTATTCTGAAGGTTCTATATAATATAGCTTTTAACTTTGTCTGAAGACTTCACATTTCCTTTAAAACTTCATATAACATTCTGGTACACAAAAGTTGTCTTGTACACCTTTTTCAAACAGTAGACTAAAGAATAAAATAATTAAGTACCTGATTTATAAATACTGAAGTATCAATATGTAGGCAGTCCAAACTGTATGACTTAAAAAGAACATGGCATGAAAAATGAAGGACTTTTTAGACTGAGGAAAAGAAAAATATATGGGCTCCTAGACTGTGTGGCAATTACAAGCTGAATTATTCTATTCACTGTTATTTTTTGTGACATTTTTTTAATATATAAAGAACTAAAGGAATAATATTGAATGAAAAATAATGTTACCATTTAAAAAGCTCATCCTATTGGCATCACTGAAGCAGCAGGAAATTCAGCTGCTAATGAACACCTCTAACCTTAACCATATCTATGAAAAAAATTACTTTGCCTGAGTAAGAATAACTGAGAGGAAAAACCAGACTTGTAGTATAAGAAAAATGTCATCTTTAGAAATATTATAACCAAATGATCTAATTCCACAAAAGAAGTTTGTATGAACATACTTTTGGTACTATTTTTAAGAAGACTGAAACTTGTCTTCTATATGGCCAGAAGAAATTTATCGATTGGATTGCAGAATGGTAATTAAAGCATTAGTGTAAGACTGGGAAATTATAAAATTTCCATTGAATCTAAAGCAGTACATATGATATATTACAGAGAAAAAATACTTTAAAAAAAAAATCCCAAACCCCCTTCTCCTGCCTTTCTAAGACTTTACTCTCATTTAAAAGTATAAACAATTATTAAACCTGTCACAAGTCTTCATATTGATCTATATATCCATCTTCATTTTAACAAAACCAACCATAAATGTATTCTTGAATTTTTCATTTTCTTCAATGACATCTCACAACTGATCTTGTTAGCAGCATGTTCTTCCTGTACCAGCACAAATACTCAAATGAGCCAGCATTTAACAGAAATAGAAACCTTATAGTCTATCTCAAAAAAAAAATCAATTTGCAATCTCCCATGTGAGCCTCTCTCATTCTGTTTTTCTTTGTCCTTGTTTTCTCCTTATCAAAGGAAAATTGGAAAAGCTATATTTTTGCCACTCATTTATTTTGGCCAATTAATGAAACATACATATTTGTGTTAAGAGATAAGATTAAATGAAATCGTTTTAATAAATTATATGCATAGTTGGATAGGAATTTATGTATCTAAAATCTATAGCATGTTCACAGCTTTGCCTGACTTAAATTCCTGGAAGAAGACAAGTTTCCACATTATGTAGACAAATATTTAAGAGTAGAATCACAATATGAGAAAAAGACTATATAATCAAAGGGAAAAATAAAGCATTATGCTCATTTTCATTTGGCCTGCTTGGTTTTTTTGTTGGTTTGGGGGGTTTCTCAGCATCAGAAAAGAACTTATATGTGTGTTCACAGTCTAACTTAGCTTTAATTCTTTTCTTCCCTGTAATTCCCAGACAAAATCAGCCCTACCATACCCTTTTTGTAATCATAAATGAAAGTCTGTAGAGTCTGGCTACAGGCAGCCTTCAGGAATACTATAACAGAGATTTGTAACTACCTAAAACCAGACCTGAAAGAAAGTGAGGGAAGATGCTGACAGCCCATCAGCCCAGCCAGCATATTGAATCACATGTGATGCTGCTCAGATGTCCCTGGTGCAGGAGGTAGCCTGCTCCATGTGGGGCAGGGATGGGGGAGATGGGTGGTTCATCAGCACAGAACACAATCACAAAGCAAATGGAAGTACTTTGTGTCTCATCTTCATCTTAAGCAATTAATCTTGGTCTTAATTGGAAGAACCTTGTAAAACAAAACTGTCACTCCTCTGTCTCTGTCATTCTCCTTCTTGGTAAACCTGAATTACTTCAAAGATCTCCACTCTGCAATCAGCTCTGACACACTTTCAGGAAACACATATTACAAAACCTGCAGTTTTACTTACTTCTTTTTTTCCAACTAAAGTTAAATTCCCCCACATGGTATTCACATCCCATCAAAGTGATGTATTTTTTTTTTTTGTGTTGTTTTTTCCTCTGGCAGCACATATTCTAAACTGCTACAGAAAAGTAACTGGTCTGGTTTTGGATCACACACTATTGAAGCAATTACTGACTATGTTGCAAGTGCATATTATTCACTTCTTTCTGCACTAATGTTTTAACCTATATTTTTACAGTGATTAAGATGGACAGTGACCCCCTCAAATGCCCATGAAGCACTGTAAAAAAACCCAAATTCTCTTCTTCACCTTAATTAGATCCCAAATCTTTCAAAATTGTCTAGATGACTTTGGTATATAACAAATAATACTGTTTCAAGTTACAAGCTAGTCTAAGTTAAAGTGAAGAAGTATCACTTAATTGTGCATCTTTTTGATCAGAAACACATGAAAGGTCTCCTTCCCTCATTGGCAAGTTCAGAGTATGTTCACAAAGTAAGGTAATTGCCAAAGGGTAAATCCTATCTGAAGGCACCTCTGAAGTAATTGAGAACTTGACTGAATTTGTCTAGTGCCTGGCCTGAACTGCTACATAAGTGAGGTATGTGCTACAAAACCAAACTAAGGCCAAGAAACTGGCATGGAGAGCCTTCTCTCAAAGCTCTGGGCTACACCTCACCTGCTCTAATGATTAAATATGCACAGAAAAGAAAGGAAGAAGCACAGATGAACTCATAACAAATTTGTGCCTAGGTAAGACATTTGGAATAGGAAGACAGGATGTAGTAGCAACCAAGGTAACAATGGCTATAGCTATGGAGAAAGTGAAAGAAATTGGCCTCAGGTGATGTCATCAATGAAAACATTGGTGGCTGATATGAATCAGCTATGTTAGAAAACAACAAACAGTAATAACAATAATGCCTCATGAAGAACACCCTTGGACAGTGGCCTCGTTCTACTTATAAATACCTTTTACATTACATGCCACTAAGCAGCGTGGTTCTATCCTTGTGTCTACCTCACCCATGACAATTATTCTAAAATATTCAGTTTTATAATCCTCCATCATATCCAGTGGCTTAGTTTTCCAGTAGAATCCTAGGCTTAGGTAGTCAGTAGCACAGACCCTTCAAATTGTGCCTGGGAGAAAAAGAGATGCTCATGGTTATTTTTTGCAGTCTTCCATGAAGGAATGTGCAGCCCAAAACAGAACTGGAGCTTTAGAAGAGCAGCCAAAGGTATAAGCATTCCCCCAAATCCATGAGTGGTATGTTTTAGTAACCATGAATCAACCAATTTTTACTTAGAATTTCTTACAATTAAAAAAATCCAGACCAGCTTCTCTCAGTGATGCTTGTTAAAGGTCTCTGTACCCAGACAACAAACTCCCTAGAGGCATCAGTCCCTGTAATGTACACCGCTTCTATCCTTGTGTAGCTCAGGCTGTTAAGAATGCTAATGAAGCTCCTACTCTCTGATAACATATGCACAACACTATTTTTACAGTTTCATACAAATATTTTAAATGTTTTGACAGAATGCGTTCTGAGAACACTTAACTGAATATGAAATGACTGAATCATCGCAGTTCTTTAGATGACATTGAAGCTGATATGCTGTGTGTAGCACAAGAACATGCTCAAATACAGTAAATAGTATTTATAGGTTATAAAATTATGAAGACATTGAGACAATACACATTAATGTTTCACTGTTTAGGAGGATAAAACTTTGTAGCATTAATGATTTTGGTTTTTTTCCTTATTTCTATCTGAAAACATGGACATATGAATCTGAATTTGTTAGCAGACCCCATAAAAAATGACTAGGTAAAAAGTACTACTTACTTCTCAACTTACAAGAAATAAGACATATTATTTTGTCTATTTAGCACAGTAAGGTACAAGAAAAGGTACGTTATTGACCTTCCTATCCTTTAATCTTTCTCTAAATTAATGAAATACTTAACACTGAATGTTTTGTTGTTGTTGCAGAAATAAACCAAACTGATACAGAACCATCATCCTCAGAGGCCTGTTCTCCCATCCATGTATGCATATACCCTCTATTAGCATTAATGAGAATTATCCATGCATATGGATGAGAGATCAGACCCCTTAATTTGTTTAGGTGAGACCAATTTTAATCAGTGTGAGCTAACGTGTAATTTTGCAGCATGCTTTTGTGGTTGGTGAGTCAACACCTTTGAGGGTTTCACTTCATATTCCAGAAGTGCCTGTGTAAGCCGAGAATTTTTGAAACAGAACAATGTCAGAATATTAGTCAGGAATATTATTCTCAGGGTACTGAGCCCTGGTAAGAAGAAGAGGAGCCATAATGACATTGACTGGCCTCACAAAAGCAAACCAGGAGAGAGAGCGACTGTTGAATGTCAGAAGCATGATTTTGCATTGAATCCCTACCATTAAAAAAAGTGCTTAGAGCCATTGCTTAGGTCTGTTGTAATAAATCATTGCTCTTGTTTATTAAACACAGGTCAGTGAACTTATCTTCCTGGTGAATCTTCAAACAAGTTTATTCAAACAAAACAAGCATCAAGAAAAATTATTAAAATGCATTACATAAATCTAAAACACACCATACAAGGTGAGACCTAAGACCTGCTCAGAGAAACCTTATGACACTCTGACCCCCATTTGAAAATGAGTTTCAGTCTCAAAAACAAAAAGCCATTTTTATGTCAAATACACTATCTTTCCCCTACCAAATTTTTACTGGCAGTCATCTTCCTAACTCACTTACAGCAATCCCACTCCATAGAGATCAGACTGTTTTTTGAGATGCATAACTGTGAAGACATTGCCTGTTTTCATAAATAAAAAGAACGTATAGACAGATACATATAGAAGCTTTGTTTGTTTGTTTGTTTGTTTTCTGAGAGAAAATACAAGACATCTTCCAAAAAGGAAAGACATATACCTTTAGGTAAAGGACAAAAATCCGCACCTGTAAAAATGTACTTGTAAAAGAGACTAGTAGTGCAGATCCATAGTTGTCATTAGGCTGTTTTGTTGATCTTTCATTCAAGGTTTCACATTACTGGATGTTAAAACCATCTATTTGACAAACACAACTTTCAATTTCTAAAACAGGTTTCAGCTATTCTCTTGTGCTTCCAGAGGTTCTGTGTGAAGCCACAAGTAACTCGTACAGATTATCTTAAATAAAGGTCTAGAGTAACCTTGTACTACACCCCACAATTAGCCAGTCTGAAACAGAGAGCCAACTAAAAATGTATAAAAAGTTCTAAAAATATCCTCATGTTCAATTTTTTCTGCCTTATTCCCACAAAGAGCTGTTCCTACTAAATTTGGCATAAGGCCAGCAAAATCTAACCAGTAACTGACACAAGTACACAATGTTGCAGTTTCAAGAGATATTTCTAGTCCACTGGGTGACAGAAAAGTGAGCCAACCATTTGGAAAGCTGCATTATTTCATTCTAATACATTGCATCACTCTCGGTATCTCACTGGGGAAGAGGAGAGAGGGAAATGCTCTAAACACACATGCAGACGTACACTCTTTGCTGTGTACAGTACATAAATTACCAGACACTTGGAGATTTGCAATTTCATACAAAGTCTTACGAGATTTTTTTAAAGGAATCATGAGCATGTGGCAAAAGGCACATTATAAAGGCAGTTAACACATGGATTTCATGGGAGGTTGCATTTTCTTCTTACATATAGACACTTATATGTAAGTACTTATTTATTTATTCCAAACATATATCCACCAAAATCATAATAAGCATAGTGAGAAAGAGCAATTCAGCATTGAGGTGCCTTTTTCAACTTGTTAAAGAGTAAATGTTTTTAAGGCAGACAACACATTGGACCACTGATTCCTTAATGCAAAATGTCAGTACTAAGACTGACATTAAAACTTAAATGCAAATACTAAGAGAAATTCCTCTGAGATATCTGTTTAGACTAATTAATTTAAAAACATATTGCAGAGTATGTATAGAGAAAAGAAAATTTAATAGTGGGGTTAAGAGTTTGTATCAGCGGTGGTACCTGGCAAATTATTAGCACATTATTTTTACTGTAGATATTTTCCAGAATGTACAAAAGTATTAAAATGAAGATTGCTATAGAAGTTTTCTAAGTGACTCATATTTTGCTGCCACCTAAATTTATGTAATATTTATAAGATAAGGACTTTCATGAGTCTAAACATCTGAGGGTCAAGCAAGCTGTAGTGCATAGTTACTAAAAGGAATACATAGCTTATCTTAACTGGAATAAAAACTCAAACTGTCAAATCTTAACAAACTGATCCCAGCTGGATACCATAATACATGTTTGGGAAGTTATATAAACTCTATCTCAGATAATCCCCAAATAAAAATCTATGCACAAATAAATTAATGTCAGGGTCTCAAAGTAATTTCTAATATTATTTTCTTCTCATCCCCAGGCCAATTTCTGTTCCACATCAAATTTAGCACATCTGCAAAATACTTCAGCAACCTTCCCAAGCTAGAAATGCAGTATCCAAGATACAAACTGCTGTATTTGAAATTAATCTTCAAATTGTATTTATTTATACAGTACCTCTGGAGTCAATGACAGAACTCTCATCATATTTATTTCTCTGGACAATTAAAACAGAATTTCAATAAACCATATCAAAATGAAAGGACTTTGGAGTGAAAAGTTCACTGCCTGCAACAACTCATAGATTTAATAACCTAATCTTTCTAGCACCTCAGTAATTCACAAGGTAAATTGCTTTACCATCCTCATTTAGTTGAGTTATCGGAGGATTTAGCATTATTGAAAGGTAAAAACTAATTTTCTATTTTGGTCTGAAGAAATAGAGGCAGCCAAAATCATCCAAGAGAATTTTCATTGTTTGCTGGTCAGGTGTGTAATCACATACATATTAAGCAGAAAATTCTACACCCAGAAGTGTATATTTTCTTTCCAGTGCGCATTTGTATTATGTAGAACTGTTAAGAGAGAAAGATGTCACTAAAATTCCCTTCTTAAGCATTGTATATTTGCTATAGAATAAATCTAAAACATGGTACTCTACTGTAGAGGGGGAAATTTGAATGAATGTGTTTGATGGAAAAATAAAAAATAAAATTGCCACTTTCTGTAGTGTAAAAACTACTTAAAAATTTATTACAAAAATACACGTGGGTAATAATCTATGAATTTTATTTATAGCTTCCTGTCCATCTGTTTTATATACAGTAGACTCTAAATTATTTAAAGTTTTGACCATCCTCCTTTAATTTAATTAGCCATAATTGCTTAAAAAATATTAAGGCAATAAAAGTAGCACAATTGCTTGATGAAAACAGAAATAAATTTAATAAATTAAATTTTAAAGAAGTAAAAAAAGGTATTTTGGTTACAATTCAACTGTGTATCTTAAAATAACAAGCAGTCCAATGGCGGAAGCTTATATAGAAAAAAATTCCTTCCTTCCTTCCTTCCTGCCTTCCTGCCTTCCTGCCTTCCTCTTGAGTATATTGAGTTAAATTCAGTCAGATAACTGTCTGAATTGTTAGCCAAAATTTTGCATTAAATTCTTCATATTTATTGTCCATTCTCTGACTGCTCCTTTCCATAGGAAATAATGTAAAAGATCAGAAATCAAAGTGATCTTTGATTTTACAGCTTCGTCCATTTTTGTCTTGAATTTTATAGATATTTTACACAGGCTAACCTTATGACAACTCTAGAGAAGAAAAAGACAAAAACAGTAAATAAAAAAGCACTGATGCAAAGAGATATGTAGTACTTAGAGTTATGAAACAGACTTTAGGGAAAGTTGCAGCTGCTCACCACCTATTGGAGTCATGCTGTGATGGCACAAGAGAGAAAAGAAAATCTGTTTAGACTTTTTTCTGTCAACAGAGAACATGCTTTTTTTGAGAGCAGCTCTGAATTAAAATATTGAACTAGAAAACTATCCAGCTCCATATCCTCCTCTACTTTTTACTAGCAAATCATTTACCTGTGGCTTTAAATTATGTGTCTCAGTTGACTTATGTGCTTATTACAATTAGTCACATTCTTAAACAGGTTTGGAAATTTTTTTAGGTAAAGAACCTAACTATCTTACATCAACAAGTAGTTATGAACAATCATGCACCTATTAAGCATGAAAATAAACCCAGGATTTTTAGATATGAAAAATCCTGTGGCAATTTCATTTAAGGTATTAAGAATAAAATAAATAAAACAATTCCTGGTGAGAAAAAAACTTTCAAAATTTACACATTAGAATGTAGTTCCAAGTTTTAGTGATCTGAGTTCTATTGCATCACTGTCTTCTAATCTGTACAGCACTCAGTCTTCTTAATTACATTTGCTATTCATGCACAGTTATGCACACAAATAATCATACCAACAAAAAGATTTGCTGAAACTAAATGAAAATAAAAATCAGAATCTTTCATCATAACATAATAAAACTTGATAGTGAATCATAGCTTAATTGCCACAAATACCTGTCATACCTCTGATAGCAGCTGCTGTTTTCTAGGTAACTGCTTACCATGGCTCTTGATTAACCATACATGAATATATAGAATTCTAGGTTTATGATCTTTGGAAGAAGGGGCAGGCAATCCTGAAGGACTACAATATTGTGAGGTTGTTCAGGGAGAAAATTAGATTAGGTAAAATTCAACTAGAACTTAATCTGGCTACTGCTGAAAAAGACAGTAAAAATATTTCTTTAAACCCATCACCAACAAAAGGAGGGCTAAGGAGAATCTCTGCTGTTTATTGGATGGAAGGAACATAGTGAGAAAGGATGAGGAAAAGGGTGAAGTACTTAATAGTACTTCTTTGCCTCAGTCTTTAATAGTAAGACCAGTTGTCCTCAGGGCACCCAGAATACTGAACTGGAAGACAGGGACAGGGAGCAGAATGAAGCTTTCATAATCCAATGGGAAATGGCCAGTGACCTGCTATACCACTTAGGCACTTATACCACTTAAGTCTATGGGGCCAGGTGGAATCCACCCAAGGGTACTCAGGGAGCTGGTGGAAATGCTCACCAAGCTTCTTTCCATCATTTACCACCAGTCTTGGCTAACTCTGGAGGTCCCAGTGGACTGGAGATTAGCTTGTATGATGCCCATCTACTAGAAGGGAACAAGGATCCAGGGAACTACAGGCTTGTCAGTCTGACTTCAGTGCCTGGAAGGGTTATGGAGCAGATCATCTTGGGCATCATCATGTGGCAGATGTAGAACAACCAGATGTTCAGTCCCACACCGCACAGGTTTAGGAAAGACAGGTGCTGCTTAACCAACCTGATTTCCTTCAGTGGCAATGCAACCCACTTAGTGGATGAGGGAAAGGCTCTGGATATTGTTTGCTGGGACTTTAGTAAATCCTTTGACACTGTCTCCCATAGCATTCTCTTGGAGAAACTGGCTGCTCAGGATTTCAACAGGCCCACTGATTGCTGGGTAGAAAACTATCTGGATGGCTGAAAAGGACGTGGGAATCCTGTTTGACAGATGGCTGAACATGAACCAGCAGTGTGCCCAGGTGGACAAGAAGGCCAGTGGCATCCTGGTCTGTATCAGAAACGGTGTGGCCAGCAGGAGCAGGGCAGTGATTGTCCCTCTGTACTCAGCACTGGTGAAACTGCACCTCAGGTATTATGCCTAGTTCTGGACACCTCCCTATAAGATACTGAGGTGCTGGTGTGTGTCCACAGAAGGGCAATGAAGCTGGGGAAGGGTCTGAAGCACAGGTTTGATGAGGAGCAGCTGAGGGAACTGCGGTTGTTCAACCTGGAGAAAAGGAGGCTCAGTGGGGATGTTATCACTCTTTACAACTTTAAAGGAATTTGTAATGAAATGAGTTTTGGTCTCTTCTCCTAAGTGACAAGTGATAGGACAACAGGAAATGGCTTCAGGCTGCCTCAGGGAAGAGTTTGGCTATTAGCAAAAATTTCTTCGTGGAAAGGCTTGTCAAGCACTGAAACAGGCTGGTCAGGGAAGTCATGGAGTCACTACCCCTAGAGATATTTAAAAGACATGTAGGCATGGTTTTTTGGGCCATGGTTTGGTGGTGCAGTGTACAGTTTAACTCAAAGATTTTAAAGGTCTTTTCCAACCTAGATGATTCTCTGATTCTATCATTTCCACTGTCTTCAGTTCTTTATGCCTATCAGACGATGGAGAGCACCAGAGCTCTGCTACTTATTTTCACCAGTTTTGGAAAAAAATCTCTTTAGCAGTCTCAAATCTATAGATCTCACCATGATAGTTTAATGGTTTTTAAAGCCTGAACTGTAAATTAAATGCAAAATGAAACTCAGAGGATATATTTCAGATAAACTGAAATTAAATAATTGTTGTTCTTTTTTTAAGAATGCTTTCAGTCAATATTTTGTCTAATTGATTATGTTTTGTACCTTGAAATATGTGTTTGTTTGGACACAATTCCTTTGACAATCATGATTTTAAAATTATGTTACAGAATTGATGATTTGCAAGCAATACATAGTTATTCAAATGTTCAGAAACCAACTGTAATAGAACTTACCTTTTTGTTGGTTAGATGGGTTGACCTATTTCAGAAAGCCCTGCATTTTTCGTTTGGGTCCTACTCAGAGCTGGTCTCAGAGAACCCTGCTTGGACTCCAAGTGCTCAACACTATCTTCAGGCAGAGGCAACAGTGCAGTCAATACTTTTCATAACAGCACATCCCCTCTTGACATCTCCGTTGTCCTGCCTTTCCCATTTTGAGATACCTCTTATAGGAACTCCCCATTATGCTCTGGAAAGCTTTGAGTTCCTGAATTCTAAATCCAAAAAAGCAGTTAGAAGAAATGATATGGCACTTCTCACCCAGGTAAAAAAATTGCTTTCCTTTTTTGTCTCTTTTTCAGATGAAGTGTTCCAAAACTACATAGGCAATTGGTACTACATGTATCAGAAAGACAGAGACCTAATTTTGTCTCTTAACTTTTTGCTTATGGAAACCTAGAATTCTGTTCCCATTTTTTTTCTTTTTCACCATGTATATTTCACTGCATTCTGCTCTTGCGGTTACATGGGAATCACTTTCTGGTTATCTGCAAGACAGAGTTTGAGCAGTAAGTGTGGAAGTGACACAGTCATTTCATTAAAAACCTTACTCATCTCTTTCTCTCTTGTTTCATCAAGAAGAAAGAACATCAGTCCTGACAGGAATTATTAGGATGACAGGAAGTTTCTGTTACATCAAATAAGGGAATTCAAGTTTATGAAATTTCAAGTTTAAAGGGTCTGAAATTCAGAAAAGGACTTAAAGATGGGTAGTATAAAGATGTATGGGTTGTACCTTGATTATTTCAATTTGTCTATTATTGTGACTACTAATTTACTTTATAGAATTTTGTATAAAAATGGAGGAGGAATAATGCTAGCTTATTTGCCAATTTTAATAACACTGGATTTGATTTTTTTTTTTAATTAGGAAAGAGGGAATCATGAGCTGTAATGACTATCCCCTCCCTCTTCAGTGATACATTTGCAGTTACTCCCAATCTGTGGTGTTGATGTGTTTAATAAGATGTGCTTTACTTTCTTCTTAGTTGCTTCACTAGACATTAGAGAAACAGAGTTAGAAGGATTGCCTGAAGACTCAATCCATCTCACTGGGAAGTCAGTAAGAAAACTTCAGTTCACATCACTGAGATTTGAATTAGTCCTAAATACACAGAAGAAAACCCAGCTGATAGTGCAGTTCTTATGTTCAGTTTAGAATTCAAACAGAATCCTTATGAACATAGGCAAGTTAGAACCAGCAATAGGAATTCCTTGTTACTTATTCTGAAGTTAAAAGTTACTCTAAGCAAATAGGAGAAGCTAGAAACTGAAGAGATACTATAAATAATGAGGACTTGTATTAATAATAACACAGAGAAAGTTATGGCCAAATATTAACACAAGAAGTACAGAAACAATTTGATTTTCAATATCAGTAAACTATTCAAATTAAATTACAAAAATGAATGGCTATAGGAACTGTGGAAGAAACATATTTATGTCCAGTATGTTATTTTTATATAGCTCACTAAAAGAAGCTAAAAAGGTCTCTTGCAGTAACAGCTTCACATAATGAAATCAAATCAAGTTATTAAAACTAGTGCAGTTATAGCAGTGCCGGTAGGGGGAATAGTCTTCACTTCATGTATAGAAAGTTATAGAGTATAAAAAGAATGATCAGTGTCCTCCATACTATGTCCAAAACTTGATTTTTGTATAAACAAGAATAGTGCCTGCTTCTTTGTGTCTTGTAAAATATAATGTGTCTCAGAAAGAAAATCACTTTAATTTTCTTCTACTGAAAAACTGGATTGATGCTCTCTCATGTCTGACTTATTCCTGTCCCGAAGGAGTCTGGAGAAAAAAACTCAACTCAGTAAAGCAAAAGTCCAAAGAAAATCCTTGCTGGGGCATGGCATAACAGGGTGACTGGTTTACATTTTGTTCATCCTAACCTACTAGGTAAATCACCACCTGACTTCTACAATGTTTACTGTTCACCTTCTATATTTTAATACAGGTTACATAAGAATTGCATGGATACTGAACATTAGTGCAGGACACTATAAAATCAGTTCCTTCTTAGTGGTCACACATTTCAGAAGTAAATTGACATAAAATAATCTACAGCAATTAAAATAGCAGCATAGTGCTCTGCCATGATTAGCATTATTTTATTTTTGCTAGGAAAATTATATTATACATTAAAAGCTTTATGCTGTCTTTAACACTCAATGCTTTCTGCATCAATGTGCTGATGTCTCAAGGTTATTAGTAAAAAAATTGAACTACAGAGAAATACAAGAAGACAATTGCGATAAACAAAGGAAGAAAATGATACATTTAAATTTTTAGGAATCCGTAGCAGTGTTTTTATGACTGTTTTTGCTTCACAGCAGTGATTGTGACATTGATGAACACAGCATGGAGTGAGATGCTGTCAAGATATGCTACAAAGAAAGTTCCTCCTGTGTTCTTAAGACTTGGTTCTACTTTCTTTAGCTTTTGAAAGAGTATCAGATCTTCCTGCAGTACAACTAAAATCAATGACAGATGTTTCTCTGCATCAAGATCTGATAATCTTTTTTTACAGTATAATGTAAAATTAAATAGCTACTCAAAAGTCATCACACTTGACAAAATCTAATTTAATGATTTGTCCCAGTAGATGTGTCATTGACCTCAGTGTGAACAGGTTTTAGTGATGAGATGTAAACAACAGCATGTCTAGACACCTAGGCATATGACTTTTTATAGTTTTATTTATATGACAATAGCAATTCAACTTGAAGTAGCAGAAAATGCCAATGTGATTCTACTAGACAGATACTGACATTATCTGTTCTTATGGAAACTTATAGCATTCTGGAATAATCTCACTGAGGTGACAATTTATCTACTGTGTTTGAGACATGATATATTGTATTTATTGAGAGAAGAATTTACATGGTGCACGCAGTTTCAAAATGCACTTTCAAAGTGCAACTGCTAACGTAACCTAAGTGGTCTTTATAGAGAAAGTCCTGAAAGAAATGACAGTTTGAACATAACAGAGTAAAATTAGAAGAAATCAATCATTTGGTTTTGGAAGAAATTATTTAAAGAAATACCATCTTACTAAAATGAAGCTGTCAGATTGAATGTTCTGTCTACTCTATTTTATCTCATTTGTTTTAGGTAAAAGGAAGTATTTTAGTGCAAACAAAAATGTAAAATGCTTGAAACACATTGAACATAGGAGTTTGATTTTGAGACAAACTCTAACTTGGCACAATTTTTACCCACAAATGTAGTATATATGTACAGGTATACATCTCAGAAAATTGCACAAATTGGGTTTAGTCTGGTTTACGTGAGACATTATTTTAGCGTGTAGGATGGAACAGCATGTAGGATGAAACATTATCTTTGTCTGTGATCAGAGGATCACAGGTTTGTTACTTTCAGGCCCCTGGAGTTTCAACAGAGTTGAGCTAGTCTTACAGGCACTCTATGGTCAGTCATCTACAAGATAACAGATTTAGGCATTTCAAAATTTTTTTTCTTATTATAGGCAAATGTCAAGTCATCTCTGAAAAAAATCATTGTTGCTCACTTTTATTATGTTTCCTGCATTAGTAAATGATAGGATGGGAAATGAAGAAAAAATTGTATTATTTCTAGTTCTTACTGCCTAAATACTTTACTATATTAGAGGTGTCTGCAGACCAAATAAACAAGAATCAGTTTTCACACATAACTTAATATTCTATGATCACAGGAACAGCTTCCACTCTCCTTTTATTCCATGCAGTTAAGGTAGTTAAACAAAAGAGAGAGGAAGTATTTTCTTTGCTTAGTTATAGACTGAAATATTTGCTTTCAAAATCCTTCATAACAAGCCCAAGTCAAAGTATGTAGTCTGATCATCTGATGTTCAGTCACTCTTTGTCTTCATGGGATGACTATGAACACCATTTCTCAGGTGCTGTTTCCCTGCATTCAGGAGTCCATTTTGACCCCAAAAGCATTAACCCAGCCAGGCTGCATTTCTTTCTGTACTGTCATGTAAGATGTACTCTACACAAAACAAGGAACATTGACCTTGAAAGGAAAGGGGCAAGTGGGGAGGGGGGAATAATAAATCCCACAACCAAACCCATTCAGCAGCCCAGACCAAGATCTAAACTCTGTCAAAATGATTTCTTATTCCATTTTACTGAAGCAGTGCCATGCTTTATCACTTCTGAGTTCAAGCCTTACAGCTGAGGCAGCCCACTTGAATTGGCAAGTTGTTTAGTTACAGTGTACACATGCTATTCACATTGTCAATATGATTTAAAAGGAAAGAACACCTTACAGGGGAAATACATCCACAACTGCAACAGGAAGCTGAAATCCAAAGCATTAAAGCACATTGTTGTGAGTCTCGCTATCCTCCTTTTCTTCCCCACTTACAGAAACAGTATAGTCAGACTTGTGGCACTGGTGACTCACTGGTAGAGGTGGCAGCTTTGGGTCTTCCAGGAGCTTCTGCTGAAGTCTCACTAAGAAAATAGGTCAGCTAATCTGAACTAAATGTAATGTACTACTACTTTCTGTTTCATTACATCACTATACACACAATTATACATAAATTGCAATATAATGTAAAAAACTGCTGAATTTGTCTTTTGATTATACAGATGCTGAAATATCTAAATTAATTGTGAGGATAAAAAAGATGTTTTCCAAGTCACCAAAGACCTCCATTTTACAGCTGCTAAAATTTACACTTCATTACACCTGTTCAGAAGTAGTTGTGTTTATTTATAGATATTTTTATAGAAGTAGGTTGAGTTGCTTGGCTTCTGC
Source organism: Lophotriccus pileatus (assembly GCA_035583135.1). NCBI lineage: Eukaryota > Metazoa > Chordata > Aves > Passeriformes > Tyrannidae > Lophotriccus > Lophotriccus pileatus. The sequence continues at coordinate 73,883,472 of JAWWES010000081.1, read as the reverse complement.
AGTCCAGTCAGACTCCTGCTTTAACAGAATAGATCAAGCATTGCCATATGGGCATAGACTTCCTATTAAAGCAAAAAACTCTGCATTAAACTTCAAACCATACCTCAAAAGAGCTCTTTGCTCAGACAGCAAGGAAATCAAAACCTTTCTTTTCTTGTAGTTTTCAGATCAGGAAATCTGGATTCAGAATTCTCAAAATGCCCTGCAATTTGGTTTAATTTTATTTTAATGTAATTGAAAATTCTTGTGAAGTTAATCTTGAAAGTTGAGCTAATTTTCTATTACACTGCAGCACAGTACCAAAACTCTATGCATTTCATGTAAATTAACAACATTATCAGACTACAATGAATCTAAACACTCCTCCATCTGTACTTTGTGATATGTGAATAAATAAAAACTTGAAAGTAATGCAAATGAAGTCACTGACAAAAGATCCATAACATTCAGAACTAGGTCATAAGTGAATGCATTAGTGTTCAATATAATTCCATCTTAGGTTTTAATGTTCACTTTCTTCTTTTGTTCTTGCTGAAAATTGATTACCTTTCAGTAAAGTTTACACGTTACCATTAAATGTTAATAATGCATAAATATTAAACACACCATTGTAAAGTTAGCAACACTATTAAAATCCTCAATCTCTGTAGCTGATACTAGAAATTAGTAAGATCAGTATCACTAGTCAGAATCATAAAAATCCTGTCTGTCTGGAATTGATAGCAATAAACAATGGGCAAGGTGCAACAGATATTTAATATGGCCACATCTTCCTGCAAAAGTGGTGTTAAGAAAGAAAAGACAACACTTTTTAAATAGGACATTCCTCTTAATATTTCATTATTTTCTATCCTTCTATCTGCATGTAATACTCCTAAGATGCTGTAACATCTTAAGGCTCTGCATGTTCTGAACAGCTTAGTAATATTCTGCTCTCTAGTTTGTTCAAGAAAAAAACCCTGAAATTAACCCTCTGTTGCACTGATGGGCAGAAATACCATTTTCAGATTCCCCACTGCGGATCCCTGTCAGGCAGGACATTGTTTACAAAGCAGAAGATTTAAATGTGCATAATTGCTCTAGATTTCAGTCCCACTAGGTGACAATAGCTAGCTAAAATATACTCGAAAAGCTTTACGCCCTCCCAAGGGTGCTAAATCATTGTGTTGGCTCAAATTCATTTTTTAAGAGCTTTGTTGACTTCACAGCTGGTGAGTTGACACTTTCCATAACTCTACCATTTGGCAACAGATGCCTCTTTTTTATGCACAGATGCTGAGTATCCACTCAACCCTAACATTAGCCTTGTGTTTTGAACTAATTGGGCCAACATAGTTGTAATTAAGATTTGAATAATCGGGAAACTAACATGATTACTTTCACAATTAATCCTTATATTGTACCGTAACATTTTCTTTTGGGCTATCCTGCAAAGCTCTCACTTCTTTGGGTCCTGTAAACGCATTAGCCTTCTAAACAGTGGAATAAAAATGTATTTTGAAGATAATATGACTGATGTTTTGAAGGACTGGTTTCACTCTGATTTTAAAGTGTTATAGTGTACAATTAGACTTGTATTTCCTATCATTCCATTTGCCCATCATATGGATCCCTTTACAACAACCACACAGGAAAGAAAACCATACACAAGAATGAAAAAAGATTTTTAAGAAATCTTTTTCTTATGTGAACATAAATGGATTCAGTGTAATATAAAAGATCTTTGAGATTAGCTGATCTGACATATCCTCTTTTTTTTCCTTTGACTTGGTGTCTGTTTTAAAATTGATGCTGAGGAGTAATTGTTAAGCAAAGGAATAAAGCTGAGGGGAAAGAAAGAATCTTTTAAGTAGGAAGTCTGTCCTAGGGAAATGGTAACATTAGTATTTGCAAAGAATAGAAGATAGTCTGATTTTACAGAAAGGAAATAATGGAAAATGAACAATTAAAAATTGAAAATTATTCGGAAATGCCTATTCAGAGCTTGAGGGGTATGCAAAATATGTAAGGAGTGAATGAATATGTCAATATCTCACGCTTTGGGTATTAGAAACTAATTTTAAACAATGTTCAATCTGACAGTAATATGCAAAATTAAGATGTTCACGTATGTGCATGCTCACAGAAATGCTACTTTTTTTCCTCAGGTGTGTTTACTAACATATACATACAAAAGGACCTGTTTTATCTGCAAATAAAAGTCAAAGCTAGTTAAATTTTAATTATTTGGCATTAGAAAGACAGAATGATAGAGCAAAAACATTATAGCTGTACATTAATATTAATAAGAATCAGAATTTAGAAAAGGTATATGCTGTTTATAGAAAGTAAAAACTAAGTCATTTTTTCTTTGACATTCTAGATAATCTACACAGTTCTTTGAACTCTACAGAAGCCTGGTATTTCTGAGTTAAAGAAATCACTCTTAAAGGTAAGAATATTGTTTCATATGATGTATTAAGAAATAGCTCTAATCTCATGTGTGTTAGGAAACAAAAAAGAAATGCATATTAACTACTATTTAATGAAGTACATCTAGTTATGGAGAGGAGAGGGAATTTGTTGCAGACAGACTCTCTTGAACTAAAGATTTATCTTTGCTAGTCTCATCCAGGTATTTAAAACATATTATTCACACAGATATCCAAACTTGTTTTAAAGGGTATTTCAGGAACATATTTATCAGGCAAAGCAAAGAAACAGGAGAAAGGAAGGAGAAGTGGTTCACAAACCAGTTCATAGGAGAATATTAAGTGTTAAATGGCAGCACCCAGTAGCAGCTCAGCCTCCCCTGATACAGCAGTGGTTCAGTTCCCCTAAGGCAGGACAACGAGCAAAGGTTGTAATTACTGCCTACCATATCTATTGAAAATAAATGTACTGCTTCCATATTTATGGAAGAAAATACATAGCCTCAATCCCACTTGCCCCACTAATCCCTTAAGCCAAACTACTAATGCTTCTGCTTATGACTATGATAATCCCCAGGGTTAATATCTGACATTATGGCAATTTGTGATCACAAGCCAATCTGTTGTAAAAGTTTGAGTTTGGTCTTGAGACAGTGACTCATTATTTCCTTAGGCACAGGAAAGGGAAAGTGATGCTAAGGACCTGTGAAGAGAAACATGACTCCCAGAAAGAAGTTATACTAGCCCACTACCCTTGATTTTATAGGTGGGGATAAAATGAAAAAAGGAAATGGTCTCCTGACCTTTATGTTGGGCACATGGAGTACTTTCCAAAAGCTGGGAACAGAAGGCTCTTTATGGGCAACATGGGTGAGGAAAAGGAGACAAACCAAGTCTTTTTTTTTTTTTTCTCTTTATTTAAAGGCAAAAGAATATTGGCAGAGAACAAAAATAATTTCAGCAAACTTCTATTTGTCCAGGAGAAAAAGCTCAACAACTGTTGACAGCATCACAGAAGGCATCACAGAAGTAATCACATCCTCACTTTGTCTCAAAAATTTAGAGCGCTGCACTGTCTTGCATAGAGAACTTCTTTGGTTTAATGACCAAAGAAAGAACTTGTCTACTACTCAACATCCTGGCCACTGAATGACACTTCGACCCCAGGCACAGCAGTACAGTACAAATCAAGGTTTGATATCTCTGAGATTTTAACTTTGTTTAGACATTCTATGAAACTTTAAAGCTCTCCTGAGTGCTTATCAAACCTACCTGCTCAGTTAGACTTCCTAATTCTATCAATCATATCCAGTGTGCTTCACAGTCATAGCCTGATCCAGTTCCTGATGAAGTAATAGAAGGTTAAATCAATTCTCCATCCAGCTTTGACTCATCTCGAATATTTTTTGCCTCCTCTGTAAAACAGGTTTTGCCAGATACTTCTGTTGCTGTAGGGGTTTTAACTGCAAGGCAGTGTACTGAGAAGACTAAAATTTCCTTCCATTGTGCGGTTGGTAAACATGATATCCTTTTTAATGAAATTAAAGCTAGGTTATAGCTTTACCACAGCAGGGGTGCTTTCACAATTCCTTCCATAAAACATAGATTAATGCCTCAAAGAGGGATAAATAAGATTATCCAATTATAAATCTCTTGACAGTGATTATCAAATAACATTTGGTTTCACAGAGAGCTTAAGAATTTTTACCATTTTAGAATATCAAATTCCAACACATATGAGATTATATACTCATATATTATTATAAAATGATGCTTAAAATTATTAATTAGAATTAATTTTTGTTCCTGTGGCTGTGTTTTGCTTCACTAACAGAGCTATAGATTTTTGGATAATAAAGAAAATAAGTATTATTCATTTAATTTGTATTTTTAATTATTTTCAGAATGCAAATAAAGATTTAAAATGTTTTAAAAGTAATTACAGGGAAAAAGAACTCTTAATATTGAAAAAAACACAATGCCTCAGATGTTTGCAAAGAAAATTAAAAATGGAACAATAATTTTGATTACTAATACTTCCTTCTTTTGACAGGAGATACTTCTCTATTTACTTGGATTATGTTTGGATTCTATCCTTCTCACAACATTTATCTCTGTGTTATGGTGCTCCCTGCCTTTTCAAATGTTTGCGTTCAGGGGTATTGATGCTACTAAAGAGCATCATATTTCGTAGATCTGCATTTAAAATCACTTCTTTCTCCTGACAAGTTATTTTAAACATCACATTCATGTCTTATGAATTGCACTTTAAAAAATATATATCTACATACCCCATGAAAACTAAACCTATCTGACCCAAGTTTGTTTCTTTGCAAGAAGGGCAATTTTTTCCTGGGGACATTAGCACTAAAGAGGTATGAAAGGGACATTTTCCAAAGCAAACACTATTCTTTACTTTTACTGGGGAGGGGAAAATATCCTATCAAAAAATGTAGAAGAATGATTCTTAAAATGGTTACCTTTACTATGGACATCAGTAATATCAGATCATTTTTCTCAAAATTAAAATTGGAAAACAAGAAGGGTGAGTAAATCACACAACACACATAGATATAACCTCCAGCACTTGTATGTTTTATAATCTTAGATGGCATAAGACCTCTCCTTAATTAATCATTTTTGCACAAGATATACAGCCAAAAAGTTAGAGACAAAGAGTGAAAGAATGATACATGCTAAAATATTCTTTGAAAGGATAAAAAACTATTTCTTTACTATGATGTTTGTCCAAAGAAAACCTAAAGAACAACTGGTAGAAAGAGAAAAGTCTGATGCACTTAAACAATGCGTTCAAAAGGTTTTAGGTAGATCAGCTTATGTTTTGGCTAGTACAACCTGCACTAATAGAAAGAACTGAGGTAAAGTGCATGGTAACCAGCTCTACCTATTCTTTATCAAACAAATAAGATTATATACAGCTAGATTTACTGAATATTACCTTTAGTTAAAATCATCATCTGTCACTAGGTATATGAACAGCATGAATTGAGTTCATACCTTGACTGGACAGAAGACTTGCATTTATTTAGAAGTAGTTGAGAGACCTTCCATTCAAGAAAAAATTTAAACATAGCATCTTCCTATTTTTACCTGAATTAGCATCCCTGGGCATGTATCACAAAAAGGACTGTACAGACATTAGGCAATGAGAAGAGATCGGTAATTCTGGGTTTTCAGCAGCCTCCTTCTAACCTCTTCACAGAATTGTAACAGTATTTAGAAAGATAGTTAAGTGTATGAGTTTTCTATTTAAAATATTCATGCTCTTTGATCACAAATAGGGCAAAAAAATGTCATACAGTTATTATAGAAAAAGTGAGTTGATTAAAAAAGAGTGACCTTTAGAAAACATTTGCAAAAAATGTCCATTGTTTGATGGAAGATAATGCTTCAGGGAGTTACAGGCAGAGTAAAAAATAATTGTACCAAATAAACAAACCCACCCAGTTTAAATAACAAGCTTGGAAAAAAATACTTCTACAAGTCCAAACAAACAAATCAAAACTCACCACCATCAAACAAACAAAAATCCACAAACAAACAAAAATTGGCCAGTTTCTAATATTTCCTGTGCTGTTTTGTTGGATTTTTAAAAAATATTTAAGTACTAAACTCATCTATAGGCTTGCTCTGATGGCTCTGCTCCATCCTACCATACATAGTATCTCCTCTACACCCAGACTAGCATTACTCACATTCTTGGCTGCTGGAATTCAAATACGTCCTTGACAAATGAATTTTGGCTCTCAGGGTGAGAAAGAGTGACAGGTAATTGCTATTTGCTACATCTGATGGGTAATACAGAGTGGGATTGAAGTCCTTTGACGGACCTGAATATAGCTGCTTACGCAGTCTGTACATCAGACAAAGGACATTTCCATTCCAAATAATAATAAAAAAGGGGAGAAGAGAAATGAGATTAGGAGATATGAGGCCAAATGCAGAAGAAAGTGATGCTGTCTGAAAATTTTATTAATTTATATGCAGTGAAGAACAAAAAATGGGACAGAAATCTTTACACTGAATCATAAAAACATCAGAGAGAAGTCCTACTCTTCAAAAAGCATTTTAATTAGCAAATTCATTTGAGTGTTTTCCTTATTAGCACTTACCTTCTCAACACCATCTCTCAAACTCTGCATTTATTCTGACATATTCACACTTTCAAGTAGAAGCCAGGTATATCACGTTTTCTCTCTTTATTTATTTGACACATGCTCCTTCAAGTAGCAGTGCAGAGGTGGAAGGGCCAAATTACCAAAAGATGTTGTTTATAGAACATCTTAATCCCACTATCTAGGAGGTCGGATTTAAAACAAACAAACAAACAAACAAACAAATAAATAAATAAAAAAAGTAACAACAACAAAAATGTATTTAAATATGATAATAGGAAACAGCTGTATTGAGAGGACTGTTCATCACACAGTGATAGAAAAACCTCTATTGAAAGGCACAGGGTTGGGGGTTTTTCCCCTTCTTTTTCTTCCACCAGTGTAAATCAGGACTTTAGTACACCTATTTAGATTTATAGTGAGGTAGATCTACACTTCATAAGTTTACTTATGCCCTAAATTATTACTATTTATGTAGAAAAAGAAATAAAAAGTGTTACTTTTAGCAGGCAATGCAATGAATATATATTCCATTTACCTTTTTTAAGAGATATAGTTATCTATTTAAAATTATGGTAACAAGTACCATGATTACTATTAATATTGTAAGAAGAATTGAAAAGATAGTTAACAAGCAGACATACAAGTTTCCTAAATGGCCATGAGATGTCTTTTCTTTTCTTTTTTTTTAAATATAATTATTACTCCAGTATAATAAATTAAATATTGCTTGAACTTGAAGAGTCTTTATAGAAAGTTTGTTGCACCTACATTTGAGTGAATTTGGAAGAATTTGGCAGAACGGTTTCTTCATCGAATCCTTAGCAGAAGTATTGAGTAAAAGTCGGTTCAGACTGTTCAAGACAATAAAAATCTAGTCAAGATATATTAGTTTTTAGCTTTTCTTCATCCTACTATTATTCTTAGAAATCTGTCATTAAAGTTTACTATCTGGTATATTTGTTCCATTTAACAACATTGTTTTTATTTGCATCATTTTCTTAAAAAGGAAAAAATGAACCATGGCATGGAGTCTTTTTTTTCCCCCTTTTAGATTATATATTAAACTAAATATAAATCAGATATATGAAAGTGTGTAACATACACATAGAGTCAGTATGGATGAGGAGCCATACACCAAGAAGGTGTTTCTTAATAAATATGCTTTGTGATCTTCATAGTGGCTTTTAAGAGAGTTGCTTAAACTATCATCTCAACTCCATATATAGAAACACTGCAGTGTAAATATATATAAATATATATATATATATACATATATATATAGTGTGTATGTATAAAAGGTCCAAGGGGACTGAAGAACAAAAGGGAATGATAAAGCAAGTCAGAATCTGAGTCACCAGTTCAAACCAAGTCCTGTGGATAGTGGTTGAACTGCATAAACATACCAAAACCTTTGTGAACTGAATAAATGACTACAAACAAGTGTTTGGCAAATGTGTGTCTGCATTTAAAATTAAATTTAGCACTTGCTGGTAGACTTCAGAGAATAGCAGCCAAAAACCTATGTAACCTTATAGACTCTAAATGACCTAGGTCAAGAAGCTGGATTATGGGATCACTGCAGAAGCACACTGTTGATCAAGAAAAGTCAAAAGTCTTAACTGTTTTCTGGAAAACGAGAGGGTTTGCATACCTATGTACCTTCACTGGGAAAAAAAATTAATTGCAATCATTAACTAAGTAATTCACAATGGTATTTTGTAAGTATATTTGTTGCGCTGGACAAAGTATTAGCACAGTAAATACATGCATGAAAAGAATAACAAATCTAAATTTGGACCTAAATTTGGAAACTACTTATCCAAATAATTTGCCTGAGTATTTATCACCCATTCTAGAAACTGTTCTAAATTTACTTTGGTCTGAAAGTTGATGGGCAATATAATTCTCTTACCTAAATATACAACTTTTAAACTTAACGTGGGAGACAGCACTTTATTGTGAGTTAGGTACTTGTATACTTTCTTATTTTGAACCTCAGAACTATAAACTTCTTATGAATGTCTCCATAAAGTTTTCTGAGTTGTGATTACAGGTCTGGGCCATTTAGCACAACAGCACAGAGATGGACTTCAGCACCCACAGACCCCAAATCACACTCTGCTGGGACACAGGACAATAAACAAAACTTATATCACACATATGTCAACCAATGCAGTCATTGCCTTAAAAAATATTGACAGCTGAGACATCTACAACAGAAAGATGCCCCTCCAGCCTAGAATTATCTGGTGCACATCAACGAGTCTGATCCTTACAGGAAGACTCTCTTCATCCTCAAAACCAAAGTGATACAGTTGACAGAAGGTGAACCACAGCTGCTCCTAAAGCAATTGGACCAAGTCTCATGATGCAGTAACTTACCTCTCATCTGATGGGGATAAAATGAGCCTCTTTAAAGGATCCATTGCAATATTAGTATTGTAAAACATATAGTGGAGCATTTGAAAACATATGTTTTTGACTTATGCTAAATACAAAGTCCAATAAACAACACGGCAAGGTAGGTTTGTATTTTACTTTGATGTAGAATTTTTCTACCTGGAAGATTTTTCCCCTGCTCAAACCACCAGGCTTGAAGGTTCATCAAGAAAGCAGACTGAAGCTTTCTGCCTCCCAAAACAGCACTGCAGCCTCCAAGTTTGCTACCCAGTGCCTTCAATGAGTTACATTTCTACAAAACAAGTGGACCTTGGTGAAGGTTTCTATCAATACAAAGGAAAATAAGGTTTGAGATTCATTCTTTAATATGCTCCATCTATGACAAGGAGCAATAAAAAAAAGAAGCCAGGAAAAAGTAGTAACAAACATTATATTAGCCTTTAAATCAACTAATTATAAGTCAGAGAAGACATTCAGGAAATGCAACTTTCACAGTGGCATGAAAATAACAATCCCCAAAAATATACCTAAAACTTAAACACTTGAAAGCATAATACATGAGTATATACATTGTAATCTGTGTTTCTTTTTAACTGTAAGGTATGCTTTTGCAAGAACAATGACATTCTGAGGTATACGACTTAAACCTTGCGGAGTCTGCTTCCACGAACCAGTTAGAGCATGGGATTTCCTCAATGTAGACACACACATAGGCTCCAGAGCTGGAAACAGAACCACCTCTTACTGTGCTAGCTACTTACTGTATGGTGTACAGAGGTACAGCCCCTGATACAAAAGGTGTAGAATCAAAAACAATTAAAAAAAAATAAAGAAAAAGAGATGGTAGAGTGTTGGAGCACACACATCCCATTCTTGTGAGCACTGGAGTGTTTTCAGAGGGTGTTTTCTGTTTCAATTAAAAATGAAAATTTACACAACTGTGTAAGTGATGTTCCCGTGCCATAGGAGGAAAGAGGATCATGATAGATGAGGAAAATGAAAGAAAAGAAAGAGGGAGAACTTTGACAGGAATAGAATGAAAGAAACACATATCATTAAGAAGAAACAGAACCTACATGAAGAAGAAGGTGTTCTCCAGGGGTGCAAGAATAAGTGTCCATGAAACAGATTATGAAAATAACAGAAGAAGAAGAGACAAGAAGAGTCTGGTGGGACACAACAGTCTTACCAGGAAAGCTGATATGAGTTCAACACATGTTAATAACATGGTGTTTGAAAAGCCTCCCTTTCAGGTAAAGCAAATTCCCCATACAACTTTGAGAAAGGAAACTGTGGAACCTCACTAACCCCTGAAGCTTATTCTATCTCACTCTCACCCTATCCTCTTGAAATGATATATCTCTTTATTTTACTTTATCTGGATTATGAAATTAGTTGTTAACAATTGTATTCTCTTTCACATATCACTATCTCTGTTTTAGCAGAACTGTTCCTTGCTGTTCTGTGCTTGGTTTTATATCTGCTTTCATAGAGTTCTCTTTGCTTTGCCCATTTCCAAACCTCAGTTTAATAAATTTCCCTAAAAATCTCCTAAAACATTAAAACAATAGCATCAAACACTAATTTTCAACAGAGTTGAGCCAGATAGTAATTGTACGCGTCTGTCAGTAATAAGGAGACATAGCTTTAGGCAAAAAAAATTAACACTGACCTCATTCAAAGAACTTGAAATATCTGAAATAAAGTTGAACTCTGCATACAGTTATATATTTAATAGTATTTGATATGGCCCTAGAGTTAAAAAAAAGTTCAAGACAGGGAACTAGGCTATACTGACATGTCTTCCAGTGCCTTCCTGCGTAACCTGTCTTCCTATGTTTAAAAAATCTGAAAAACTTCAGTAAGTCAGATGCCCCAAAATATTTGTTTAATGAGGAATGTTATTTCCCATATTGCTGAGGTCACTTTTAGGACCATAACTACATATGAAGAAGCCCACATTTCATCAGTAGAAATGATTAGAACATAATTATAACATTATTGTCTGTTTTTCTTAGAACATGAGGAAAACCAGCATTTCCCTGTGTTAGGTAACCTGTCATGTCATAAAATATCTAAGGCTGGCACACTGAAAAGTACGCACTCTTCACTTAGAAGAAGATAAAACATTTGATCTTGTAAAATAATAATAGAGATGTAAGTGTATTTGTAAGACTTGTTTAGAGACCCAGAGACACACTGTCATGAAAGCATGATTTATTTATTTTTTACTTACAACAACAACTTTGTGAGACAAAAGGAGAACAAAGCCATCATGTCAAACAGTGTTTGTAGTCAGACCTTCTGAAAGATTGGAATGGAACTTCCAGCTATTTTTATTTAACCTGAATTTCTGCCAATGCAATTCTTTTACACTTGAATTTTTTTCCATGCAGTCAATTAAGTATTTTGACTTTTTTATAATGAATACTCTGATGTATATGAATGAATATTAATTATGCTGAGAAACCACTATTATTTATGAAAGAAAAAACAGTGAAGACATATAATGGAAGCTCATATATGCATTGAAATATTTCTACCCTGGTCAAGACTTGTACCTCTGGGTGCAAGAAGCACAAAATTTAGTAAATTCGATATGAATGTAACACAAAAAAAAGAAGTAAACCACACACTACAACAAAATAAGGATAAGTACCTGTAACTATTTCCAAAACTATCTTTCTTTTCCAAGAAAACAGTTATAAAAAACATAGCTTTCAAAAATAATTTTCAAGAAGAAGAATACACTGATAGATAGTTAAAACTGTCAGTATCCTTTGAATATTCCCCCAAAACTTCAGGTCTTTTTCTCCTATGTTAATGTTTCTGCAAGAAAGTGAACCAGTATTTCTCACTGGAAGAGCTAATGGAATCAGTAACAAACCGGAGTTAACCAACATTTTCCTGAATTGTTCTTTTTTTTTTAATTTTTTTTTCCTTTGTGGGGGGTGGGCTGGAGTGTGTGGTGGGGTGGGGTGGAGAGATGGAGTGGAGTAGGGCAGAGGCTTAAAAGGTGTATCTCCATATTGAGTAGCTGAGTTTTAATGCAAGATACAGTGCTATGAATTGTATTTTGAACAATAGATGATAACCATTTAATGACAATAAACAGCATTGGCTAAAAAAGAAGTGCAATTAATTCACACTTTCATAAACTGCCTAGGAGTTATACATTTATCTAAGCCATGAAGATTTGAAGTCACTTAACTTTCTATTGATCTTTTCTTCCTATTATGACAGAGTTTTAAACACAATGTGTTAACTTTTGTGGGTAACAGAGAGAACATTGACATGTTTAATACAACAGACCTTAATTTGGTCCTTCACAGTATTAAAAAGTTTGGGCTCTTTACAGGCTCCTTAATTACATCCCTTGACATCATAGCTACCAAATGTGGACTTGACTGAGACTATCCAACTCAGTTCAATTTAGATGTTTCAGGGTGGATATGCCTTAAGTACATAGATAGCTAACTCCTGGCTGTGTAAGAAACCCTGACTCTTTCTTATTACTCATTTAATCTTTCAAGACAGCCTTTCTCATCTGCTCTCTTTTTTCTTTCCAGATAAGGATCTTCAAGCGTCAGTCTATTTCTTTTGATATGCCTCACTTTCTATCACCCCATGAAAAAACACATCCTCTCTCTTCAATCAAACCCTAATCTTCCCTCTAACAACCAATTTGATTTTCTGCCCACTCGTATTGAAACAGCACCCCTACTCACCCTTTTCCATACACACCAGAACTGCTAATCCTGAGAAAGCAACTATCCAAATCCCACCAGCCTCCCAGAGCATACATTCCAGATGCCAGTCACAGTCCTCAGCCTGGAAAGCTGCATACATATTCTCGAGTTACATTTCAAAAATCCCTTTCTATCTCGTTTAAATGCCATGGGACTTTTAAACTCTGCGTCTACGAGTTCCTGCTGGCAAAGGAATGACTCTCCTTCTTCAGAATTAAGTTTCACCACAATATACTTTTGCTTTCCAGCCGCTGTGATTCCTCAAATACACGTACAAAGCGGGGAAGTGTGCTTGCCTTTCCTCCTGCCTTCTCACATCCCTGCATGCTTTTAACCGTTGGTTTGGTGTGGAGTTTTTTGGCTTTTTTTTTTTTTTTTTTTTTTTATCCTGCAAGCTTCGGAGGACTACCTGCTCGGAAATAGCTGCAGCCATTCATAAGATGCTGCTTAAAACTCGAATCCCTCCAGAGAGGCGTTCCATGCTGGGACACTCGCCTCTGCCCCCAGCCCTCTCCTGCCGGGCGGCACGGGCTCCCTTGCTGCAGTGCAGGCTGGCAATTCACTCCGCTCGAACTTTCAATGCAGAAATTCGGCATGATGCAGTCAGACAGACAAAGCAGCACTTACCTTAATTGAAATCTTTTCTCTGGTAATGCTGGAGCATCAGTCCAATCAGCAGTGATCTGAGGGGGAATCCTAAGTTTCAATCAACACCCTCCGGGTAGCTGCATGCTGCGCTGCCTTTTTTTCGTTGAACTCCTCACTGTCTAGAGGAGAGAGAAGAGAGATCAGCTGAAATCCTCAGAGGCTCCTAGGGAGTGAGAGAAGAGGCACCAAAGCAATGTTTCTTAACAGGAGATTCTCGGCAAGCGTGCTCAGGTCTGGAAGATCCTGTAACTGCTGTGATAGGCTCCTGTCATGTCCCCTGAGCCGTGAGATGATCATTGACCTGATTAGCTCTGAACACTCCCTACATGCAGAGAAAGCGCTGAGAGGATTGGCGGGTCGCGAGGGAATTGGGAAAGGCACCAGGGCCGCTTGGGAATCTTCATTCTTCCAGACTAATGGATGTGCTGCAGCTGAGGCTGTAATTTGTGAGGAGGTTATGCACAATGTTAACCATCTGAGGACTTAAACAAATGTGCTTTTGCATGCTGTTTCTCAAGGTGCACCAGCATTCAACGGAGGGTAAAGCTGAGTAATTAGAGGCTGATGTAGCCGTTTTGTCATACAAGGCTCACTGTATAAGATATTCTGTAAGCTGAGAGATAAAGTGGATTCATACATTTGTCTCTGACCCTGGAGACAATAACAGTTAATGGGTAGAATAAGTGAAATTAGCATGGTGGGCTCATGTTGGCCCCCAGATGGCAATCAATCACCATGGAAAGAAAAAGAGGAGAACAACAAAACCCAAACAGACTATAATTATTTAACTAGTGTATGTATGTGGCAATTAAATACAATGTAGAGAAAGAATGTCAAAGTAGTACAGAAAGGACTCTTCAACATGGAGATAAAATCAGTAGCAAAGCACAGCAACACAGCAACACAAGTTCTTCCCTCTTTTACAGCAGAGGGGACCGACAAGGTTTAAGAATTTACCAACAAGGTTTAAGAATTTAAAGAATCTAGCTTGCCTTTCACTTATACTGGTACAAATAAATCTATTAAAGGTGACAGTTTAAATTTAGATGAGAAAAAAAAACAGAGTGAAAGAAGAGCGAGGTGTATTAATTATTTTTGTTTCAAGGGTATTAGAGAAACTAGACTTTTGTGTACCAAGTATTCAGGCTTACATGGTCAAAGTATGTCACCTTTTATGAATGTCCTCATCTGATTTTCCTGTTCTTGGATGACAATATGGCACTAGTCAGTTAATTCAATTATCCATTCAGATTTATCTATGGAAATTCTAACATATTTAGAAATGGTGATCTGAAGCACCTATATAAAAGCGAAAATGAATATTTTGGTAGCAACTAAAGAAGAAGATTTGGAACCTACAGTAGAATTGTTAGTTCATATGTAGTTATCATAAGTTGCTCTATGAATGCTGAAACAAAGCTAATCTTAAATATATACTGGAATTCTTAATCACTTTATTTATTTTTGGTCAGGTTTTATACACCTTTCAGGTAAATTTATGTAATTGTATTTTCGTAGGATAAGCAGTCAAGAAAGAAAAATTTAACTTATTAAGCAAATGGCAAAGAAAATAGATTACATATTTACTTTCTGAAGGCATTCAGTTCAGAAATCTCGTTATTACAGAGAAAAGAGTATCATGTGATTCAGATCACTCAGAAGTAACCATGAAGGTTTGAAACTCCAATTTATTTAGCAAGACAGAAGACAATGATTTCTCACCCTAACTGTAATGCCTGAGAAACAATAATCTAAGTACAATAATTCTAAGTGCCTCCTGTTCACACTACACAAGCAGTAGTAAGAGATCAATCTTTCTCCCCTAGTGGTGGTAGCCGTATAATTTTCAGTATCCTCCTCTGGAATTGCCTCTCCCACAGATCAAAATCTCCTCCATGTACAAAATCTGGATAAAAAGATTGTCTTTAGCAATATTTCATATTCAGACAGCAAAATTTTTAGAACTCAAGTTACCTTTTAGTGTGATTTATTGAATATCTATCAGCCAGGGATTCACATATGCTCTGGGACTAATGGTAACAAACTAATAATTAATCAAATAATTAATTAAATTAGATGGTTTTTACACACATTAATATGAAGCATATACACATTCTTGATCTTGACTAAAGGGTTTCATGTATCAAGACTACAGTGATTTGCTGCTACAACCCTCACTGAAAGAGAGGCTCCTTTCCTTGCCCATACATTTGTACCAGGTTATGGGTGGCTAGTCATCCCAACACTTACAATTTCAGATGTTCTGTCATGGCATCCCTTGTGAAACATGTAATCCACAGTCACCCAGTGTATCATTTCTGATTTCAAATACAAGGAAAGAAATTAAATATGAAAAAGACCTTATTAAGACTATTTATTTGCCATTCTTGTAAGCTTCCAATTTCAGCTCTCTTGCTGTTTTATTTAGTTGATCCTAACTCTCACCAACCCCGGAATTTTCAACACTTCTATTAAACTGGTGTTCTACAGCCTATGAGATCTCCATATCAGGAATACTTTTCCTGTTACTACCCCCTTTTCAAATATATTTCAGTAATTTTATCCTAAATATATCACTCTAATAATATAAAAGGTAATCTTTCACACTTAATGTTCTGATTTTCTTTTAAGGTTTAAAAGTCAACATTCATTAGAAGTTCATATAATGTGACTGAATTATTTTAATCATTTCTCACCACAAGTCTGTAAAAGAAAACAGCAGATCCAGAAGAGGGACTGAGGCAAGAAGGAAAAAAATTTGAAGTGACATCATGATTTAAGTTTGTGCAGAAACAGCTGGGACTTACTGTACTATTAGACAACTGTGTAAGACACTGGCATTTTAAATTTAGTGTTAACAAAAGGAAACAATAATTTGAATCACTAATACATCTTGTTGCAGTCTAAATAACTGAAGCAAAGTCTGTTGCCTTGGGTCCTGTTCCCAACCCTAAACATAACTTAAAATTTAGAATGCAATTCCTATCAGTCATCTCAATAAATGGACAAAAGTTTGTTTCGTGCAAGGAGATCAGTAAAGTAATGTCTTCAATAGGACATCATATAATTACTTATATGCATAAAAATAATTAGAGACTGTCTGGCACATAATTCTTATACAAAGGGGGCAATGTATTAAACCAGTAACCTTTTGAATTCATTACCCCAAGCCATGGCTACAGCAAAGAATTAGTATGTACACGTGATAGTATTTTAAAATCATAACAGAATTTAAAATGAATACACAAGAAAAATTTCTTTGTTCAGTATTGTCCCTCAATGAGAAGTAAAAACATGACCTCATGGATAAGATACTAATCACGGGGAAAAAAAATCCCTAACTAACATAATTGCATAATCCATTGTATTTTTACTGTCAATTTTATTAGTTACTGATGTTTCACTGAAATAATTTTTTAAAAGATAAATAGCATTTTTAGAAAGAACTTTATTTCCTTAACTGGTCATTTGAATAGACCGAATGCCAAAATAAATGCAGAAAACTACAGTAGTGTAAGTTTCTTAATATTCTCATAAAGATCTTTGTTTCACAGACACTGCGGCACAATACTTCACCAGGCATCTATGTAGATTCAATACAGAATAAAAGGTCATAGATGAACGGTAAGAAAAGTGGTAGATTCACCTATATGCCTATATAGTCACAATTTTCTGCTGGCCTAAATCATACATACAGTAAGTTACATAAGCTCTGTTGATGCTCAGGAACAGAAAGAACTAGAAGCGGATTGCATCTACACCCATACTTCAATATACAGAATTATTCTTTTTCTACGGTTAAAGAGATCTTTTGGTGTTAAAAAGATACTAGACAAGACGTACTGAGAGTGCCAATTTGCTCAATAATTTCTTCTTTTCTAATAAACAATTAACAAAAAAAGGTATTTTTTTGCTTCATTTTAGCTGGAAAAACAGTAATTAGAATTAAGATGTGTGAATACTGTAGGATAGCTGCAAAGCCATGAAAATAAAAGACTTCATAGAAGAGATGGAGTAAAGCCATATTTATCTTTCATCTCTCCAGATAAAACCTCACAAATAATAAACCATTTCAAGATATTAAAAATGCTTTGGGAAAAAACAAACAAACACAACAAACAAACAAACAAACAAACAAAACCCCCAAACCAACATTTGGACTATTTGAACTTTCACAACCATCGTATTTTCTGTATTTTGACAACTATTTTTTCCTATGGCATCCGTGATTGAGGATAGTTAACTCTTAGTAGTACTTGACAATTCTCATGCACTTTAGCGCTGAAATTTTACTCTCATCTTCATTAATTTCAAAAGCACAAACTGAGCAGATGCAAGTCTGAATTCCCATCTGGCTTACATCAGCATAGCTGCATCGATTTAAGAGGAACTGTACAGCAGATTTATTATTAGTGAGATCTCATGTAAAAGCAACGCAATTTGTCATCAATGAATACCAGAGGGAATCTCAAGATCAACCTTATTTCCAAACTTTCTGGCCACAGTGAATACAAACAACACAGGAAACTTCTTTGAATCTAGAGTTTAATCTTGAACATTTAATCTTGAACATTCAGTGCTTTAGTTCAGCACCTTATTCAACAAGTTCTTGATGTTAAGGTAAAGATGTGATCTGAATGGAAGCAGACAGCTGAATCCCAGTCATACTCAGTGGAAAACTGCTGACTTCATCAGACTTCCCCTTTTGGTACCTTTAGGGGCTCAGACAAAACCTAAGTGTTTTCTCTTATCTGATCACTGTTCTCACTCCCAGTTTAGCAATAATAATAAGTAGCATTCTTTTTACTTAGGCCAGACTTCCAAATATAAGGAAAGTAGCACAGCCTACTGTTGTTAGACATTTCTGGTTATGTCATGCAAAGTGCAGTTTGAATTTCACTGTACACTTTTACTAAGCTAGCCTTGTATAGTGAGACATTTCAATGTTAGTGATCTCTGTTTCCTTGAAGGAATTCCTGTAATGTTTGAGATATTTAGGAGGCACAAGTAACCCTGGATTCAAGTAAACGTCCACCTGGATTTAAGTAAAGATCCACAAAATGCCTAAACAAATGAAAGTTTTGGCATCCTAATGCCAGAGTAGAATGGTTCCAAACACATAATGACAGCAGGAAAGCATGTGGTGATTAAATACTCTACAGTTCAGTCCTGGAAGCTGGACAACGATTTGTGTATTATGTGTGCTTGCAATACTGTTTAATCAGATATATATTATAAAGGCACTTTATTTAAGACATGGAATCCAGATTCTGTTCAGTCTGTTTGGTATGTCTTTCTGTATGAATTGAGAACCTCAGGACTATTACAATGCACTCTATAGGACAAAGGAAACTTTGTATTTGAATGTATTTTTTTTCTGCTGAAAATTTCTGTCAGCAATACACTTATACGGTTCAGCTGGAAAAGTTAAACAGCTGTAACCAAGGGCATGTTTTTGCAGCAAAGTGTGATGTGCAGTTTCTGATTTGATTCTCCTTTTTGCTGGAGGCTATAGACCTCCTTTAGGCATAACAGTAAAAATAGGAGCACCTTGCAAGTTGAACCACAGGAGCAGTATGGGAGACAGAATGACTCAGGGACATCCTTTCTCAAGTACAGTTCCTCCCTCATATTCTTCTTTTTCAGGTGAAGGGAACAGTGTGATTTGTGATATGATCTGTCTCAGCAGCAATTTACAAGTTCCCAGTAAAATCTCTCTGCTCACTCCCTTTTGCCATCAACTTGTTTTAGCATGCAGGGACAGGGGAGAGAGGATAGTGCAGAAAGTCATGTGCAGGGATGCAGTGTACTCCTTGTAACCACATAAATATCTTACACCCATCCATTAGCTTCCATGTTTCTGTCTCTGTGCATAAGGAGGGGTTGCTTGTCCCCTCGAAGGAGACAAAACTGAACTGCAATTTAGTCTTGGGATTCTCCCTGGCGTTTTTATAGCTGAAGCCTGTCTGCTACTTACTCAGACTAACACTATAAATCTCACACACTTTAAGGGCCACATTTTCAGTGTCATAAAACATCATATCTGTCCATTTTTCAGGGGAACCACAGGGCTTTTATAATACCTGGAGAAAATCAGATCTTAGGAAGTGACAACATCTCTGCCTAAAATTGTTCAGATGTTATTGGTTTCTAGAACAGCTTAGAAAAATATGGTAACAAATATAAACATTAACTAAAATGAACTTTCCAGCAATCCTAGCTTGCATCTCTCTGCCTAGATTTTAGTCTTCTAACTATGGGGAATTTGGTTTTGGTGGGGTTTTTTTGTG
>JAWWES010000081.1:73807867-73845590 GCA_035583135.1 Lophotriccus pileatus | reverse complement strand
GTCCAAAATGAGAAAACGTAAAGCAAAACCCTAAACCACAAACAGTGAAGCCTCAAAAATTTTCTACTTATATGAAAACTTCCCTTTTGGGATGCAACTAGAAGTCTCAGTGTCACACTGAAAACAAAACTTATCCAATAAGAAGAGTATTATTTTATTTTATTTGTAATGCCAGCCAGCCTTACTATTCATTTTATGAAAATTATGGATCATGTGAACTTCCTCAACAAAGTACAGTCTTATTTTTATTCTGATTCTAAATTGATAAAAGTTTCAAAGTAACCATTTAAATTCTTGCCCATCATGCTTCTGAAAAAAACTTACAACAGTATGAGGAAAGCATTACAAGGATGTTCATATGTAGAGATGAAGGTATTATCACTATGATCAATTGGATTTGACAAAACACCAGATGTAGGATTACCTTTGATATTTCAGAGCTTCTTAAAAGGATTCAATAAAAAGACATATTAGGCTAACAGAGCTATGTAAAAGCAGAGGATAAAAGCAAACCCCTAAATAAATACAGTAGTTCCTTTTGCTTTAATAAGCTTTTATCCTAAAAGTATTTGCAAAGTCTAGAGGATGAAGTACTCAAGCACTGATGAGAATTTGAAGAAAATGTGCAAGTCTGAAAATTGAGTACTAAGGATAACAGCCCTTGCACAATCTCAGCTTTAGGTATAAAGGTGTGCAGTCCTGGATATTTGCCATGAACAAAAATCAAATGAAGACTACTTCACAACCCCAAAAAGGAAAAGACAGGTAGATTTGCAAACAGACTAAGTTCAAATAACAAAGTGGGAGAAGAATAAATCGTGACATGCAGATAACGTAATCAGCTGTGGATTTTTTTTGAGATTTTTCACCTCTGATAATAGAAGAAATGAGTCTATACATCCTGTGCAAGTATCTGTTTCCCTCCTTGGTCTTTCAGGATTCTCACAAGTTTTATTACCTCTTTTTATGTCTTACAAAACCGTCTACATGCCCACGGAAGATCAGAAGTCTAGATGAGGAATATGGAGTGTGGCTATCTAACAAGTGAACTCATACAGGAAGTTTATGGAAGCTGATACGTTATATTGTGTATCTGGATAAAAGAAGAATACAACCGCATTCAATTCAAGACAGCAATTGAACAGATGGATGCATCCATGATAAGAAAAAAAGCAAAGTTCAGAGATTTTTAGAAGTTCAAATAGATGTAAAGTTCACATAGATTGCACTCTTTGCTTTACCCCAGCTCATGGAAAGTATCAGAGTAGCATTAGTAGAGCCTCAGCAAAGAGACTACTCTGAAGCCAAAGATCACATTGATCGTACAATGCAAGATATATGGCAACACTTACAGTACAAACAGTCCATGTAAAGCTACCTTAGCTATCTAGTAAATCCATTCATGAGAACTTAGTAGTCCACAAAGTGACCCACTGCATTTCTGCATATAACTACCTTAGACATGGATCTTTATTTTTGGCTAAATTCAGGCAAAGTATGATCTACTTTGCTTTCAGACTGATTTGTGAAGTCCAGCATTAGCAGTCTCATCATAATCTAGGTCTCTACAGGCAGAAAAGATGGAGCTCCATGCACCTGTCTCAGGGTTGCTACATTCAAAGTAGTGTTTTTGGAAAAAGGACTTCCTACATATAGGGATCTTAACTAACACATATTAATCTAGTTACAGTTACACTAATCCAAATTAATACAGACAAACACCACTTTAAACTCTGCCTACATTTTCTTTTTATCTACGTGCATATTTTCTTATGTTTTTAAATTCAGTCAAGGCTACTGACTTAGAGAGAAAAGTATCTTAGCTTTCGTTTTTCCCATATTGAGATATGATAATAAAAGAAACCAAATCAAAACAAAATCCAAACAGATCAAAGCTGTGTATTACACAATTAACAATACCCACAGGACTGAAATAGATTCATCCTTCTGTTCTACCTATGAGGAAAAAAAAAACAAAACAAAACAAGTAAAACACAAAAACCCACAAACCCCACAAAAAACTTACAGCCAAGCCTGCTATGTTTGTTAACTCAACCAAAACATCTACTTCCAGAGGAGTTTCTGGTGATATTCCAGCTAATTAGCAGCATTGTTGCTTTCACAATACATTTTGCACAATTGGTAGTATCTTTTATGAAAGATTTTACTACTAGGTAAGAACATCGTACTTTGTGTGCTTAAGAAACTGTTAAGTGATTAAATAGCCTTGTTCCTCACTCCTGGGTTTCATCTCTTTTTTAGAACAAACACATAAAACTTGATATTTTAACTTTTAAAAAATAAAGCACTTGTACCTAAATTTTTACCAGTCTCTTTTTCTTCTTTTCTTTCAAATTAAAGGTTTATTTGAATGCATCAGTTGCAATCATCCCTTACAGGTTTACATTCTGGCCTATGCAGTTAGTTCTACCTTGCTTCACTGGCAGTTAATTAAATATAGAGAACACTTAGACAATATGTTTTAAAGCTTTTTACCTCTTTATATTTTTCCCCTTCTTTGGCTGTGCTGTACTTCTCTCTCCTCTTTGGATGTCAGTTTTCCCAGAGGAAGCTTGGAGAGTTACTTTGCGGGAATCCTTGTGCCATAAGGCCAGCCCCAGGGCTCTGGTTCCCAGTGCATGACCCCTTTACTCATCTCAGCCCTGAGACCTCCTGTAGCAGCAGAGCAGGCATCTAGTGTGGGGTCAAGATAGAGGGATAATTTGCTCTTTTACACTTCCTTGTTTCCCCTACAGGTGTACCTGGCCTTCCACCCTTTCCAGCAGTTCACAGAAAATCCTGCCATGAAGACCAAACACCTGGACTCAATCAGGTCACGAAAAAAAAGAACAGAAAATAGAGACCTCTGATCTTGTCAGACTTTGACCAGAGACTGGTCACCTGCAGAGAGACATTTGCAGAGGGTAGCTCACCATATTACTGTGCCTGGAATCACCAAGGGGTTTGCCCACCTTTTTCACCGGTGGTTATCTTCAAAAGCCTGTCATGGGCATAAAGGACCCTGTTGCGCCTGTGGTACTCCTAACAAAGCACTGCTGGTGCAGCTGACAGGCTCATGGTTTTCATAGTCCATATTCTCAAATACAAAACCTCCTTAATAATGATACAGTAGAAATTGCTGTAAAACTCACATCCTTCCTACCCCATACTATTCTCTGTCCTTCCACAGCTCCTGGGTGCCTGCACACAGGATGAGTCCGGCTGCCCCAGAGGCTCAGAACGTACATACACAGAAGGGCGGGGGATTGCAGGGGCTTTACAGCAAATTGCCATGTTGATAAAAGGGGGTTTCTTCCTCCTCAGACTTTGGTCCACTTCAGTTGATTCCCATACGGCTCATCACAGCCCACACCACAGATGGCACCGCACAGGACTGAGATAGTCACGCAGCTGCAGACAAGGGGTCAGCCAATGCCACCCAGGCCAGTGACAGGCCCCAAGAGGCTTCTGCTGGTGATGGCAAAATCCCATTTATCCAGTGTCAGGGTCACTCTGTCTTGGCAAGCTGGCAGTGAGGTGCAGAGAGGGAAATGAGAGAGAACAATGACAGCAGTTGTCGGGTTAGTGTACAAAGAATGAAAAAATAAAAATCTTTGCTAAATGTCAGCAATTGCATTTTTCTTATTGTAACACGCTTGACCTTCTTTGGAGATCTTTAAGACTATGAAAATTTGGTAACGTGTTATGAAATACACTGGAATTAATAATTGCTTTACTGTGTTAATGTTCCAGCATTCTGCATCTCAGAATGTTTTTTAATGACAAAAAAAATTGCAGTATTTTGTGTGCCAAAATCCTATGAAGACATAGTCCCCTCACGTGAAAGGTGGCCCATGGACTAGAGTCTTTTTTTTCCCAACTTTTCCACCCATTTATTTTAGAGAAGATGGGGAGGGATGAATTTATTTTTTTTTTCTGCTTTAGACAGAAGTCTAAGTCATTCACTTCCTTCTCAGCATTGTGGAAACATAGTACATCATGTCTAGAAACTTAGCTCTACACAAAATAAAGGATGCTTTCTCATAAAGCCTGTCTGGCCATCAGTCTACACTGAGGGTGAAGACCCACAGATGTTGAATACCCCCAGGTCAACAGGAAAAAGAGGAACCTTAAGGTCCTATCATTTGTATGTATTTTATATCATTATCCACTTTAGAGAGGAGGACAAAAGAACTGAAATAAAAACAGGGTTCAACATACAAAGCTTAAGACAATTTATTAAACAGAGCTCTGTGGAACATGGAATCTTGCTCAGGATCCAGTCATTTGCTTTTCTGGTGTTAAATAATTTTCCATTGGCTCTTAGAAAAATTGTAGACTGCTGCTTAAATACATCTCTTGATCAGTTTTTAATAATTTGCTTCTTGTGATCCATGTTAATTTCTATTACTATGACCTCCTAAAAAAGCTCACTTTTTTAAAAAGAAGCTCCTTTGAAAGTTCTCATTCTGAGAACAAGCAGCACATATGTAATTTCAATGAATATATCTATTTCCTGTCTCAATTTATTTTGACAATATACAAACAACAGTAAATAATTCTGTTCCTGTTTTTCCTAGATTAAAAATAATAAAACACTAATCATCTGAGGAGAACCTTTAATGTTGAATTAAATATTAAAATTTTTACTGTTTTTTCCTCTGAACTTGTGACTACCTTGGTTACTTCAAAGAATGTTATCTAGCAAAAAGGTCAACAAATAAGCTGTTACAGAAGTAGAACACGGACATCAGAGTCCAGTTTTAGTTAACAACACGCCAGCCCACATGTGTTCACATCCCAGAGATTTGTTGCTATAACTCAGGTTTGATTAATGAATTACGAATATTTTACTATGCTATGCAAGAGCAGCACAAATTCTCTCAGTTAATAAAGTAAGAACTGCCTCAGACACATCACTGAACTATCATTTCATAGAAAACTCCTTTTAGAGATTAATGAAAGAAATTGAGCTGAAAGTGTAGCTTTTATGGAAACCTTGCATTTCAAAAGGAACTAAATGTTCATGAAAGCACTTTAAAGAAGTGTTCACTTTTTGTGAGCAAATAAACCAGTTTAAATAAGAAAGGCTGTCATTTGTACTGCAAATTATTTTACAGTATTGAATGATTTCTATTTTAGAATATTTTTTTTAACTGAGCTAGCTCTGTTGTTTCTGGAATTGGGCAAGAAGGCATGTTTAAATGCTGCAAGTTAATACACAGATTTCTTAAAAAAATATTAATCCCATTTCAAATTAGAAATACAAATACAATGAATGTTAGGACACGAAATGCCATTACTTCAGTATATTTTTTAAAGAAAACACTACTGTGAAGCATTATGGGTTGAATAACACATAGTGAGATCAGAAACAAAGCATATATGGAAATAATCTCTAAAATATGAGTTAGAAAGTTAAATAAAATAAAAATTCATTGATTACTGCAATCTGCTGTAGTGCTTTATACAGCCTCAGTAATTAACACATAGCATATTTAGATTGGTTATATCAGACACTGGTGATCCTGGTTAAGTGGTTGCTATCCCACTGCTTGGTATCACTCTTTGAATTCTAGTGGTTTTATTATTTACCTTATCGCTCTTCATCTCACTTCATGAAATGATCTAACATAAGGAGAAAAAACAAAGCAAAATGCAGAATATCCTTTGTGCTGAGCGACAGATGAATTTGTGCAAATAATACAAATCTGTTTCAGCTAACAAGGTAATTAGAGTCTATTCAAAGCTATCATAGAAAAAAAACTCTTTTACAGTCAATCAATTTTCTGACCATAACTTCCCCTCAGGGTTCAAAGAGAGTTTTTCATTTTCCTTTTTTGCTTTTGGTTAATCAATAAAGATATAATACTAAAGAGAAAATGCATCTTTGAGAGGTTTGCACATGGCTTCTGGCTTAAATGGAAAAAATACCCTTTTTAACAACATCAATTCAGAGTTTAAATTAATGTTTATATATTAAAATACTTTATAGATATTTTTTTACAGACTGCCTAATCTGTGTGTTAAGATTAAACCAAATTCACTATTTCTAATTTTCATGCATGCTGCTGACTATCATATATTCTTCTCTGGACCTTTTTAAATAGGAATATAGCCTGAGGAACTAATCGTCCTCTAAGCCTTTCAAATAAGGCTGTTCGTGTGGATGACTTGCTTTGAAGGGAAATTTTTTTCTGCACATTGATGTGTGTTGGTTAGTGTTAGATGGTGAAAGGATGGAAAAGAGCTGAGTTGCAGAGCAGAACACCATGCTATGTATGTGGAATTTATTTCGCCGGGGAAATGGATAGCTGCAATTATTCACATGTCAGTGTTTCAAGATAAATTATATTATTTGTATACTTCAAACAAGATTTGTCTCTTTACTAGTATATTTAAAAAGCCTGGTTTAGCTCTTCACTGTTTAATTCTTCATGTTTCATTCCAACTCCATACACCAACCAGATGGATATAAAATGTCATTCATTCTATAGTCAGTCAAGCTTCTTCAACTAGAAATATAAAATTTAAAGTACCCATGAACCATGAATTCTTTTGTAATAATATGTAAACATCCTATCATCTACTCTGGCAACTGACAGAAAATGCTTGACATTAAACTGAAACATTAAAATTATGCTAGAATGGGCTTTCTTAAAAATCTGGTAACAAATAGGCTTTGAATTATGTACTTAAATCAGCCTAATTTATTTTTTTCTGATACTTTTATACTTTTTTCAAACACAACATCATATTTGATACACATTCTTGTTTCAAAAATAATTAGCTTTAATTATTTTCTATTAAATTAACTACTGGAATCTAAATCAATGCTAATTTTATACTTCCTGCATGTAGATGTGACTTTTGCATTGTATCCTAATAAGGTCAATTTCTGAGCTCAAATTCTGAGCAACAGAATCAAAGCATAAGAAATAATCTATGCATTCACACACACAAACAAAACATATTCTTAGCAGAACCTCAGGTCCTCCTGGTTTCCACAGAATCTTACTACATCTTCCATTTGATTTTTTTCACTGGGGATTATTCCCACTTAGCACAGGCATCCATGCCACAGTAATTTAAGCAAAACTAATTTACCAGTGAGAAATTAGGTTAGATAGTTATTAGGTCCAGATAAACATAGCACCAAATTATCACATACTTTCTTAAGATGTTCCTAAAAATTTCAATAATTAGTAAAAAGGCTGAACTGCTTCCTGTCTTTTTGTATAGATCAAACTTAAGTTTACTCTGAAAAGTCCTTCAAGGCTCAACATGTCTTGGCAACCAAGTAGCTCCCCCAAACTAGGAACCCTGAGCAGACAGGGTAAGGAGATGCTGAAGACAATATTATTCTTACCTATCATTTTCATTACTTGTATGCAGACACATCTCCTTGCTTTCTTAAGCTTAAACAAAATCAATACATCATGGCACGCAGTTCAGTAAAATAGAACTTGGCAAGGAAAAGAATCGGTTGCGAGATCTGAAACGACTCAGAACAGTTCTCACCATTCGCAATATTCTCTCAGATCACTTAGACTGAGATTAGAAAGTAGATTCAAACACTTCACATGCTTTAGGTTTTACCCAGAATATCTCTGGGTAAAATATCACTATTTTATCTGTGAATAACCAAGCTGATGTTTGATTGGTCATTAAGTGATGACCCAGCCAACCTGTATTATACAGCAGAGAAACAAAATGGACATGATCCTGGTCTCTCACATAAGGATGATCTGGATTGCCAGGGATTGCCAGCCATTGACTGATGAACTAAAATGTAGTTCAGACAACTTCTTTTCTCATGACACGGTAAATTTTAGTCTTTATCCTTGTTTGACTCAGAGGCAGCTTCCCTTGCAAGATGAAGTTTTACCAGAATTTAGTTAGTATATTTACACAGAATTTTGGAGATTGAACAGATAAGAAATGAAAGATTACCTAATTTCCAAAATGTATTTTCTAAAATATGTTTAATATCTGCTAACATTAATGTTTTAAATTGCATTTAAAGAAGGCATTTTGTTTGTCTGAAATCTGCCTTTGTAGCACAGCTCTTTTTGATATATTTAAAATAGGAAACATTTGCTGAAATGAAACAAAAAACTTTTGATATTACTTTCTAAAAAGAGAAAAGGAGAGAGAGATAAAAGAATGAAACAGAATCGGAGGGATTTTCACCAGAGACAAGGTAAGAGTACTCAGTTAGGATGAAGCAAATATCAGCATCAGATCTCTTAATCTGTTGGTCTTTCACATGCTTTGGAACATCTTGGGGTCAGGATCTCCCAGTTGCCCCCACTGACACTGTTTAAATAATTATATTCATATAGCAAACAATTTTTGAGTAATTTAAAATTTGATGAGCCATTATAAAAATGTCTATTTTTAAAAGCATATCATTATATTTAATAACAATTGATATGAGAAACTGATATTACATAATTATGTCCAATAACAATTGTAAAGAGAATCTGATTTTGCATCTCCTAGAGAGTAGGAGAGTGATGTTTTATTTTTGATCAAAACACTGCAACCTGGATTTCAGAAAATTCTCAAAGTAGGTAAGCTGGCATAAAAAGAATTTTGCTTTGATAAAAAAACATATTTTCCAAGAATAAACATAAGGCAAATTTGACAAATGTATAGTTATTAACAAAACAAAACAACAACCCACCCCCCCCCCAAAAAAAAAAAAGGGAGAGACTGATTCAGTGAATATTTATAAACTTCTATGTTAGATGTTTTAGTACATAAAAGTAGGAACCCATGCTTCAGAAACAGTTGCAGTGTTTGATACTTTCATAAGTATTGATAATACTTCAGGATTACTCAATTGAATGTGATGGATAAACATAAAAGAAGTATTTTAATGTAACGTGTCTAAAAAGCTTTCACTCTGAAGTAATGCATGGGTATCCATCTCCTTCTTCATGATTTCCAGAGTACACATTTTTAAAATAATTTATCATAGATGCAGGAAAAATAAATATTAAACATGTCATCATAAAATAAAGTCGACTCGAGCAGCATTAAACTAGGTAAAAGGCTTCTGATAAAATTTAACAGATGAACATTTTGGTATGATTTCTGAAACATCAGAGTGGGGAAGAATATGCATTAACTAAAATCTTCTGAGAAGTAGCATCATAATAAATGTTTATAATTAGGACTATTGTTTTGCAATGAAAGAACTGATATGATCAATTTCATTTTACCAGTGGAAAGATTGTATGATATAAGAATTGACTTTTACAGAAGGTTGGTTGGGTTTTACCTGAATGCTTGAACCTTCCTGCATTCAGGTATCAGACTTGAATACACAAAGGAGTCTTTTTTCACTCTCTCATGTGTGATTTCTATTACTTTGAGGATAGCTCTCTGCACTAACAAAACTAGTGCAGAATATCTACACAAGTACTAACAACTAAACTCAAGAGCTAAAACTGAATTCCAGCTTTGTAAGATAAAGTTGTATAGCATATACTGGAAGAGGGGGGAGGAGGAAAAGAACACTATGTTTTGGGATGCAGTATTTGCTGTCCACTTTGAACATTGACCTAAAAATAGAGTTTGGAATTATATTCTTAGTGAGAGTTCCTGTGGAAGTCAAAGAAAGCACCTCAATGCAGTTTGGATAGGAATAATAAGCTTCTCATTTAACTAAAATGGAAAAAAATATATTTAATTAATTTTTCCCCAATCAAAATAATTTTCATTAAGATCATTATACTCCTGTGAAAATTATAAGAAATAAAA
Source organism: Lophotriccus pileatus (assembly GCA_035583135.1). Lineage (NCBI taxonomy): Eukaryota > Metazoa > Chordata > Aves > Passeriformes > Tyrannidae > Lophotriccus > Lophotriccus pileatus. Next base: position 73,835,819 of record JAWWES010000081.1, on the reverse strand, counting down.
TGTCCAAGATTTCTGAGTGATTATTCACATGCAACTGATGGACCTGCAGAGAAGAGGGACAGTACCTCAAACAGAGTAAATTCTTCTACTTTTATATTACAAAGACAAAATTTTGACAAAATTTCACTTGGCACTATAAAACATACAAATTGTCTTCACTCTGAGCAAGGCCTTTTTTGTCCTGCAATACTAGCTTCCCAAAAACAAGCAGTTCATATAGAATTGACTGATATTATAACAAACCTAGGCTGGAGCATTTTCCTCAGCATTCTAGGGAGCTGCTTGGCTTCAAAGCAGGATGAATAAGGCCCTGAGTGCTCCAGCAGCTGAATTTTCTGCCATTAATCCCCATTAGATTTGCACTGAAGAGCAAGTCAAACAATATGCTGCTTGAGGTGACAGAACATACCAAACTGCCTCAAGCAGAGAATTCAGTGGAGCTGATGATACTATAAGATTGCACTTAAATGTTGTAGGATGCTCACTTCCCAGACCAATGGGACCTTAAATCCGTGATTTAAAAAAATTGTTACCTTACTATGTTATCAGCACAGGGTATTATAAAGTAAGAACAGTTCTCTACCTAACATTTTATGGTCACTAAGTACAGGAAAAGCTCAAGTATTCCCCTTGTGTTCTGCACCATAAGGTCAATAACAAGGCCAGAAGACCATGGAAACAAAAATGTAAAGGAAATTATTCAAGAGAAAGAATGCATGCAGATGAGAAGGTGTGAAGGAGGATAAGAAAACAGTTTTGCTGAATTGCTATGAGACACCACAAAAATAAGGGCAAGATGTAGGAGTAGAATTTGTTATTGTCTAAAGGCTAAACTGGTCTGAATTTGCTGAAACATGCACAGAAACATAAATACAGAGAGATTCTCACCATGGCAAACCTTCCAGTTTCACTCCTGACTAGAATCAAGAAAGTGCAGATCCAGGGAAAGAGTAGAAAGTCAGCAATTAAAAGAGTGTCTTTTAAATATTAGTTTGCTGTTGCCATTCACAGAACAGTTCATCCAGTATGCTCCTTGATTATATACTCCCTCAGAAGTCCATATACTTCAAACATACAGGAATGTCACACTACTAGATTTAGATTTAAAAGCTAGCCCACTCTGGATAAAATTTAGACTCATTGAAATAAGATATAATTTAACTGTGTTCTTCTTTATGCCAACACAAGACCTTACTGACATCAGTCTGTAAGAAAATTTCTGGAGAATTTATCTGAATATCACAAAGATACTTAGAATGAAAGTTATTGAGTGAAGACATGGATGTAACAGAAGTCTCACCTGTTCTCAGTGTGTTTAAATCTGAACTAAATGACATCCAATAAAAATCTGTGAATCTTAAAAGAGTGCACCACAGGTGAAAACAGGATTAGACATCTCTGTACCAATTTCTTACACAGGAAAATCAGCAATGCCCAAGTTTCCTCCGAGAAAGACTGAACAGGCTTTTTTCAAGCAGCAGTACAGTGTAGTACATAGTAAAATTTCACTCAAATTTTATTTTTGGTCATGTGGCAGTTAGCCACAAAAATTGCTTTTATTACCTTATGTAACTTGGTCTTGTATTCTCTTAACAAAACTGAGTCTTGAAATGCAGAGTAAATACAACGTATGTCCCATAAATGTCCCTGCATGATTATTCCACATATACTCTTAGCAATTTCATATGTCAATTTTTATCGTCAGTCATTCCTATAGTAGTTCTTTTTTTTTTAGACTTTTATTAATTCTTCACATCAATGCCTTACCGGTTTTTCTTTGGCTTTTCTATTCAACATCTACTACTATTTTAAAAATATTAGTTAACAGCTAGCAATACACATACCTACTGTTTAAAAAAATATAGCCACATCATTATTATTAAAGCTAGGACAATATTTCTACAATAAAAAAATGCATTTCCAAGATTTATAATTCAAACATAAAGAAAAAATCCTTCTGGGATGAAGCTCAACACACAAGGTCATAGCCGACAACAAATTTGTTTTACCAGTTTTCAAATAAATTGATTCTGCCATTTTGAGCGCTGTAAGTGTAAATCAAAGTAGAGATTTACCTGTTTAAAGCCAACACTGTGGCCAAGTACTCATCTGTGCCAGCATCAAGATTTTTATGGCCTTTAATTTGGAACAAACCTAACCTTCAATCTAAATTGCATGTTATCTGTTTTACATATAAATATGTACATATATATATATATATATATACATACACTCATATATTTACATGAATAATAGAGGACTTTGTGATCCCTATGGCTGACATTTCCCTTTGAAGGCTAATTTCATTATAGAATATCTCCCTTAATTCACACTGTCTTATATGAATTACAGACCTGACACATATTTTATGTCTGTCCTGCTATGAAGGTGTAATTTTCCAAAGGAAGCTTAATCACAAAATCCTCCACCACTTTTTTTCCAATCACACAGCTGTGGCCAGTCTGCCCTCGACTGCCAGCATTCTACCTGGCTAAAAATCTCCGGGCTTGTTGGGTTTTGTACACTCAGAAAACTATAAACGGGTTCATCCTTCAGGCTGTACTTGCATACTTCTTGTGGACAATAGGCCCACTAGGATCTCCATGAGGATTTGTACTTTTCTTGAACAAACTTCGAAAACTAAAAGTAAACTAAAACCTAACTTATAATCAGTCTAGTTTACTTCTGTCAGCACATAGCATTAAGTTGTACAAATGTAGATGTCAAACAAACGCTTGTTCCAAATACAATTTTCTCATTTTCTAAACTGATAAATACCAATATTCCATAAGTGCTGCAAACACAAGCCCCTGTATTGCTGCAATGGGTTCAATAATATCCTTGACCTAATTCAGCAATTGTCACTGACGTCAAAACTCAGCCTTTTATCTTTATTTCAACTGATAAAATACTTGCCTTGAAAACTGTTGACTCATATTATTAATTTCTACTACTGAAGGAAAATTTGGCAAGAGTCCTTCCAGGGATAAACTTTCCTTCTAGGGAAAATTTGCATAGGACGGTTTGCCAGTAACTGCATGCCTTTGGTGAAAGTTTGCACATCGGACTGAGAATTAAATGGTACCTGAAGCACCTTAAACCAGTGCAACTTTCCTGTATAATGCCATTTAAGAAGTAAAAATCACCTCTGTGTTATCTCAGAGATGTAATTATGGTGTAAAGTTATCAGACGTGACGTGCACCAGTCCAGCTGAAAATGTAATATGTGCACCATAGTGTGGTCTGGAAGTATATTTTTCAAGTCATGCTCTGTCTTGAAAGCAAGATGAGTGTTATAGTGGCTAATTCTGCAGTAATTAAACTGCTGTGTTTTACTACAATATTTTTTTAGACCTGTTTCAACTCAGTATTTGCAAATAATTATTTTCCTCTCCAAGCTGCCTTCCATTTATCCATACAGAATTACATTTCTCTTACATCTTCAATTGTTGTATGATTCTGTAGTTCTCTTTCCCTCCAATCTCTTATCACATTCATCATTTTTAGACAAAATTTGTGATGTCATATGGGTTAGAGAAGCTTTATTTGGTTGGGAAAGATTTATTTAATCACTCTTTTCCAATTTTTTTTTAAGTCTTAATTTATTTTAAAATTTGTTTGGAAACTAATTTCAGTGGGTTAAAGAAAGATAGTGGACTTAATCTAGTAGAAAGAGCATATTTCCCTTTAGCACAACTCAAGAAACTAAAAAACAATGGCTGATTAGATGGCTGAATTTCACCTATTTTGGCCTCTGTCAATTTGGAAAATGATGTGTATGATAGTCTTCAGTGATGAGATGTGTGAATTTATTTGTACTCATGGGTATTCGCTGATTTTCAGGTTTTGATCTTTATATTAATCTCAGTCATCTTCTGTCTTTTCATTTGTCCAAGAATAAAAAGCCTTGGATAACCATTCTTCACTTGGAGAAAGGGTTGTGTTTCACTTTCTGTATTTATTAGAATTTTAAGTAATAATAGCAAAAATATTAAACTTGGATATGCTCAGAGAGACAAAGGAAGATTTAAATACAGTTGAGAACACTTTACGGTTTCCCAGTCTTTCTTCTTCTCCTCCAGCGTAGAGATATTGATTCTGTTCCTGCAGTTTGTAACTGGCTAATTGAATAACCTGTTTGAATATCCTCTTTTCTGCCTCAATTTATTTACATGAAAAATGTGTTGACAATGTTTATTAAGTACACTGGATGTACCAATGTTGGAAGCAGGATTATTACTTTCATGTTAAGCAAGCAGACAGACTACATATCTAATAACCTCAGGGAAACTATTTACAGTTTAGATGACTTTTCAAAAGTATCAAAAATGGCAAGTCAAAGGAATTTGGTTTTCAAAGCTGGTATGTCATTTGAAATATGACATACTCAAGAGGTTGCTTTATTCCAAAATATTAAGCTATAGTATAGTATGGGACAACATACTCCATTAATGCGGATAGAGCCCTGGAAACTTGTTATTAAGTATCCGCAAAAACCAAACCCTTCTGATCTCTATTTTCATTGTATTCTAGGAAGAAGGTGCAGACTGAGTGCAAAACGTTTACTGACTATTGAGAGGTCTGAAAAGTTAATGGATTTTAAAATTAATCCTTAATTAAATATATAAGGACATATTTATTAAAAATTGTAAAGACACTTAGGAAACTGAAATCTCACAGAATCTTCTTCTACTGAAAGTGAGGGACAAAATTTAATAAACGTTTTCTTTTTGGAACTTAATTTTCTATTATTTCAGAAAAGTATGTATTGTTTGCAAAACAGTTTAAACAGTCATTGGGGGTAAGTTCAATTCAAGTGGAAAAAAATAGGTTTTAAAACTAGCAAAACATTGATAAAGTTAATTTAACAGAATAACACACAGAGTCTACATAATCCAAATATTTGAGACAAGACTACATCAATAGAAAAAAAAATAAAATAAAAAAGAAAGTTAAGGACTACCAGAACAGAAAAATAATTTGAGTTATGCTCTTCACCTAAAATAAGGTGTGACAGACTCAATCTTGTCTTCAATGCATTTAAAACCAAATGGAATTACTTCAAATTCAACACCATAGCACTTGGTTTCAGTAGGGTCTCAGAGACATATGAGAGTTGAATGATACTCAATTTTGTTCTGATATCCATGCTTAGAGAACAATTTTCCAGATTTGTGTAAATATTTCAAGGTACCATAAAAATTATATATTTCAGGAAATAATTATATAATCTGATATGGATATGAGAGTAGTCATTTATTAAAATAAACTTCTGGAAAAAGTATAAAGGAGCATGCCTTTTTATTTCTAAGATGTGTGTGATGTTTTCCATCCCTTTTGTTTTCTCTGGGTTTTTCTCACAAAATGAGATTCACTGTGCAAGGTGCAGGGAACAACATGAAAAGTCACAAGGCCACATATCTAGTTAATTAAAAAATAAAGAGAACACAAAAATTATGTGCTGGTGAAGCTAGGGTAAAAACATCAACAAACACTAGTTCTTTTTTTACAAACTGGAGTAACTTTAATAAAATCAACTATACAAACCAGTGTTTAAGAAAAAAGAAGACATATAAACACAAACAAAATTGTAAGGAGAGTTTTGTAGTGTCATTGCACTTAAGAATCCTGAATTGTTTGTTAGTGACCCTAGTGTAATGCTTTAAAGCACAAAATTTGTTAATATCATGTCAAGGCAAGCAAGAGAAAAATTCAGCACACTAGAACAGGGAGGAGTGCTAAAATTTTAATATATTATCAAATGGTTATTCATATTTCTACAAAGTGTCTGCATTGAATATAGCACCAGTCAGGAAGTGAAACAAATGACAGAGTCTAATAATTTTAGTGAGAAGCTAATGCAAAAAGAGAACAGACTGGAAACCTTTGCCTACTCCTCAGGGACAGAAAAGACTGTTGTCCCCAGGAAGTGGGAAGTGAGGGAGAAAAAGTGCAGGTGGCTGACATCATCCCACCCAGCATTAAGCAGGAGTAATAGCCTAATTGAATAACCTTCTGTTGGCAGAAAGCCATTGTTCAGAAAGGGGTGATTCCACTCTCCTGCCCTTACAGCAGGTGGCATTCAGTCAGATGGACAAATATAAACATCAATGTAAAGAGCAGAACAGACACCAGCTGTAACTTCCATCTATCCAGACACCTGCAGAGAGAATTTTAACAATGTTGCCTGAGGGAACAGAAAAATAGATTTTTTTTTTAATAGGCTAAAGACTGAATTTGGATTTTAACATTTATCTTCCATAAGCAGAGTCATTTCATACATTACAAATACAGAAAATCTGATGAACTATGTCAAAGACAAGTTTCTTCATTGTAAAAGGGACTTGTGTCTTTTAGTTGTCTGTTAGGTAAAGAAAAAGGAACATACTGGTTTTTACAATGTGATAGCAGTGAGGGAAAATGAATTGATAGTTCAAGGGTTAAGACTGTAAAGTCAAGTAGTCATTTCTATTGCTATGTATGCTTCCTTGGTCATTTGTACAGATAGCTAAAATTCTTTGAATGACAGTTTCATAAAAATATGTGCAGATATTACTACTTTTCCTCCTGCTTTTTATTTGTCCCATCTATTAGAGATGACTGAGTGGGGCAAAAATTCTTTTCTTCTGTTTAGAAACAATGAGCCGAGTCAAACCATGATCAGTTTTGGTTTTCCAAAAACCATTATTATTAGTATAAATAACTGAAGTTCCCTACTAGAAGCCAAGTCTCTATTTTAAAAATTAAAATATTTAATTTACCAAAGCACTTGGAAAAAATCCTTAACCTTAATGTATTCTTAAATAAATGAAATTTAGGCATGTGCTTAAAGGTTTGGCTCAATGATGGGGCAGCTCAAATGCTTCTCTAGATCACAGCAAAAATCTGACAGAATGCTCACACACCTGAAAACATAATGACATATTTCTCTACAAACATTTAACAAACTTGTAACGCAGAGGAACACTTGTAACACAGAGGAAAAATTTTTAAAAAAAAAACAAACCAAACCAAACCAAACAAACAAACAAAAAAAACAAAAACAAAAACAAAAACAAAAAACAAACCAAAACCAGAAAACTTTAATTATGAATGCCAAACATAGATGTATATTTGATATTATAATATAGTGTAAGTAGAGAGTCATTTCAGAGGAATAATGGGGACAATAAGCAAGAGTCCTTTAAGTGTTAACTACCATGCTTGCTTCCTCAACTCCAAGTCCAAAACACTCAGTCATCAGATTCCAACTGTTCCTTCATGGACTGACAGTTTTACATAAATTTGCAACTACAGCAAGTTGGTCTGACATGGTATGATTTGGGGTGAATTACAAGCACTCTGCTTGCAGTTAAGTCCATAGTGAATATCCAACCTGAATTTTAAAACTCATGAAGAGAGTATTCTCAAAGATAGGGTCCAGATGCCAAAGGACAGAAGTCACAGAATTAATCTTGGGAAACAATCCATAGTAATCTACTGCAGCAGGCCAAATGCCAGCTTTACGGCTGGGAATTATGCCTGAGCAGTAGACTTGTCTACTGGTAGTATATTCCCCAGGACTAATCAGTCTGCACTGGCTAGGATTAATGACATGAGGAGGCTACTACTTTTTAAATGACTGTTTTTTAAACAAGCATAAAAAAGGCCATGTGCCTGCAAATTAAAGATATTGCAGCTTCCAGGATAGTGAGTGGCATTTCTTTATATCCCTGTGGAATTACAGAAAGTGATGAGGTAAATCGATGATCTAGGTATACCATTTCCTAGCTTTTTTCCTCTTCTAAGCCTTTTTAGGTCACTTAGTAGGAAAAAAAACTACCTTCAAACATCTCCCCTAAGGGAACTCAGGGCAAGTTTCTAGATCTAGAGACCTCGACTCAATAAAAAGATTCTAAAGTAGAAAAATAACAGAAAAGAACATCAGAGGCAGAGCTGCTAAAGAAGAACTTGCTCCTCCCGAGAACTGGCAGACCCCAAGGGAGGTACGAAGAAGCCAATCAATCCTATAGAAGTGGTTATAAATGCAGGAGTTTGTAAAACAGTTTCTCTTTGGCAGGAAACATCTTGATGAAATTCATATTAAATTCCTGGACTGTATGCCAGATTAATAAGCTGGACTTCAGGTTGAGAATATATGGCTGTTCAATATAACAAGATTAAGAATAATCCTTATTACAGAAAAAGCAATGTCCTCTGAGGTTCAGAACAGACATGTCAATGGAGCAGAGGGAGTTGTATTATTAATCCTCCCATGTTCAAATGGATGTCAGCAACCAACAGAGGTCAGTAACTATCCCACAGCATTATGCAAATGGATTCATGTCCTAGTTACAGGGGCTGGGACCAGTTTATCACTATGTGGATATAACCAAAACTGTGTAATCTACACCCTCTATGTAATTTCTGATGGGCTGGTAGTAAATAGATTGTTTGCAGCAACGACCCAGGGCACTTCTGACACCTCAGGCTACAAGATGGATGTTAAAGAAACCCCTGCGAGGCAGGAGAGTGTTCCTTTGTTTGCACAATAATGACTCAGCTATGATAACTCCCCTCTGGAAAGGCATTAACACCTTCACACCCCACCTGAGGAGTCATCCCTGCTAATGGGCCAGAATGGGCTGACATAAAAGGCAGCTGCAACACCTAGACCATCAAAGATTCCAAAAACATTCCATGACTCACGGAGTTAAATCACCCATTGTGAAACTCCCTGTCCTGGGAGACGTACTGGGTATTGCCGCCTGAACTAGAGCATATATAAGCTTCAGGCTTTGTGACTTCTGGAACCACTCATCGGATCCAGAGGAGGACCAGAACTTTGGAAGAACTGTGATCATCATCTGGACCGACAGGTTTTCTTTTCCTTTTATTTTGTACTCAGGGGGACCACGGGGTGCTCAGCACAGTGGTCAATGAGCACTATTCTGTTCTTGTCCCTAGGGTGCTGGGTTATACACTTGTTTTTGTGAGTTAAAATGAGTTTTCATCATTGTATTTATTGTAAGCTTTTTAGTAAGTTGTAACTCTCTAACTTCTCCTAAGTAACAAGTGACAGAACCAGAGCAAATAGCATCAAATTGCACCGGGGAAATTTAGATTGGATACTAAACAAAGTTTCTTCACCAAAAGATTTGTCAGGCTTTGGGACAGGCTGCCCAGGGAAGTGCACAACTAAAAGTATTTCTAAAGATAAAAATCTCTCATCATTTTATATCTAGACTAAGGACTGATATCAAGAAGGAAGAGAAATGGCTCTTGGAAATAAAAAGTGATGCACTAATGAGATTATTTCACGGGAATTTATGTTTGGTTAGCCAAACAAAAATGACTACCTATGGAGTTACACAAAAGCTCTGAGCTGAAAAAATATGTTGAGAAGACTCATCAGATTTCATTCCTTGTTTCCTTGCCTGACTACCCAAGGCTTTCAACTGCTGATAAGCACTATTACAGTGAGTTATATGATTTTTTTCATGTCCAGATTTTACTTAGTCATGTTACATTTAAAAGTACTCTGGAACACTGGACCTGCCTGGAAATGACTAGTATTTGAAGCCTTTGAAAATGAAAACCACTTTCACTTGAAAAACAGTAAAGGAAAATAGCTTTTGAAAAACTCTGGCCATCGTTGAGAAGCAATTGCTTCTGATTTAGACAAAAAAAAAAAGAAAAAGGAAAAGAAAAACAGGGTTTTGATGTCCACTCTCGTATGCTTCATGGTGAAAAGTCAGTAGGCTTTAGCAAAAACAGTGAAGAGTTAGAGAAAAGTTGGTGCAATAGAACTGTTCACTAACCCTCATTCAAATTCCAAAAAACAAAGTTAGCAGTTTGGAAAAATGGAAGCACTTAAATTTCCTAATCCCCAAAACCTGAAGTGAAGACTACCTGCAACTATGGCTACATGTCTAAGCAAAAATTTTGGTGCATGTTTTAATGCAAGAAAATCGTATAGTCATATAGTACTGTGTCAAAAAATACTTCCTGAGACAGAAGTGCAAGGGGCTAATAATTTGTAAGGAAAAAATGCTATTATAGTTTTCAGACAGCTTTGTGGTTATAAGCACAAGGGACACAAATACAAGAAGCAGACCTAACGCTGCCCAGAAGGAGAAAGACAACATATTGCCTCTTTAAACTTATTCTGGTTTCTATGAGATTTAATAAAATCAAATATAATTGAAACAATAGCACAATAATGACCTAGAACAGATACTGAAGTGACATGGGCTATGCCTACACACAGCACACACAGGCTCTCTCCTTCATGCCTGAAGCATTTGATGTGAAATAACAAGTTCTGGACTCATAAATCCGCCATTAATACAACACTGAATGACGTAATAGGCATTACTATTTCCGACCACTTCTGTCCTGTGACCCAACAACTCAGATACTTGCTCAGGATTGTCAAAATCTGTCTGAGGAGAGATATCAGAATGTAGTGATATTGAAGCATTGTGCTGAGCTGTTGGAAAAAAGATTGCACTTAAACAATATGTTTAGTGTATTCTTCTATATAATTATTTTATCACTTTATCTGCAGAGTCTCAAATACATACAGTGAAGCAGTCACCTATTTTCATGCAGTTCTTTGGCAAGTCCAAATACTGACAATATTCAGGACATGTTCTGTAACGATTTGGACATCATAAAACAGGGAAAGGAAATTAAATTGGATATAACTTGCCAACTAATTTGATCAGTTCAGAGGTAAGAGTGGCACTGCAGTTTTTCCAAGAGGTGACACACATCTGCATTTCAACTTGCTAGGTTTTTTTTTTTTTTTTTAATAAAACAAAAATTTGTATGTTTTTAAAATAAAAGATGTAATCTATAGAAAGCATTTAGCTTTGAGTAAAAAAAAAAATATTTATTTGACATACAGGTGTTTGACATTTCAATTAATGAAAAATTTTTACTTCTTTACACTACTCATATTTTTCCAGTGTTGAGAAAATAATAAGAATCAAAAGATCAGTTATTTGTCCAGCTTTCACTGGTCATATTTAGGCAAGTTTCCCAGATAGAATAAGTTTTTATTTTGCTTATATCCTTAATTAATGTGTCCTATGACATATCACCTCTGTTCAAAAAAAATACCTACCTTGGCAGACTTTGCTAGATTTTATATCTTTAATTTACTTATCAGTTCAAAAGATAAAATGAACAAAAATGAACAACCAAAACTGTAATTCAGCTCTCAGTCAACCCTGAAACTGTGCAGGATCTGCTGCTCCAGCTGGATCCCTACAAATCTATGGGGCCTAATGGGATTCATCCAAGGATCCTCAAAATGTTGGTGGATGTCACTGCAAAACCTCTTTCAATGATTTTAGGGTGGTCTTGGGAATCCAGAGAGGTTCCAGCTGACCAGAACCTGGCAAACACCATCTCATCTTTCAAGAAGGGCAAGAAGGAGAACTCTGGAAACTACAGGCCTTTTGGTCTCACTTCAGTGCCTGGTAAAGTTATGGGGAAGGTTATTCTGGGAGGTATTGAAAAACACCTGAAAGACAACACAGTCATTGGTCACAGCCAGCACGGCTTCATGAGAGGGAAGTCTTGCTTATTAAACCTGATTTACTTGTATGACAAGGTAACCCACCTAGTTGATCAAGAGAAGGCAGCGGATGCAATCTTTTTGGATTTCAATAAAGCTTTTGATACCTTCTCACAGTATCCTTCTGGACAAAATGTCCATCACACAGATGGAAAAACACTTCACGTGGTAGGTGAGCAATTGGTTCTCAAGTAGAGCATAAAGGATAACACTGAATGGGGTGATAACAGAGAAGTGACCTGTCACTAGTGGGGTTCTGAAGGGCTCCATCTTAGACCCTCTGCTTTTCAGCATCTTCATAAATTACTTGGATGCAGCACTGGAAGGGATACTAAGCAAGTTTGCAGATGACACAAAATTCAGAGGATCTCTTGATGCCCTTGAAGGCAGGGAGGCCTTGGAGGGAGACCTCAACAAGTTAGAGGACTGGGCAATCACCAACAGGATGATTTTATCTGAACTTAGAATGATTCTTTAATACCACTCCTTAAAATATTCAGTCAAGCCTGAAAATGTGTAATGTAAACAATACAAATTATTTTTTTCAACTTCACATATGAAATCAGTTTCAGGCCTAATGATTGGTGGGGCATTGATAGAATGTGTGATTGATACAGCTCGTGAATCTTTGCAACATGGTCATTAAGCTTATTTCAGATGAAGCAGTTTTAATCTTTGCCTAAACCAATAAAAAAAGAACCAGTACATACAATATCAGAAACTACAAAACATTAGAACAGTAAATTGCTTGAGAAGAGTCTTTCATGGATTCTATATTTCACAACCTTGAAAATAGCACTGATTAAACACTGAAACAAAAAAATAACGAATGTATTGACAAATTAAAAAGGACTACATGGTCTACTGAAATAGTGTGTGTGGCTGTTTGTTTATCCTACAGTTAATAAATTCACAAAACAGATCTATAAATTTAGAAGACTAAGAAAATATATTTTCCAGAACATTCTTTTCTAATAAAGCATAATTTCCTCTACTTGATTTTTGAAAGTCAAGCCCTTGCCAGTCTAGAAAGCACAAGAAACACAGAGTCAATGCAGAAAGGAAGGTAATACTTAAACAACAATTATGTGTCTTAGCTGGACACACTGTAATATCAGATTTTTCTAAACATTAATCCTTTTAGGATTGAAGTCTAATACATGACTAGCATATATTGTTTGTAAATAAACCCAAGGACGTTAACTAGTCTTGGTTTTATTACTTTCTTTTGTTACTAAGGCAAGAGAAAAAAATAGTTCTTTTCAACCTTGTACAAGAATCTTCAGCAGTTAATGCAAAATTGATTTTTACAGCATGAACTACAAGGAAACTCAAGCAACAGGCAGTAGAGTCACAGTAAAGGGGAAGCAACTGAGCACAAAAAATCTTATGGAGTCAGTTTTGGGCCCATGAAGCTACAGGGAAAAGTGAGAGTCTTAGCTGGAATGACCATCTGATTGCCCCAACCCGTTTCTTCTCTCTCACAGTAGGAATGGAAATAATAGCTTTCTGTAACTCTTTCTGCAAGAGCATGAGCAAATTTGGCAGTGCTGCCATGGCACAAAATCCATGTTCAATCTTTTTATCATCCTAGGTCCCTCCATGGCTTGTCTGTAGGATTGCCTCATGTCTAGATCTTGTACAGATGTACAGTATTATAAAAAGACAAAACCACCACACTTTTTTTGCTTGAAATATTTTTAAATTAATATTTTAAAGAAAATGAAATCTTTTTCTGCTCACTATTTAGTCTGAGATAGATAAAATGAGGAATGGATTGGAAATTAAACACATTTGTGAATGCCAGCCCTGCTCAAAATATGACAATAAAGTTTGAGCAAGAGGTGATATGCTGGTTTTGGCTGGGGTGGAGTTAATTTTCTTCACAGTGGCTAGTATGGGGCTGTGTTTTGGATTTGTGCTAAACACAGGGTTGATAATATAGAGATGTTTTTGTTATTGCAGAACAGTGCTTATACAGAGCCAAGGCCTTTTCTACTTTTCATACTGCCACACTGGCAAGGAGACTGGGAGTGAATGGCAAGTTGGGAGGAAACACAGCCAGGATAGTTGACCCAAAATAAACAAAGGGATATTCTATACCTTATGTCATCATACTCAGTATATAAATGAAGAAGGAGGAAGGGGGATGTTTGGAGTGATGGTGTTTGTCTTCTCAAGTAACTGCTACATGCAATGAGGTCCTACTCTCCTGGAGATGGCTGAACACCTGCCTGCCAACGGCAAGTAGTGGGTTAATTCCTTGTCTTGCTTTGCTTGGTGCATGGCTTTTGCTTTCCTTATTAAACTATCTTTATCTCAATTCACCAATTTTCTAGCTTTTACCCTTCCAGTTCTCTCCCTGATCCCACTGGTAGGGAAGTGACTGAGTGTCTGGGGCTGTCTGTGTTTGGCTGCTGGGTGGGGTTAAACCATGACAGTCCTTTTTGGTGACTGACACGTGGCACGAAGGGTTTGAGACAATGACAGATTTGATTGGGATGTACTAGATTGAATTTATAGCTGTTGGTGCTATTTAGCTAGTAATGAGAAGGCTCTTGTGCTTGCCATGGAGCTTGCTTTCCTGACTATATATAAGAATCTAGTGCTCGTTAATGGCTACTTTTTGCTTTTGTGCTTGCTGTAGTGTTGTGCTACTGATCACCTCAGTGTATTGTGCCTGGAAACATTTTTATAACAGCCATGGCGATGTGCCTGGGTTGGCAGCTGGCCAGGCTATTGCTGCTCCTTTTCTGTGCTGCCATACTGGACAGGCTGGAATTCCACTATGAACTTGAATTGGAGGGACTGTGATGTGTGAATGGGTCCACAATGGAACAGAAAACCACCAGTGGCCTGTAGAAGATCACATTCCGGAACACGTGGATGCCTGAAGGAGGATGTGACCCTGTGAGAAGCCTATGCTGGAGCAGGTTTGCTGGTAGGACTTGTGACCTCATGGGGAACTCATGATGTAGCAATTCTTAAAGAACGGTAGCCCATGGGAAGGACTGTCTCCAGTAAGTTGGACCCCATGCTAAAATAAAAGGGAAGCAAAGATTTCCTTGCAGCCCATGGCGAAAACCATGGTGAGGTAGGCTGTCCTACTGCTGGACATGGGGGACTATGATGTGGACTATACTAATGGTGAACTCATCTAATATTTTTATTAGGAAGGCAGAGGAAAAGATAACTAATCCTGTCCTTCATAAATTTTTCTGCCAATACTGAATTGAGAAGAGATGGCAAAAACTATCTTAGCAACCCTTGCCATCACACAACTTTTTTTTTTTCTCTGCTGATATAATACAGTTACCATGGTGCTGTTCATGGTTCTAACATTTTGATTGCATGCAATCATTTGCAAAGGTAAGGACTGTTATGGTGACGACAGTAGTATTTAGTATTTTTCATCTTCAAAGGATGTGACAGACATCAGTTCATTTATTCTCATAGCCCTTTGATTCTGTTTAGAGAGCTATGGAGAGACAAATTCCATCATGACTGTAAACAAGCCCAACTATCTCAGCTTTAGAGATTAAGCAGGCTAGTTAACATGTTATTGTCCAATACCAAAAAGAAAATTTTTGCTAACATGAACAGTCAGTTGATTTTACATGGCACATCTGAAAAA
The DNA here is from genome assembly GCA_035583135.1 of Lophotriccus pileatus. Lineage (NCBI taxonomy): Eukaryota > Metazoa > Chordata > Aves > Passeriformes > Tyrannidae > Lophotriccus > Lophotriccus pileatus. Next base: position 73,820,619 of record JAWWES010000081.1, on the reverse strand, counting down.
CAATGGATGGTTAAGTCCTGCAAAGCAAGGAAGCCTGATTATCAATCCAGTAAATCTCATAAGTAGTCTAATTGTTCAAGACTGTGAGTCATCCTATTGACTTCAGTTTAAAAGCTTGAGCACAACTACAGACATTTTGCAGTTCTGGAAATGTAAAAACAAGCACTTTCAGGATGAGGACAACTGTCGATACTCAGCTGAGGATGGAGACACAGATTGTTCTGGCATCTAATTCTAAACTTGTTCTTTTAGACTGTGCTCTCTCTGTTAGCCACCCAAAAGACAGCTTGCCAGTTTGTTACCTTCCTTTTCTCTTCTCTGTTTTACTGTGCACAAAGACAACAGGCATATATTTGAGATGTGCACAGAACCATAGCCATACACTTTATCTCATAAACTACATGCGCCAGCAACTATTAAAAACTGGTGCTCACAAAAGGCTGTGGCCATTATATATCTAGGAATGCACTCATCGCTGCAGTGTTTTCTGAGTGTTTGGCTGCTATATACTCACTGCTTCAAGAAGAAACATAGAGGAGTCCTGCTGCTAGCTTGCTTGTTTTATATGTGAACTAGAACAAAGTATCATCCCAGTGAATCAATATGCAAGTGAATTTTTTCTTAGAAAGCTTCTTACAAAGCTTCTTTGAATAGGATGGGAAAAATTTATAAATTCATATACATTGATCCTCAGACATGGATACATACAAGTAAACATTTTATCTGCAGGAGCTGGAGGTTCCCCATAAATTTCACAGATCTTAGGAAAAGAAAATACTGCATAGCTGTCCTTGTATCCAAAAAACCCTCTCTTCATCAGTAAGCTTCACATCATCCCCTTCCTTTTTTATCTCCTTTCTCTGATTTCTCCCCCTTCTATAGCAACAGTTTCCTTAGGATGTTTAGAATTTTCTGGTTTGAGCTATGCACCAGGTGGTGTGACAAGTCGGGTGAAGCTAAAAACACTGACACCTTTTTATCCACCATCAGTACTCTCTTTTATGCACATGTAAAATAGACCATTCCAAGGAAGACTTATCACTATAAGACTGAAACATGCTTCATCTTAATCACCATAAAAGTGCATTGCGTACCTAGTTCCACTTTGCAGCTTTCCATTCCCCATATCCTACATTTCATTGCTCCCTTCATTTCTTCCTAGAGTTCAGACATGTTTTGTTTTTTTTTTTTTTAATTCTTCTTTGAAATTAAAGCCATTTCTGACTTACTTGCTTTTCTTCCAAAACAAGGTATGATGGCTCAGTTTTCCCTTGGCTTGACTCAAGCTTAACTTTCTGCCCAATTTCCATACCTGTCTCTTCCTGCTTCTTCATAGCTGCAGAAGTACACATAAGCCAGACTGACAGCCCTGTGTAAGGAACGACAGATCCATTTACCTCCGTTAAACCTGAGTTGGGTATACTTGCCTTGGCATTTCTGGAAGGATAATATATTGATGAATGACTATTTAATAAAAATAAATGTGTCTGGGATTCGTTTCTTCGGATATTTACCTTTTGTGAGAACCCCTAACTGAATCTCTTTTACTTGACAGTTTCCAGGTTTTTAGTAGCCCTTCTGATCACAAACTGGAGCTAGGAACTATAGGACACAAGTCCTGAACCCTTCAGGTTTCCCATGAAGCCAAGTGCACCTCAGACTTCTATCCAGAGGATAATCTAACTTACAGTTTAATCTGATAATAGTTGTGTAAAATGCAAATCGTATGAAAGCTGAAGCCAGAAAACCAAAAGTTGTGCAGATTCAGATTTTAAGTTCATTCTTCATAGATTATAGAAATCGGATTCATACAGGATTACAGTACAAGGAAGCTTTATGGAAAAGCTGGAACACTCATTATGCAAAAGCTAGAGCACCCATTAAAGGAAAATAAATAGCGTGATTACCTGAACTCTAATTTGGACATCCCCATGCAAGGAAACACTAGAGGTGAAAAATTTGCTAGGGAGAACTCCTTGAATAAATGAATAACGTTTTTTTTTTCTCTGTGTCTGGTACATCTCTGGAACAGACTCAATTTTTTAAGTTTCAGTGCAGTTTTCAGTCTAACACATTTCATATCTAATAAAGAAGTCTCCTACGCTTAAAATAACACCAGTTATTTTAAAATAATCAATGCATCAGACAGATAGAGCAACCACAGCACAGCCTTGAAGAAATAGGTTAGTCTAATGTTCTACAGCCCAAGGGAAGGACAGATGATATTTATATTACCCCTGAATATGAATAAGAACACTAAAATTTATAGGGTTATTCCATTAACTGGATCCATCACTGGACGGAATGAAAATTGTATTATGTTTCTGGACAAGGTCTTAGGAGAACTGTAACAGGTCCATTGATGTTATTTTTTATTCTGCCTAAATTAAGCGAAGGCTTTACATTTAAAATATTTTCATTTGTCTATAGATCAGTGTTCCATTGCAAGTTTCAATTCACCCTGTCCTATGTATTATGAAAATTTTCTTGCTGTGATTTATGAGAATATTTAATTAGCAAATACTATATAAGTAACTGTTTGTCCTGCAAATGTTTGCCTTATTAAAAACAACTGCAAGTCATGTATGAGTACAACTACTTAATAAGATTTTCAATTGAGAATTTTTATTTCAAGATACACTAGTTTGGAAGTTATCCTCTGAAAATTATGAAGATGTTCACAGTCTGTGTCCTCTGGCCTCCTCTCATCCAAAACTAACACAAGGTATGACTCTGACAGTTATGTGACACATGGAGAAGAGTTAGGAAGACAGTTGTGATATAGATGTGTTATGATCTGGTTTGGTATGTCATTCTATGGGGCTTGGAGATTCATCATTCCAGCCAAAGAAAGATTGATTGCTCAACTGTCAGCTCTAATTAGCAAGAATAAGATGATACAGGTTGTCCATGAAAATGTTCCAGTCATATTTTCTGAAGACCAAAGTGAAGGTGAAAGTCTGCTTTCTCTCTAACTATTTTCTCATGTGTGGTATACTGGATGCATTCTTCTGGAGCTAACTCTCCTCTGACAAAATCTCTGCAAGTCTACGATTGCATACAGGCAAGTGGGTGGAGGCCTGAAACCACACCTCTCGATAGAAACAGGTAAGTCTGTGATGAAAAATTTGGGCAGGAGACTGTATGCTGCTTCTAGATGATGAAAGCAGTAACTGTCATTGCTGCTCAGTAGCGATAGTCAAAAGCCTCATTACTCCTCCTCTCAGCAATAACTGCCCTCCATCCTTTCTATTTCAAATTGATCCTCCACTAGAAGCAATACTCCAGACTTCACACACCAGTTTAAAAGCATGTTTGTTCAGGAGACAGATGGCCAGAGTTTGCAGCATAGCCACCACTACTAGAGCAGTTCTATAGTCTCAGTCCACTCAACTGGAAAATTTTGTATGAAAAAAAAATTAGAAAAGGCATATGCTAATCCATAAAACCAGGACTAATTAAAAAAATCTTAACACCTGCTAACTAGGTGTAATCTACTTTATCATATGAATTGAACATGAAATCTGTTACTTTTCTAAAGATTTCAAAATATCCTCCATTCTAAGAATTGAGTGCATGAGTACGATGCACAGACTCACAGCTATTATCTAGGAAGAAATGGAATTCCACTCAGAGTATGACATTTAATACCTATGTGCTCTGTGGGGCAGGCAAGGTCATTCTGAAATTAGCACAAAGAACCAGCTTAGAGGACACAGAATATGGAGCATTCATTCTTAACAGCCTTTTCTTCCCTGTGAGGAGAAAAGATGCATTGTTCTCACTGCAACTAAACTAGTTAAAATCCTAATGAAGAGAAGATGGCTTTGCAGTTGGAGTGAGAGTTAACAATTTTTTTTTTTTTTTAATGCCTTAAAATTTCTGCTAATGTGTCTTGGTTTAACCCCAGCTGGCTACAAAGCACCATACAGCCCACTGATCACTTCCCTCTGGTGGGATGGGGAAGAGAATCAGAAAGGTTAAAGTGAGAAAACTCAATGGTTGAAATAAAACCAATCTAATAGGAAAAGCAAAAGCCACATGCACTAGCAAAGCAAAACAAGGAATTAATTCACCATTTCCCATGGCCAAGTCATCTTCAGGGAAAGCAGGACTTCCTGAGGTGTAATGGTTACTTGAGAGGACAAACACCATGACTCCAAACATCTCCGACTTTCCTTCTTCTTTCCCCGGCTTCATATGCTGAACATGATGCCATAAGGTATAGAATATCCCTGTGGTCAGCTGGGGTCAGATACCAGGCCTTGTGCCATTCAAAAATTGCTACTCACTGGCAGGCAGTATGAAAAGCAGAAAAGGTCTCGACTGTACATAAGCACTGCTCAGAAATAACAACAGCTCTGTATTATCAACACTGTTTTCAGCACAAATTCAAAACACAGACCCATACCAGCAATTGTGAAGAAAATAACTCTGTTGTAGCCAAAACCAGCACATAATGCTACATAGTCTGAATGTCAGGTCTACTGCCATCTGTTTAATATGGGACCCTAGTAGTCCCTACTATGTGAAAAGGTTCAGAAAGAAATATATAATATATATATAAGAAATTTATGGATGACCTAAGGTACCTACTGAGAATTTCCTGAAAGAAGGTAGCCTTAAGATAGAGCAATCACCTCGGCCTCCTCTGACCCTTTCTGTACCTGTAGCCCAGGAGCACTTAGAGGAATAGCAAAAATGAGAGGCTACTGTCTCTTGGATAATATCAAATTCAGTCAATTATCATTTGGCTTCTGAATAAAATCAATTCAGAAGATGAAAAAAATCTCCAATTATGTTTTTCTTGCTTTCTGACAGTTGGAACAAATACTGCTTTACCATACCTGGTCATGTCATTTTTAAATTGTTCACCAATTCACCAGTTGCACTGACCATACTATATACTGGCTCTCTTTCCTATTTTACCTTGGAACCCATTCCCCAATCTCCCTCTATACCTCCATCACCCTTCAAAATATCAGTGTTACTATCTTCTTAAATTTAGAAAATGCATGATGTCATATCTGTCAATATCATAATCTTTCGCTACTGAAATTATAAATAATAAAAATGCTGTGTTTTTTTTTTTAACTTTTTCGTTATCCAATAATTCAAACATTCAGTGGATCAGAAATGAAAATATTTTCCTAGACAAAACACAAATAAAAGAGGAAAAAGTACACAGTGAAATACCACAAACAAAGATGATGGATATGCATCAAAATAAGCAAGGGTCTAAGAGACAGACTGAAAACTCCTGTAAATTTCAGCTTAAATTTTATTATATTAATTGTGATTGCTGGGAGAATTCATAATTTCTAAAGTTATAACAAAAGGATGGCCATGCCAAGTCCTTTGGAGCATAGAGCTGAAAGGTGTATTTTGTCATCCTTCTTCACCTTCAGGAACACCTGAAATCAATCCAGTTTTATACACTGTCAACCATCTTTCTAAATTAAGGTAAGACATGCAAGTCTGGAAAAAAACCAGGTTACAGACAGCATAAACACTGTACATCACTCAAGAGAAAGTTTATTTCTGTGGGATTTTTTATTCTGGATGGTAAGAAAATTTCAGAGCCTTCTTGTGTATTTTAATAGATAGATGTAGGAATTTAGAAGGCCTAAATATAGATTTATTTTACATGTAACAATAAAAAAAAAGTGTAATATAGTGTTGTATTTAAATAATTTTATTTTATTAACAGGTCACTAAGAAGTAGTATCTTAATTAAGATTGGTATCTCACAATACAAAAGTGTGTTTGATAGCAGATGAGTAGCAACCTAATCTTCTTTTGCCAAAACACTGTCACAGAGGTGACTGACATGCATAGGGTTCTACTGTCTTATAATGCATTTGTGTAACAATAAAATGAAGAACACAGAATAATACAAGAGGTTACTAAAATTGCAACCAAAACATCAATAATGACAGGTAAGACATCTGATGTCTTATAAATATTGAAGGCACTTTATGGGCCCTTTCACATGACAGTAATTAAGAGCTTGGTCACATGTACTCCTCTGTGGGTAAGGAGTATACTATTCTTATACAAGTTTATCTTAAGTAAACAACTGAAATATTCAGAGAATCCTGGAAATATGAAAAACTATTTTTTTCCCAGCCTGACCATATACCACAGCAACCCAAATAGGAGCTTACATAAGGGACTATTACTTTCACTGCATTTCAAACACCTGAATTAGCTGACTAAGTTAACAGACTAATCTCCTAATGAAGTTAGAGAGGTGTAAACCCTTCAGTATTTGTTGGAAAGACTATTTCAGAGTACCGCCCTTTATTTAACCATCAGTTTTAGGTATCTACTAAACTAGACCCTACTGGATTCTTAAACAGATTTTTAAATCTAGGCACTGTACACACATATTACACCTTTGATCTGTATTAGAATCTCAACTTCTCCAACATCTCAAATATTGAATTAGTGGTGGAAATGAATTATAATCATAGGTCATCTGGAATGCTAAGCTAACAGGGAAACATAGTAACCTTCATTTCAAGACACTCCAAGCCAGGGAGCTAACCCTTACATTAAGGGTGAGTAAGTCAATGCCTTCTTTCAGATTAGTACCTTCCTGGCCTTGGCTCTTTTGCAAATATCTTACCTTCTTTTAGGAAACGAGAAGAAGTAATAGTAAAATTACTTTGAATAATGATAATTAAAAAATGCCAATGAATATTATTGGTTTATTTCCTATTTTTTCCTCATTTGTTTTCCAGTATTAAAAGTTACCATTTTATGCTGAAGGTTTGATGTCCAGCATTTCCATAATCTTCAAAGTACTTCACATTTTAATCTCACTTGGCTTCATAAATTCCATACCCTTACACTAAATGATATATCTAGTTGAAGGGCAGTTATTAAAACTAAAGGGACATTTGGCACTGGTGTGTATACATTTTGTTTGTGATGCCTCAAGCAGTTCTGCATGTCGTACGTCATAATACACGTGACCATTAAAACATTCAGTGTGAACAATGGTTAATTAAAGCTTCTCATAGCAACCAGTCATACTAACTTTACAGTGTTGGTAAATCCCCAACAGCCTGGTTGAGCCTTCTCTTCTAATTAATTGACCCTGTTCTTTTATGAAAGTTATCGGGTTCCCCTAAGCCAGTACCTGAATTCTAAAAGATGCAAATAGAGCTAATACTGTGCTGATGGATCCACTGAGCTTTACTTTGCTGTGGATGTTTACAAATGGTTTCATAAAATCTTTTTAAGCGATTGTTTAGTGCCTGTGTAAACTCATTGTGTGCTGCTTAAATGAAGAAATGTAACAACACAAATAACATTACGGTTTTATTAATCTCTGGCTAGGAAGTGAATTTGTTTTAAGGATTTAAAGGATTTCAACAGACTATATTTTAAAAATGTGCTTGAAGCATATTTATGTGTTGAATGTACTGTTTTAGTAATCTCTGCTGCTAAGTTATCTCCTCATAAGTTAGCAGCATAACATTTAACTTGTAAAGACAGGCTATGTGGATGTGAGATGTGACTCAATACAGCCATTCTTACACTGCACTGCAAGAGTGCATGAACCTAAAGTAGCAATTCACTACTTTTCATCTATTCCAAATATTGCATGGGAAGATGAAACATGAAAAAGGGCTAACTTTCACTATTTCATTAACTATTCTTATCTTTTCATTATGAATTAATTTCAATCTATCCAGAAAGCATTGCATTAACTGACTCATTTTCATGTTCAACATCAAATGGGACAAAGAGATTAAATCTAAGTTCATTTACTCCTCTTATAAATTTTATTTAACACAGCTCAGATTTTTCTTTTGAACTCTTATATGAACACCCAAGAAAAAGACCCACAGAGGTTTTTCTTTCCCTCCTGCAGTGTCTTTCTAAACAATTCTACAGCCACACAATTGTGAAAAATGTCAAAAATGAACATCTGCAATTGTTCCATCGTTTATGGGTTAATTGTGGAATGCAAAGATGGTCCAACGTAACTCAATGCCAAATCTGTTTCCATGTGTTCTGTCCTATTCAGAAATGAAGTAAAAAATATCCCACTGGTCTACTTTTTCATTTATTCATTTAATCTTCTTAACACTAACTTAACACTGTTGCTAAGAGATAATCAAGAGAAGAAAACACTACATATAGAAACTAAGTAAAAGTCCTTACTTTGGGAAAAAAAAAGCTTCCAGAGTGCCTAGCAATCTTTCCAGCTGGCATGAGATGTAATGTATAGTATACAGCAACCCAGCTCTGTCCTTTACACCAGAGAGAGATTAGTTGCTCCACGCAGACTATAAACTACAACTGGCAACCTTATATTGTAAGAACAGGCAGCCGCAATCCACTGAAACTTATTCGGTGCCAAATGCCTCCAACCAGCCTTAAGGCCAAGGGACCAAACCATAATTCTTCAGGTAAATACATTCAACTGAGTCCTTTCCTACCAGGCAAGGAAGAAGGGGAGCAAATAAGAGCACAAGAGACAGAAACTGGAACATAGTAGCAGCACAGCAATAGCAGCCCACATCCAACATAATTAGCAGTCATTCTGGAACATGTTAAGAAAGTCAGATCAAGCACTTTGTATTTGGAATTAATGCCCAAGGCTACGTCATGGCAGGGGGCCAGAAGATCAAAACAAGGACTCAGAAGGGTGGAAAAGAGCAGGCTATATAAATGCCGCTTTCTACCCATGCAGTTAATTAGACTCTAGAATGTCTTCCCTAGAAAACTTTGTTCAGTCTTGCCTCCCAGAGAGCAGCGAATGTACAATTTACTGGCCGAACACTGTCAAATACCGTTTAGAAATCACAAAGGCAAACAGCTTTTCCTATCAGGAAGACACAGGTAGCAAAATAAATTATGTCACTTCACTAAATGACCAACCGGCAATTGAAAAACATTTAGCTTGCCTCTCTCTCCCTATCCATTCATGTTACAACACAAACCTGCTTCTGAGAAAACCTGTTCCTTGCAGACCTGTTTCTGAGCATGTGTGACCTTGGATTTCAGAAGGTGCCAAGAGTGAAGTTACTGTGAACTACTATGCCCCATTTCCTTAAAAGGGTAGATCCAGGCAGAAGGACGATGGGTGTTGCTTTTTTTCTTGGATCAGGAGGAGCCTTGGGAGGAAAAGGAGACTATTCCTTCTTGCAAGAAGCAAGGGTGCCTAGGTGCCAGAAATGTTCTCTGGTGTGCAGGCAAGCAAGGGACTCATGGGACAGTAAAAATGCTTCCTTGGAAGAGCATACAGTGGGGAAAAAAAGGGGATTTTCAAACATGCATGCCTCCAAAATGGGAGTTAGCTACTTTCAAGGGATCAACAACATTCATTTGTACTAAACCAGTCTAAGAATTTGGACTAATAGCAAGCCTGGAAGACAAGACAATTCTGCAAAGATAAGAAAAGCAGGAGAAATTTCTATTCACAAACCCTTTTAGCTTTAAGTCATTATCTGAGCTCTGTACTTCTAAAAGTTCATGCTTCTAGTCTCTGCTCTAATAAAACCAGCATTAGAGATTCAACATGTATTCAGTGTTTAGGGAATGATAAATCCAGTAATTGCTCCAGTTCCATCAAATGAACTGAACAATACTTCAAAATATGGCCTAGAGTCTCCTGCTTTCAAACTGGCACTAAAATTGGCAGTTTGGAAATCCTGTGAGCAAAGCTACCCCCACGAGACTCAGGGCACTGCAGTGAGATGGGCACTGTAATGAGAATGTCATAAAGAGGAGGGCTTTGCTAAAGATATTTCTGAGACACAGTTGGAGTTGCTTTGTTGGAAGAAAAAGTAGTGACTAGTTGAAGATGCTTTTTTTTTTTTCTTTTGAAATTTATAGGTAATGTTTAATGAATAAAATTTTTTAAAAGAGTTTTTTTGAAAAAAAAACAAGGACCAATCTGTTAAACACACCCACACAAATGCATGCACACACAGGTCTCCTTCTGCCAGTTGGTACCAGGTGATAATTTCCCACCTGCTAGTAAACATTCTTTCTCTTGTATTCTCTATTTTGCCAGTTAGCACCATGAAAGACACAAAAAAATTTGAAAATATAGACTAGGAGGAATCTTCTGGAAATAAGAGAGATTTATTCCTGCCTAGAAGGAGCTTTAAAAAAATTGCTTGTTCACAATATTTTGTGCTACATGTTTTCTGTTGTACAGTTTCATAAAATGCCTGTTGCAGAGTTCAGTGTTGAGCATGACTGATAAAGTAAATAGAAACAGGATCTAAAAAGTAAGTAGAAGTAGCAACAGTTAGGAACTAGGAATGGGTTTATACGTTTGTTTTCCTTAAAAAACAGAACTGCATATTTTCTCCTTAAAATTCTATCCAAAAATTATAAGGATATGTATTTTTCTTTTCTAACATTTCCCCTATAAATGTACCTCTACTAGGAGACCCAAAATAAGAGGATTTTTAGGAAATTTACAGACTCATGGAGATAACATTTATTTTTACAAATACCAATGTAAACATCATGGAATAAAAGATCAGAAGATGATAGTGTAAGGATAGTGGAAGGATTTTTCCAATTACAACTTCTGCTACATCTTTATTATCACCAGTACATTAACTGTTATGAGTTGTACATTTTGTCCAATAATAGTGTCCAAGAAAGTATTTAAGATTATTAGAATTCTATGGTGCTAATTTAATTTGATATAAAATAAATTTTATTGTGAGTGTTGGAAGACATACTATTAATCTCTTGTTCCTGAAGAACCAGCATCCCTATAAGCAACATTAAGAACCATAATTTTCCTCCAGCCCAAACACATGTATATTTTTGTGTTTGACTATATAGTCTCCTATGAATAATACGTATGTGGAGTTTTTCTAATATTACTGGAAGTGGTTACTGAAAGTCTGACTCTCTGAATGATTGCAAACAAAATGGAAGTACAAAACCCAAGGAGAGTTATTACATCTTTAGCAGTCAAATAAGAAATAGTTCATCAATGATGAAGAGATATTAATTAATATTCTTCTAAAATGTGTAAAATATTTTTTAAAGTCACAGATATACAGAACTAAAGTAATCATTCTCAAAGTTACTTAATAAGATGAGGAAAAATGCACATTGAATTAGCCTTTTTAAAAATCCAAATATTAAATCCCCATTGGAATCCCTGTACTGTTAGGCTGCAATAAGAAAAACCTGCAAGAAAAGATAAGCTATCCCTGGTAGGCAGAAGATCAGAATTATGTTTTTAGTCAAACTAAACATATTCCATTCTGCAGAGAGTTCCCTTACTACTCAAACTGGAAGTGAGACGAGACAATACAAGGTTCCTTTCTATGCTTCTCTGACTACAAAGGTAACAGCTTTAATTACCAAGATGATAAACTGTTATTCTCTCTTGAACATTGAATTTTTCACTTGTAGTAATGTATGGAATACATTATGTATGAAATGTATGAAATACCGGTTAACAAAGTTTGGGCCTAAATTTTTCCAGTTTAACATGGAAAGTCTTTTAAAAAATGAGATCATTAATTTAGTGTGAAATAACAAACACAAAAAAAGTCACAGTGTTATTTGTCTACTTACTTTCTTTTAATCATAACTTCTAATCAGGCATTGAAACCTCCAGACAGTATATTCAGCTTATGAAAATCACATATATTTTGCAATATTTTGTAACACATAGGAATTGTTCCAAGAAAACTGTTCATTTTTCATGCAGCATAAACTACTCAACATATTATACTTAGTAAAATGACTTGCCTACAGTTACTTTGACCTACAGGGTACATACTCCATTAAAAATGTATATATACCATAGGCTAAACTAGCAAAGACATGAAGTCTAGCAGACTCATGAGCTTTCTGAGAATTTCTGAAACTAAATACTAGAGAAATTTAAGAAAGATAAGAAAATTAAATATAGCCAACACTATATGGCAGAGGCTTTTTTCCATTTTCCTAGACAAAGCCAAGAATAAACGCCATCTACCAAACATGCAAACACATAAATGTTGTTAAACCCAAGGAGGACTGATTACTACAGTAATCAAACTAAAAGCACGTAAAGTATTTTGAACTTAAAATGTACATCAGGGAAAACATGATCTACTATCAATATTTATTAAGGAAAATGTTATATTAATAACATTTTATATTTCAGTTCTATCAAGGCTAGGGTACAGATGGAAAAGTTTTGTGCATCAAGACCCCAACCATGGTAAATTTTCTTCATGTCACCATTCCAGTACAAGAAATACCATTAAAAACTGTAGTTTCCAACATTCTTTTTATGGGATTAAGTTCCTGATCATAAAACTAGTCATTATGAAAGGACGTACTCTACATCCTCAAGCAACCAAATCTACCAGCACTGGAAACTCAATTATATAATGTATTAATATTTCATACATTAAATTTCATAAGATATACTTGGATGAACAGTGTAACTATATTAAAATTTGATTTATAATTAAAAACTTATCAATCATTTCAAGAACATTAACACAACCCACATTATATATTTGCTACTCTAGCGTCTCCAGAAATTGTAGTGCAACTTGTCAAATAGTGTTAGTCATCAGTTCTGTGTACCAGGCAATGTTTGTGGCAGTGCAGAGAGCGTTTAGAATGGATAAGCCAAAACATAATGATTTACACGTCTAATGACGTGTGTACTACACCACATCTACTTGTATATAACTATAAACATACAGAAAAGCATTAAGTTTCAAAATTACAGAGATCTCAAGTTTCACATAGAT
>JAWWES010000081.1:73797211-73807767 GCA_035583135.1 Lophotriccus pileatus | reverse complement strand
CATGATCATGAAAGAGTCAGGGCAAGAAGAAAACTGAAGACATTCAGAGAAAAAGATCAGAAACATTTTATAACAATGTCTGTATGATTACTTGTCCTTTAGGTCAGAATGGGACTAACTGAAAGGATCATAAGGTGCTCTCCACAGAGTTAAAAAGTAGAAAAGTGTGGTGATTTTGAAATATGAACCATTATTTCTCTTATAATTACAAATTTGACAATAGTGATATGTTAGGCTGATATTTATAGATTCCTCATTTGGTATGGCTATGCTGCTAAAGTTCAGATGATTAAGGCAGAGCTTATGAACAGATTATCTGTAGTACAGAGAAGAATTACTTTTCTTCATTGTCAATACTGCTTTAGGAGCTAGTAATTTATAAACAGGATATGGTATGTTTGATGAAGAAAAACTTTAGTAAATTTAGAGATAAGCTGAAAAGTTACCCATTTGTCAAAAAAAGTGACTTACTGGATCAAAGCCAAGGTTCACAACACCTTCTCTGTACAATTTCATACAGATAAATATATTCAGCTTTATCAAGAACTTAGACTTATATTAGACTGTTAGATCAAGATTTCTTCACCAAGATGATTCCTAAACAGAAAACATTTCTGTAAGATGAAGTTCATTACATTCCATATTTCATGGAAGGACTGGTGAGATTAAATATTAACAACTAGCTTAACTAAAACTTTGCTTTTTTCACAATTTAAAACTTGAAGAATTTTGACTAGCATTAAAATACTCTGATATTTTTCAAAAAGTGTTCATAAATTTATAAATCTAACAGACTGCTTATAGACTAAAAAGGCTGTGAAGACCAAAGCCCTAAGTTTTCTTTCCTGTTCATTGTTTTGGAAATCAAATGTATTATTCATTCCAAAATATTTATATCAGTAACTTCTTAACTCAGAATTCTAATTATTAGTCCCATGAAAACTTGAGAGGTGGAGGTTGGACTGTTTTTTTCAGCAGTTCCTACATAGCTCCATGCACAGGATTTCTCTTAGCAACTTCTCTGTTGTTCATGCATAATAGTTTCATGTTCTTTGTGACCCAACTCGAAAGCTGTGCGTTGCAGCAGCAGTAGAGGACCCCAAGCCTTCCACTTTGTGATGTAAAGGTGCAAGTCTCACGTGTTCATTTATATAAAGGCACTGAAGTCTGCTGAAGAAGATAATTTCATGGTATTGCAGATATGGGTAGAAATCAATCAATGCAGATCCTTGAGTTGTTATACGTGTGGCTTAAGTGCAGTAGGACACTAGAGAGCATGAGAGCACTATCTGGTAGGTACATCTGTCTGTCTCCTTCTGCAACATACTTCTCTTCATATCAACTGTTTATGGCATTTCACAGGTGCCATTGTTTTTCAACTAGGACAGTAGTACTACTCCTCCATTACATTACAAAAGAGCCTGAGACCAAAGTTCAAGATAGCCTGCTTGGATAAAAATGTGCATGTTCTTGTTTGACTTTCAGTGAGTATGGAGTATTTAACGGCCTGTGATGCTTTTGAGAATCACAGGTGCATTATCTAGTTCTATCAATAGATATTTATCTGTCCATTCCTCATATTCTGATAGCCTTGTAATCTAGAGGGAATTAATGATCCTCAGTACCCTTATGAGGCAAGAAATAAAATTTCACTTTCACAGAATATAGGAAAACTAAGTACTTCTGGTGGATTGAAGAATATATATTTTTAATCTCAGACTGAGTCTTGTCTCTGGTTAAGTAATTATTAAAACAGATGGAAAACTGCAGTTATTTTCATCTGAGCCCAACAGAATAACTCAACAACATTTTATGAACATATATAATGTAGGGCAATTTCCTGTGAAGATTCTTAAATGAAAACCAGGCTTCTGACTGCAACACAAATAAAAAGCAAACTGGTGTACCCCGGTATAAGTGCTGGGGTTATTTGGTACAAGATTGGTTTAGGATGACAAATGAAAAAAAAGAAGAAATAGTAATAAATAAATGAAGAGAAACCCAAAATTAATCTATTTGGGAACAGGAATAATTAAAAAGAGCATGTCTGAGCCTCACAGAATTTTAATTTTAACATTGATAGTAAAGATGGCTATGGCTAACGCTTCCATTTGCATTTCTCTTGGTCTAATGGGGGAAAATTCAGACCCTATGTGTAAAGACCGTTAAAATATGTTAACCAGAAAACAAACAAATGAAGGAAAGTCCTTAAATAAGATTATGCTATGCAGTGATTATATATTCATTGATATGGTTTTATAGGAAGTGAAAAATTTGGAAAATACTTGGAAAAGCTCAGGGGGAAAAAAGCAGGTATTTCAGTTAGTAGTATTCTGTCGGCCAATAAAAATCAAAGTCGGTCTAGTGGATAGGGACACACATTTCTAAAATCCAAATGGATAAAAATAAGGCATTTTAAAAATGTAAAAGGGTAGATTTTTTTAATTAAAAGAATTTTAATTAAAGATTTAATGCTTACTTTTTATTTCTAGACTTTTTGTTACAGTTAAGGTCTCTGACAGTGAAATTCTAAGAAAACAATCCTGACATTGTCTTTATATGTGTAAGATTTTTTTTTTTCACATTACAAAATATTGATTTTTCCACCTATGAAAATTTAATCTAAACTCTGAAATCCAGCTGGATTTGTTCCATACAGGTATTCACTAGTAAAATATTCTCAAGTCATGTTGGTCCCTCATGTAGAAATGCCTAAAGCACTGTTAACACTATTCCATCCAGAGAAATAGTTTAAAATAAAATAATGGTGTCACTTTTCCCCCATTAAAAATGTAATGCATTTGGTACTACCTAAATATTTCAAAGGAATGCATCAAGTTATATCGCCCATCCTGAAGTTCTTCAAAACATGCTAAGAAGCTTCAATTTGGGAAGTTTATTACCTTTTTTCAGCTTCTCATATCACTAGTTTTAGGTACATATATGGTACACAATCCTAAATTTTAAATATTATACCTTTTTTAATGTTTCCTGTTTTATATTTTCTTTTCATTTACAGATGACAACTAAATAAAGTAAATCTGGAGAAATTTCTTGAATGAAATTTACCCCACTGAGTCACAAACTGCTATAAGTAAAAATAAAATTAGTCTGAAATCAGAAAATACTTCTACCAATGTTGTAATATTTGAGTCCAGCTTATTTTTGTTGCATTTACTTTGAAATCCAGGCAAAAGAAGGTAGTATGAACCAATTTCAGAAACAAATTCTCACTAATGAAACACTGGATACATACAAAGGAACAAACTGGACAATGGTGGATTTTATTATAATTTATTCTTACAGAATGTCTCTGGAGAAACAATACTCCAAGATAATACTAGGGGGACTTTATTATCTTTAGTACTATTCCCTGTAGTTCAGCATAATAGTGTAGGGTTACAACAGTATCACAAAGGAAAAATAAAAATACATTGCTCAGTAAAATTAAAATAATGCTTAGAAAACAGAGATAGTTCTTAAACCAAAACATGGAAAACAGATATTTTAAATAAGTTGATATACCAAATTTGTTTCATTTTACATTTCTCATATCATAAATAAGAATGGTATATCTGTTAAACTTTGAGGGAATAAAAGCAGTTGCTTGACAAAGAATTTACTGATAAGAAAAATGGTTTGTAAATGAAACCATTTATGTACCAGTCAAGTTGTTCGGTCACTACACATGCACTGGAGGTGATAGTAGTAAGGTTGGTGTAATATTTCTTAAAATATGCATGTTAATCAGTGGCATATCAACTTAGTACTCAAGAATAGATTCCTACTCTGCAGAGTTAAAACAAAACCTGTATTACTTTGGATCTGACAGGTTTTTTGTGGTTTTTTTTTTTCATTAAAAGAAAATCTTTCTTGTCCTGATCACAACCAATAGTATATCACTGTACTGAATTAGATCTATCTCTTCCTCATCTCACATATGAAATACAGCAGAAGGAGAGTTAATATTCACATTCAGCTATATTTGAACACAGAGGGCTAACAAGAATATTTTGTTCTTTCCTGGGCATGCAAGTGTCACTATCTGTACATTCAAAGTCCTTGTGAAAGGAAAGGGAAGGCTACTGATTCCTTCCAAAGGTTGTTCCCATGCTGCGTCTCGGGATATTTGCTGCTAAAAACTTCAAGGCATACAGTAGGTGGGATTTTGTCTTTGTTCTCTCAAAGTTCACATGAACCATATGTTTTCTCCTCGACACGTGATACAAGCTTTTCTACATGATATAGGACTTGTAAATTGCTGTGCTGGGGTAGAGTTAATTTTCTTCATTGTAGCTACTGTGGGATTATGTCTTGGATTTGTGATGAAAACAGCACTGATAAACGGGGATATTTAGTTATCCCTGATCAGTGCTTGAACAGTATCAAGACCTTTTCTGCTTCTCACACCACCCCAACAGCTAGAAGGCTGAGGGTGCACAAGGAATTTTGAGGGGACAGAGTCGGGACTGCTGACCCAAACTGACCAAAGGGATATTACATACCACACGGCACATGCTCAACATATCGTGCTGGGGTAAGAAGCAGGAAGGGGGGATGTTCGAAGTCATGGCATTTGTCTTCCTGAGTCACCATTAGGTGTGATGGAGAACCGCTTTCCTGGGGATGGCTGAACCTCTGCCTGCCCATGAGAAGTAGTGAATGAATTCCTCATTTTGTTATGTTTGTGTGCACAACTTTTGCCTTCCCTATTAAACTGTCTTTATCTCAACCCATGAGTTTTCTCACTTTTACCTTTCTGATTCTCTCCCCTAGCCCTGCATGGGGGAGAGTGAGAAAGCAGCTGTGTGGGACTTAGTTGCTGGATGGGATTAAACCCCAACAGGTACACACCAGGGTGCAGATTATCTGCAGTTATTAGCAAGCATATCTCAGAGCTGACTAGGTTCCAATGTTGCCTGAGAAATCCTGAATAATACACCTTTTACACCTGGTGCAGTAAAAAAGAGATCTCATTATATCCCAGTATTGTAATGGGCGACAGAATGTCAAGAACATATTAACTACAGTACCAATAATGAATATAATGCATAATGTAGTGGATAGTTTGAATTCCAACTGCTTTGCATCATTCTTGTAAGACTAACTATAAAATTACCTGACTGTACTTTAAAAAAAATGCTTTACTTATTCTCTCTCTCTTACAATTTTTGTAGAATTTTGCAATACTAATTAATTCTTTTTATAGGAAATAGTGGGGTTTTTTTCGGTGGTGTTCTTTTGTTTATTTACTTCCTTCCTTACTTATTTATTTAATATAGTTTTTTTTGGAAAATATTGCAGGCTATGACCTGAACACAATAAAATGACAAGCACGGTTATACATCCTCATATGGCAGCATTTGAAAGAAAATGGAAACAAAATACTTTCAATACTGTATTCTGAGCACTCCTGAATGACTTTAAACAATTTCAAACATTGACATTTGAAAACAAAGTAATATAACTACAAGAAGAACATATTCTTTCCTAAATTATAACTTGGTTCATATTCATTCAATAAATTTGAAATGGACTAATCTTGTTCGAACCTTTGGTTTGCCTCTGCTGGAGGAAGCAAAGAAAAAGAAAAGTGGAGCAGCACAATCAGAAGATGTATGCATTGATGATAGCAGACAGTGATTTTCATTCCAGAAACATGAAAGAGAACTGAGAAGTCCTTTTGAATCATGGAAACTTTGTAGGGAAAACTGAAGCAAAAATAAAATTCAATGTCCAAATATACTCAGTCATTGGGCTAACATCATACTTATTAAATAAATACCATTATAGATAATCATTATTGAATTAATAAATTGTGGTAAAAATATGATCCCACTTGATTTCCTATGCACAACTAATCAAGACTAAGAATTTCTTAAGCATGAAATATTTGTACCCACTTCTCTTCACATTTTTAAGAAATCTTAATAAAACCATAAAGTTTGGAATAGAAGAAGATACTTAGAACTTCCAGAAAGAGGCTCCTATCTAAGAAATAAGAATACTAGCTGTTCCTGAAGAGAAATTTGAATGTGTTTCAATGTTTTTCCATTTCCATATAGTAAGTAATGTTTTTTAACACCTTGTCAAATGGCAAGTAAGTAAAATTAGAAGAAAAAGAAAATAAAAAAAAGGGATCCATGGTCATGTCAGTCCTTAGAATGGAACATCCATTTACGTTACAAACATTGACTTGAGTGCATTGCAAGCATTATAGCTGTCATACCCAATATACAAACTTGAACTCTATCAATCATAATGAAGTCATTATACCTCTCTTTACACAAATGCAAGAGTTCTCTGAGTGTATCATAAAATTTTGGGTTCAGATATCTTGACAGTGGATTTTTATTTCAATGATCTTTAATAAAGGAATAATTTTGTTCATTGTGCAAATAAGAAAACCCAACCTCTACATATTTTCATTACAGGAATCTAATTTACAACCTGGTAAATCAAGTCTAGTTTTGGTGATTGTGCACAAATAAGAGCAGGCAAGTTCTATCATATAACATTTGTGATATTTACTAGATGGTGAATGCTAACACAAATTTTTGCTTGGTAAGATGAGTTAGTCATTTCAAAGTGATCACTTTCCAAATTGCCTTTTTGTCCTTAGCTTTCTTATTTTAAAATTACTGTCTTTCATATTTCAGTTAAAGACAATTTTTCATAGTTTAATGAAGCTGTCTAGTATCTATTTTGGCAGCAGTGCATTATGTAATGCAAACTTTACTGTATATTCAAGAGGGAAAGTTAAGATATTACTTCAAATTTGAAGTACTTATCAGATTCAGTCTGACAAGTTCAATATTTACTAGTTTACTCTAGTAGAGAAACATAAAAGAATATTTTATATACCAGCGCAAAATAATCTTTGGTTTGTATCTAATTTTTATCTGGTATTGATCAAGATAACTGAAGCAATCTCATTTGATGCTGGGAGATAAACTGTCTAGGAGTTGGCTTCTTCCTAATATACAAATAAGGAGGGAAGTACTGGATTCTGGACCTTTTTTTCTCCTCATTTCATTCTCCAACCACTCTATATTTTATTTGCAGTGATGTGGTAGATAACAACACAGTTTATATTATTTTACAAGTTGAACTCCAGAAAAGATTTCTATTTCTCATTTCTGTATTTTTTAAAATATTCTTATTTTCTTATTTTTTTATATTCTTATTTTCTTATATCTTTATTATTCTTATCTTACCCTCCATTGTGTTTTCCTTTAGTAGCATCATGCTTTTCATACTGCCACTGATGTTGTTATTGCAGTTCAATGTATTTCATGAAGAGCCACTCACATTTATTTCTTAATTGTTTTACAATTATAGCCTCTTGTATAAGTATACTGTCATATGTCTTTCAAATCTCTTTCTCCACAAGTTTAAAATTTCTAGCGTGCTTTGTTTCCTTATTTTGGAATATGAGTCCCGTTAGTACAGAACTCTTCTGTATCATAATGCTGCATTTAGATTTGATAGCATGCAGTAAGTTGTATGAACTTAAATGTGTTTTTCTCTTTTAGATGTTTTCATCCCTAGTTTTTATTCTCCAGAATTTATTTTACTCCCCACAATTCACATAAATCTAAAATTTATCTATTTTCACCTCGAATTTGAACTGCCTTTTGTCTGAATGTCTTAACTCCTTGTACTCAGTATTTTGCCTTTTCCAATTTCAACACATTGTTATGTATACAATGTGTTAATGCAGTTACCTGATTTGGGGGACTTAACTTTCCCTACCCACTAAAGCTAGGATATTCGGTGTGTTCAAATTTGATGAATTCCGTGCTATCAATCCATGGAGTATGATAAACACAGAGAAAAGAGCTTCCTATTGGCACTGAGAGCAGTGACATTTACTGATGAAGACACAAACTCTTGCACAGAAGTAGGGGATACAGCAGTCCTCTATTTTGTTTTTACATGTAAAAGTTCCTTTCCTGAATTATAGGAAGTTTCTCTCCAAATTCTGCTAGTTCCTTTGCATGAGTGACCCTGTAAGATGTATATAGTGTTTTGGACCATAAACTTGAGTGTTTTGGCTTCAGCTTTAGCATGATAGTAAATGCTTCAAAAAGAATGCAAAATAGAGCAAAAATGTAGGGTAGTATTCCTTCTCACCTTTCAACAGTCAGTGGCACAGACATTACCATATTTGAAGGTTGTGTACAAAGTATTGCATTTAATGGACATCATGGGAACCATTCTCCACAAAATTGCTTGTTCCCTGATAAACCATTGGATGCTTTTGGTTTTATCATTTGGCTGATAATTTCACTAAGGGGCTTTACTGTGTTTTTTTTATTTTTTTGTTAAAAGAAAATTATCAAATAATCAGTTTATTTTTCTTTGTTTAGCTTAAATAACACATAAAGCATAAAACCAAGCTTTTAACATGAGCTGGACAGAATCATGTTAAAAATGGTTAGAATATAAACAATCTGCACTCACATAAAACACAGTAAGAATTATTTTTTTAAAGATTATTAGTTGATAAATATATTTATGTTCTCAAGAGTTTGACCAAAGTCATCATGTTTGTTGTGCAAAATGTTATTACCAGTGGCCATTTCAAATTCTTTACCAATTATTGGATACGTAAATAAAACTGTAAACTAAAATCTTGATAAGCTTACTACTATTTGTGAGAAAAAACATTATGATTACAGAAGATATTTTCTTCGTATCAAACTGTTCTGAACAGAGTTTTACAACGTATCTATTTTAGGCTCATCGGTTTCTCTTGTTTTACCTCATTGGCTGAGAGAAAGTAATTACTGGCCTGATACCACATCAGTATCTTAAGTATAGATTCACAATATGCAAATAAGGAAAGAGTTAACAGCTATTTCTATTTATGATGAAAAATGCCAAGAAATTGAAGAAAAAAAAAAGCTTAAAGGCAAAAAAGCGTAATTTGTGATCAAGAAAACAAACCTGCTCAATGATAAATGACCAAAGTGGTAGTGAGGAGAATGGAGAAGGGACATCACTGAGCCAGAATAATTTTAAAATAAGTTCTACCTAACTACATTGACAGTATAGCACATAGGAAGAAGCAGATCCCACTTAAAGGAATATTACTCCTGCATATAAAATAATTTCTTTTTCCTCCATACCAAATTCTTCCCATTCTAACACAAAAGCTTCTTAAAGTTTGGCTCAGAAAGTCAACAGAGGACTTGTCCTTTCGTCACTGAAGGGATGTTTTTTTGAACTCTCGAGTCCAAATCTTGTATGCTTAGGGTTTCTAGTCACTGAGCAACCAATCTGTCATCTTTACTCCGGTTTTAAAAAGTTTAATAACCTTCCCATCTTTAACTAAGATTTTCTATCCTTTCACTATGCCTCTATGCTGGGAAATAAACCAGGATCTGCAGAAAACCCCTACACAACCCTCCAGCTTAAAACACTTAGAACTTGTATATTAAGTACTTTATGCCCAGTACAGCTGCTGGCAGAGAAATTGGCTCCGATCTTACCTCCCACGTCTCCTGCAGCTCGACCGCTTCCGCTGGGTAGTTGTTTATTTCTCGTTTCCTTTCATATCCCTGACCTTTTTCCTAATGTGTTGAGCTGCGTTTGCAGTCACAGTGATGAATGAGATGTGATCATGAGAATCATAGTGAGGGTGCAGCATGCAGGGTTGTTTCTCGGGCAGCATAGTAGCAGACGGAGGAGGGGGGAAGTGGAAATCTGACAGGTTTAGCTTGCTGACAGCCCATGTTTATAGGCTCTGTAAAGAATACAGATGAGACAGAGGAAAGACAGAGACAACAATGACATAATAAATCTTAGCTCCAGTGTTTTAGTCCAAAAAAGTAAAGAAATAAAATCAAGTTTGGGTTGCCGTTAATGGTTAAGCTGTCACAGAACTGAACCTCTTTACTGTCTGCTTCTTTAGATGAGATGAATAGATATACTGCACTCCACTGTACAGTACTTCTGCTATCTGCACAGAAAATTGCAGCCCTCTCTCCCCCTTGATCACAAAATACCTTAGGTAATAAATGAGTTAGGCATTCTAGTTCCAATACAAAGGGTGATAGATCTGCATAGAATTAAAAATAATAAATAAATAAATAAAGATGTGAAGTGGAAGAATAAAGACCAGCCTCCATTCTGAAAGCAGCAGTCAGTTACTCAGCTGCTTCCAACACTGTGTTGTTTGACTTCAGTGGAGCCATGCCAGTTTATGTCAGGTGAAGTTCTTGCCTCTTGTTTTCATTTCGGAAAAATTCCAAGTAAACTTTAAGTAAATTCCAAACCACTAAATAAAGACTTAGAGATTTTATGTAATATCAAATGTTAAAATGTTCAGAATTTTTTTCCACTGTCTCAGATACAGGAAAAGTTTCTTTCACTGTTTTGTATACATCCAGCATAAACACGACTTGTGATGCAGCTGGATGTTGAATAAGCTACATCTTGCAGATAGACTTTTTCAGAGCTGCACTCATTTCTCAAATTACACTTACTCCTACAAGACCTACAACTTTTCACAATTTCCTCTTATGAAAGACAAGAACAAGAATCACTGC
>JAWWES010000081.1:73776866-73790910 GCA_035583135.1 Lophotriccus pileatus | reverse complement strand
GGCTGGTGAAGGGACTTGAGCACACGTCCTATGAGGAAAGGCTGAGGGAGCTGGAGTTGTTTAACCTGGAGAAGAGGAAGCTCAGGGGAGACCTCATCACTCTCTACTACTCTCTGAGAGGAGGTTGTAGCCAGGTTGGGGTTGGTCTCTTCTCCCAGGCAACCAGCAGTAGGACAAGAGGGCATGGTCTTAAGCTGTGCCAGGGGAGATTTAGGTTGGATATCAGGAAAAAAATCTTTACAGAGAGAGTAATCAGAAATTGGAATGGGCTGCCCATGGAGGTGGTGGCTTCTCTGTCCCTGGAGGTGTTTAAGATGAGACTGGATGTGGCACTTAGTGCCATGGTCTAGTAACCACAGCAGTGTTGGATTAAGGTGATGATCTTAGAGGTCTTTTCCAACCTGGTTGATTCTATGATTCTATGAATAATTAGCATTAGCTCTACCAAGTGCCAGAGTCTATAATCTCATCCTGCCTGTAAAACCTATACTCCTAACCCATGCAATCAAGCCTTGAGAAACATTACATCTCATTGTTCACGTACTTCCCTCTCTAAGCAATATTACACTTCCTGTACTTCACACACAGCTAAAACCAGTATTCTTGGATGTATAGATTGTGTGTCTCTAGTGTAGAGATTGACTTTATATATTTGAGCAGGATGTACATTTCTGGAGTACCAATAGGACATTAGATGATCAAATACTTGACTGCAAATCCATCTGGATAGACAACTAAAACAAAATAAACCCCCAGTGTGTTCTGGCACTTACTTAGAGGTCAGTAAATCAGTGAACCTCAAATCAATTAAAATTTGGTGAGCTGTAATATTCAAACCACGAGCACTTAAACATTCAGGAAAGCGTCTGCATTACAGGAAAGTTATTATTCAGCCACCACTTGTCAAGTCTGATAAATGGCCATCCCTTTTGGCTTACTAAAATGCATTGCCACAGACAATAGCTAATATTACTAGACTGAAACTGTGACCTACATGGAAGAAAAAGGTAACATGCATTTCTTTGTGTAAAGTAGTAAAGTAGCAATCATTCCCTTACTTTATATATAGAGACACATATACCAGTATTTCTTAACTGTATAAGCAATTATCATTAGGTAAATAAATAATGCTTTTAGAAGTCAGTTATATACTGTTACAACACTTCGTTATGACTTCACTCTCACACATCTAGTTTTATGAGATGTGAAAAATGATGTAGCTGCATCTTATTAAATTAAATTAGACACCACATGCAGCTTAAGCAAGTGCTGTAATTACTCTGTAATTTCTAAAATACGTATAATAGGAATACACAAATGATATAAAGCTCATTTTTATGTAAACAGAGTAATTAATACCGAAATCTCAAACTCTCCTGACTGTCAAAAACAATATGCTTTGCAAACTTTAGGAAGGACTGGCACAGTGCCTTCAAAGACTTGAGAAGAAATTGGGTAATCAGCTTTCAGCGTAACAAATATATGCATGCGGCATGCAAATGAAATTCAATAGGTATTATATAACAAACACTCTAGGATATGAAACTATGATTCACCATTTGTTTTTTCTATGGATAATAAAAACTAATTGTGACTGTGCTCATTTGAATTGGAAAAAGCCATCAATCTCACTACTGGAATGCAAAATGTGGGAGGTGGCTCCTACCACATCTATCTCTGTTTTACTTTGGTGGTCTGTTATTCCGTCACACTCTTACCACGCACAGTTCAAGCTACACAAAATTTGTAAGTAAAAATGCTGAAGTAAAAAAGTCCAGGAGCCTTTTTCAGAGGTAACACCAGCATTAGTTTTACCAGTGTTACACCAACTAAAAACTGTATAATGCAATAGGAAGTCACAGCCTTAGTGTAGACTTAGAAGGCAATTAAATGATAGCCATTTAAAGGGGAATGAGTGTAACAAGGCCAAAGAAACTATAAAGATGATGGATACAAAATAATATGCAAACTTCTGAACTTTATATTATTGGGTGCAAATCGAATATTGTATGGGTGCATTATTTGACTAAGCTTTGTGTTAGATATTGCAAGTGAAACCCCACTTGTCATTACTTAGTCAACCATATTACTGAGTGTTAGTGTGGAGACATGGATATTAACCTGCATCTATACTTTTTCGTTGTTAGCTTTCAATGTATCTTTCTCAGGAATCCAGCATATCAGAGTGAACAATGTTTTTTTATTTCTAGCCATTGAAGCATTCTGAGGGAAAGGACAGCAGATAATTTTGTAATTATTTTCTTCATCCTAGCCTACAAAATATTCATAGTGCTGATTTATGCTGGTATCCTATGACTACCTATTAGGACCAGCAGCAAATACTCTAGGAAAATTGCTTTTGAAGTTCTCTAGTAGCAGCCTAAGGAACATTCACAACAGGATTTATTTATGTTTGTTCTACAAACAATTCTTGTTTATTTCATGTAAATTTTTCAAGAATTTCTGGTTATACAGAAATTTTCCTTGAGCAAAATTCACAGAAACCTGGAATCAGTTATAGAACAGCTTGATATTCTACATTTCTACATCTAAATTAGTGACACATAAGCTGTAAAGATGAAATACAAGATGAGAAACTTTCCACAAAAATCTCTTTAAAAAGAAAAAGCTTTATGAAGTATAAAAAATAGATTTTGTGGTTTATTGCTGTTTTGACTGCTCTTTTCAAGGAGAAGTACTTTATAATCACCCCTGCTTTATGATTTGGTAGAAACCAAGTTCCTGAAATCTCAGGATTATATTTACTTTCACTATTGCAGTTCAGAGAAGTGTCCTGCAGAAGCATGTCTCTTATTTACAAGCATTGTGTGTTGCAGTACAAGGTTTGCAAACCAAATAGAAAAAAAATCAACTCTATCATGACTCCGTAAATGTAAACCCTGTAACACATGCAAAGTTTAATCAAACAACTTGTAAAAACTTCTACAAAATGCCTCTGGGAGAGCCAAACCCAAGCCAATCAAGTTACAAGTAGTGTCTTAAATGTAATACGAAAGAGAACTTCCAAAAGCCTCAATGTTAGAAGTTCAGCTGTAATGTATAGTATCTCTATTGTATAAATATTGATCATGGTTGCCTTCTTACTTGATTTACAAATTCAAGTAGATGCTTTCAAGGAAAATAAAGACAGAAAAATCAGACCAATCATCTACTTATATCTACAATCGTATCTACTGACTTTAGCAAGGTAAAATAATGTGACAGTTTTCAAAAAAATCCATGCTTTGTAATAAGTTACAAATTACATGAAAGGAGATATAAGGTTAAAATCTAAAAATAAAACTGAACAACTACATAGCACTTTCTATTTACTGATCTCAAAAGAACAAGTTAAGTGTAATTATATTTGTAATTCATGTTAATGAGGAAGTGGCTTACCGTAAACCCAGGAAAAAGTCAATGGAACAGTATCCCACTCTAATGCCCTACTCAAGAAACATAAAAATAGAGCAAGTTTTGTCCTGATGGACAAGTGATAATTATCTGAATAGGAACAATCTACTTTACCTGAAACCTCTAGTGCTTTTGTTCTTTATTGATATGCCATCAGACT
The DNA here is from genome assembly GCA_035583135.1 of Lophotriccus pileatus. Taxonomy (NCBI): domain Eukaryota; kingdom Metazoa; phylum Chordata; class Aves; order Passeriformes; family Tyrannidae; genus Lophotriccus; species Lophotriccus pileatus. The sequence goes on along the minus strand of JAWWES010000081.1, from coordinate 73,787,336 downwards.
TACTGTCAATTGAGATCACTTCTGATTTGCTTCTGGCAGAGGACAAAAGTGTAGGAAGTTGTCAGAGGGGAAAAGAAAGGAAGCTAATACAAGAAAACATCAACATTAGAAAGCCTTTTCTTTTTGGATGGTTGTTGCTAATTCAGTACTACATGACTACTAAATAATGGTATAATCCTAAGGAAGAAGTTTGTCAACATTTGCAAATATTGCAGGTTATACTAGGTATTTATCTGAGCACTCAAGAAAAATCCCTCAGTTTGTTTTCTAAGGTACTTTTTTCCCTATTTTCCACAGGAGACAACTACAGACTATTTGAGACTCCTTGTATTCTCTATTTAAAAAAAAAAAAAAAAAAAATAAAAAAAACAAAACAAAAAAAAAAAAAAAAAAAACAAAAAAAAAAAACAAAACAAAACAAAACAAAACAAAAAAAAAACCAAAAAAACTTAATTCAAGCTTATTCTGGCAAAAGATTTGCATTATTTATTAGCCTTCCTTTAAAAAAAAGCCACACTGGCAACTGTTTAATGTATATTGGTTCAGTATTCAGCAATGTAGAAGCACGGTTGACTGGCTATGAAAGTCTATAGCCAGTGGGTTTAAATTCCCCTTGCATACCATCAGACAGAGTATGTACACAGAATACAGTGCCACAGCTGGATTTTAAATAAATGGCAATCCATTAAAGTGCTTTTTTCCTCAAAACACAGCAAACTTCTCTTCTTACAGATTTCAGACAGCTTGAGGGCAAACAAGGTTCCTTGTCAATTTATAGCCAAGTTTATACCTGTGAAGGTCCCATGGGGCTCTAAAACTCAAATGAATGTCCATTTCCTTTATTCTGCACTTGGGCTTTTGAGAGCCACATCCTCCAGGTGCATTAATGTTGTCTGAGACTCGTTAACATGGCAAGACAGAAATTGTAAGTGATGGGCTGTGAGATGTTGCACCCTTTAGGATTCTAACAGACAGTTTCACTAAAGATCCCTGTACCATTAATTCTGTGGTACTCTTAGTAGAAATATATAACAACAATATAGTACAGACAAACTAATGTTGAGCAGTGAGAGCAATTCCAAACACAGTAGCAGACAAGAAAAATCCAACTAAGGCATGAAAAAGTTTAGTGTTAACACTTACAGGTAGCTTTCCAGCTATTCACTTTCATACAGTACTATTACTCTCTTTTGACTGTTCCTGCAGATACATTCCAAATGCTTCTTTAAGTATTTTAAAAACAAAGCATGGTTCACATTCTTTTCCTTCTCCAAACATTTGCAAGTACATTTTTCTGTTTAATTCGGCATCTCACAGCCATAAAGTCATCTAGAAAGAATATGATTAATTTGTGAAACAGTTAGTCAACTGAACAGTTAGTTTCAAGAAACTGAACACCCATCACAGGATTACAGAATTTCTTTTCCTTTCTAACCAGATGAGGTGAGCAGAAGCAGCTGGAACAATAACACTCATTATGGAATTCATGAGAAGGTAGACAATGTATTAAAATTCCAGCATGATATTTGCTGAGTCCAAATTAGCTGAATGATTCCCACTAAGTTCAATGGATTTCAAATGTTGCCTCTAAATTTACTTTGTGCAAAATTAGGAATCTTATCAAGACTTACATATTTACTCACTTGTGTCTTCAAAAGTCTTGTAGATTTAGGTTTTGGAAGAGAATATTCACTTGAGGATTCTAAGAGCTAAATATCATTCTACCAATGTTATTTAGAATTTACAGTAGGAATGTTATTAATATTGTTTAAGGACAGAACATCTGTATTAAAAGACAAAAGCAGACATAGAAAAAGGAACTTTTTAATTCCTAGTATAAATACATAAATATGATTTCCATAGACGTAATTTAGTATTTTGCACAGAAAAATATAGGTTGGAAGAAAAGCCATCTGTCCAAACTTCTGCTAAGACACAGCTAATTTTGAAGAGAAATGAAGTAGTTCAAGCTTTTGTATGTTCTACCAGTTTTCTTGATAAATAACCCTGTAACACAACACGCATTATAATACCTTTTTCCTCTCAGACAAAATACTTTAATAATGCAGTACATGGTCTTGGTGCTTTCCTTGTGTGAGCGTTTTTTCTAAAAACAAATCCAAAGACCATGGCAACAATAAGTTTCTATGTGAGAGTAATGTAGTAAGAAGGAATAACAAGTGAAAGTAAATGTTTTAACTATGAAAATTTTAAAAGGTGGAAATAAACAACAACCCAAAAATAACCCCAAACAAACCAAACAAACAAACAAACAAAAAAAACAAACACAAGAAAACCACAACCAATACCAACCAACAACAAAAAAAAATTCACAAAAAAACAACAAACTGAACAGCTGCTTTTGATTTTTTTAACTTTCCATTTATTTCGTTTCTCATCTTCTTTCTTGCCTAATGACTTCTTTGCAATATATAGATAATGAAATCTATGGATATTTCTATAACACTTCTGATCTTATTAACAGGGCATCTTCTACTGTTTAAGTAGAGCCAAAACACAAATAATATTAATAGCGTGTTGAGTTTAATTCCTTGTTTAGTCTTCTCACAGCCACTTTTTCCTAAGACAATACAGGCAGTATGTGATCTATCGATGTACTCAGTCATTATCTACTCATAATTTTCCTCTTGGCAACAACTCAGCTGAGAAGGTCACTAATGCCTCTGTATCATACAGAAGTTGCAGAAGGGGTGCCATAGATCAGAAAGCCCTTTCCACACAACTGATCATTTTCAAAACTCTCTTTGAAGCAGGATGAGTTTATTATCATAGTAAGAGAGGTTAAAATTTGTCAGTTTCAAATTTGGCATCAGAGTTTACAGGCCAAAGACTCTATCCTGTGTTACTTCTAGGTATCATGGTATTTGTTCTCCATCCCACATCTGAAAACTGCACTTTCCTCAGTCCAGACCTCTGTTCCTGCACAAGCCATGTGCAAGAAAAGTGTTACTCAGAGGAAAGAATTTTATCTGCTGAAAAGATGTTCTTATATCATAGAATCAGAATATTTTGGTTTGGAAGAGACCTTTAAAGATCACCTAGTCCAACTGCCCCTGCAATAAGCAGGGACATTTTCAGTTGGATCACGTTGCTTAGAACCCTGTACAACCTGGTCTGGAACACTTCCAGGAAGGGAGCATCCACATCTTCTCTAGGCAACCTGTTCCAGGGTTTCACAACCTCCACTGTAAAAAAAAATTCTTCCTTACATCTAGCCTAAATCAGCCCTCCTTCAGTTTAGAACCATAACCCCTTGTCCTGTCCTGTCCTGTCATGACAACCCCTGATAAAAACTTTTTTATAACCAACCTTTAGGTACCAAAAGGCTGCCATAAGGTCTCCCTGGAGCTTTTTTCTTCTCCAGGTTGAGCAGTTGCAACTCTCTCAGCCTTTCGTTGCAGGAGTGGTATTCTATCCCTCTGATCTTTTTCATGACCTTTCTCTGGATCATCTGCAACAGGTCCATGTCTTACCTGTGCCAAGTGCGCCCTAACAAATACTTCTACCCTGAGGAAAACTAATCATATTCCTGTTTAACTGGTTATCATGCAGCACACGTTTAAAGAGACTGCTCAAGAATACAGACAAATGGTCACAGGATAACATTACTGCATTAAAAAAATTGAACTTCTATCTTCTTGTTTAAAATCTGCTCGTGATTCACATAGCAGTAGCAACCATACCACTCGCAACCAGCAAAATGAATCTCATGTATCACAGTAATGGCCAAACCCTTAGGTTGATATATAATATGCTACAGTGTCTTGAGAAATGAGTAACACGTCATTGTGCAAAATATATATATATGGCAGGCAGAAGCTTGCGTGCATAAAATACTGGAAACTTTGTTTTAAAGCTGTATATGTGGGAAATTGTCTCCAGAAAGGAAAACACTGACAAATGTATGTTAATACACTGACAAATGTATGTTAATAACTAGCTACTGCTTCCTTTAAAATTAAAAATAAACAAACAAACAAAAACCAATCAACATACTTTTCTTCTATTTTTTCTACAAATTAATATTCTAATTTGTGTATGAAGAATTTCTATACCAAAGTCATCATATTACTAAAGAAATTAAAAATTTCTCTAAATGAGGATTTATATGTTAATATTATCTATATGAGAATGTTCTTTGGAGTTTCTAGGTATTGTCATAAACACTTTCTCTTCAGTTTCTGCTGTCCTCTGTTCTCATATATGTTCAGCTACAGAACCAACCAGCTATTTGCCGTGGTAACTGTTTTCTCCATTTTAAGTGCACTCACACAAAAGAAAGGCAAGCAGCATGATCCATAACTGAGTATGAGGGAGAAAAGGGGATAACTGGCAATGTTGAAAAGAAAACAGATATGTGTGAAAATACAGACTGTGTCAAGAGGCATGAAACTCTGGCAGCTGGTCACTGGAAGTATCAAGCAGAAGGATGTGGCCAAGTTCAGGGGCTCAGGGTTAATGTCCATATTTTCAAATGTCATTTTCCCTTTTTTTTTCTTTAAAAGCTGTGTTCATGCTACATTATAAATGTATACAAATAAAAAAGAAGCACAATGTAAACATATGACTTTGCACCTATCTTAGAGAATATACTCAGATATCATACATGTTCCTTGGAGACTCTTCTGGTGTGTTGTTCCTTTGTGAAGGAAAATTGAAAAGCTTGTTTTACAGGAGATCTGAAAGGAAAGGAATCTCTGAAGCTGTTTGTATAAATTGGTATGTGACACCAGATATTTGACCAAGCAAGTACACAAAAGGAGGGATGATGTTGAATGCAGACACTTTTTAAGGGAAAAATCTGGCTACTTTGTCCATTGGAAAGTCTTTATATAGCTCAATAAGCAATCAAGGAGGAACTTTATTGTGCTTGAATCAATAGACACTAATGCAGTGCATTTCTGCCTCCTATACAATCATCTCAGCTGGAGTAACTTCAATTCAGGACTTCTTTCTCCTTTTCCTTTCGTTTCTGGTTAAGAGTAATTTCTCCTCTTTTCTTGTTTGAATGTTTACATTCAATTAAGGATTTTCTGCTGTATTTATCAGCAGTGTTTGATCTAAATTACAAGAATAACCAACATATAATCCTGGGTCATTCAGAATGTCTCATTAGCTTGTTGATTATTTGAGAGAAGGTTTCATTACCATGCAAATAGAAATAGGTTCTTTAGCCAGACTAATGTTTAGTGTTTTATGAATTATATCATGCAACAATTAAACTCATCATAAGGTACACAAAAAATGAAATTCCTATTATACAGACTGGTTATTATTGCCACAAAGGATAAGGGGATAAAAAAATGTTTATTGTAATTTCTAATCTGTCACTGACTTCAGTAAAACATAGCTTAAAAGCTGAAATTCAGGTCATACAACAAAAAGACAGCACCAAAATACTCATTTGGAATCACTTCTTTGCATGCATTTCTGTTTTAACAGTAAGACAAAAGGCATTCACTACTGATGTTTCTAGAAGATTGCACCACAATTCATTTTGGCCCTTGAGGAATAAAGGTCAGGCTTAAGCTAGAAAAACAGTGAAATGAATCGTCAGTCCACCGAGAATGTACCAGAGCAGAGGAAATATCAGCTGACAAGCTGACACTGTCAACTCCTAGACTGGTATGATATTTACACAACCTACTTTATGCAGGCTTTAATTCGGCTTTTCATTTATGTGTCCTGAAATGCTGTGTTAACTCCTGTATTATCCTTGAGTATTTAGGGACTGAGACATTTAATTTATGTGCTTAGATGATAGCTCTTCATCTTCCCTTTCTAATTTGAAGGTATAGAAAACTCTGACTGGATAGTAAGACAGAAGGAAAACAAAAGGCAAACCTTTCCCACTGCACCATAACTCTGTCCCCAGCCTCATCACCAGCTTCATTTCAGAAACTTGGTGGTTTTCCTGGGCTGCAGCTATCTATGCACAGTCTGTCTGTGTCCCTAAGACAGTCTTTTTCTTTTGTCACTCTGGGAACCTGCCTCTATTTTCACTGCCTGTTTTTAGCAGCCTTCCTGTGCCTCCTGTGCTGTGTGCTTACCACTTAACTTGGCTCTCACTTCAAGGCTCTCTCCATAGCTGCTGTCTGCAGCCCAAGAGAGCTTGAGTCTTCCTATATTTGAGCATGCTCTCTGGGCTACTTCCGTCTCTCCATCCCTCAGGAGCATTTATCCAGCCTTATCATTCTCTTTTTTATGAATATCACACAGAAATGTACAGTACGATGTAATAATATATAAATTTTTCTGTTCACAGGAATAGAAAAAAAGGGGTGAAACCTTTTTTAAAATGCAACAAGCAATAGAGGTTCACAGCTTGAATGTGAACAAGGTAAGAAAAATATCAATTTTCTTCTGGTAGATACATGTGAATATATGATCATTTCCAATTGACATAGAGCTGTAGATTTTAAGGCCCTGGCTTACTTGAAACAATCAATGCTGATATCCGATATTGAGTAAGATGAACAGTTAGCCAAGCAGTTTAGTCAGTCATTCAGTTCTGCACTTATTTGATTAGAAGAAGGATGCAGAGTGATCTCCCAGACACACAACATTAACCTTCAATCAATAGCCACTTTAATGGTAGATGGACTCCTTTCTTCAGGCCTCTTTCAGTTGCATTACTGTGGAATTGCTATTTGGATAATGATTAATATGCTCAGTACATCAAAGATTAATTCCTGTTTACGCTGGAAAATGCTGCATTACATATTTCCATACCACAGTCTCTGTCCTCTAATCATAGACCTTGACAATGACAGGATTTTGATTACTTTCAGAATAGTCTCCATGATGAACGAGGATTTTATACTTGTAGTAATCAGTAAGGCAGAAAATATTTATAATGTTGTAATTTGAAGGAACCTACATATTCTCTGAACTCTGAATTGCCAGAAGCAACACTAGGAGCTGAGAATATGGATAAAAGAAATGCAGATGTTAAGCCTTTTCCCTGTATATTTTTTCTTCTGTTCTTAATGCATCCAAGACTAAGAAGGTAATTTATAGAAGGTTATGATTTGGGCAGAAAAATAACTTTGTTCTTAGCTCATCTCTGTTGAAATACAGTGGAAACACACAGTCAGATAGTAAATAAATGTTCAGTTCTTAGAAATACACCAGGTTTAGAAAAAACAATTGACAGGTGCATTTCAGTGACATAATAATATAAATAATATATAATTAAGTTATGTTACCCAGTTTAAGATATCATAGCGATTAATGAAACCCCTTCCCACTAAAACTTTGTAGGGTTAGGATCTCCTTGACATTCTCTCTAAAACCTCATTTATCCAAATCACTAGGAAAAAAACCAAAACCAAAACAAACCACCAAAAATTCCCAACAAACAAACAAACAAAAAAGCAAACCAAACCAACCAACCAACTAAATAAACCCAAAAACCAAACCAAACCAGTATTAGAAACAGGTTTTATGTTTAACTACAATGTTGCTAGAATATTTAAAAGACCATTACATTTTTCCATTGATATATCAATATTTGGAAAACTCTTGTAATAGATTAACATTTGAAAAATTCTTTTAAACTCATTTGAAAATATTTTTTTTTATTTTTTAAGAAAATCCTTGCTAAATGTATATAAATACATATATATATATATATATATATAAAACTAAACTTGTATACTAATTATCTATCTGTCTGAGGCATCAATGGCTATATTTTTATGTGCCAAACTGACCAAATGGAATGATGAGTCCTTATGCCAGTGACCTTATTCCTTCTAGCCCAGCCTTCTCTCACAGATGAAAAAAGATAGTTTGGTTTTGTTCTGAAAATCAACAGACTAAAATAACCTTGAGCTGAGAAAAACATAAAAAAAATTTAAAAAAATTAAGTCAAGAATTAAAAAAACAGTCAAGAATCACCCTTCAAAAGAGTCTTGCTTCACTTCCTCACTAAAACCTGAGGTTTCAACACCTGTGAGAGCATCTTGATCCACATGCTCCCCTCGTTGAGACAAAAAAAATTGAGAGGCCAGCTGTAGAGAAGGAATATGGGAATATGCCTATACTGCATGCAGAGCATGCAAAGCCATATTTGCAAGCCACACAAAGATGGTTTCCACTCCGTGCTTGAGTTCACCCAGACAGGTGGTGGCACAAATCATCAAAATTCTTTACTGTCTATTCTGAAAGAGTTACACAAAGAGAATAGCTAGAAACCAGGTTAGATGCTGACACACCACTTTTATGTCAGTGCTTTTCTGAGCCATTAGGAATTTTCCTCATGGTACAGAGTTTCCAGGAGGTGGACAATGTTCCCAGCAGTACAATCACCCAAAGCTCAAGATGCAGATTTAAACTCCAGCAAAGTTATACATAAGATGTCATAAACTGTCTATTATAGTTTAAAAGCTGTTCATCCTTGCTGAAGTAAAGAAAAATTTGCTTTTGACATCAGTTCCGCCAAGATTTATTCCTGAACAATTTACATGTAGCACAGCTCTATGAAGTCCACTGTAAAATAGTGCCCTCTAGTCCAATGTAAGAATACAAACTAAAATCAAACCTGACTTTTAATTTCCACAACTGGACATCAAATACACACAACCAAATTTGGAGCTTGGATGAATTTTCTTATCATGAACTTTTCTGCCTTGGCTTTGCATTAAAAAAAAAAAAAAAACAAACAAAAAAACCCCAAACAAACAACAAAAAAAACACAAACAAACAAAAAAAAACCACAAAAAAAACCCAAAACAAAACAAAACAAAACAAAAAATTGCAAGAAGAACATGGAGGCTCTCTATTTTTAAGCACTGTTGGACAACAATAGGAAACCATCATTCTTTTGTAAGGAAATTCAGGAAATAGGCTGAAGTGGGCAATAAACTGCAGAATATTCATTCAGAATATTCTTGCTCATTATAAACTCCAGACGATTTAAATTTCCACTTCTTCATGTTAGTTGACTCAGAAAGAGTTTTGCTTTCTTAAATCTCAATTGAAATTTCATAGAAAGGCAATAAAATGATTGCTTTTGGTTTATATTTGTCAGATAATAAATAAGCATACTCATTTTTTTTTCATCTTTCTATATCACAGAAACAATTCCAGTAGATCAAATCCTGGCAGCCTCAGCAAACACTAGTAGATGGTTTATATGACCATTTGTATGGTTTAATTCCTCGTTATCTTTGTCATGCATTATTCTAAGTGGAAAAGAGTCAAAGGAATCAAGTGAGCTAGAGAAGTCAAAGGTGAGCAACAGTTCAGATAAGAAGCATAACAAAGGTCAAAACAGGAGAGGGAAAAAATGGCACATTGGCAGTAAATCAGTTTTGCATTTTGCCACAGTGAATAAGGAAATGTGAAGATTGGATCTTACAGCATTAGTCAATGCAGGAACGGGAAAAAAAAAAAGTGTATTTCTACCTCTTTACATGTACCCGAATTAGATATTGAAAACCCTGCCTATCTTTGTAGATGTAGCTTTTCAATGTATTTACTGACATGTACATACTTACCAGAAGTTCTTTTTGTATGCCTTACCTCCAGTGAAATGAGTCTTATTTGAATAATTACATTAAAAGTTATTTCTTTATGTAAAGAAGTGGAGCAAAATGGTCAGTCTGGCCCGAATGGCAAGCCTGCAGTCTAAAGTATTTGATGACCAATAATATAGAAGTATCCCCAGTCTTTAATTTGCTCAACTATAGATTGAGGATACTTTGTTAGGAAATTACTGTTATATTTTCTATTCAACCTTTTGCCTTAATTACACAGTTGTGTGTCTAACAAGACTTATACAGGAATGAAAAGCTACATTTATTAATACATATGTGGCAAGAGGCCAAAATTTGTCACAGTAAGACTAACAATTGAGCATTAATTGAAAATTTCCCAGTCGTTGTTACTTGTGAATAAATATCTGAATTACTGAAAATCAGCTATTTCTAAATACCTGTCTATTCCAAGTATACAAAAACTCTGAGTTCACACATATTTATCAAGTCCTTTCAAACAGAAGATTGCAAGTTTCAATTTGTTTTTAAACCTACATTCATCATTGGAACTTGTAATATCACAGTGCATTTTGATCCTTTTTGTGGTCCATACCTCGAAGATGAAAGGTTCATTGCTAACATCAGGGCATGACAGGCCAGTAAGAGCCCACTATCAAAGAGCTAGTGATACTGCTTATAAAGGAATCAAGCTACAGTGCAGTATTCTTCCCCTCTCCTTACCTTTCAGGCAGTACCTTAATGAAATGAAGAAAACTGACAGAGACAGATGAGAACTCAGCATAACAACTGTTTTTAGATGCATGCTGAGCCAAAACAATTTGATGAAAGCAATATTATGATCAATAACACCTCCTAGGCTTGATCATTCCATTTTCTACAGGTCTGTGTAACCACCTTTTTTTTTTTCTTCCTTCTTATTTTTATTTTTGCAATTAAAAATGTTGCA
>JAWWES010000081.1:73759494-73776766 GCA_035583135.1 Lophotriccus pileatus | reverse complement strand
ATTTTCTACAGGTCTGTGTAACCACCTTTTTTTTTTTCTTCCTTCTTATTTTTATTTTTGCAATTAAAAATGTTGCAGACTAGCGATAATGAACAATTTCTACTGGATTCATTTTGGAAAAAGCAGTCAGTACCACCCTGGTGCACCTTTTGGGCATGCTTTGTAAATTTTACAGGTAAAACAAAACACTTAAGATGTTCTCATTTGGAACACACGTTGGCTGGTCCAGTTCAATTAAGGCTACTAGCATAGTGAAAAAGAATGAAATTTCCTGGATGTTTCAGGGAAAAAAATAGGTACAGTAAAATTATATTTTAAAAATAAGTTTTGTGCAGTACTCTCAAACTAAGCAAAGTCACTGGATCAAACTGTAGCTGAGACAAACTAAATTAATTATATCAGCATCTAGCAAAGTAGACACTGTCATGCAATGTCACATTGCAAAATACAAACTGTTACTTACTTGGCTATGATCCCCACAGAATTCATTTCTTTACAATGTCACTGTTTTAGCACAGCACCTTTTTATCAAATGTCAGCTTAAACATAGTGTTGCTAAATATATTTTGGGTTCATACATCAGCAGTTTTAGTTTACATGTTTACACTTGCTTAAAATTCTTCCCTTATTTCCACAGAAAGAACATCCTGTTGAGAGTGAGATGCATTTGACAGATATTTCAACGATGCACAGAGTTGACCAAAACCGTATTATGTTATAGAAAGAGATCAACATAAAGACTTTGTACTTAATTCTTCCTTTATCTTTCTTTAAATGAGTTGGAAATCGGAAATTTTTATGTAATCAACTGTGGTTGATTAGACACAGTGGTAAATAACAAAGTTTTCTGATGTGCTGTCAATGCATTCAGTTTTATACTTTGCCTCTTAATAAGTAAATAATAGAATTTCTATATTCTTTCTCACTATGTAGCCCAGTTATTGGATCATGTAGTCAAAAAACCCTACTGAGATTACTCATTTTTATAATCTATTTTAGGCTTAGATAGGTAGTGGAATGTTGTCATAGAGATCAATAATTAACGTTATTATGTTTGACCTGTGTATATCAACTGACAAAGGTGTAGCAAAGCAAAACAATCTTACAGTTCTAGTTCTGGAAGGAAAGCAGCAAAATTCATACATCTAGAAATGGCATAAACTGACTCAAGATTATTGTTTTTTGGCTTCGCAAATCTTTTAAGGACAAAAGAAATCATTACTTTTTTATCTTAGAACTGCATTTTAAATGATAACCAGCAATCAATGAAATTAAGGCTGAGTCTGTGCCAGGCTAGAAGGTTACATTTTAATGCAGTCTATAAGACTGTTAAAACAGAGACATTGTCATAGCTCTAGTCTGAAAATAACATCCACATCAGCTGACCTATACATCTGGATCAATAATAATCTATCCAAGTTTCTGTGCTGATCTTCATCAACAATTATTTTACTTTAAAAATAATGATTGCTCATCTCAATTCCTTGATGGGAAAAAACAGGAGGACTTCATTTATTTTAATTATTAAAGAATAATTCATATGAATAACAGTGTAATTCTGATAAAAGTGACAGCAGCCTGTCTATGACATCTCTGTCTCTTGGATTTCCTGCTTGGAGGATATGTGGATTGCTGATGTCTTCATTTTTTTAATGGACAGGAAATTATAAACCAATTTTTCTTCTTTTTAGCTTCCCTGAAGTATCTAGAGCTATTTGTGTTCAGTGTGAAAACAAAAATAATATCATTGGCAGTGTTTACTACTCCTGCACTATTTCAACCCATGACAAAATTGATATGTTCTCAATGATAGACCTCAAAATGTATTTTCAAAGAGGAATAATTCATTTAAAATATTTTAATATGGTCCTGCAGGGGGGATCAAAATCAATATTTTACACATATTTATGCATATTTACATGAGCTATCTGGAAAAAAAAGAATTTTTTGTAACTGCAGATGACACAAAGTCACTGCATGTTAATTCTAAGTGGAAGCCATTTTACAAAGAAACTAAGACTGTTTGTTATACTAGGAACTCTTGATACACATATATGTTTATATCACTTGCCATAACCCTTATGTATATATTAAGAATACATATCAAACTAGTGGAGAAAAAGTGTGAGTTCTCTAAACTGTCTAGGAAGCATTTAAGAAATGAAAACCAGATTATTCTTGCCTATGGCATAATGAAGCAATTGAAAAAGCAACTTGTCTCAGCTGCACCTGAATAAAGGGAATATCTGCTAAAATTTCAGGGGAAATATGATGTGTACAAAGCTATTTGCAAGATCGCTTACACAACAGTATGGCAAGTTATGCAGCTGCACCTTATAAGTTGTTGAAGCACTAAAAATAGCACCAGAAATGCCCATGGGGATGATCCAAGGTATGGAAAACTTCTTATATAGTGAAATACTAAGAAACCTCATCCGAAATTCTCTAATGAGAAGGTCAGAGATATTTTGATCTACAGGTGCATGGTTTGGCACAAGTATCAATGAAATAAAAATTTCCTTTAAACTAGTGATAAGTTAATAAGGATAAATAAGTACAAGCTGAAAATGTGAAAATTGGACCTAAAGATATTGTCATCCTTATTTTGACATAGGTAATTTCAGCCCCTTCTGACATCAGCATCAGTGGGCTATGATCTTCATTTGATTAATTTCTTCAAAAACATCTGAAAAGGATTAACAAGTTTATCATTGCTTCTTTCTTTTTAATTATTAGTTACTTAGTTTAAAAAATTATCTTTACTTACATGGTTATGCATGAGATACTATACTGGATTTTTTCTCTCACAGAATGTAGTTTCAATTTTAATAATTAATATTTTTCTTATCTGAAATACTTTTGATTGCATCATTACATTGCAGTTTCTGTGATTATACATCTCTCTTATTTTTTCTTTAATTGACTAATATCACATTTATCACCTAGGCTCTAAAGAACAGCTTGTCCTGCAGAAAATGCCAGGCCCTTCAAGAAATACCCCCAAATGTCACACTTCAAATTTGTCTCTCAGTATGAACCTTTTGCAGCTCAGAGTTTTTTTGGAAGATGATGTGATTTAATTCATCATTAACAAAAATGCTGCTCTGAAGCTAACAAATTATCAATAAAGGTGATAGAATATGGTGTGGTATGGGACATGAGGTAGTCTGGAAGAGGCAAAATGCTATTTACATGCAAAAATACAAATTTTAGGAAGGGTTTAGTGTCAAAGCAGTAAGAAATATGGTTTAGTACAGTTCCCCCTTTTCTTCCCAAAACAGCCCACAATCAAAACTGACAGATCTGAAAGAGAGAGTGGGGTCTTTCTGCAATGGATGGGTTGGAGAATGCAGCAGCTGACATCATACCAACAGTCATTCATGTTCTCACTGACTACAAAGAGCTACCTGGAGAGTTTACAGCTCTTCATTCCCAACAGGATAGAAAGCTGAGTGAGTAAATGGCAAGGATATAAACGCATACTTCTCCCAGGAGTAATCATGAAGTCTGACCCTAATGGATCATTTATGAAATGCTTGATATTAAATACTCTCCAGTGGTGTCTGTCAAGTACGTAACATATGCCTAAACAAAACACTGATTTCCGACCAGAAAGGATTTGAAATTTTAAACGTCTTATCATTTCATGAAACTCCACAGATTGACAACAACCACAGATATACAATTGCTCTCACCAAAACACATGATTGTATGGAATATGAAACAGCATCTTTAAATGTAACTACTTTTGTTCAAAAAAGTCATGGCCACTTTTTGCTTTCTTCTCTGATGACCAGCATTGGCTTCTGATGTGATCTGTTGAATTAATTGATGTCTTGCCACACAGCAAAGACAGTAAGATGGACTTTAGTAGCATATTCACAGTATGAACAACACTAGCAATGAATACTCATTTGCTGTTCAACAGCAAATTTTGAAACATCAGTCAATTTGCAAGATTTGTAAAGGCCTGGAATGACTCTTTGTCTGACCAATATAAACCCTGAAGAAAGAATGCAATGTTTTAAGTTAGAAATGAAGTACTCCACATAGATAACTCTTCCTAAATAATTTCCCTTGAAATATTAAAAATAGAAAAAACAAAAACAAAAAAAAAATCATAAAACCAAACCCAAACCCAAACAAATAAAAACTCAAACCAATTCTTTGTTTGAAAGGGAAAACAGTTGTCTACAGGACAATAGACCATGCAGTGCTGTAATGTAGCTCTATTGCACAAATACTAATTTTCTCCATATTAACTTTGAATAAGATTATTTATCTGATTAACATAACTATTTCAAAGATCTGGATGTAAAAATAATGGAACAATGTTTGGACAGAGACTCCACAACCTCTCTCTACCCGTATCACTTCAATATTTACTTACACTACTCCATCATTATCTATCTCCAGAATTGACAGTAAATTTCAGAAATGGGTATACTACTTGAAGGCAAAGGAAAATGGGAAAAAAACAATGCTAGGTTTACTTATCATGACAGTCTTCTTGCTGTTTGACCTAGGAAAAACAAAATTATCCTTTTTCTATGGTGTAGTCTAAATCTATTTCTCAGATCATTTCCAATGTGAGTACTGTCATGTCCACACTTCTAGAACTAAGAAATAAAAATTTTCCAGATCACGAGTTGTGCTTTGAAATCATTATGTTAAAATCTTTTCTTCCTTGTTTTTTGTTAGTTTCTTTGTTTTAACTTAAATATACTGCTAAAGAACACAGATGTGACTAACTCATTGTTATTTCCTAATCTGGCAAATAAGAGATTATGCATTTGTTGGGGGCTTTTTCCATATTCTTTTGTTCACACTGCCAAAGCCCAACATAAGTTGTTCTCCTAAATTATTTTGCTGATGTTATTTTATTTACTATTTAAGCTTTACTTGAAATTTCCATCTTTTGCACTATTTTAGTCAGAAAAAAATTGTGTAAATCCTTTCTTAAAAGTTGTATCATATTCCTTAATGTAACACATTTTAAAGCTTGAAAATTGTGCAGAAGTGTACCCTAATGAGATATTTCACAGTAATTATCCCTTTTCATTAGTATTAGTTCTTTGTATGGTTGCTATAACCTTTTCCCATTTTACAATACATGATGCCAGTACATAGCTCTCTACTTCTTTTCTGATTAAGTCTGAATTCTGAAAATCCTTTCTCTCATAGTGAATAGGTTCCCCAGCGTAAGTTATAACAAAATAGCACACTTTAAGCCTCATTCATTTACTAGTTCAGAAGAGGTTTTGGGAGTTATTTAAAGATTAGTTCACATGTGATAATTTACTGGTAGTTTAGCTTTGTTAATTTTGTTTTTAATTTTCATTAATAACTAGTAACACCTATTTGGATTTCTTCTTTTATTACATGTCAGAGATTTAAAAGTGTCTATTGTGCAGATTTCTTGAAAAACTGCTGGGAAGGCTTGAGGAAGACAGGAAGAGATGGTGAAGAAAAAAGCACTGGAGGCACAACTAGAAATGAGACAAGTTTACCTTTAAGCAACTTGGAAATAAAACTAGTTATGGTACAGAAAGATCAGCCTTTCATTTTCACATCAGTGTGAAATCTGACATTCTATTGAGGGTAGTGTCTTTAAAAGGATGAATTAGATAGGTCTCAGACTAGTTTTTAGGTGATTTGCCGTGGCTTATGCAGAAAGAATTAAAGATTTTCTAATTTCTGTCATAGATCACAAAAAATCCCCAAAACAAATCCCAAAACCATAAACACAAACAAACAAAAAACAACCAAGAAAAAAACACAAATTAACCTGCTACAGCTCTGTAAGTAGGCTTTCCTTTTCCATGACAGATATTGTAAAAGCTACCACAGAACCACGACGAAACTGCAAAGGGGAAAACAGGTTTTTCCTATGGAAAAAACCCTCATGTTACACAGCATGTAGAATAGCTGAAAGCCTGGTAGATGAGTTATACAGAGTATGGTGCCTGAAGAATTTATCTTTAAAAAAAGACAGCCTGAATACATAAACCAGTGATTGAGTACCAAAATTTTTGTTAGGCCTCAGTCTCCTCTGAATTTTAAACAGAAAATAAGCCAACAACTCACTAAGAACACAGCAAGAAATGAATTATGAGGTGATAGTACAGATCACGAAAAATAACCACTTGCTATATTTTGCAGAAGCAAAAGAAAAAAACCCTGATAGCAGAAATTAATAAAATAGAAACAGATGTGATGCATTGGTGAGAGCTGGAAAAAGTTCAATCTTGTTTCTTTTTTATAAAGAAACAAGCATTAATTTGTCTTTTGCATTTAAAAGGCTGTAGCATATGACTTTTTGCCACACTTATAACAGCTAAATAAGAATGTCAACCGTTTGAATATGAATCATCGTTTTTTCTAGGAACAAAGTGATTGGGTTGTATGAAACCTCTAATGACACATTTGTCACACACTGATTTGTCTGAGACTCTAGCTTATCAGTAATTGTGTTGTGAAAGCACTAAATTTGAACTGTAACTACTAAACAACACTCCCAAATAATTCTCCAGACTAAGTGTTTAATTTCTGCGCTATGGCACTTTTTCTGAGCTAAACATTTCAATGTGAGATGAAGTGTTGCTTTGATGACTGTTGCCTTTTAATTAATTCACTGTTACCATCTTCATCTCCTCCCTGCACCTCTGCCAGGTTTGTTACCACATGGTGTCTCTCCACTTGCCTCCTGGGTTTGGGGAGTGAAACTACCTTTTCCTGCCAGTTTGAGAATGGTGTTTTCTATCAATTTGCGATCTTTTATGCTATCATTAACATTGGCATGTCTTGCTAGAAAGACTTACCTGACTGAAACCCAAGTCAGTGGTCTATCTTCAATGATAGTCTCACCATGAGCTACCTGTCCTGCTCATAAACAAACCAACCTACCCAGAAAACACCGAATTTCATTTTAATTTTTGTTCTTATTTGTTTGCTGGATATATAATAGTTTTTATAATTGAGTTGGCTTAGTAGATACAGTGTATATTCAGGCAGTGTGTGTTGAGTTCTTTCTTCAAAGACTTCAAATTTGCTGATTTGTTTACACAGCTTGGGCTACAAAGTAGTCAGATTATGCACACAGCATTATTTCTGACCCTTTATTTCCCTTTAATCCTAAAATCCGATTTGTTTTATGAGTACCCTGATAGATGGTGGAGGAGAAAAGAAAACATTTCAGAAGGAAAAAGAGGTACTGGACAATTTAAAAAGACATTTTCTTTTCTATTCTCTTGTGCATGTAAAAACCCCTTAGCTTTAAAGATAATCTAGCATTTAGGAACATAAATCTTGTTTCAGAAAAGAGAGACAACAAAAAGAAAGACAAGTAATCAGCTATTTAACATACTCTGTATTGATCTTTGTCTTACTTCTACATAGAGAAGAATGTTTCAGACCAAAGTATGAGTGGTCAGCTACTTTTGTCTCTTTTCAGCAGCTGCAGAGGGCAAGACAATTTTTCTCTCTCATCTTTTCTTTATGATAAAACTCTAGGCTAGATTTTTAGTAGGTATAGATGAGCACAAATGCCCAAAATTTTTATATAGAGCATTTCTGAATCCGAACCACTATTTTTTGCGTTGGTCCTGTTCAAATTTAATTTTCCATTTGATTTTGGTAAGTCCAAAGCATTGGGTCTTGATTGTCTATTCAATTTCTTTGAAAAATAATTATGCACATTTAAGAACTTTACTTTAGAAAATTGTAAAGTAAAAAAATTCTTTTTATTTTTCTGTGACTGAACATGAGCAAACATAGAAAATTATAAACTATTATGGTACAAATGTTCTCCTTTTAATGCTAACCAATGGATTTGAAATAGAAGCAATTTTATTGTGCAAAATTTTCCTCAAAGAATGAACAAATGTACCTGAAGTATAGTTTACAAACAATTACACAAGACATATGTTTTTCAGTAGATCAAGAAGAACATCTAATGGTACTTCTTAATAAAGAATTCCAGTCAATCTCAATTTTATGTGGTAGTGTACAAATATGGAGAAAATGACAGCTCCCAACACAAAAAATTAATAGTTAAAAATCCATTATTTTAGATTATGTTTTATAAGTTATTCAATATTCTTGCTGGCTTTTAAAAGATGTTATCAATCTTTGGATTGTCATAGAACTTAATTTTTAACTTAACTTATTTTGTATTAGGAACATTAGCTAATACTGCAAGTTATGTTCATCCAATAAGGGTTAGTATACTCACCCTGCAGTTTCTTTCTTTGGATATATAGTCAATCAACTTCAGAAACATACATGTGCTTCATACAATATGAATACAATTAGGTACCGTCAAAATATTTTTTGTACCTCACAACCTTATTCTTTAATTTTGGGGTTACTATATGTATTCAATTTAAAAATCAATATATATAGATAGATATAGATAGATATAGATATAGATGATATAGGTATAGATATAGATATAGATAGATATAGATGATATAGATAGATAGGTATAGATATATAAGGCAAAAGTCACAACTGTTTCTTGTTGAAAAAAAGCTTCTAATGAAACAAATAAGTATTGTTTCAAGGGATTTACAGCTCCAATTTTGTCTTTGTGTTAGTTACACCCACTATGCTCTTTCTTTCAGAGCTGCCACCTGCAGCAGTTTTACATCAATTGTTATATAATTAACGTGTCAAACAGGTCTTTAAGGATTACTGAGAGTCCTACCTATTCACTCTCTACTTACTTTGCAAAATGGAGCACCTTGAACCTGAAATGAGCTACTACATTTAAGCATTCCGTGCTTAATGAGTGAGAAGTTACCTCCGAAGTGAATCCTAACACACTGATTCTTAAAGTCTTGGAATAAATGGAACTAAAAATTATAATTCAGAACAAATACCTGTGATTAAAAATCATCCAGCACCCTATAAAATTTTGTTATTTCTAAATAGGGCATTTTTGAAAAACATGACTGGTGAAAAAACTAATTTTCTAAGACATTAGTGAGGCAAAAGTAGTAAGTTTATTGTTGGCTAGACAGTGCTGTAAACTTGTCTTCTATTCCTGTAAATTAAAGCATCAAAAATTTCTTTTTCCTCTCCATCCCGCAATGATTTCAATTAATAAAACCAAGACATTTTGTACTCTTGTATTTTGAAAATTAAGGCTTTAGTTAAATATTGAATAAACTAGATTTTTTCTCTTTTTTTTTTTTTTTCATTATGACCTGGAAAACACTTGAAGCTTTTCATGCTTTGTTGCACAAAGTACAAATAAAACAGTGAATTCATCTTTATGAAACTGTGAAGACAATCCACTTAAAATAAGATAGAGTAATTTCATTTCTCTTTTACATTTAAATGCAGAGTGGTTGGATCCAATATTACCATTTCACTTAAGTCTCTACTTCTCATTTCCTTAAACTACAAAAAAAGTCTATACATTTCTTTCTGTGTGGGTGTGTGTATAAAGAAACATGTTCACTACTTAAATTACACATGAAGGCAGAAAATTACACCAGAATACATTAAATGATTCCATCAAAGAAAGGTATAGTGCATGGAAAGTGAATTTATCCTTCCAAGTCAGCATGGGCTCTCTTATCTACAGCTACACCCTCAAACCAGTTTTCCACTGCATCCATTTTTATGTCATTAAAAATAATTGACAGCATCTAGTACAAGTATTAAGGAACTATGATAACAACATGAGTGAGCAGAGCATTGCATCATTTCTTTTTTTCCCTCTCTGAGTGTTTGTGTGCATAATGTGGGAGGCTACTTTTTTCTAACACCATTCTCTATTTTTACTGAGTGTATATAACTTAGCCCTGAAGTATACAAGGCTGTATAAGTTAGAAAGGATCTGGGTCCTTGGCCTATAAATAAATGCATGCAAGATATAAATGCTGGCCTTTTAAGGAAATGTAATACTAACATTTAATAACATATGCTACTCACACAATAGCCATGACTGGAATCAGATGATATTCATGTATGGATTTAACAAAAACTCAAAGAAAGAAAAAAAAAAAAAAGGAATGTTAATGATGATGTATAACCTCTCAATGAAAATTACTTGATACCTGTGGACTGAAGGGAGGCAAATGTGAATATTAGTTTTACAAAGGAGTTTCAAAAGGAATTAAGGAACTTCAGACTTGATAATGGGTATTAAAAAAGATAAAGAATAAAACAGGAAATAAAAAGACTTTTGGACACATGGGTGAAAGCTGTACTTGGGGAGGGACAATAGTCCTTTCTTTTATAGAAGCTAATGTTACAAAACTTATAGAGTCATCTGACTCTTCATCACATTTGCATAAGAGTGACAAAGTTCCTGTCTTCCTTAGATTTCCTTAAGGTTTTAGATGAAGTTCCCTACTTCAGGCTTCTAAGAAAAATATTCAGAAATGAAAAGTGTTAATTCAGACTGTGGGAGTAAAGAATTATTTTGCATAATGCAGGAGGGGAGTGGGAGGGGTATCACCGACGGAATTCTTCCAGAGCCTGTGCTTGAACTCTTTCTGGCCTCTGTGTTGTCTGGCGTACTCATCAATAACCTGGATAAGAGGCAAGTGGTGCAACAAATTGTTGAAGGTTCTTAAGGGCCCAAAAAATGAAATGACAAAATGAGATGTGAAAAACATTATAGATTAATATAAAGATGCACATGGGGAAAAATAAATCTACTTCCACAAATAAAACAGTGAACTCTAGTTTACCATCAGGCAGGTTGGTGTTAGGAGAGTTTAATCAAAAGACATATAGGCAGCAAAAAAGCAAATCACTGATAGGAACAGGGAGAAAAAGAACAGAGGGAAAAAATATGAAAAAAATATGAAAAAAATATGAAAAAAATATGAACAAAATATGAAAAAAAACCCACCCCTATTGTTTACCCTCAGTAAAGATAGTAAGAGCCAGAGTTAAAGTAAACAAGTTCTCTATTAAGTAGAGTATTCTTCAATAGCACTCCTTGCTAAAAACAACTGTGAATGTGAAATATATATTATATATATACTCAAAGGTTACTAAGAAGGCAAATCACTTAACAACATCTCCTGGTGTTCAAAAAAATTTGAAGAATGGAAATGTACTCACTTTTCTTCTTCCCCCTGATATTTTTCTATCTAGTTAGATCCACTCTTAAAGACATAGTATTGTTAGATCCTTAACTGAGGCGTTGCAGTTCATGTAAATGGCATCATCTGAGCATTGTTTCTACATTTATCCTCTGCCTTTTTTCCCATTTGTTGAGACTTGTGGTATTCAGGACACAGAACAGGAGAGTAAAAATCACACTAACATTGCAAATGTCGAGAGGAAACAGAAGTTGTTTTTTGCTGTTGTTTAAAAACAACAACAACAAAGTGTAGCATAGTAGATTTGGTTTATACCTGCCCTGATTATTTAAATTATTTTCTTTACTGAAGTATGGAATATACACAACCAGCATGACAGATAATTTATCATATGTCTCTTTCAATCGTGAAATAAATTGCAAGGAAGTTATAAAACAATTTAATAGCCTTATTTTGAAATGGTTTGTGGCACCAAAAAGAAACTGTTAGAATAATATATGGCCTTATGATTTGGCTTAGAGGAGTATCTTTCGTACATTTCTGTGTTTCTTGAGATTTTAATAGTCAGCAAACTCTGCATAAAACATATGACAGCAATAACTATGAATACTTTGCTTTGAAACTAGTTCTGAGTTCACTTTTTCCATTCCAGAAAAAAGATTGTTCTTGAAAGTAAAAGAAATACTGTTTTGATTCTGAATGCAAAGCACAAGTAAGCTGAAATACAAGTCTCTGGGTGAAGAACACTTAAAAAACATTGGAATCCAGAACAAGTGAATAAAAAAGAATCAAGGCTTTGAAATTATTAAGTCATTACTGATTGAGTTCTACACTTCTCTGATTTAATTTTTAATGGATTATCTTGAAGAGTGTGTGTAGGATAATTTGAGTTTGTTTTTTGTTTTAGCATCTGTCACATAGCTAGCTTGCAAATATATTCTGGTAACTTCTGATTTATATACAGGCCTATCTCAAACATATTCTATATCTCTTTACCTTTTACTTCTAGTCCAGCATCTTCATGCAGACTAGAGCTGGAGAAGTATTTTTAAAGATTTCGTCCTACTTTTTTCCCATTTTTTTATTTATAATTTTTATACACTTAGGGAAATAACTAGTTTTGTAGAACAATTTTTAATTTTTTTTTGCTTCAGTTAAAAAAAAATAAAAGTCAGGCTTTGGAAAATTTTAAGTGTCTGGAATCATGGAAGGAAAACTGGGTAAGAGGACTCTATCACAGAATACTGAAAGGGGCTGGAGAATG
Source organism: Lophotriccus pileatus (assembly GCA_035583135.1). Lineage (NCBI taxonomy): Eukaryota > Metazoa > Chordata > Aves > Passeriformes > Tyrannidae > Lophotriccus > Lophotriccus pileatus. Next base: position 73,764,436 of record JAWWES010000081.1, on the reverse strand, counting down.
ACAAGAGGGAGAAAAATGAACTTTACCTTGAGGAATAAATTGTATCATGTTGCCAGCACAAATAGACGTTCCTGATAACTGCATGTATTTGACTGAGGATGATATTACACATCACCTTTTGCTGATAACTTAGTACATATAAAAGTAAGATGCTGGCTCTATGTGATTGTGTTACATGGTGAGGCTGTTATCCATGTCCTCTTATTCACTTAACAGATAATTAATACAGGAAAGAGGACATATCTTAGAAATATATATAAGCAGATATTGAATTGAAAAGCAGAGAGAATAAACAATGAGAATAAATAGTAGCCTTTGGGGGAAAAAATACAATTCCACACAATGGTTCACAAATAAGAAACTAGTGAAATAAGTGCGGTTGGGATTATTAACATAATCTATCTTGGACATGTGCAGTTCTGGAAAGGAGACTGAGGAAGAGAAGGAAAGGGCAGTGAATGATTATGTCCTCTGTAAATAACAGCAACTGAAAAAAAAAACCCAAACAAACAAAAACCAAACAACAATTTATTTGCAAAAGCACGTGAGTTAAGACCTCGATATGAATTCAGAGTTCATCACTTTTCTTCTCCATCAAGCAATGCCAGACACATGGATACATTATACAGAGCTACTGTGGCAGTTTAGAGTTGGACTGTCTCTGACTTGAGAAACCAACTGTTCAGATGTAATTCGTGTGACACAGAACCACTTCTCAAAACCACCAGGTGGTGCATAAGCTTTAACATAATGCACAGACAATAATTTCTCCTGTCTGGTGTCTTTATTCTAATGTCAGGGCTCCTTAAACTAAAGAAAACATAAATTTGTTGCATTGGCAATAATTAGAACTATGAATTTTTAGCAATGTAAAGGAAAGAAAACCCACCCAACACTAAGCGTATATGTAGTATTAATATGATTTCAATAAAATTAAATACAAATAATACCCTTTTTTCTCTGTATCAGGTATTATATTGGTTTTATTTTCAACCTTGGCTATAAGCTATGCTTCAAAGCATGAATGTCTTTGTTTAGCTGGATCACAAATCCTGTAAGAGTATCACCTGGTATAAAAGTAGATTGACAGAATTCCTACCAGAATTATGGCAATTCCTCAAAAAAAAAGAACAACAATCTTTTACCTTAATATATTGTTGAATCATGAATGTCAAATATTAAAACTACACATTAATAAGATATTAAATTGCTTTGTACAATGCAATTTGATTTAGCAACCTTGCAAAGTAAGCATGTAACTTGTATCTAACAATGGTGACAGTGTTTCTGCTAAATAATTTCTAAATTTTTTTCCAACAAAGGTCCTGAATATTAGTATTTGTGAGATATTACTTGATTTCCATTAGAATAAAACAAAACAATTTCTGTTTTCATTTTTTTTTCCTGTGAAACAAAACATTTTCTGATATACTTCCATAAACAGCAAGAGTTTTCAGGGAGTGAAGAGATTAACGAAACAGTACCTGATGAGCTAAAATGAAAAGGATTCAATCCAGTGATGCTACATATATAAATATAAATATAAATATAAATATAAATATAAATATAAATATAGATATAAATAAAAATATAAATATATAAATAAAAATATAAATATATAAATATATAAATATATAAATATATAAATATATAAATATAAGATTCTTTTTTTAATGAAAATGTTAAATTACTCTTCCCTCCAAATTAATTTTCTACTAAGTTTTGTACTCATTAAATTACTGTTTCTGAGGTTCTTGAATTTTCTATGCTCGCAATCATAATTACTATTATTATTACTGTGTTTCTTAAGTGGTAAGGATCAGCACTATTGTGTAAATTATAGAATCAAAGAATGCTTTGGGTTGCAAAGGACCTTAAAGACCATCTAGTTACACATCCTGCCATGGGTAGGGATGCCATTCACTAGATCAGGTTGCTCATTCACTAGATCAGGTTGGGCCCATCCAACCTGGTCTTGAAGACTTCCAGGGATGCGGCAGCCATCACCTCTCTGAGCAACCTGTTCCAGTGCTTCACTACCTTCTGAGTAAAGAATTTCATTCCAATATGTAATCTAAACCTGCCGTCTTTCAGTTTAGAACCATTGCCCCTTAATCTGTCACTATCTGCCTGTATAAAAACTCCCTCTCCCTCCTTTTAATAAGGTTTCTCTTAGGGTTCTAAAAGACTGTTATAATGTCTCCCCAAAGCCTTCTCCTCTCCAAGCTGACCAATTTGTCTCAGCCTGTCTTCACAGGAGAAGGGCTCCAACCCTCTAATCATTTTCATAGCCCTTCTCTGGCTTCACCGCAACAGGTTCATGTACTTCTCATATTGAGGACCCCAGAGCTGCATGCAGCACTTCAGGTGAGGTCTCACAAGAGCAGAGTAGAGGGGGAGAATCACCTCCCTTGACCTGCTGGCCATGCTGCTTTTGATGCTGCTCTGAATTGGCTTTCTGGGCTGTGAGTGCACATTACCAGCTTGTGTCCAGCCTTTCATCCACCAACACCCTCAAATCCTCTGAACTCATGATTAGGATTGCCCTGAACCAGGTGCAACACCTTGCACTTGGCCTTGTTGAACTTCATGAAGTTCTCATGGGCCTGCTTCTGAAGTTTGTCCAGGTCTCTCCAGATTGCACCACATCCTTTAGGTGTGTCAACTGCACCACTCAGCTTGGTGTCATATGCAAACTTCCATTCGATCTTGCTGTCTATGTCATTAATGAAGATATTAAAGAGCACTGTTCCCAAGAGAGAGCCCTGAGGGACAGTACTCATCACCAGCTTCCACCTAGACATAGAGCCATAGACCACAGCTGTCTGGTTGCATCCATTCAGCCAGTTCGTTACCCACCCAACAGTCTACCCTTCAAATCTGTGTCTCTCAAATTTGGAGATAATGATGTCATGTGGGACCATATCAAATGCCTGACAGAAGTCTAGATAGATGACATTGGTTGGTCTTCCATTGTTGAGCATTGCTGTCATTTCAATATGGAAGGACACCGGACTGGTCAGGCCCAATTTGCCCCTGGTGGAGCTGTGCTGACTGCCTCAGGTGATCTGCTTGTCTTTGGTGTGCCTTAGCATATCTTCTATGTGTATCTGCCCCATGGTCTGCCCAGACACAGAGGTGAGGCTATTGGAGGTCTATAGTTCCCTGGACCTTCTTTTCTTCCTTTTTTAAAAATGGGAGTAATGCTTCCCTTTTTGTAGTCACTGAGAACTTTGCCTGACCACCATGATTTCTCAAATATGTTGAAGTGTTGCTTGGCAACAGAATCAGCCAGCTCCCTTGTGACCCTGGGATGCAAGTTATCATGTCCCATAGACTTGATATTCAGCTTCATCAAGTAGTTCTAAGTCTGCTCTTTGCTTATAGTGGGCATAACTTCACTCCTCACAACCCTCAGCTGGAGGTTCTGGGACTTGAGAGGAAAGAAAGGACTGACAACCAGTGACGATTAAAGCAAAGAGCATTTTGAGTACCTCAGCCTTCTCCATATCAGTCACCATGTAGATGCTGAACAAACACAGAAAACTGTTATACAATCTTTTTTACATGTTCTCCTTCTAAATCATTGAATGTGGTCTTTGTTCTGGTTGCAAGTCTCTGCAGGCAAGGCTCAGCTATATTTGTAGCTTATTTTCAGTTATCCTGTTACCAGCCAGGACAGAGGTAATTTTTGCAGTAACCAGAAGAGAGTATGGGTAGTACCTGGAGGTTACTCTATACCACCTCACCTCATTGCTGGGGGTTGAAGAAAGGAACTCTCTTCCAGGAAGAAGGGGTTATTTCCAGTCGAGTAAGTGTGGCAGAGGAAGCAGTTGAGTAGGTCTGGTCCTGAGCCACAGTGAGCAGTTGGGTACTGCTGGTTCTGAGCCAGAGGGAGTGGTTGGGTGGCACTGGTTCCAAAGCAGAGGGAGAGGTTGGGATGGTGTGTCTGCAGTCGGGTCTGGTTGTGCCCAGTGAACATTTTGCATATGAACTTTTTAAAATAATGTTGCTGTTACTGTTTTTTTTTCCTGTCTCATTGCTGTCTCCAGTAGATTGTTCTTATCTCAATCCATGATCTTTACGTTTTGTGCCTCCAATTCTCTCCAACCAACTGGAGGGAGAGGGGCAGGAGAAGCAAGTGGGCAGTTTGGAGAATCTCAGTGGGAGAACTACTTTGGGGAATACCTTCCCTAAACAATGGCATCAGTGTAACTTTTTCTAGCTGTTAGATGTTATCCAGTCATGGGCCTTGGATGTCTTCTGGAAAGCCTACTCCTGAATTAAAAAGACAGAAGGAAACATTTGTCTTATCTGTAATGTGCAGGTTTACAGATTAGTCTTTTGCTTTGTACAAAGGAAAACAATAATTTTCAAGACATCAGCAGGTCAAGAGGTTTGTGTTAATTTCTTAGTGTAGGTCTGACTTTACTGTCAGGGCTTTTTTTTTTTGTAAAATGTATGTGCACTTAGCTGTCACTCTATACGGCACTTATTTTGATTAAAATGTCATATAATTAATGAATGCACAATATTCTTAATAATTAGAAAAAAACATAGAATATTTTATCAAATAGCTTAACTGGTTTATTTCTTCAGAAATAGAATAGTTACAGACTTTAATAGATACATGCTATTTAAATATTTAAGAGCTCATTAGTAATAATTTGGAAGATTGATTGCAGTGGTTTTGGATATATACTATAAGAAACAGGACGAATGTATAAATTGCTCAGTGTGAACAAGCATTTGTATCATTTCTCTGTTCTTTCCATAATTTTGTGGTTTCTATTCCCCCATTACCAATAGCCTTGGTGGAACTGTATATACAATTTATTATTTATTCAACAACGTATTCAACAACAGTTCCATATTACACAGTTGAATGGAGAAACAAAGTTGAATGAGAAACAAAGACAAAAGCTAAAATACCTTCCTTTTC
>JAWWES010000081.1:73722952-73753098 GCA_035583135.1 Lophotriccus pileatus | reverse complement strand
ACTTCTAAATCACTAATTACAGACTTCAGTTTTGTTTTCAATTTATGTGTTATACAAGCAGATCAAAACTATCTTAAATACTGCCTTCTTTAATTTTCATGCAACAAAGGTACACAGATGCATATATGCATATAAATACCACACATGTAAGCGTATAAAACTATTTCAGAGTAGCATTAGAACTATATTATACTATAAATAGAACAGAGTTGACAAATAATATTTTATATTTCAGAATATTTTCCAACTTCATTGGCCTTTTTTTTATTTCTTAAAAGCACTATGCAACATAAAAACTGTATGCTTAGCAGAGCCACGGAAAGTAGAAGTTAAGAGTATCTATGCTGATGACCTTTAACAGTGAGTTTCACCAAATTAATCTGAAATAAGTCAAGAATCCTGTTAATGATCCATACTACTTTCCCAAAGTTGTGTGTTGGCACTTCAGTGCTAAGAGACAAGCTACTAAAAGTTCAGTCAACAAAGTAAATCTATTGAGCAAGGCAAGGACAATTTACATTTATGCTTTTCAGGATACTGTTGCACAACATAAGCAGCCTCTAGGGAGCTGCTTCTCTTTCAATGAGCAATTTAATTTTCAGCATAATTTGTCATATAATTGTGTCTTTAAATGTACTCAATTCATTCATTTGTTCACATAATTAATTCTGATTTATTCTCAAGCTCTCGTCTTGCAGTTCTTTCATTTTTTTTTTTTTTTCATTCTTTGGTTGTAATTTGTTGAAGATTACATTAGATTTTCAGATCCTTTGGAAATTGTCTAAACCCAACACACTAAACATCAGAAGTGAGAGCAATTTTTATTCTTATTTTTACTTTAGTGAAGTTTCAAGTTAAATCTGCATTGAAAGCTGTGGCTTTCTAGACTGTTATTTGCTGTATAAAAGGCCTAATCTCTTTCCTGACTATGGCCTGTATGTACACTTTATGAAAACAGCAAGGAAAAATATAAATCCTATAATTAACACTGAGGCTTTTAGATTTATATGCAACAAAGATGAACAAGGCAGAAGGTCCTGGCAACAAATTTAATGATATCCATGTGCTACACCAACGTGTCACTTGTAATTCAGCAGAACGCACATGAACTGCCCTTACTACCTACCCTTAATTTTGGATGGCTCCTGACAACAGGATCTTTACCCTAACAAGACTAGAGATGGATAAACCTTTGGTTGATTTGTTATGTACAAGACTGATTGAAGTTTTGACCAAGTTTCTGTGGCAAGAACACTGCTAACCATAAATAGTGTTATTCATATTTCACCTTGTCCTCTTTCAGCAATGCATAGATGGAGCAATGGCTCCATCTTTTATTGTTGTCATAAAGTATCCATTTATTACAGTAATAAAATGATGAACATAGATTGTGGTTCTTCTTCATGTCAATGACTTTTAGTCTTACACTGTATCAAAGCTCACTGAGTTCTTACTGTGTGCCACAAATGGACTCAACAGAAGACTTCTGTTTTGGATTAAATTGAAGTAATAATGGTATGATGATGAAGCACCTGCATAAGAAAGATTTTCTATTCCTTTCCGAGGTCAGTAGGGCTGTTTCAACAGAATCATGGAATTTCTTGTGTTTTGATGTATTTTCATATTTTTAAATTAGCATCCATTTTTTCCTGTCCTATCATTAGGTACCACTGACAAGAGATTTCCTTCATTCCCTTCTATGAAGTACTTTTATAAATTGACAAGATCCCCTTGAGCCTTCTTTACTTCATGCTGAACAGTACCAGCTTTCTCAGCCTTATTTTGTATGGCAGATGCTCGAGTTGCTTATACATCTTTGTGGCCCTTCAGTGGACTGATTCCGGTTAAATCCATATCTTTCTTATACTGGGGAGCCCAGAACTGGACACAGCACTCCCAGAGTTGGTCTGATCAATGCCAAGCAGAGAAAAAAGACTACTTTTCTTTACCTACTGGCAACAACACTCCTTCATACACAGTCTGAGAAGCTGTTGGTGACCTTTGCCACGCAGGCACACTGGCCGGCTCATGGTCATCTTGGTATCCCCCATGACCCCAAGATTCTTCTCTGAAGAGCTGCTTTCAAGCTGCTCAGCCCTAGAGGGTACTGGTGCCTGGGATTACTCCTCTCTAAATGCGAGACTTGGAATTTCCCATTGTTGAATTTCATGAGATTCTTCTCTTTTCATGTCTCCAGCCCATCAAAGTCCCTCTGAACAGCAACATGCCCAACTAGTATATCAGCTGCTTCTCACAGTTTTTCATTGTCTGCAAACTAGCTGAGCACACATTGTGCCTAATCATCTAGCACATTAATGAAGATGTTAAACAGTATTGACTCCATTCTTGACCCCTGGGGCACTTTACTAATGACTTGCCTCTAACTGGACTTTGTGTCGCTGATCATCATCCTCCAGGACAAGCCATTCTGTCAGCTTTCAATCTGCCTCACCGTCTACATATCTAATCCATACCTGTTTAATTTTGTCTAAGGATGTTATGGCAAACGTGTCAAGGAATTTACTAAAATCAAGGTAAAAAAACACTTACTGCTCTCCCTTGGCCTACCAAGCCAGTCATCTTATTGTAGAAGACTGTCACGGTGGTTAAGCATGGTTTCTCATTCATAAGTCAACACTCACTAAGCCTGAGCACCCACTTCTCATTTGTGTTTAGAAATGGTTTCCAGGATTAGTTGCTTCATTGTCCTCCTGGGTACTAAACTGAGACTGACCAGTAGTAGTTCTCAGATTTTTATTCTTTGCTTTTTTGAAGATAAGGGTGATATATGCTCTCTTACAGTCTCCAGAAATGATTCCTGATCGCCATGACCTTCCACAGATAGCTGAGTGGCCCCACAATGACATCAATAAACTCCCTCAGCACCTGTGAATGCCACTCATCAAGCTCCATGGACTTATATATGCCTAGTTTAATATAGCTCCTGAAGGCTGATCTTACCTGTAAAGATTGAGGAGGAAACAGCCTTAAGTATCTTTGCCTTTGATACTTTGTTTGTCATCAGTTTTTCAGGTTCATTCAACAGTAGGCCACCTTTTCCCTGGTGTTCCTTTTACTGTTTATATACGTGTAAAAAATTGTTGTTTCCCCCTACAGTCTTCGACAAATTTAACTCCTGATGGGCTTTGTTTTTCCCATATTATTAGTTACATATGGCATCTAATATGGAGTCTAATGTGAAAAAAAGGTTGATTCCTTGTTGAAATTAATAGGCAAAAATGGATCAAGAGCGCTGCTGGATCAATCAGTGCTCATTATATGCTTAGTATGTCTTGGATCTACAGAGGAAATGAAGATGCCCTAGGAGACAAAACTCTGCTTTTTCATTATAAGCCTGTAAAAAGAAGTGCATAGTATGGATGTATCTTTGTGTTGGTTTCCAGAGGAGGTGTGGGTAACATTATTCTCATTCCAAAATATTTTCTTAAGGGAGAAGCACAGTTTGAAAGACCTCCTCAGGATGTATCTTAATTCTGTAGCTGGAACTGGAAATCAATTTCCACAATAAAAGTTACTTCAGGCTGAAGAACTGCCTGTTTCTGGAAAGGACTTTCAACTGTGTGACAAAAGTCTGAACTCTATGCTAAACCAACTCTGCTGGTTTATGGCACAGGTTACAAAGCTTCCATCATTTTGTATTCCATGTTTTGATCCTTATCAAAATGCATTTGTGCATAATTTTTACTTTAGGTTTTTGAGAGGAGAATGTAATTTTGGGTGGTTTTTGCCCATTTCCCTCAGGCTTTTCAGGAAACTACAGGCTTAAAACTCTTTGTAGTAGTATGGTGTTCCCTTGAACACAGTTCAAAGAACTCAATGCTGAATATATTTTGTAGTGTACTGTGGAAATTCAAATAAAGTAAGTATATGAAAAGTCACAGGAAAGAGGAGTGCAGGTCTGAATAGAATATTTTGCAAATTAACAACATTTGACTAGTCAGAAAATTATAATTTATCTGATAAAAATAGTAAATGGATTTTGCCTGCTATTATAATAGCTTTGAAATTCTACACTCCTGTTTCGCATCTCTCTTTATACCAATACAATGACAGCAAAACAAACGTTATGCTTTTGCACCAAATCTTGGGGTTTTTTTTTTGGTTGACATTCTGTGTTTGGGAGACTTTTACTTTAGGTTTTTGCTTTGTAGTACTACCCAAGAAGATCCTTTATGGAACTCACCTAATTCTGTTTCCTGTCAATAAAAATATTCAGTGGCAAGGTGGAAAACATCTGATTTCTATGAAATTGTAGAAATAGAGGACAAAAAGGCAAGTATTTATTCATGCTAAAATACATCCTTTTAAAACCATGAAAAAATACCTCTTTCTTTCTAAATGATTATCTGGTGATAGATAGCAATAATTAAATGAAGACTAAACATTTCTAAAAAAAGAACCCAAAGGATTAGTTACCATGACAGACATAAGAAAACTGTTACATTCATTAGATGTAATAGAAATAGAATAGCACAACTGTGTGTTCACATATGGTGAAATCATTAAATATCTAAGCAAAAACTTGTTTATTTAATGCTCATTTGTAGACCAGAAGAAAGTGGAATCAGGTCCAATTCATAGTCTGCTGTATAAATCCAGTGTGTATGTTCATCGATTGTTAGTTGAATATATTTGTTTCCTGATCTGATGCTTCAATGTAGGTTCTGTGACTTCACAACTGGTTTTGCAGTAAATCACAATATGTTTTCTAGAGGAAGGCAGTGGTTTGGGAAGCAAGCAGCTTTAATAGTTGCAAAAGAAGCAGAAATATATCTAAAAACATACATTGAATTTATCTGCTCTTCAGTGTGCTTTTTCTAATGTAACTTAAAAATCAAAAATTTCAAAGATTTATTCTCATAAAAAGTAGGAATAAACATACAACAGACCTCTCCCCTTATCAGCACTCCACATCTTCCACCTAATGTTTTGGTAAATGGCAACAATATATTGTCAAATTATTTGTAGTATTATTATTGTGTAACATGATGTACAGAGGTCAGAGGAGACAGACTTTTATATTTTACCTTTTACTCCCTTAGCTTTTCTCCTCTCCAGCATATGTGCACTTAAATTTGATAAGTCTTTAATCATTTAACAGTGGGAATTCTTTCCTCTCAGTCCAGAACACATAACCAGGTCACTGAACTTCAGAACACTGAAGTTCAGGAAAAAAAAAAAAAGTGATAACAAAAAACATTTCTTCCAGTATCAACATAGAGGATGGGACTTATATAGTCCCCTTCCCTCCAAAACTTCCTTCTGCATTCTCCTGCTTTATGACCACACTAAAATAAATGAAAATTTATTTCCTTCTCCCTAAAAGGTTTTCTCTGCAATGATTTCTTTCCATAAACAGAGTTGAAAACCCTACAAAAATTTTAGAAAATGTAATGAATTTATGAAAAAGCATATTGAAATACATCAACATTTATCAAAACTTCAACTATAAGTGATACACTGAAGTACCTTATAATTAATGTATGGGGGGTGAGGACAGCAGACATACACATTAGAGAGAAAAACACATGATACTGTAAATCAGTACTTAGTAAATCCTTTGCTACAGTTTACAATAAAGCATTGCTATTGCAAGATATTTTCTTGCCTCACTTTTATTGCGGAATATCCCATTTTCATCCACAGAGATCTGCTTCACTTATTCATACCAGCAGCCAATCATTTAAGAATGCACAGCTTTTTCTCAAGTTTGCACATGTATTTTCCAAAACTTCTAAGATTCTTACCAATTTACTTGGTGGGATCCAGACATAAACTCTGTTGCTTATTTACTATGTAAGGGTTTTTTTCATTTAGATTTTTGCATAGAACTGCCTTAGAGTATTAACACTTTCACATAATTAGATATTTACCTTTTCTAGCCCACACCTTGCTTTAGTCACAGAACAAGTCTTTTGTACCTCATAGAGAATGACTGGGCCAAAAAGGTGCTTTGTATCTTGTTACTTGTTCTTAGTGAGCCTCCCTAGTCCTTTCCTTGTCTCCAGCTACAGTAGCTGGATAATTGAATGTCATTGTAGCACATAGCACTTCTATATTCTGTTTTCTGATTTCATTATCTTTTCTTTATTTCATTATCAAACATTACATTATTTCGGGAGTGCCCCTGATCCTGGAGAGATAAATTTTTCTACTGTGACAATTTTGATTCACTCAAGATTTTGCCACCCAGTTTGACCTGCAATCCTGAAATTTTATATGACTTCTGAATTTTAACATTTTACTCTTCTCTCAAAATCAAGACATGAGCTCTAACGATATTCTGTACAAGGTATTTCCACCTAAGGTACTACACAATTTCAATATTCCTTTTCTTTCTTTTACTTTTTTAAAGTAAGGACAAAAAGGCTTTTCTATGTGCCTCTTTGAGCCTTCCATTTGAAATGAGTCGTAGAGCCACGGATAAGTATCAGGCAATTGTTCTCATTACTAAAACCCCCAAAAGTCACTGAGAGATTATTCTTCACTCAAACATCTGGAACAGTTGTGAGCACACACTTTACTTAGCATGATGCAGGTATGTCAACTTTCAGAAGGAAACCATACATCCTCAGTACTGGAAAAACAGCAAACATTTACTACAAAAGTTAAGTGCCCAGTTCAGCATTGAAGACCTTATGCAAATCAGCATGTGTCAGGCGAGGCTAAGATTCAGATAATAATACTTCATTGTACTCCACTTGTCTAGCTTATAAAGTCAACAAGCCCATCTAATATTGATATCATAAGTTATAGGATGCAAAATGAACTGCAGATTTCAAAGTTCTTGCTACAATCAATCCTAAGTAACATTGTTAATGGCTTGTTAATCTTTTCAATTTCCTATAAAATACTTATTACAACACCATCAATTATCTTACTTCATAAATTGTATACTATCCTATCATAGTATTTTATATAATAACACATGGTACGCTAAAATTTAGAGAGCCACTACTATGTTTATTAATAAAATAAATAAATGTAAAATTTTACTTAAATCAAGTAAGCAATAAGAACATTAACTGATTTGTAGCACAAACTCAACATCCAGCAATACATGTCAGATGAGAACACACTGACTTCAGTGAAAACTGCAAAATCCCTTGGTCTAATAAGGAAGCCCTTCATAGCCATTAGATCAGGCACTTAGAATAAAAAGGGTCTGTGAAGCTCTCCCTACTGATTATATTCATATAACACTGCCAATGGTGAGGGCAAAACCTCAGAGAGCAAGATCTTATGAGAGTCACAGCTTTAAACACAGCTATTGACATTTTGAAGAATAGGCAAGTCAATCAAACCACATTTCTCTTCTGGTGTCATCAGATATTAAGCACATGGAGTCACCCCACAGGCAGTATCCCAATGCATGGATGTAAGAAATGGGAGCTGTCCATTAGCATGGAAATATTCTGCTGTCTTCTTAGTACAAACTTGTATTTTCACAGAGAGACCGTACCTCATTTCAGGCATGTATCCATTATGCTATATAACAGGCATCCAAGGGAATACTGAAACAAACTAAACTAATATAGTATTTTACCTTTATTCTGTTGCCCCTCTGTCACCTGATCAATTGCATGAAATAGCACTGCAACTCACACAGTCTACAGCTAAAAAGAGTTTTTATTGCTTTTAATCAGTTTACAATGGGGTCTGTGAGGTACGACTGAAAGCAAAAAAATTCAAGAGGACTGTGGAACAAAATAGCACGCTAAAAAAACAGTGTGTAAAAGGCATATTCTAACAAAATTCAATTTCTTTCCTTTGTTTATCTTGCTCTAAAATTACTTGGTTCACAAGTCAGTCCATGCATAAGATGACAAGTCCGCCTCAGAGATTACTCAGACTAAAATTGAAGTTCAACCTTTAGAGTAGTTATCAACCTTGACAATACAGGAAAGAGATTATTCCCTTTATAATTCATTTCACTTAAAGCCTTTAATCTTAGAAGAATGAAGGCCCTCAGCCTCATCTCCATATAGGCAGACTAGCAGTGTACCCTAAATCCTGTCCCCAGCTTGTCTGCATTGCAGCAGAAAAACAGTCTAAAGGACCCAAAAAAGAAGCGTCAGAAACCCATACTTCAGACAAGGCTATTTTACCCTGCCTGCATGGTGCAAACTGAATAGTTATGATTCTAAATCATGAAATGAACAGGATCACTTATTTCTGGGTCAATCATTAGTTGATATCTTAGTCTACACAAAAAAGTAGACACACAATTTCTCCATTAAATTCTCGGTATAACACATGATAGTCCAGAGAAAGAAGAATTCATGTCACACTTCTACTTTTCCAAAAGAAAACAAAAACAAAATAAAAAAACAAACAAACCAACCAACCAAACAACCAACCAAACAACAACAACAACAAAAAAAAAAAAAAAACAAAAACAAAAACAAAAACAAAAACACAAAGAAAAAGGTATGTCTTTGTCTCAAACAGCCTTGCTTTTAGGGAATCAGGCAGCACAGCCCAGAAGACAAGGGAGAGTTTTGTATCAGGAGGAATATCTGACACAGTATATGGAGAGAAGAGACTCCACTTCTCATGCTGTCATTGTATATACACATACTTCAGACTAGACTATTGTCACTTTCAAGCATAGGTAACATATAATTTAAAACATTCATAACATAACATAAATTTGTAACAAATTTGATCTTTACATAAGAAAACAGAGGATGAACTCTTGGAACTATAGCTGTTATTTCTATTTCAGATAACTAAACCTTGAAAAATGACAATAGCTTGCTTTTCACTATTTTAATGACCTGCAAAAATAAAATGGTACCATATCAGTATTTTATTAGAAGCATTTAAAGGTATGCACTCCAAATGCTTAAATTACAGCAGTACAAATTCTATGAATATTGCGTGTTCTGTACAGACAAGCATGTAAAAATGTACTGTTATATTTTAACATGATTTGACATAAGTCTTACAGAGAAAAGTAGTGAAACTGACAGCTAAGTCAGTCTTTGAACAAATCCTGACACACTCAGTGTCTGAAGGTTTTTTCAAACATTATTTCCTAGTTATACTGCAAACAATAGGGGCTTGAGGTCAGGAAAGCTTTAAATCATTTTAACATAGTCTTTGCATGAACAATGAAAAATATATTCAAATATTCCAATATTCCAATTTCTACTCTCAGAAATCACTGTGTTTCAGACACATGCTTCTGTTACTAAATGTCTCTAATAATGCAGACTTCATGACTCTCCTATACAGCCTATTTCAGTGATATTTTTGCCATAATAAGATTTTTAATTATTTGAAATCCAAATCTTTCTTGCTATAAAGTAAGAAAGCAGATAATCCTTACCCTGCTTGTCTTGGGACAACAGGTTATTTTCCTCTTTTTCAGAAATGTATCATAGCAGATTAGGTTTTCTCATTTATTCCACATACTCTTCTTTTGAAAAGTTTTCTTATCCAGTGTTTTGGTTTTGATTTTTTGTTTGTTTTTTTTAATCAATCAGATATCTCAAAATATAATAATTAAAAAAAAAAAAAACACTAGAAAAGTATTACTGGAGCTGAATAGAGACAAAAAATTATCTCCCAAACTCTATATAGAATCAAATAATTATTCAGGCTGAAATGACAAAATAACTATTCAGGCTGAAATGACATCAAGACATCTTTTGTCCAATTGTCAGCTCAGAGAGGACTAAGCTGTGAGTTCAGACCAGGACTAAGCTGTGAGTTCAGACCAGTATGCTCAGGGCTTTATCCAATCTAGTCTTGAGGTTGTCTAATAATGGAGATTAAAGAACCCCACTAGAGTCTTACCTATTCCACAGTCTGACTGTCCTAGGACTTACAAAGTTTTTCGACATATCCAGTCTGAACCCCATTTGTTTCTGTTTACGTCTGTTGCCTTTCATTCTCCCTGTGAAGAACCCAACACCATCATTTTGCTAAGCCACTCGGAGGTATGGGCAAGCTGCTGATATGTCCTCACAAAACAGTCTCTTCTCCAGGTTGAACAAGCCCTGATCTTTCCTCCAGTCCTCATAGTAAAGGTGTTCCAACTCCTGGTTAGCTTGCAGATCCTCTGCTAATCTCACTTTAGCTAGTTGATGTCCTTCTTGTATTGTCGAGCCCAAAATTGCAAGCACTCATCGTGAGTCTCACAAGTGAGGTCTCACAAGCTCTGAGCAGAAGAGAAACATCCTTTTCCACCTATGTCCTACCTGTGACCCTATGAATACAGCCCAGATGCCACCTTGCAGGCCCAGATAAGACTCTGACATATTTAATTTATCATGGGCATTCAAGTAGCACATGATCCATTCACCAATGCTCTCTGGTCCCAGCCATTCAACCAGTTTTTAATCCACCTAATTTTCCACCATCCAGAGTGAAATGTTCAATACTAACAGTATTGAAAGCCTTATTAAAGGCAAATATTACCCATTTTTTTCTCCATGTTTACAAAGCAGAAAGCAATCAGGTTTCTCAGGCACGAATTCCCCTTGATGAGTCTATGCTGGCTGTTCCAAATCACTACCTTCTCCTTCATGGTCCCAGATGTGAGCTTTAGGAGGACTCCATGATTCCCTCAGAAGCTAAAATGAGACATCTTATACAGTAGTTCCCTGTATTGCCTTTTGAGCCCTTTTTGAAGATATGTGCAAGATTTGACTTCTTCCAGTCATCAGATCATGTCCCAAATTTTACACAATGATCAACATAAGAAAGGAATTAAGGATTTATTTTTTTTTTACATGATTAGTGAATTTAGATTTCCTGGGTTTTGATGTGGTCATTGTCGAACAAATTCAACAGGCTTATGTTAACAGCTAACAGAACAATCTTTTTGAGTTATGGGTAGCAGCATGATGTCACAGATGGGCAGCAAAAAATAGAAACACAATAATTACTTACAAGCAATTTGTCTATAACACTTCAATTTTGCACTATTTTTTTAATTTTCAAGCAAAACATACTTGACATATATAAAAAAAAGAATAACATTTTGAGTCATTCCATTTATGAACAAACATTTTAATCTAAAACAATCAACCACACTTTGGTTAGATTTTCATATTAAAATGTCTTATTTTGTGTTTTACTTCAGCTAAACCTCAAATTTACATCATAAAAATATGTCTCCCTGAGGCATAGTGAAAATAAAAAATCCTACACTCTTGCTGTTGATTTGTAATCTCTGTTGATCAAAACTCCTTGATTTTAGGAATGAGTTACGCATAGTGGACAGGAGGAATTTCTTCATGGAAAGAGTTGTTAAATGTTGGAATTGACTGCCCAGGAAGATGATGGAGTCAGCATTCTGGAGGTGTTCAGTAATGACTGGATGTGGCACTTAGTGCTATGGTTTAGTTGACAAGGTCCAGTCAAAGGCTGGACTCAATGAGGTGACAGATATTCCTTATCTTGTTTGTACAACAAGCACTTGTCTATTTTACAGAATTTTGAACGTGTTTTTCCTCCATGAAATTTTGATAGCTTATTATATGTACTCAATATATATCAATATGAATTTTTGTAATATCCCATACTTGAAACAAATACTTATATAATTCTTAAAAGGATGTAATGTGTTATAATTAAAAATTTCAGCTCTATTCGTTTCAAAGCTCATAATACTATGAGTAACACCACTAATCATCGGGAGTTCAGTACCAGGCTTATCAATGCAAATAAAGGTTTGTAGAACCTAGCTCTGTGGAGGGTCCCACATGCTTACTACTAATGTTCATATCTCATAAACAAAAAATCAGATAAATAATGGAGCACTGGCATTCATTACAAATAATATTCTGTATCTAAGACATGTTTTGAAGCCAAAAAAAGTAAATCTGGAAACACCTTTTGAAACCTTTATGGAGTCCCATAAACTCAAAACAACAGGATGTTTGAAACATCCATATTACCCTGGTAAACTCTACAGTTTACCCTGGTAAACTCTACAGTTTACAGGGGTTGTATAGAAAATACAGAACTCTCTAGACTCCTTCATGGACACATTGTTTCTGAATCTACAAGCTGACAACACAGAAGAATAGAAAGAAATACTCCAACTGATCTTGGCTAACTTACAGGATTCAATATCAATTCCATGTTCAGAGCATGCACAGCAAGCACAACAAAGCATTATCAGTCATTATTCCTTTGCCACCTGGAAAACAAGTGTAGCATTTTAATAGCAAGGATGAAGAAAACTGATTAATGACAGATTCCTTGAAGAGGCAAACATTGTGTGAAATGTACTCCTACTTTATTCTTGATACCAGTCATCTGAACATGGGAGATTCAGAATATTAAGTGGGAGAATCTGTGCTAATTTTGACTGTATGAAGTACTAAGTAAACCAAGTGCTTCATGCTGGAAACAGTTTAGAAATTTTTAAAGTGAATTCCACTGGCTCTGTGAACACCTTCCCAAGAGAGCAAGCTTGATATTTTGGCTCTTATCGCTCTAAGGATCTCATATTTTGATCCTGTAAATCTCACTGTTACTTCACACTCCCTTGTTTCTGAAAGTATGCCTGCTGCAGTGAGTGGAATACAAGCAGATGCTTACATAATGCAGTTCAGTACCATATAAGGGCACTCAGTAAGAAGCTGAAGACAAACTCTTGCAACAGCTCAATGCTACCCCATTGCTAATAAGTCTTTTTCATCAAAACTAATTTCTTTTGGCATGGTGTTGTACTGGTAAGATAGCAGGATTAATTAAAAAGCACAACAACCCATGAATTTCCAGTACCATGAACCACTTTCTGAAATAGTTGAGACTTAAACATATTTAAATTTTCTAGTCCTACTTTTAACTAAATCAATAGGTTCTGGTGTTTTGCTATGATCCACTCATTCATCCTGGGCTTTAAGGACACCATCACTTATCAGACATATTTAAAATAACAAGATTCAGTAGTAGTATGAATACTTCCATATAAATTTTCATTGCTAAGGGAAAAAAAACAAACTAAAGAACAAACCTCTCTTTTTGTAACTTAATATTTATTCCTGAAAAATTTAACATCTTCAAAACATTCTATTTTCCTAGTAAAATGTTCTAAGCAATTTCTTTAGCAGCTAATTCTGTGGCATTGCAACAACATTTTGCCATTTTCAATTATTTGATTCAGGTGAATAAGAATATTGTGTATTTGTAGTTTAATTTTATTCTCTATTTTCAAGTATGTAAAACAAATTCAGAATTTTCTAAAGAACCTGATTACCTTGGATTAGTTTTAGGCTTCATTTTTAGAATTCACTATTTAATCACATATAGTCTTTGAAACCTGAATATTTGTTCAATCAGCTTGTTTCTGACACATGGTCAGAAAATTAATGTCTTTTAAAATTATCTCAAGTTGGCACTAAAATTTGAAGAATTCCAAATTAATAACTGTTTCTGAAAGGTGCCTGTGTTTGTGCATGAGATTACAAAAATGTTTCTCAGCTATCCATTCTCAACCATCACCTGGTCATCCTGCTTTTTCAAAATAGCATGTTCTATGTCTGTCATACACAGTGCACATTATAGGTGGCTTTCTAAAAATAAAATACAAAGATATTTACATTTGGACAAACTAACACTCCTAAATAAAGAGCAGTTTTTGCCAGTTCACTTCAGAACCAGTTATTTCCTCCCGGGTTTTATTTTTGTGTTTTTGATGAATCATGGACTCTTATTCTGTGAACCATTCCAGGATTCATGAATGCACTATGATACGTTTTATGAGGATGAAAAGCCATGCATGTACCTCACATTTATGGTATGAAAACCAATACTGATCATAAAGAGTTCATTTTCAAGTTTACATGAAATCACAGAAAAAAAAGTCTGTGTACAAATACTATTCAAGACCAGTACTTAGTTTCATAACAACAGCTTCATTCTGGCCTGACATGGTAGATGTGTAAGCAAACTCTGTCTTCCTGCATCGTCTGTTTTATCGGTTTGATTTCTAGAGTAGTCAAGCATCCCAGTGGAATATTAGAAATTAAATGAACTTTCACATATTCAAAGTAAGAAAAAAAAGCAGAGAAAGAAAAATAGTTGAGTTAGAAAGAAAAATCACCCCAGAAAAATCTGCCCAGGAAGACATTTCCAATGCAATCTTTATGAGATGATCAGAGAATACAGCTATTCTGAAATAATGACAGAAAGTCTTGCCAGGGACCTGTAAAATTTTACAGCATTGTTTAAGTAGCTATCAAATGGTCTGGCCTGAAGCAGTTGACAAACCAATATTCTTGTGATTGTGATTTGTCAATACTCAGGAAGCTCTCTCTTGGGAAGACTCTCTGTACATAATGACTAAATATAAACACCATAATGCAATGTCTGTCTGTGTCTGTAGACAATCCAAAGGTTTGAGTTATCAAGAAGACACACATATCTTCCTTTTTTTTTTTTTTTTAATTTTCAAGATTTAAAATTGTAATCCAACTGTATCTTTCACCTTTAGATCACAGAATGGCCTGGTTTGGAAGGGACCATAAAGATCATCTAATTACACCTCTGCTGCCATGGACAGGAATACCTTTCACTAGACCAGGTTGCTTAGAGCTCCATCCAGCCTGTCCTTGAACACTTCCAGGGATGGGGCATCCACAACTTCTCCGGACAACCTGTTCCAGTGCCTCACCACCCTCACAGTAAAGAACATTTTTTCTTAATAACAAATCTAAACCTACTCTCTTTCAGTTTGAAGCCATTCTCCCCTGTCCTGTCATACACGTCCTTGTAAAGAAGTCTTCATCTTTCTTGTAGGCTCCCTTCAGGAAGGTCGCAGTTAGGTGACCCCAAAGCCTTCTCTTTTCCAGACTTAACAAATCCAGTTCTCTGAGCCTTTCCTCACAGAAGGCTCTATCACCTCTAATCAATGTGGTGGCCCTCCTCTGAACTCGCTCCAACAAGTCAATGTCCTCTCAGAGTACACTGTATGGTATACATATTCTGTAGGATAGCACTAATGACTTGTCTACAGAAAATAAAAGAGGGAAATATATTTTGAAGGACATCTCTTGGGAACAACATTCTTCAACATTACAGAATTTCTATTCAAAGATGCATTAATTTTAAATCTTATTAATAAATACTAAGTTATTTTTTGTATCATTTTTAATCAGTAAATAAAGGACCAGAAGAGCAATGTTCCCCAGCAGCAAAGATGTTTCAGCAGCACAGGACTTTCAGGACTGACGTCTTTTCATCCACTTATCCAATGTCATTAGAAATGTTTTGTCATATTATAAAGGTACAGGCAATAAAGTAAATAAGTATAGTATCAATGCAGCAGAACACACTGTATTCTGAAAAAAAAAGGAGTAATCAAATCAACAATTAAAAAGGGAGAAAGAAAATTCCCCTTAAACTAACAATGTTAACTACCAAATAAAACATCATTTATACTTTAATTCTGAGACTATCTTAAATCTACCTATCTTGCCATATATATATACTCTTGCCTTTTAAAAACCCAGCAGATACAAAATTTCATAGTTTTCAAAAGCTCAGCTATCCTGAGGCACTGAAGTCACATATTCAAAGTATTGAATATTTTATACCATTAAAAAGTATAAAGCTAGACCATAGATTAATTTGGTTTATGGAATGGATTTGAGTTCTAGAAGTTTTAAGGTTTTACTTTCATCCTAGTATACATTGAAAGCTGATCACCACCACAGTCACAGATGCAGCACAGGACTCTACTGAACAATATTTTCCTACATTTCTTTGCCCAACAGAAATATATATAATTTCAAGTCGCATATCAGATTTTTTTTTTTTTAAATGGTAAGTCTTGCTTCCCCAATTGTCTTGGTTTGCTGGGCTATGAAAGGGCCTCCTCACGACATCGCATATGTTCTTTTCTCTTTCAAATGTTTTCTGTCCCTTTATACTTGCTTTCTGAGTATGGAAGTAAAATATTTTTAACAGAGTGGTGGATAAGATAGAACTAATTTACGGGTAATATTGGCAACACCTCCAAAGTAAGCAGATAAATGCAGGCTTTACAGTACTTATTTAGCAGCCTGAATACATGCTATGGTTTTTCATTTTGAGGTTATTCTTTAATCACAATGAGTATTTGAGTCAAATATTTATTCTTGAAAATGTAGGTGAATTGAAGTTAAGGAAAAGGGTTGTTCAGGACTCCCCCATTTTACAATGGGAAAGGTATGTTGCTTTTTTTGTGTTGTACCAATTAAGCAAAATTTTAAAACATATTTGTAAATATTAACATTAAAAAATACATCAGGCCTCAGAAAAAATGGGCTCAGCAAGAATTGATCTTTTTTTCTCTTCTTTTACATGAAATGTTAAGTATTCCCTTCATAACAGAAATTCTTTTAAGATTAGTTTTAAAACTTTTTTTTCCCTTCCAAAAGGTAAGTGCCACTGTTAATTGAGAGAATCTTTTAAAAAAGTTGACACCCTTTATCCCTGAATGAAGATTACATGCACAGTAAGTTGTAATCCTTGGCTTTGCAGTACTGCTTTATGTGGTTAAGAAGATGAATGTTCATTGCTTTTAATCCTTACCATGATTTACGAGGCTCTGGGTATCCTTTCCCCAGAGCATCTACAACTGTGTGGTTGTTCTGCCTGCTGCTTAAATTACAGAGACATCTGCAAAATAAATTATGGATTGTTGTCCCACAACCAAGCAAAAGGCTTCTTTTCCCCCCTTGTTTATCACTCTTGCTTTTCCAGACTGGGTGATACTATGATGACCTTGATTGCTGTCTGCCATGTACACTTATGACCAGCATGTTCCACTGCAAAAACTCAGAATGAAAAGGAGGGGAAGGAATGGGCTGTGACAGTGACAAAATGTTTGGTTTATCCATTTAGCTCCTCAAAGTTCATAAATCTAGAGCTTATTTTTCTCAGCATAGCAGAAATTTATGTAGCTGAAACAAACCTTTGAGTACTTAAAATCATTCTAAATGAGGTGAATACATAGATTTTGTTATTCTGATATTAAATTCTCTATTAAATGTTCATTAATATGCTGATTTCCACATCTCTACTTGTATGCACATATATTGGTATTTACATCAATATAAACTTGTCAAATACATATAGGCTTATCCAATCCATATGAAAAGATGAGACAGATTTTTAATTGTGTCTAATTTTATAATCTTGTAGTTTAAAATTTAATTTCATAGTAAATGAATTGAGAATACAAACTCATTATCAATAAAAACTAAAATGCCAAGCATACCAAGGTTCGTCTTTGTCTACACGCATGGATTCTCAGAAGATATTCTACTCAGTGCTGATGTCATCAAATTAAAAAAAAAAAAAATCATTCCACATTTCTTGCTCTCTATTGTCCCTCTCATGACGTTCTCATACTGTCCACCTAAGGGCCCTGAAACAATATGCAATATAAATTACAATCCAAGGGTCAAAAAAAAATAATTTTTAAAGGCAAAGTGCATGGGAATATATCACCCAAAAATCATTTTGCAAAGCAGAAGTGATAGTCACATCCCAAGTTCCTTTGGCACAATTCCAGCGGGCCCAGTCAAGATAACAAGTGCCGATCACATTGACAATAAGAGAAGTTCTTTTCATGTATTCAGCAGAGTCACTGTGATATAATCTAAATTTCCTAATTCCTTTTGACTACTCAGAAATCCAGAGTTTGGTAAGACAAGATGCATGACTGACAAGTGCATTTTGCTCTTTGTCCCAAGGAACAACCAGTAAAGACAAACTTGAGGAAAAAAATTAGGATCCAGACAATTCCAACTTTGTATCTGAAGGTTACATGAGAAATTTAGGGCAAAAATACATCTCAAATCTTTAAATATTTACATAAGATACATCACACAATTACCAAAATGCAGGTACATGTAAAAGAACCTATCTTTGTATTCAGCCACACAACTACACTGGGCAGCATAAAAGTACATTATCCATTGAAATCAAGTATGCTTAAAATGGAATTTGAGCAGAACAGTGTCTTACTATAGGGAAACTAGCAATTATCTTTTTAAAAAGCAAAACAGGCTTTTATTTTATTTTCCACTGAAATGAAACTACAACCAGCTTTAACTCTCCACAGCTTTTGTCTTTTCTGTATAACTTCATCAGAAGACAATAGGCATCAAGATATTTCTTGTTCTACAAATGAGACCTCAGAGCAAACATTCAGCCAGACTTTGATGCATGAAATATTACTGCATTTCATCATTTCGTGTCAGCTGTGCTTTTTTTCTCCAGTGTACAATGCTTCATAGGCCAAATTACTAAGTATAAAATATAACCCCAAAAATTCACCAGCTGTTGCTGTCTTTGGGAGACTGCACCTCAAACTCATCTAGACTTTTATCTTTAAATACTTTATAATTAACTTCAAAGTTATAAAATTCATACCTACCTCTAACTGATATTTTTTGTCATCCCCAGCATCAAGTCAAGAATATAGTAAAACCAATTTATAGTACATTCCATAAGCAACAACTGAAGTAGACAATAGTGTATTAATAAACATGAGGAAGTTTATGACATTGTTTCTGACCCCTGTGAAAGAGATTTTGCTAAAGTATGCCTTTGAAAGGAGACAAACACCATTTGACAAGAATAACACCATGCAATTACAAGAAAAACAGCATCATGAAAACAAAGCTCAGGCAGAAAATTAGTTTCTCTCCTTTAAGATGTACAGAACAGACTGTAAAGGTGCTTTTATTTTCTCCAATCTACATCTAAATTGAAAGAGTCTAAAAAAGGTAACATACAACACTGCTCTTTGTAAATAGTCAATTGGTCAGTAGCAGTGCAATCTATAGATTAAATCAAGTATTTTTGTTGAGATTTGCAGCAAGGATAATTAGAATCCTGGATTTCCTGAGCTCAGTTTTGTGGGCCTAAAACTAAATTGTGTTTAATATATAAATACCAACAAACAAACAAAACATTTCCACCAACTGAAAAGCAAGAACTGAATCTATCAAGTTTAACACAATAAATTCATCCCAATCATTATGGATCATTTTGAGATGACAGAGTTTTTTAAAAATCTACCTGGGAATATGATGCCACATCTTCCAAGACCTTACATAAGTGAAGTTCAGCCCTTAGATGGCCTCATTCACCCCCATCCTCAGCTGATTGGGTCACTAAAGTCTGTAAAAGACATACAAGAGTTAAATTGTCATTGTCAACTGTTTTTTTCTCATGAGAATGAAAAAAAAAATAACAGTAAAAGCACGGTGATTTGTGTTATTAGGAATCTCAATTTATCAAAAAAAAAAAAATATATTACCAGATCTCCAAACAGTTAGTTCTTTTTCTGTGCCTGTTGTGTGAGTATGACAAGATGAGGATCATGACACAGATATCCCTTCAAGCTGATGGACCCCAGTGAACAAACATTCAGAATTAAATTGCTCACGTTCCTTAGCTGTCTGAAACCTGTGGGACTTTACTGCCAGTAGGCATTACTGCAGAACATCATATTATGGCTCTGATTTGTATTCATTGCCTTGGCTGGCTTTCCTTTGTGTTAGCTATCATTCATCACAGCATGAAAATAAACATACAAAGATTTCTTTTGGAAAGGATGGAGGAGCGATAATACAAGCTAGGGACATCACATACAATGATTTGTTCTTTTCACAACAGTTTTGCAGTCAATCTTGTCACTATCATAATGGTATAAATCAGTATCATGTATGGCAGGATGGTAATTTTTTTCATAAGTGCAACTCTATAACTAAGAGAAGCAACTTCCATAACCAGCCCATCCTGAATTAGTACCAATCACAGATTTGAGAGACACATTCTTATTTGAACCTTAATCTAATGTTTAGGTGGTTAGGGGGAACAAACAAGTAAACAAACAAATGCTAGAAAATGTTTTCTATTACTTTAATTGGCCTAAAACTTGGAGGGTTCTTTTATTTTTCATTCATTTGTTTGCATATTGGAATTTCTGAATGAAGTTGGACAGAAAAAAAAATAAATAGGAGGGAAGAGAAAAAGGAAATTAAAACCCGTGAGAGTCCAGACCTATGACTGGAGGGATATTAAGAGAGAGATGGCATCCAGATACAAAACTATAAAAGCAGATAAAACTCAAGGAAAGAAAAACAGCTGAGCTGGTGACTATCTGGTTGCATCCTTTCACACTCCAGGCAGTGTTCTTATCCAAGATAAGGGGTTACTAAAGAGACACATAATACCTACTCTGTGGCAAACAACTAGATTATATTAAATTAAGGCTTTTAGAAATGTACAAACTCAGAAGTTGCAGGTGAATTATGCATGCAGAGGAGAATAAGCCATTTATACAGACATTAATAACCAAAATCTCCATATTCAAGGAAACATTAAAAGAAAAGTAAATAGTGCACTATGATATAAATTGTATATTTATAAATACATACATTGTTTTACAGTATTTCCACTCCCTCCACTGGATTAATACAGAAGCACTTTTGGTACCTTCAGAAGCAACAATATCGTACTGGGGGGAGGTGGAGGGAGGGAATCACAGCATTTCCTTTACCTTCAGCGGAAGGAGTATTTATTCAATAATTATTTCAAATTATTAGTACCATTTAACCACAAATTTGTTATGCCCAATGTATTCTATTAACTGAGAATAAGTTTACTGTAGAAATGCTTGACTCCAAAGGCAATAGCTTGTACTGTTCACTTATTCAGATGACATGGATGTGGTGATCTATTTTACCCCCTAAATTCACCATATTTGGGAGGAAGGCAGCATGAGAACCAAACCTACCCACTAAATAGGAGAATTCTTTTTAACTTTCTTGCTAGGGCAAGCAGGATTTGAATCACATGCTTTACTCCAAGCTTACCAAATCAAACGTATTCCCTTTTCTTTTTAAGAATTTACTCGTAGCCATTACGTTAAAAAAATTAGTATACCTAATAAAAAACAAACTCACAAACAATCAAAAAAAAATATTCTAAGAGGAGAAGAAACTTAACACTGTACAAGCTTCTCACGTCCTGGAAACCACTAATAGAAAATAAAAAATCCAAAGCAAAACAACTTGCTTTTTCTCAGTGTTAGTTCTTGTGTTAATGGATTTGATAGCAACAATATTAACTTTATGGATTAATAACACTTGGTATCAGCTGAAAACCACAGCTGAAGCATGTGTTCAGAACTGTGCATATTACAGGAGTCTAGAGTTGACTGATATAGAAATAAATAAAGAAGTTCAGAACATCAAGGGAAAAAAAAAGAAACAAAGAAGAATCCAGCTTTTTGGTGTTAGCACTTCAAGTTCCCATTTCCTTAAAAATATTCTTAACATGCAGCAGACAGCCCTAGTTATTTATTGCTTGGCACCTCTTACCAAAAACATTGGCAACCAGAACAAGATCGCAATGACTCTTACTGAAAATGAGGACTGGAGTTCTGTAAACCTTATTGATTTTTTTTCTCAGTTGCATTGATTAAATTTGAAAAATCTTTTCTGCAAATAACCTATTTACTTAGCTGGAGGAAAAGTACAGCATGAGGACTATAATATACAGTTTGCATTAATCACTGAAACTGAGATTGACTGGAAACTACAGTTCTATTTGAGTACATTGAAATATATTTGCATTCAGAAAACTTTTTGAACACATTTACAAAACTAAGTTAAAGCTATCAGGATTGTTATCATCCCTGAAATGGCAGGAAGTACCAAGTGATACAGAATGTACATATTTGGTGAAATATCACTCACTTTCATTTACAGACATTTTTCACAGTAAAACAAGTGAAGAAGTCACCTCAGTTGTAGTACAGGAAATTATAGTTCCTTATTCTCTTTTAGTTTTGTATGTGGACTGAATTTCATAGTGCTTTTCTGTTTGTGCCCTCTTGCACCCAGTGGGGGATAGGTGGATCACAACTGCTAATGAAGGCAGTGATTCCATCTTGGACATATTTATGAAGTTGGCATTTGGTACTACTCTTTTTTTTCCCCTCCACATTCCCATTACACCAACATTTATTCGTCATGAGCAAAAGGGCTTTGTGCAAGATAGAATTTTGGAGCTATGCCCCACACAAGAAGTCATTCAAAAAGAACTTGATCATACACTAAAAGGTTTTTCTAATCCTCACTTCTCCCTGTACTTTTCAAAAATCTTATTTTTACATTTTACCACACTAGTGTGTTTACAGTAATTTGGCTGTGAAACACACACCAGAAAAACAAGAATGTCACATAATTTTTAACCTCTCTTCAAAATCATAATTGATAGTTTTGTAAAGAACAACATTTCCTTATGGGCTTATTTGATAAAATTATTTCCAAAACAATTATGCAACAATGTACAGCTAATAATGCGTTCATGTTTACTCATTCACAAATCAATATTTGAACAAGCAGCACTAACTCCTTTGCTGAACTCTGAGATTCCTGTAGCAGAATTCAGTAATGAAGCTTTCATGGACTGCAGCATTCTGTGGTAAGTCTTTGCATCCACCCCTGCATTTTCCCTGTTTCGTCTGCCTGCAGTAGATGAAGACTGTTTCCTGACATTGCTGGCACTAAAACAACCAACAGTATACACTATGAAATGATCATATTTGTTCACCCTTTTAGCACTTTGTGTTTTACAAAGACACATCTTAAAGGATTCAAAAGGATCCCACACAAATCCAGTGGGTTTCTAAACCAGTTTTCTCTCCATGGAAAGAACAATGCAGCAATCTATGAATCGGTATCTTCTAATATATTTTTTATAAAAAACATGAACATTACATGAGTTTTAAATGGTCCATTTTTATTCTTTCCTGTGTTTTGTTTACTATAGAACTAAACATTACACAAAAATCTCTACTAGTCAACTCTACTAGTTGGATTAGCTATATAGAAAAATGAGACAGTGATTAATTATACTTTAAATGCTGGGGGCTTGGGAACAGTTTCAGATGAGGAAAGGGACATGTGTATGAGAGAAAAAGAACCTAATACCTTACAGTGAAAAAATATAGCAGACAAACTATAAATTTAAAGGCATTTAGAAGAAAGGGTAATAGTGAAATAGGCAAGAATAAATACATTATTAAATTAAGCATAAATCATATAAAGGGCATGGCAATATGAGCATGCTGAAGCAATAGAACATCCTCCTACTTTGCTCAGGACTCAGAAAACATATTGAAGCAACAGGCAAACAAAAAAAAGAAAAGTCAAGAAGTGTGCCTATGTGAGTAACTTGCCACATTCTTTACAGTTAAAAGGAAATGGATGGTGTAGGAGATGATAAAAATAACTAAGTTTTACTCAGAAGAGTAAGAGAAGGACAAATCATAGAATTGTTTAGGTTGGAAAAGGCCTTTAAGACAAGTAAGTCCAGCTATTAACCCAGCACTGCCAAGTCCATAATGCTCCAACATTCTAATATGACTCTCTGGGGTTGTTGAGATTGCCAGCAACCTAAATGATTTCTTACAGATACTAGTTTCAGGTGGCATTAATTATTAACATCAGGTCATCCAATTAAGGAGGAAGAACACAATGGACACAGACAAGGGGTTATAAATCTTTGGCAACTCAATTCAGTATGAGTCATCCATTGACTCAAAAGAGGTCAAGCAAAATTCCAAGGTCAAATAGATTCATATAAACTACTTGATTAACAGTTTTCTATGAATTACAAATAAAAAAAAAAACAAACCAAAAAAAACAGAAAACCACAAAAAAACCCCAAACAAACAATAAAACCCCTTTTATTGCCTCACATTCTTTCCTACTAAAAATAGTGAAACCAATCCAATTTTTAATGAGCAATATCTTTATAAATGTGCACATAGTAGTATCACACACAAAGCTTCCACTTTTATTATGGTCAATGAGATGTGTTGTGGACAAAACAGGAATACAGGGGTTTCATTTCTCAACAAGAGCCGGATGGTAGCTGTTGGTGCTTTCATCATGCCAGTGGACTGCAGCTTCTCCCATCCCTTACCTCCCAAAATACTTACAAAGTTGGGAAAGTGAAGAAGTTTTCTTTTCCTTTTCTTCCTTAAAACCTGACAATGGGAGTAACTAATTTTTGCAAAGTGAGTGTCAGTTCACTGGGAACTGGAATGAAACCAATCACTGATTTCACATAGCAATTGCACTGCTATCAGAGAGTAATGATTTTCAGTCACTACTGACTTAGCTTGAATCTGAACTACCAGCTCAAAGGTCAAAAGCTTTATAACCAATTATCAATTTCCTAGTCCATCCAGACCCCTTCATTATCTTGATTTCCTTTGGAAGATTAATGCTGTTGCCATAGTCTAATCAAATAAGCCTTTGGCTCTGACATTTACTTCCATCCTGCAGCTGCTTCTTCACAGAAAAGAGTCAAGAAAACCATAATAAAATTACTACTATAAATATTGAAAAAAAATTAAATACTGACTGTCCAAGATTTATCTATGAATTAAGACAGAGAACTTTGTCACTACACTGATTAATATTTTATGGTCTCTTAAACATCCCTATTTTGTCTGAATTTTTGGACAGAAGTTCATGTGGTCTTAAACCTGCAGAGCAAATATAGTAAGTAAAAGTATTTAGTCTTATCATTAGACAGTCAAAATATCCAAAGAATTGTTGAAATACATAGAATCTATACCTGACCTTTTGAATACCATCTTCTGGACTCCAGCCTATCTGCCTTAATCCCTCTCCCCTTTAGGTGTCATTTAGTTGAAAGATAAGTGCGACAGGATTATCTAGAATCATGCTAGACCAGTTGTGATATTAGACAGCAGTCTATTACTATCTCCAGATCAAAAATACAATGATTTCCTTAGATAGGTTTTGGTCTTCCTCTTCCCCTTTCATATCACATATATACCTCATGAGAAATGAGAGGTTCCTTTAAAATTTTTACTACAAAAAAATCCCAAAACCTAAAACCAGAAAAGCAAAGAAGAATTTTAAGATTACTTCTAAAGATATCTAGTTTACCTCTCAGAATAAATCATCATAACCTCCCATAATATTTTTAAGTCTTTTGCTTTTGGAATAGATTACAGAACAATTGTGCTGAATACATGTTTCCAAAACAACAGGGAACTGATGAATAATTTGCTATACATAAATTCGTCTGTGAAATGATGCCATATGTCTACTTGGTTAATGGTTGTAGGAAAATAATTTGTCTAAGTGGAAAAACATGGATATTTCCTTAGTTTCTCACCATTCTCTCTGTAAAAACCTGCTAACACAGACTCAGAAGTGCACATACATATATTTTTTTTTTCTTTTTACTAGATAACAGATTTTCATTACGTGTTTTCTTTCAAATTTAGGATATTTATCATTGCCATTTTTCTTTCATTGCCTTTTAGTAATTCTAATTGATTTACTTGGTAAAAATATTAAAATTCTAAATTAAAGTAAAAAAGGAACATTGTCTCCCTCTACTTTCACTCTAATAGTACTTCCGTTGAGCATATGTGCTATGTAAAGATTGAATAGCACTAAAAGAGATTAAATGTGCTGAAGCTATATGTTCTCATTTGATATGGGATATTACCATGGTTTTGCTAGTCTTATTAGTATAAAATAACAGATCCAAGCTGAATTCATAAGGTTGCCATCATGTAGTACATTCAAATACTATCCACCCCAGAATTTATTCTAACGGTAACAAACAACATTTTGAAAAAAGGATGACAATGCAGTTCTCTACCATATTAAGAACTATTCAACAGAAGTTTGAACAAACAAGCAAACAGTCTGCCTCAGTTTCAGTAAGGCATCTGGAGCTCTGGGACCGCGTTTACTCATGTAGGGAAACAAGATCTTTCAACAGAAGTTAAGACCACCTGTACAATGGCAAATTTGTGGTATGTCTTGCAAAATTCTCAGGATTCGAGGTAATTTTTATTTTCCCTCTGAAGCTTGAGATAACCAAAATTGCTTCCTTTCTACAAAAAACCACTGCCAAACATAGTAGGTTCTATTCAGTGCACTGCATTTCATTTTTACCTCTTGGAAGCCACTGTCTTTCTTTGACATTATCAAAACTCAGGGGTTTCCACCAGCAGTGCACTTGAACTTTTCTAAATGTTCCAAAATGTGTTTTGTCTGTCTATTTATAGGTCTTGGATTAGATTCCAGTGCTGAAAAGACAGTTAGCTGCACAACAGCTTTCAGTTACAATTTTCAATTGCACTTTTCAATTTAAAAATTGAAAAAATAACATGAAATCACTGCTCAAAGTACTTGGTTATCAGTTATGTCGTATAACGAGGTTAATCCTCTTTTTTTCTTTCACCTCTATGGTGGCAGTTCTTCTAAAAACTCTATGAAACATGATGAAAATGTTAATAGTGTTTTATTCTGCCATTACATGAAGCACGACTTCACTGGCCATGACTATTCCTGAGGGTGCTAGGCCTCATTTCTGTTCTGTAAGGCTTTGCACAATAGATATTCCAGCTTAAAATTTTTATGTGATTACCTTTGGCACGTATAATTTCAAACAGAGTAAAATATTTTGGTAGGTTTATTTCTGAAGTTATTATGTTATTATGTTGCAACAAATTCAGCAGAAACTAACTGGTGACTTTCTGATGGTCTTATCTGGATATTGATTGAAGTGTTCCTTGGTAATTACATTGGGCTGTTACCCCTGGACAAAAGATGATTATTATATTGTTTTAACATTTTGTAGTCTATATATAATTTTTCAGAATTATACTGTAGTTAAACTCAAATTTCACAGTAAAAGAGCTATAGATTCTCTAAAAAATCAGTATACTGCTTTATTGAAGCAGTTCAGGGAAAGCAGGTTTTCTATCATCATAACAGCAAAGTAGGAAGAAACTACTGTGCCACCAACCAGAGCAGATAAACAAATGCAAACATAAATATGTAACATCTTTAATTTATAAGTTTTAAAAGACCGATTTTTTTTCTAAAAATACGAAACTATAAATAAAAGGGTAAAATCTCAAAAGTTTTTACATTTCGACAACTAAATTGGCAGTTCTGTAATCTTGAAATTCCATTGCCTAAAAGAAAAAATTCCCAGCCAGAATCCATTTTACTGAATATCAGCAATTCCCAATGTTTTCTATGAAATTTAGTTCTCACATGATTTAGGCACTAGATGCTTTATGGGTAAGTAATGTAATAATTTAAGGTAAAGCAAAAAATCTGTAGTCTGCAAATAAATGCCAAGGCCAAGATACCTACACAATACACATTTTTTACATATGTAGTTTACCACGTGTGGGTATGATGAGACCTTATTTTGAAGAGGCTATGCACTAAAGTTCTGTGGTTAAGCCTAAATTCTTCCAGAAGGTGGTGGATGTAAGTAAGGAAGGAACCAAAATTCTGCAGACTCAACACCTAAATCTGGTCTCAAAAATGCAAATTTTCTTCACCTCGTAAGTAGGAATAGCAACTATGGGAAGCAGAGTAGTTTACTGATTAACAACATGTTTCCATACCTCTTTCTTGGTAGACTGAAGAGGAATATGTACACTTTCAAGAAAAGAGGAAAAATGAGAGAAAAACAGTTCTTCCCTTCTCCCATAAGAAAATAATGTATCACTAGAAACTGTATGTATGTGTCCCCAGGATGTCTATACTACAAATGAAAAACAGTCTTAAAAATTGCAGGAACTGTACAAATGTGATGTGGTGACAATAAACATGCAATTTGAATAGTTAAAAAACAGATTCACTGCATCATCTGCAGTCTTAGCCGTCAATATAAAGAAAATCCCTAGCAACACCACCCCCATCCCACAAAACGCCCACTGCCTAAGCAGACCAATAGAAATCAAGTAACCAAAAATCCATTAAATTCTTTCAAGTTACTGTCTTCTGTTCTGGAGTTTATAAAACATAATGTTGCTAAAAAAACACTGCTGAAGATAAAGTACCATGCAACCATTTAACAAAATAATGGGATGTGGAAGTCACTGAGTAGCCCATATGCCACCTGGAGGGTCTGAACAAGTGGCAGCAGAAGTCCATTTAACTATGATGCCAACAGCCACAACTACGCAGAGGAAGCAGAGAGAGAGAGAATAAGTAGTCCTAAATATAACCTAAAACTCTCTTTCTCTATGTTCCTCCTACAACTAAATGTAGTGGCAATAAAGGGCTTTCTGCTGATGATCTGTATGAGACGAATTTCACCTTTGATGACAATTTAGAAACATATTAAACAAAGTTAATGGAATTCTAAAGAGGGGGGTTGGGGACAGTGTGGAGGTGGGGAATGAATAGAAGGGTTGTAAAATCCAGATGTAAGTGAATCTTCCATAAGGTAGAAAAGCTATATTTGTCATTAATTTCTTTCTTGTAAATAGAGTGGAATTTAAGTGTTTGAATTACAGGTTACTATTATTTATACTGACACAGAAATAACAGCCAGAAGCTATGTTAAACAATATAAACCCTTTTCTTTTAATTTTATATAATATTTTTATTAATCTGAACTATAAAAGGTCTTATTACTTGCTTGAAATCTAACATTTTAATCCATAAAGTTAATGGAGCTTTATGTATCTTCTATACACCTATGCTTTATATGTTTTCACATTAAATTTCTAACATGTTAAAAACATGTAAATCTTCGGAAAAATTTAGGAACAGGGATCTATATTAACTCTTTCCTATGAAACTGTTTTCCCAGACAATGACATAACAAAGTACAGTAAAAGTATAACAGTAGTACATCACCTTGTTACTGTCAATTCAAGGGCACACCTGGAGATTCAGATGGTTGGGAAAAAGTTCACAGCTGTGATAAGTGCCATGTCCTATTACAATTTCATGACAAGCACAGTAGTAATTTTACATATGAATATACCCACTGCAGAGCATGAAAAGTTTATGATTCACTTAACTACCAAACATTGGAGGCACACATTATGCATAAGGGAAAAAAAAAACGTTGAGATTTTGGAACAGAGGTAATGTTCTTGTTTCTCAACAGAGTAAGAACCACAGTCCTTTATGTTTGCAGCAAGTCACTGAGATGAGAATAATTTAGCTTAATCCAGCTGGAACAGAACAACAAACAATGCAAATCACGCTCCTCTCTGTGTTTTTCTAGTTCACTGAAGTTAGCATCAGTGCCAGTAATAGCATTTCTGAGGCTAGGAAGTCAAACTCAAGTGTTTAATGAGACACTGGGCATGTCTTTACAGTTCTATTAAAATAAAGCTACCAACCCACTTCTTGGTTCTGAGTGATGCACCCATTAACAATGCTCACTGCATTCATGATAGAGGGAGGAGGTGAAGGTCTTTCAATATTTTTATCTTCATCAGTATGGATCTGAGACAGGACAAAGAATTAGAAAATAACTCTATTTCTGATTCCTTTCTCTTGTCTATGCAATGACATATTTTGTTCTGTTAAATCAAAGCTTCACAAAGAATAGGAGAAAAAGCAATGCACCTTTGACATAGAGACTAGCAACTCCATAATTCACTAATGATGGAGAACAAATGAGCCAGGAATGGATGCATTTTGGTCAACTGTGGGCAGGCAATTGTTGATTACCTGGGAACCCCATTTGAGTTTCTAAATGTTATTCCCAATTAGGAACTAGGTGTAACCCTAATTTTCACATCAAAGGGTTGTGTAATAGAACGTGTGTGAACCCTACACAACCTACAGTAACAAAATGCCTGTCCTGTAGGGATCCATCCTCGGTGACTGGGAATCCTCCAGCACTTGACCTGCACTTGATGCAGTTCTAGCTGCAACTTTCTTCTTGATGCATTCAGGTTGTTTCAAAGATACTACCTTGTACTTCTTCACTAGTAACTTTTATTGCAGAGTGAGCACAAGTTCTGTTTTCTTCAGTTTCACTACCTATCAGTCTTTTAAACTTGCTTTTAGTGTATGATCATGCGATTTCTGTAGTAATTTAACTATAGAACATACATGTTAACAGAAAAAACAACACTTCCTCATTTTATTTATGTGCATAAACCATAAACCTTCTCAGCATTAGGAGTCTATGCTCTCTAGTAATCTATCAGGATGAAGGTTTGGTCTCAAATTTACATACTCATGTATGTCATCTTGTGCCAGCTGCCCATCAAATTTGCTTATTCTATAGAGAACCCTGTTTATAAGCTAACTAAAAGTCTA
>JAWWES010000081.1:73709667-73722852 GCA_035583135.1 Lophotriccus pileatus | reverse complement strand
ATGTCATCTTGTGCCAGCTGCCCATCAAATTTGCTTATTCTATAGAGAACCCTGTTTATAAGCTAACTAAAAGTCTAAAACTCTCGATGTCTTCTAAATACAAATTTCAGCCACTTCACAATCACAATGAATAAAATTAATGGGCTGGATTTCAACTTAAATGTGGTGATTTGGTCTCAGTGTAGTATTAGTGTCTCATAATTTCCTGTTATGAGTGATGGGAAGAAAGTCACTGTATCACTACGATACATGTTATATGAAATCAGCTTTGATCAAACAAACTTACTGATACTTTAGCATCACTTGAAGGAACAAAAATCTCCTCTAAAAGCCACAAAATCTCTAGGATTCTTTTGGAATATTTTTTGTTGATTTTTTTCAAATCCTTTTGGTCTTATTTATGGAAAGGATTTTTAGAAGTGTTTTACAGTATTGCCACATTATGCAATGAGCTTTTTTTGGTATATTTACTAGGCTCACATTTAATAGGAAAATGATAGCCAGTGCTTCATCTGCTAGGAGACTATTTCACATTAGAAAGGATTTTATTTGGCTACAATAAATCTTTTAAATTTAACTCTTATTGTTTTAACCAATTTCTTCTCCTATTCTTACCTCACAAAGAGGACACCGGTAAAACCTGAGACTGGTTGAAGCCTCTGCCATTGTGCTGAATGAAACTATTAAAGCAGAATGGCCAGTAAGAGCCACAACTGGTAGGAGAGGATGGTGCTTCCACAATATTCCTGTCATGGCTGGCCTGCAGGCCGATTCTTGTTGGTAATTATTTTCCTCTCCTTTCTCCCCTTCTTTCTTTCTTCCTTCTCTCTTTCTTTACTTTTCTAATCTGTTTTCTTCTTTTACTCTTTTTCTTCTCTTATGGGTAACTTAAAACCAATGAACTATGTTTTACTAAACCTGTTAAATTGTTTGTTTGTATTGGGTGGGTTTTTTTGTGGAATGGGTCTTTGCACTGGGTGTTTTAGTGAAATTTTTTCTTGGTTGCATTTTACTCCTGTAAAACCTTTTGCTAAAATGTTTTATTTTTCCCATTAAATTAAAAATTCTCATAGAGAAAAATCTGCAGTTTTTCTCCAGATGCAAATTTGAGGTTGTAACAAACCAAAAGACTTTTAAAAAGTCTGAAATAAAATGCAAGCACTCTAGGCAGATAATGGCTTAAAATCTAGAGTGTAGCTCTGGTAAATCAGATTGTCCTGGATTACTAAACATTTCAACTTCAGAAATCTCTGTTTACATACAACATACAGCTCAGGTACACATTAGATTAAGCTCAAATGTTGCTATCTGTAAAACTTGGTTGGCATTTCTTAATATTTACATTTTCATGTTCAAATTGTATTTGGACTCTATCTGTAGGATGACATGAAAAAGACTCCCCCAAAAATCCTCATCTCCCTAGGACTACACTGATTCTTTCTGACAGTGACTATTGAGGAGGGCAATGTATTATAGAAACACACAGAAACAGAAGGGCTAAAAATGAAGATATTAAAAGTTTCTAATTCTAACATTAAAAAAACAAACCAAACAAACACAAAACCCCCCACAAAGGTTGGGGGTTGCAAAAAAAGAGAAGTGTTAAAGCTCTGTACAGCTGCACTGCCAGATGGAACATTATGTTGTATGATAGGGAAAATTGTCACTTTAACACTTAATATAATTGTTTTTTCATAAGATGCAATTTAGCAGTAATTAATCCTTGTGTTAGGAAAAGATTTAGCTGAAAAATTTGTTAGTGACTGGTAAAAATATTTTCTTGGAGTCTGTAAAAAACTCAGCAACTACCTATGTCCTGAAGGACTGATGAGGATAAATAATAGATCTGTTTTTCCTTCATATTGTCTTGTCAAAGACCAAGTGATTTTGGGAGCCATTGAAAGACATGCATGAAAAATGAGTTTGAAATATATTTAAATAATAATTTGGTAATTTTACATACATTTTTTACAAAAATTAATCAAATTAACAAGGTTTAGTTTAGTGAACTTTTCTCTAGTTGGAGTTTTAATCTTTGAGTGTAGAAAACACTTCAAGTAAAAATCATAATTTTAAAGGTGGTTTTGAATTAAAGCTCTTCATAATAGTAAGACCTCTTTCCATATGAACAAGTCTTTCCGTATACAAGATACATTAAACAACTCATTTAACATCCTAACATTAAACTAAAACATTGATTTATGTTACTCACTGTATTAGATTCCAAATTTTTTCTTTTTCAAATATGTGTATTTTAGACACTCCCCTTACAAAAAACAAACAAACAAACAACAAAGAAAAAAAAAAAGACAAAACAAACAAAAAACCTCAACAAACAACCAAAACTAAAAACCAATAAAACAACAAACTCCAGGTAAGCAAAAACAAATCCCACCACAACAAATTTCTGGGTATAGAGGTGCTTTATTTTTGATGTTATTTGAGTATACAAGTTATTAACTGATTGTATCATTCTAACAAGGGACACAGAAGAAATTAAAATACTAGATGCTATCATATGGTTTCATTTTTGTGAAGCAGAGGTCTGTAACTGTTAATTCACAGATCACCTGACTTTAATGAGGGTTTTTTAGGAGTTTGAGGCAATTAAAATTTATGCAGAAAATCTATTATAGTCAGCTGTGTGTCTGTTTTCTTATTTAACAACAAAACTAACAAGGAAACAAAGTCGAAGTTTAGAATCTGTTAATGTGATTCTTAGATCACCTAGAGGTATTATTTTCTTACTCAAAGAGCTATATTGCTTACAAAACCAATCAGAAACCCAAACAAAAAAAACCCAAACCAAAACAAACAACAACCAACCAAACAAAAAACAACACCCCAAAACCAAAACAAAACAAAAAAAAAACCCACCCAACCAACCAACCAACTAAAAAACCCCAAACCCAAACCCAAACCAACCAACCAAACAAAAACAAATCACTGTTACATTAATTTCTAAAATTTGTTGTATTCAGACACTGATTATTAAAGGAGGACCTTTCATCTGGCAATGTAAGTTTAAACATGTCTATGGTTTCAGGTATGCTTCTCCAAGGAACCCATCACTTGACATTCAGATGCAAGTAAAGAAATGAAAAGGAAGGAAAAATGCAGCAACTGCAGCCAGCACCACCACAGTGGTATCTCACATTGGTATTCTGAGGAGAAGCAATACTGACACAATGTTACAGGAAATATCATAGTTACAGGCCAGGGGAGTAAATTAAAAACAGTATGATAGCTGTCTTCACATTTTTACAAGCCAAGCAACACGATACTTGAGATTGTGTTCTGTTTTAGCAACACATTTTTACAAGCCTGCTGCTGTGATTAAACTGAGTAGTCCTTGCGCCTTTGCTGTTCAAGGGGGGCAGCGCAAACTGGAGATATAGTCTCATCTCAGAAGCTTTCCAATTACAGCAGGACTCCATGAAGTTTTCCCATATGATAACCTGTTCTCCCAGAAGGATTTAAAGGCTAACTCCACAATAGCTCTTCAGTGACCTTCTTAGACCTACTTTCTCCCATAATGTCTGGCTTCCTTAAAACTAGATTAGCTCTCTTTCCCTATGTAAACTGATGAAATATGGCTACCATACCTAAATGCCTCTTCACATGAAGAATGGGATCTAATAATGTATTCTGAGACAAAGAGGTTTCTGAAGTAAATGGACCTGGATAGTGTAGATGCAGTGTAAATATGGTGCACTTACATCATAGAGACATTCTGATCTTAAAAAACACGGTTCTTTTTTCTTTTTCCTGTTCTTTCCCAAAGCTTTACCAATTGTGTAACACTAAAAGAATATTATTTTTTCTTTTTTTTTTTTTTTTTTAGTAATCTGAGAAAAAGCAGATTATTATACAAATAACAGATAAGTATTAACTTGGTAGACAGCCATGAGTGCATATTTGCAATATGACATTAGAGCTTTTGCTCTGTTTCTCGTAATTAAAGTATTGTATCTGTGCTCAGTTACATGGAAAGTAAAATTATAATCCAAGTTCCTCCCTGTAAACTTCCTTGTGTTTTAGTAGAAAAATACTTTTGTCAGGGGAACTGGTAAGAAAGACAACAAGAAGTATGTTCTTAAGCTGTAGACATTTTGTTACAAAAGATGAAACAACAGTAAAAATGGAAGTGAAAGCTTCCTCACCATTACTCAAGTCTCAAATCAGCCTCATGTGTGATCTACACATGGTTTTAAATTTCTAGAGCTTTTTCTATGACTAAGGAGAGTTTATGTATTCAAAAATAATAACTTCCTGCTATCATAAAAAATACAACTGTAACCTAAAAATTATAGTAGCAAGTTTCATACCATAGTAAAGAAAATGAAAAGCTAAATAATTAAATTTTAATCAGAATCCTTGAAATTAATCAAACATAAAAGAACTCCGATAAGAAAAGAATTGTACAAATTCCTTGTGCACTTGTACCACCTACTGAATACTGCTGAACAATGACAAAAATTGGACAACAGCACATTCAGTTTGCTGGAAGAATTCTGGTAGAAATATGTCTCTGCTTACTCCCCAATAAATTAAAAACTGATACATAATAATACAATTGAGTGTTCAAGTTCCCAGAAACTGTTACATCCACTGGATTCTCTTCTACTGCAAAACTTGCAGAAAAATATATCAAGCTGCATTGAACAACAACTCCATTCTACCTGGGTCAGATACTTCAGAAGAGTTTTGCTGAAACTAAGACACTAAGAACCCAACTTGTATTTGGTGTATGCAAAAAATACCCCACATCTGCAGAACAGCAGTAGTGGGATTTAAGATGTTGTCTCTTTTGGGGTCAAAATACTTAAATGAAAGTTTATTGTTTAGTTCTCTGTCTGGACAAAAACCGTCTGGTTAAAGGAGTGTCTGGATGTTTCCTCAGAATTATTACAAAATGTTTAACATACTCAAAAGGTAGATGCCAGCAACTTTAATTTGGGAAAAAAAAAAGAATCTAAATGTTTTAAAGTTTGAGTTTTAGAGATGGTAAATTAAAGTTGAGGCTTATCAGAGGGATTTAGAAGACTGTAATCAAGTACTGAAACATACGTGCTCTGGGTCACATGGCTGTTCATGTTTCCAATGACTTCACTCAGCCTTGAAAACTACACTGGTGACCAATAATTTTATCTTCTTACAGAAACAAAGTGCTTTTTCTTCATAGAATAGTTTTTCTACAGGATTAAGGGAAAAGTTGGCAAGGAATCACAAGGAATACTCTGAGTATTGCAAACTGGTATCTGATGTGTCTGTAGATTTAAGGGAGCACAACAAAATTATGTTCAAGCTAAAAATTTTATCCCATCCTGCAAATCCTGAATTAATTGTATCCACAGCAAGTTTAGCAGAAGGCACCTTGTTAACCGTGGAAGCTAACTGACCTGCACAAACAAAGCCCCTATAGACTTTGAAAGGAGATAGGTCACCATAGTCCGTATACAGAATTGACTGGGTTGCTAACCATAGAATCATATAATCAACTGGGTTGGAAAAGACCTCTGAGATCATCAAGTCCAACCCTTGATCCAGCATCACCATGGTTACTAGACTATGGCACTAAATGCCACATCCAGTCTTATCTTAAAAACCTTCAGGGATGGAGAATCCACCACGTCCCCAGGCAGCCCATTCCTTAAAACTGAATCCATGCCCCTCCCTCCAATTAAAAAAAAAAAAAAAAGTAAAAACAAAACAAAACAAAAA
The DNA here is from genome assembly GCA_035583135.1 of Lophotriccus pileatus. NCBI lineage: Eukaryota > Metazoa > Chordata > Aves > Passeriformes > Tyrannidae > Lophotriccus > Lophotriccus pileatus. The sequence goes on along the minus strand of JAWWES010000081.1, from coordinate 73,717,128 downwards.
AAAAGACCAACCCCCCAGAATTATTTTAAAGCCTGAAAACAGTAAGGTACTGTACAGCTTTTAGAAAACAAATTAAATCTTTTTGAGAGTCTTTTTGTACATGTAAATGATATTTTTATAAAATTAAGTCCTTGTTGAAAGCTGAAGTATATGGTGAAAATTTATCTGTTACCAAAACATGGGCCTGATTACTAGCTGTATATATATAGTTGTATGGAGGTTTCAAATTTAAAAAAATATTTGTGGTCATATATATACACATATATACATATCAGATGCACAGTATCTACACACTTCTCAGGTTGAGAACCTAACAACTTATAAATATGTTTGCTTCCCTTCAACATGCAGGTGAGATATATGGAAAATCAGAAACAAATAAGAAGCTTTAATGCAGACAGACTAGATAATCTTTCCAGTTACCGTGTTCTCTTATGAAGGAAAGGACTGAACACTTATCATGGCCTAAAATCATAACTACATTTTCAAAGGACATGCAGGTTTTTATAATGAAACTACTGTTAAAACATGTTCTACCTTACATATTTATGTTCAGTGTAGTATGGTTTTAGCAAATTATGACATAGACACTCTGCAGTGAGAAGATAACGGCGGGCCATAAAACAGAAGAAGATAGTCTATGCATGTATTGTTAGGCAATTTCAGACATTTGCCAATGCCTGCCAGCAGGCATAACCTGTTTCCAAATGCTCTTAACATACATGTTTATAAATGGAGGATGGAAACCTTACTTACCTAATTAAAGCCAGTTTTGCTGAACAAAATATGTACAGTGTCGCATGAAGGCAAACCATTTACCATCTTAGTTTCAGGAGAATAAAACAAACAAAGAAAATCAAAGCAAGGTGGTATGTCTTACAAACACTTATAAAAATATTAACCTAAAGGTTTCTCCTGTAACAGTATTGCCTGATGCTTCCCTCAGCATTTCATCTTGTCCAAAAAATATATTAGCATGTCACATAATTCTGCCATTCCTACATGAGAGATTCACCAGAAAGGGAAAGCAATGCCAAATCACATTGCATTTTAACAATCTTACCTTTAACTTCTGTGAGTGGTGATGAACAAGTCTTTGGACTTGTTTGTCTGTTGTCTGTTTTACATGTTCTGAAGGATGGTACCGCTTTTTTTCTGGTTGTTCAACATTTAATGCATGTTCAATTTTTTTTTTAAAGGATTCATGAACTCAAGAATTGCTGTGCTTGCATGTTGTCTTAGGAGGGAACTGCTGGATTGGTGGAGAGATGGCCTTCAAAGCATGTGAGGATGCTCAATTGGAGAAAGGTTTTCGAAGTGCAAGATAAGATGGGCAGAAAAACATAAAACAGAAGTAACTTGCAGACATGTAACAGGAACATGCAGGGAGACTCCTGAGAATATATAGGAAGCATATGTACTGCCAAGTTTTCAGAGCAGGCGGACAAAGATATTCTTCTAAGGATATAGAGGTGTATGTGTGAAGAACTGGAAATCACTTGGAGAACAAGGCCATGGGAAAAAAATACCAACCACCTGCTCTACAAGAGCAGTGTGAGCAGGGAGACATTGATTCCAGTTCCTGTCATTTTTAACTGCCAAAATTGAATTTTAATTTTTGGAAAAAATATGGCTTGCCATAGTAAGTGTTTCATAAAACCTCAACTGGAAGCCTTTCAGTATTTTCAGTGCATTCTTTTAAAGAAAAAAAGGTCATCAGGTATACTGCAAGAGAGATTCCGACCTTGTAAAAAAAAAGTCCAGTAGTAATTAATATTTGATAAAAGTCATACCTATAGAAATGTGAACTTCGAATTGTATTCTACAACACCATGGCACAGTCTAACTCCATGTAGGAGTTGCAAGATAAATTCACCTGATCTTCATCAGTACTAAAACAGACATTTAAAACTGACATAGACCTTAAAAAGAAACATATAAAACAATAGTAGTCATTGCTAATAATAAAAATAGTTACTCAGGGATATCTTGAGAGGCAGGTTGGTTCCCAATATTTTAATATAATTGCAGTCCTAGAGTGAAAAAAAAATGCATAATGTAGAAAGCTAGTCATTTCCAAGTATGAGGATGTTGCACCAGCTAATTATATAAAAAGGATAGAAGCAGTTTAAGCTTCCACGGATACCATAGTAAGGAAATTCCAAACCAGGAATGTAATACAGCCTGATTACTAAGAGACCATGTTTTTAAGTAAGGGGAAGAGTGAAGACTTTCTTCTCAGATTGTCTTTATAATTCTGTAGCACAGAACATATTTTCAAACTTTTCTCCAGAACTAACGATATCAGAAGAATGTTCTTTTTTAATGAAACCCAAGATTCGTCTGTTCCTTTATTTCAGAAACCTGGTTCTAGAAAAGCAGTTAAATCTACTGCAAACCTTACAATTAAAATGATCAGGAGCGATGACCTTTGCAATACCCATGACCCAAAGAATCTTCTTTTAAGAACAAAGGTATAAAACACCTCTATGTCCTACTGTCCAATTTTGAGCAGACTACTACCCATAGGTCTAAAGAGAGGAGTTGAAATTTTAACAGTAAACATGGTGGGAGCAAGGAGGAGGGAGGAGGAAGAGGGCAGATAAAGCTGTTTCTTACTTTGAATCACCTTTGCAGATTTCTTATAACTTCAGTGTTTAGTCTAGCTACAATTGCATAAGAGACTCAGAAAGAGTTGGTCAAGTGAAAAGCCCAAGAAATGTCATCATTATGAAAACTCTTTTCAAACTCCCAATTAAAATGTTATGCAATGATTTGAGAAGTTATTTCCCTCTTCTCCTGCTAGTAAAATACATGAAGTATGTAACTCATAAATAAGAGATAACATTTACTCTAAAAAGGAAAGCTTGGTTTTGTAACACCAACTCCAAATAATTAGCTTCAAACAACATGACTCTAACAGAGTGTGAAGGAGAGCTGCCATCAGCTCCAGAGTCCGCTGGTCTGCTCTTAAAATGCATAAGCAGTGAAACGAAAGTCTGAGCTATATGTAGTATTTATCCTCTCCTGTCAATTTATATTCACATTGCAATCTACACCATTTAGTTTAACTTAAATACTTCTTGCTTGTAGGTGTCTCATAGATGCATGACTTCCTCTGTTCAATATTTATTACTAATGAAACAGATATAAAAATTCCAAAGAGAGCAGTTATTGAGGCTCTTCATAAAGAAGTGCTTGATTTTTTTTTCTTTAAACTGACTATCCATCTCTTACAATGATTGCAGTAAGTTTGCCTTTTACAGATTATTGACTTGGTTTACTTCCATTTCATTGATAACCTATTACCATATATCACAGTAACATAATTACTGACACACAGGATCCTGCCACCTGTAGCCTGCACATAAATGGATGTAGGGAGCCTTGTGAATGCTTTTCAGTTATGAGTAACAGCTGCTCAGAAGTGTGGTAAACTGAAAGACCAAATTACTGATCTGGCCAATACACAATACTCCTGAGAACACCCTTACATAAGCTCCAGCTCAGGTACCTGCAAGGAATCAGTTTTGTCCTGCCACAGCTGCAGTTAGTGATATACATGGTAAAGGAAACTCACATCACCTTTCACAGACTTGATGCAGGCATTTCAGCCATTAAACTAATGACTTATACTATTATCTACTATAATTCTGGCAGCTTTAAAACAAAATATATCTATTTATTTCAAACAGAATTTCCCAACTGTGGGCTGTGTTCACAATTTCTATTAAAATAAAGCTGACGTTTCAACAGTCCAGTAATGAATTGCTTTGTTCTGAGTGATACTCAACTTTCAGGGCTCTTTCGTTTTCTAAGAACTTGAATTTCAAATTCATTTAGAATTGCTTCCCCACATGGTTTTTGATCATCACAATTATGCCTTCAAGAACTATACACAGGCTTTTATATTTCTGCTCATTTTCTTAAGTAATTTAGAAAAAAAATCAATAGGGACATTAAGTTCTTCTTCTCCCCCACCAAGAACAGAGAAACATGTAACTTCTAATTAAAAAATTGTACTGCTTTTAAGAACTGTTATTTTTTGCAGGAAAAAAAATTGGTCCTGCATTTCACATGTGGAAAATGCATTTATTAGAGAATAATGGCAATAGGCATTACTGAACAATATTTGTGCATGAACTGTAAATGCATTTGGTTTTGTGGTGGTGACATGGGACACTGGTTATGTATTGGGTGAAAAAAATTAGATTTAAATCTCCCTTAATGAGTAAAAGTTGTAAATGAAAAAGCTGTGATAAAAGAAAACAAGGATTAGCAAAGAGATATCTAATAATATTTTTCAACAATTGCAAAGCATATGAACTTATAGTACTATTCATCAATATGTTTCATCTCACATATCCATATTCATCTAGCTTGTATCAGAAAAGAACAAACAAAACCACAGACACATCTGTGAACGTTTAAATCCACCTCATCATTATACTACTACAAGTCTCACTGCCAACAATCACATAAATAACAACAGAGTAATATTCTATAACCTCAGCCTTCACTTTTAGGAAACAGTACTATATTATGTAGAAAAAAAGTGACAGGTTACTCTATATCTCTATTACACAGATTAAATGGCAAATTGAAATTTCTTAGGCCATCTATTTAAATGTATTTTTCCAGTTTCCAGTTAGAATTTCCACTAATTTTTTACTATTATTTTTGCAATTTTCCATAAAGGAATCCTATTAATCTTACTTTTATTTCATGCACCTAAAGCCCCCAAATAAGCTTATATAACCAATATTTCATCTACCACACAGAAGGTGAAACACAAACTCATTTCTGAAATGTGAAAGCTATATGCCATCTGCTGAATATGAACTGCTATATCTGCTATACCTAAAGAATATTAATAAAAATTTGCCAAAACCATCAGGTAATTTTAGGATGTCTCAAGTTAGGCATCAAAATACATCCTGCATGAAGGAAACTGACACTCAGTGTCATTTAATTTTAGTAGCCTAATAAATATTTAAATCAATTGAAAATTCCAGATGCATGCCAGGATTACACTCACTGCAGGTAGGTGTCCAAATAATAATTGGAAGCTTTGTTTTTTCTTCTATGATTTGGTTACTGGGTTAAACCTAATAATAGGTTATGTGATAAACAGAGATCATCTCCACACATACAGAGTAGCTCAGACCAACCATGGCAAGATGGGGAGTCAGGCTGCATGTCTGGCCAGGTTCTCTCTCTTATCAGCACAGTCTCCTCTTCTCGTTAGACCCTAACTTTTTCCTGGGTGAGGGACTCATTCTGTGTGCACATGTGTGGGGAAGTAAGTGCACCAACCAGAGTGGGATCAGGCGTTGGAGACCCACATGCCCACAATGCCAGACATCAGAGCTAGTGCAGAGGTGCAAATGATGTGTGAGCACATGCAAAGATCAAGCCAGACCAGTCAGGAAGCAGGTAAAGTGGTTTAAGAGCTGAAATGGGGGATAGTAGGTGTGTATGTATGTGTGCGTGTGTGCAAGAGTGAGACAATGAGAGGAACTGGGTATCAGGGACTCTAGGGGAGTCCTGGAAAGCTTCTGGAGAAACCATGGAGTCTGGTGGTCTCTACGAGTGAGACCCATTTGTGCATATGTACCCACATTTATATAGATATGCATGTATTTGTGTGCCCATATGTATATGTACCTGTTTCTCTCTCTTTGGCTTAAGGCACCTGGGAAGAGCAAGGATCCAGCACCAGGCTGTGTATAAGTCTGGCTACTGTAGACACCTGCAAGGTGTGCACAGAGGTGTGCATGCACACATGCAAGTGTGTGCAAAGGGGGCCGTACATGCTGCTGACAGCTGGGCTGCAGACCTCAGAGCCCACAGGTCTAGTTGCCAGCAACTGGAAAGACTGGGATCCAGGAGCAGCTACTGGGCTCAGCCGGTGTAGAGGGCCATATTGTACATGCAAATATATTCCCAGTAAGGGGTCTCCACCCTGCTAAACCAGAGAAGAGAAAAAGGTGAGGCTGGATTTAGGCTCTCTAACAACTGGGTTTACATGCAACAGTAGAATTGTGGAAACTTAAAAATAACATGCAGACTATTCACGATACTGTGAGATGCAAAATATTTCACTTCATCGGTTTTCAATTCATTTGTAACAAGTGAGTTTTGGATTTGCATCTGATTTGCAAGTCTTGGTGACTGCAATCAAACAGTGCTCTTTCCAGGCTTCAGCTAAGACAGATTTTAAACACAACAATGTCATTGTTGACCTATGACAAGACTGTTAGCTTCTCTTCCTCCCCGTTTCCAGCACAATTATTAGATGCACAAAACATGCAAAATGCACAGGTATTATAACTTATATATATATAGTCCAGGTAATGGAACTGGAAGAATCCATAGTTTTAATCTTGCATTTTATTGAGCACATTCATTCATTCATTCATGCAGCATTGCTGACACTTGCACCTTAAATAGAAGAAAGTTGAAAGATTAACTCTCATAAACCTCCCACCGATACCAAAACAAAAAAGAAAAAAGTCCAAAACATCAGCAAAAAAAATCCAGCACCATCAGAAAAACACAGAAAGCTGAAGCTTCAGTTTAACCTGTTTTGATTTTGGGTTTTTTTCCCCAGAAACAGGGTCTCAAAAAATAGCCTAACTGCGGTGGTTTGACCCTGGCACGATGCCCAGCACTCACCAAAGCTGCTTTATCACACCCCTCTAAAACTGGACAGTGGAACAAATTTATAATGAAAGGCTCACGAATTGAGACAAGGACAAGGAGAGATCACTCACTGATTAACATTATGGGCAACAGACTTGACTTGGGGATATTAACTGAATCTATTATAAATCAAAATGAGAATAGGATAATGGGATATAAAAGAAAAATCAAATCTTAAAAACAATTCTTCCCCATCCCTCCCTCCTTCCCAGGCTCTACCTCCTCCCCCCAGTGGTGCAGGGAGACATGAAATGTGGATTATGGTCAGTTCATAACAGTGTTTCTGCCACTGCTCAGGGAGAGAAGCCTTTTCCTTCCTCCAGCATGGGGTCCCTCCCATGGGAGACAATCCTCCACAAATTTCTTCAGCATGAGTCCTTGCCATGGGATATAGTTCTCCATGAACTATGTCATCATGGGCCCCTTTCCAATGGGTGCAGTCCTTCAAGAATAGGGTGTTCCAGAATGTGTCCCCACAGGGCCACAAATCCTATCAGGAAATCTGCTGCAGCATGGGCTTCTTTCTCCATCTGTCCACAGGTCCCTGCCAGGAGCTTGCTCCAGCACTGACCTCCCACACTGTCATAGGCTCCTTTTGGCCATCCACCTGCTCCGGTGTGGATCTCCTCCATGGTCTGCTGGTGTATCTCTGACCTCTGTGGACCTCCATGAGCTGCAAGGGGCCATCCTGCCTCACCATGATCTTCACCATGGGCTGCAGGGGAACCTCAGCTCTGGAGCCAGGAGCACCTCCTA
>JAWWES010000081.1:73670143-73691886 GCA_035583135.1 Lophotriccus pileatus | reverse complement strand
TTCAGAAGGCACCATTTCAGCCTTTCTAACTGATGTTCTCAAAGACTGAATTTATTCTTACTCATTTAATATTTTGAAGACGGCAGCACTGCCTTCTTATAAGAGGTTCTGAAAACACTGCTAATAGCGGTTGCATCTATAGCTGTTGATACATCTATTACACCAAATAGATAGCAAAACTTTTTCAGATCTCTTTTTAGAATAATAACCTACTCAAATCTAGAAATGTTTCCTTTTGGATGGACTGCTTCTCTAGTCATTTAGAAATAGCTATTTAAGCCAACACAGAAATATACTTTGGTGAAGTTGAATTGGATAATTAAACCTAACTTCAAAAGACAATCTCAAACTTTTTATAGAAAGAAGACAGCAGCAATATAACCATCAAGTTGAAAAAAATAACTGCCTGTATACGGTATGGGTAGTCACACATCACCTGTTTATGAGATGAAATGCTAACAAGACAGCCTATAAAGGTGCCAGAATAATGGCTAATTTTCAGTCAGTTAAGCCTGAATGAGATATATTTACATAAAAATCCTTTGATCTGAACACTGAGCTCTTCGCTCATATTCTCATTCTGCAACACCCATCACTACCTCTCACCCCTGTTTGTTGACAAATTGTTATAAGACAATTAAAAAGAAGCCCATTAATAAGCAACCACCAGAATATATGAATATTAAAATTACACCACGACTCCAACTTTTTGTTGACATGAGACTATAAAAAACATTGAAAAGGTGATAAATTTTATCATCTGTGCAGATTTAAATAGGATAAGAAGCAGATATTCTAAAAACTGTTCTTCCTACCTCTAAAAATTCCAATAAACCTCCTAGAAGAGGACATCTGGGAAACACAATAATAAAGGGATTTTCTTCAGATACAGGCTGGTTTTCATCAAGTTTTTTACTATGTGACTCACATAGGCAGAATTTGAACAAAGGCAGTTCCACACATCCTCAAAGATACTGAAACACATATCCCAGAGACTGACACCCACCAGTGAAAGCTTCACCTCTGTACTTTCCCATAGTCTGCTAAATATGATTGTTCAAACTCAACACATAAAGGTCTTCCAGAAAGCACTTTTGAGTATTTCCTTTGTCTTACACCTACCTGCTTATAAAATTATGTGTTTCCTTGCAGACAACTAACAGGGCACCAATCATTCACCAACCAGGAGATAAATTCTTATGCTCGTCCCAAACAGACAAGATAAAATGAGAAGACACTTCAATGATTAAAGTTAACATACTGCAATAGCACACCAGCTGACTGTTTTACCTTCTCTGAATCTAGAAGCATCGCTTTTTAAAATATTGCATTAGCCAAAAGGGCATTAACTAATGAGCTCCTTTTCCAGTGACTATCATCCTGTCACTAACCTCAGGGATCAAATAAAACAAAGCAAGAAAAGTTCCATCTGCAGGGCATATATCCTTATGCTACATTTCCCCAGTCAGTTGACACCTTTCAGAAAGGTCTAAATTCCCTTATAAAGAATACCTATCCCTCTCTTTTGGCCCATTCAGCTTCATCTTGCTCAAACAGTGACAGGTAGTTTTGTGCACTAGAGTCTGATCCCTTGTAAGCTCTGAATCACAGGACTGTCTAAACTCGTTTTCTTGCTGACATTATTTCAGGCAAAACTTCTCCATAAAACAGCAATAACATAGAAGGACTCAACAATTAGGAAAACACACCATGGCCTTGCAAACAACCAATATAACAGATATCTAGGGAAGAGTAGAGAGAACAAAGTATATTTAATTCCTCTTTTACATACTCATCTGCAAAAGACAAGAGCATGTCAGCTATTTCATATAAGCCTGCTTCAGTTTGCGTTCTTAGAACAATCCTTACAAACAGGAGTCAAAACATCTCTTATGAAGAGTATTTTAAGGACAAAGCAAAGGCAAACAACATAATATTCTCAACAAAACAATCTAACTGTAACTTACAGTTATTTCAGCTTGGAACATCTCTCCCTCTGGAGACTTGCATACATTGTAACTTGTATAACAGTAATTCTCCATTATAACTAACTAGTAAACAGCCTATTATGCATAAGACATTATACTATATTCATTACTGCTGGGTTATGTGATAAAGCAAATCCGCAGAGGAGCTCCCACAAAGGAGCTCAGAGGTATAATGGCAGGAGTCTGAGCTGGTCTCAGACCCACCTCAGGAGCCATCAGCTCATCACAGGCCCATCTCCACAAGCTCAGAGGAGCACAAGGATGTACAAGTGCAGGTGGGAACCCAAGCAAAGGACTACCAAGCAACAAACACCCTATCTTGGTTCCCTCCAGGGCTCTCCCAGCATGAAACCCATCACAAGCAGTCAATCAGGAGAAATCTGGAGATCCCTTTCACATTAAAAGGGTTGCTATCTAAAGGACACACTGTAGGACACAAAGAAAAAGCAGTCCAAAGTCACAAGACTTATTACAGGATGTTTAGTGGAGGAACCAAAGGTGGAAAAAGCCAGGAAGTTATCTGATTTGGGAAGGCAAAAGAGCAGAAAAACAGAAGGGTAAGGAGATTAAAAGGCCTAGTCATACATAAATAGTTGTCTACTCAGTACACTTATTTGTCCATACCCTGTACCTGATCAGCACAGCCTGTGCTTTCTTCTTATTAAACTACTTTCTACCTCTTTCATGGGTGAGAAGGCTCTACGCTGTGTGCATGTGTGTACATGGGGGTACGAGTGCAACAACTGGGGTTGGAGAGCCTGTGTGTCTGTGGTGCCAGTGACTGGAAAAAGTATGGATATGCAAATGTACCCATGATCATTCACAAAGGTGAACCTCGTCAAGCTGGTGAGTGGGTGAAGTGGCCTGGAAGCAAGAAGGTGAGGGCAGCTCTGGGTGTGAGGGCACCTGTGTGTCTGTAGAGTCAAGAGCAGAGTGGGTCAGCAGGGGGACCAGGGGAGTCCTGGTCAGCTCATGGTGGGAAGCTGGTGCATGCACACATGTCCACAGTCTATACCAGCAACTGAAATAGGGCAACAGTCTTAAGGGGCTTGCATGTGCAGGTAACTAGTAACTAGCTACTGCAAAAGAAAGAGTCCAGCTGTAGGCGGGATCCAACTTATGAGTATATGTTTATGTTATATGTACATATATATACACACATGTTCTAACCCATGGACTTTCACCCTGTCCAGCAAGAAAGGGAAATGGGACAAGACAGACCATCATTGCTCTGTCTATCAGACCTGTGTGGCTGGCTGTGGACATATAACATGAGCTCTGTGTGTGCATGCCTGTGGGAAAACATTTTTAGCCTTGTTCCTAGCTGAGCCTGAGGACAAGGAGCTGCAGCACCCTCACGTCACCTCTCAGGCTGTTGTATCCTCCATGAAATATTTTGCTCTAATAGTTCTCAATTGCTCCCTTTGGGATTCCTACACACCATGTTAATGACAAAAATTAGGGTGCTTTGCCGAAGTCTGTCATATTTAGAAATCGGAAGGAAAATATTTCAAGTATATCATTTACAGTACTTTTGTTAAAGTATAGGGATTGCTAATGTCTTGATCCCACTGCCAAGAGGAACACGCTGCAGTCATTTCTCCTCAAAAAATTTTTCTGAAAAACACCCTTTGCTACATATTATACTGAAGGTTAAAGTTTTGCAGGTAACATGCTGAGTTAATTTTAGTTTACTGTTTTTTTCAGCTACTGTAAACCAAATACATAATTTATTTAACAACAAAATAACCTACTCACTCTAATACTTGCAATAGGAGAGTATACAGACACCTGCATTTTTTTCCAGGATTTTCTAGTAAAATTAAGTTTCAATTATTTAATATAAAAACAAATAAGTTTCATTAGGTAAAAAAAATCTGAAATCACAACTTGAGGAAGCTTTTATATTATCTAGTATTCTAGACTACAAGAATTTTTTCCAGAGGACTAACAAGTGACAAGTAAAGGAAACCATACTATGTCAAAGTCAAGGATTTACCCTAAGACTTTGTCAACAGTGAAAAGGTAAAGCACGTCTGCTCTGAAGAGCCAGTACACTTTAAGCACCATGTGTGGTGCTTCATAAGTACATAACAACCTTACTACAATAATATGCAATGTCAACTTTATTCTCTTAGCTTTGTGTACATGTTCTCATTTGAGAAATTGTAATCGTGTGTAACTCAATAGACCGGGCTCAGAAGAAAGACCTTCTAATCTTAATTTGGTTTTTACTTGCCAATTTAATCCAAAAGTTCTACATAATAAGAGCAACCTTTTACTGTGTACATGTACAACAGTAAGTGGCATAGAGTGAGATGCCTGTTGCGACTTGAAGATTTTACTGTAGTTTTAACAATACTAATAGTTTTGCAGATCTGAAGTTTAAGCTATCTATTGATACTTCCAACTCTCTTAATTTGAGCTCCAAAACTATTTCACCCTAACTGAAAATATTTAGTTCTTTTCAAGAATCATTCTGCATCCTTTCATTTAAATAATATTTAGCAAATAAAGTATAAAACTTTCTACCTGTGAATCAAGGAATAAACTACTTTAAAAGCATTAAGTTCTTTAACATGCAAAACATAGACAGAGTTGTGAACAGATCTTGTATTAGCTATTGAACAATATACTACAGATGTAAGAATTCTTGTGCTTATTGATATAGATTCACATGTGTACCAAGATGCTCTGCTTAAGTGGGGTAAAACAGCTTGAACTTTACCCTGTTTGCAAGGTTTATTGATGGATGGAGAAGGGGAGGTCACACCACTTTTGAAGAATGCTGAGATCAGCCTGACTCATCAATCCCACAGATAAACATTCTGAGGATGTCAAAAATATTTCCTGCCAGAATCTGCCACTGATGAGAATGTGGGAGACAAAATTCATGATAAAGGAACAAAGGACTGATAGTACTGATAACTTATCTAAGCTGCTGAGCTGACACAGCTAGCCTAGAAACATATGCCTGACAATCACTTTATACTATAAAATCCCAGGCCCACCTTTGAACAGTAGGAAGAGGACTTCTAACACATCCCTTCTAAGAGTGTGTACGGAAAATCCTCTCAAGTGGAGATGCCCCTAAAGGTTACTCCTGGAGGCTGAGTGAAAGAGATCTGCCTGTGGTAGTTCGTATGGAAGAGCAAAATCAATCTCTAATTACAAATTTTTTGCTAGCTTTAATATCATTGCTTCAATATTGTTTCAAAAATTAGTGCGCTATACTAGTAGTTATAACTATATTAACTGTGATACTGTGTAGTAAACAATTCTGATTAAAGTATTTTAGTCTAACCATTATCAACATCAATTTAAGTAAATAATTTATATTATTTATATAAATATATTCATTTTGCCATGCTTAATCCTATGGGTCAAAATCATATAAAAGCTCAATTGCACTTACAGAATTCTTTAGACAATTGACCATGTCTGGGCCTAGGACTGGATCCTGACACACCTAGATTTCTCTCTGAGAATGAGTTTAGAAACCAAAGTAGTCCTTTCTGAACCTCACGATTCAAGAGGAGGTCTGATAAACCTTGTCCAAAGCTTCTATTATTCCCACAACATCATATCAGCTGAAATGCCACAGAGCTATGGGGAAGGAGTAAAGTATTCCCAGCAATTTCTAATACCAGCTACTAGAGATTAAACATTTAAGCTCTAGAGCTGTACCTAGAACACCTTTGCTTCTATCTCTGTTTAATAGCATGGGAAATAAGGACTCCTAAGTTACGTCTATAGTAACAAATTTAAATAAATCTGGAAATATTCTCAGACACTTAAGCCACTGTGAAGAAGTGACATGCATCCTTTCTAATACATTTATTTAGAATTCACCACAGTATAGTGGTGGAAGACTGCTTATTTGATATCTAAAAATAGTCCACGAATCATTCTTGTTACAGAACTGTGAATAAGTGTTTGAAGGAATAGCAATGAGAATAGGCTTAAGGCCTAGTGAATGGTTTCCTAGATTGTTTTCCCTCACAATAAAGGTAATTTTGTTCCAAAACTCAGGAAATTTCCCAAGCACTGTTATGAGCTACTAGTGTTTGCATCTCGTTGTTAAGCTAAACAACTGCTTTCTAGGTTGCAGCAATAGCAGGTATATTCCTGCCAGCCATAGGGACTCTGAGATCCCAGGTGGTGGAAATTCAGCACTTTGGGAGATGATGAATATTCACCCACACCCTTACCCTTCCAGAATGGTTCCTAGCACGTAACTATTAATAGATCACATACAAACAGATAGATAGATAATGAAAGTGCTCTAACCAGAGATGGAATATGAGACAGATATTAAGCAGAACATTAGTTTTAACAAGTCCAGCAACTAAGTAGAAGAAAAAAAAATCAGCATTTGTAGATGCATAAGATAATGCCTGTACACATAAAAGCCCTTCTAATAGCCCATGATAACAGTCTACATATTAAATAGCAATATGTTTCCCTGCTCCTATTTGCTTATCTTAGAATGAAATCCTGTCCTTCAGAGAAGTAGCACAATATATTACAGCAAGCAGCTGCCGAGGCTACCTATATATGATCCTCTTGGATTTTCTATTGTGTTCAAGGTACAAATTCTTATTGCTGCTGCTGCCAGTGTTACCAGGTGTGTTTGTTTTGGCTGGGATAGAGTAAAAGTTTCTTCATAGCAGCCAGTATGGGGCTGTGTGTTCAATCTGTGGAGGTAACAGTGTTGATAACACAGGTATGTTTTCACTACTGCTGAGCAGTGCTTACACAACATCAAGGTCTTTTCTGCTTTTCACACTACCAGCGAGGAAGCTGGAAGTGCACAAGAACTTGGGAGGGCACACAGCTGAGGCTGCTGATCGCAACTGGTCAAAGTAATATTTCATGCTTAGTATATAAGGCAGGGGGGGAAAAGGAGGATGGGGGGAATATTCAAAGTGATGGCATTTATATTCCCAAGTCACCATTACATGTGATGGAGCCCTGCTTTTGGGAGGGATGGCTGAACACCTGCCTGCCCATGGGAAGCAGTGAATGAATTCCTTGTTTTGCTCATGTGCACATATCATGGTTTAGAAATGGTATTCTCCAATTTGGTGTTCCCACTGAAACAAATCACTGCTCACTCACTCCCCCCACCTTCTACACTGGGCTGGAGAGGAGAACTGGAGGCACAAAAGGAAAAGATCATGGGTTGAGAGAAGAAAAATTTACTGGAAACAGCAAGGAGATTAGAAACAAACAGTAACAGCAGCAATATTAAGAATGAAAGTGCAAAAGAGTCTGACCCAACCACTACCACGCTACCCTAACCCAAAAGAGAGCCCTTCCCCTGTCCCCAGAACATGACCTGAGGTGGTAAAGAATAACCACTGGGTCCTAGGCATGTCCCCTCCTGGCTACTGCAAAAATTAACCCTGTCCTGGATGGAACCAGGACAGCATGGCTTTTCCTTTTTTCTATTAGATTGTCTTTATCTCAACCCACTGCTTTTCTCTCTTTTACCCTTGCAAGTCTCTCCCCTGTAATGAACCAGGGTGGAGGGTGAGCGAGTGGCTATGTGGTGTTTAGCTGCTGTCTGAGTTTAAACCATGACACCAGGCATGATAATTTCCTATTTTTACAATAGATAATTACAGTCCAGCCCAGTGATTCCGAAGCATAGTTAACTGAATCTTGGCATTTGCTGCAGTTCAGTCAGAACCCCTGCTGCCAGTGTATGCCACTAGAATGGGATTCATCCAATAAAATGTTTATCTAAAATGTTTCAGATGTGCCCATAACACTTCCTAAAAAAAACCAGGGGTTTTTATATGCAGTCCTTCAGAGACATCTTGAAGCATGGGGGCTTCTTACCAGTTCTTTCCGCACTAGTTCTCTCTCAATTAAATTGCTTTTTCTGCTGAATTTCTTCTTCTGTTTTGATAGAGAAGCAGTTGCTCTTTGTAGATTTTTCAAATAATTTTATCTGTATGTTGGCAGGAATGTATCTTGAGAAAAGCAGGAGAAAAAAACCTATTTGCCAGGAATGGAATTTTTATGTATGCTCTAGTAAATGAAGCAATAATCATCTCTTTTTGATGTTAACGAAACAAATAAACTTCTATCAGAAAATACCATTGTGGTCAGACATTTTAATAAGGTCTTTTCTGAGAGGACATGGGGTAATAGTTTTAAACTAAAAGAGGACAAATTCAGAGCAAATATAAGGAAGAAATTTTTTCTATGAGGCTGGTAAAACACTGAAACAGGTTGCCCAGAAAGGTGATAGATGCCCCATCCCTAGAAACATTCAAGCTCAGGCCAAACAGGGCTCTGAGCAACCTGATTTACTTGAAGAGGTCCCTGTTCATGGCAAGGAGGTTGGACTAGATGACCTTGAAAGGTTCCTTCCAACCCAAACTATTCTATGATTTTATGGCTTGCAATATGGTGAATTTGAGCAGTTTCCCATTATTTAATTTCCTAGTTTAAAGAAATGTATTTGTCCTCCACTACCAATTACATGGTCATAGCTAAAATACCATTTATGAGGAGCAGAGGTGATTCTATAATCCGCTAAAAAAAGTAGAGTTTGCTTTTTCCACAAAACCAAAGCCTACTCTAATAATGTTGCAAGGCTCATGCAATTAATATGAAGCTAGTATAAGTCTCCATACGTCTCAAACATACTCATTGTACTCAAATGAGTACAACTTCATGAGGTTGTACTCATTTGCCACACCGGGGGACATAAATGCTTCTTTCCACATTCACCTCTTGTACATGGATCCATCCACAATCCTAAGCATTTCAGAATACATTATAAGTTTATTTCCATAGTAATAGTGCATATTGTCTCACAATGGGAAGAATATCTATTAAATAGGTTGAAAATTGAGCTACAGGAACATTAAATTACTTACTCAGGACAGATTAGGAAATTTGTGGCAGAGCAAGGAATTGAGTCTAGATGCTTAACCTGGTTCCCAGCTAAAATATTGTGTAATGAATATTAATGATATATCAAAACCCCACGTGATACAAGTTTATCTGGATCAACTATTTTGAAAAATCTGATGTTTGGGTGCTCTCAGTAATGAGACTGAACATTTAAAGAGCAGTGGGTCAGAAAGTTAACACGACCACACTACAAACAAGCAAGAGTTACTGTGTCTGAAGTCTAAGGTGTTCACAATAGACAACAATGCTAGAAGTATTAGTATGTCCTTTTATTCTGGTTACCCTATAGGATGCTGTGATGACTAAAAACATGGTAATTCTTGTGTACACTTTAAGATAGAACTCAAAAAAAAGACCATCAGTGTAAACATTTGCATGCTTTAATCTTTCTTAGTTGATTTATTCCACAATACTAGCACATATTTCTGAGCTTTACATTGGAATAATACTTTCATCACACCAGAGAATACAGGCTTTCAGCACATAGTAGAGTAAATTGCTGGAAAAGGCCACCATGAGTTATTACACATGAATTATTATGGCAGTAAGAGACAAAAATACATTAAAGGTTTTAAAAAAATAAAAATCTATACTTTTCAGAGCAGGAAGTTTGTTATTTCTGTGAGGGGAAAAAAACCCCAAAACAAAACCCAACACATATAAGGATTACACTATACAATTTTTTTTGCCTCTGCAGAGATTATAATATTCCAGACATATTACTAACATATGCAGACTCTATGCTCCTACAGTGATATAATGTAAATTTTTATCTTTGTGCCAGATTTAAAACCAAAGCTCTATACAAGGATTTAAAAATCCAGTTATAGATATTCTGCAGGAAAGATAGTAAAAAACCACTTTCATATTAAAAGCATACTCCCAAAAGCCCTGAAAGGTAACAAACACAATCTATGAGAAACACCTTTGAACCAGAATTATGTCCACTGCAATCTCAATAACTCTTATGACACAGAGTAACAGGGAAAAATAACAACTATGGGACTTCACTGTTCCAGAGTGAGTGTAGACTTTGCAAGTTACAAACTAATCAGAATTAGACAGACAACATGCTGCGATATTTGCATTGTCAGCTGGTTATTATGATTTATTGGAAAAGTGGGACATGGGCATAACAATACAATGGAATCACACTGCGATAGCTGTAGTAATCTCATTACAGAGCTTTTGCTTTTCCAACCCAAACTCTGCATACTGTTTTCCTTTTCTCAAAGCACAGGATGGGGGGGGAGCGGGAAGGGGGGGAAGAAAAAAAACAGAAACACAAAAAAACCCAAACAAACAAACAAAAACAAACAAAAAACCCCAAACAAAACCACAAAAAAACCAAACAAACAAAAAACCCCACAACCCAGGTGTTTGAATACACAGGTTTACGCAGTTTCTGCACTGAGTTTTCTTCCTCTTTTTTTTGTTTTAAAAAAAAGTGTTTCAGCAAATCCACCATCTACATACTGTTCTAGAAGCAGTTGTGATAATGAAATAATTTATAAACCGAGAATGATCAGTATTTTTCCCACTCTAACAGCAGCCAATGCATCAGAGCATTTCTTTTGACGAAACGTAGATGATAACCATCTATTTAGGCTTTCATTAATAAAAAAATTCAGTCCATCTTTGATAGATTAAGCCTTATTTGACTTTATCTTGTCATCACAAAATAAACATGTCCTTCACAGGTTTTCGCATAGCCTGATATCAGATATTCTTAACTGTAGAGGTAGTTTGGGGGTTTGTTTAGTTCTTTTTTAAGTAGGTTCTGCTACAACTAGAAGAATTCTATCATCAAAATTGGCAGCCATAAGACTATAATATTGTATACACAAGCCATCCATTTATATGGCAGTAGAAGAGTCATAACATAGGACTTTACACCATAAAAAACTTAAAAATAACAGAGTAGAAAGAATCACGGTTGTTCAGCCTGAAGAAGAGAAGGTTCTAGAGTGACATAGTTGCTGCCTTCCATTATCTGAAGAGAGACTACAATACAGTTGGGAACAGACTTTCTACAAGGAGATTAAGTGATAGAACAAGGGGTAATGGTTTTAAACTGAAAGAGGTTTAGGTTAGATATCAGGAAGAAATTCTTTACTGATGAAGCAAAAGTGATAAACCTTTTTTTCCTTTCCCTTCCCCCTATAACAAATAATGTGTAGATGGCATGTGCTTTGTCTATCCTAAATTTGTGACTTAGATATGGGAGAGTCTATAGGCTTCACACCTCATATACTTTACTATATGAAGAAAGTGCCAGAAATAGCAAAGTCTTCAGATAGGAACAGAGTCAGCTATCTATTGAGTGCTTTTGGGGTTTTTAATGAACAGTGCTAGCATCCAATCAAAACTGTATCAGCATAGTTGTTGAAAGCAGTACTGAATAAGAAGAATCCAGTGGTCTAAATAGAGATGTCCATCAGGAACAAAGCTACAGTTCATGTCTGGCTTAGTAATAAGATGCCATATGCTGCTTCACACATATATATAACATTTTCTTGTTGGAATGGGATGCCACTCCTTTCAATCCTAAATATACAAACATTATAGACTTGAAAAGCATTTCCATTTGTTAAAGAATTTGGCCACAACACTTCAGAACCTGTAGTTTTAAAGGCACGTTCATGAACTGTGGCAGCAGATAAGCATTTGGTGTCAGGTGTTGCTTTTCTTTTTGAGATAGCCAGTCACACTATTTAGATTACTCCCTAGAAAAAAACCAGCTTTCAGATATAAGTGTGAAGATTCTCTGAAAAGCAAAGTGCTTACAAAACGCATCTTGCAATAACCCTATATCTAACTACATCTGCAGCCCTGTATGTTTCTGTGCATCAGCAGTAGAAAGCACCCACTCTCCATTCACTCAATTTGGGATGAAACCTTAAAAAAAAGGTTTCTGAATACAGCAGACTCCAGATGTTTCAGATTGCTGCATGGGAACAGAATAAGGCTATTCAGCTTCACAGCAAGAAAGTAAAATACAGTAAATTACCTTGCCAGGACATCAAAGTGGCACAGATTATGGTTCTTCTTCCATAATCATCAGATGATTAAAGAGCATTTTCCTCATTAAAACCTCTTACAAGGGACAACCATTATCCAACTCTTCATTTACTCATTAAGCTATATCGAGGTTTTTACTTCTCTAATTGCAATTTGATACAAGCTCTTTAGTCCTAAAGTGTTTTTTAAGAAAGGAAAAAGTCTTTATCACCTACAGAGTAAAATCACTGTTTTCATTGAAGAGACCTTGAATTTAAAGCTGCATAATTGCAATGTGAGTTGTTTTAAAAACAGATCAACAGTTTGGGGGAAAAAAAACCCCAAACAAAAACCCCACAAAACCAACAAACAAATCAAAACAAAAACTGACCAAAACAAAGTTAAAAGGAACTCCCAAGGGGAGCCCAAATACTTCTCTTTATTGCTTGCAGTCCTTGACACAGGTGATGTCAGAAAGCAAGAATGCAGTCATAGAGCAAGAATGCAGTCATAGAGTTCAGCTGTTTGCACCTTCATTACAGTAAGAGAGCTTCAACATTGTATAACCCAATGTCTGAAAGAAGGAAATGTTATCTTCCCTTCCAAAAAACCGTTCTAAGATACATGATCCAGTTTACACAAAGTAAATGAGATTGGGAACAGTACAAGCCAGTGTGCTGATGCTGACAACACTGGGAGGGGATTGCTCCTCCCAGACACGGCCGGTTCCAGCGGCTCCAGCGGCCTCAGCGCAGGGCACGGCTGAGCCCCTCAGCCACGGGTGGGAGGGAGGGAGAGAGCCCCGGGGAAAGCCTGGGCAAGGGAGGGCAAAACGCTGCCCGGCAGCCAGGGCTGAGGGAGGGGAACAGGGTGAGGAACAGCCCTGCCAGCCCCGAGGGCAGAGCGGGATGAAGGAGCTCCGGGCGTTGTAGCGAAGACTCCTCTGTGGCCCCTGAAGAGATCCCTGTGGAACAGGGGTTGGAAGGAAGGAGTGTCAGAGGAGCCCTTATAGACTGACCTCAGACCCCACTCTCCCCAGGGCCAGTTGGGGAGAGGTAGAAGAGCCTGGAGTGAACTGAGCCCAGGAAAAGGCAGTGGAGAAAAGTGTTGGTTTAAAGTTTGGTTGGGGTTTTTTTGAGTTTTGTTTGGCTTTTTTTTCCTTACAACTCAGATCTGTTTTAACTGCCAATACAGAACTTCACTCCAAGTCAAATCTGTTTTGCCCATGATAGTAACTCATAAGAGTTCCTCCCTATTTCTCAACCCACAGGCTTTTCCTTTGCTAGGTCTCCTCCTGGAGGGGGAGTGAGAGACCAGCTGGATGCACATCTGGCGGCCAACCAATATGTACTCACCACAGCAGGACATTCAGACACAGCTCATTGTTACAGTCCAAAGTATTTGTTTTCTTTCCTTCAGAATCATGGGACAGAATAAAGATGTTCTGATTTATCATCATGATTTGTGTATAGCGAGGAATCCTAAAATTCAAGACTTCTGGTCCACATACAGGTAAAACAAGTAATCTCAGAATCTTCTGAGTTGGAAGGGACCCACAAGGATCTTCAAGTCCAGCTCTTCAGTGAATGGCCTTTCCAGGGATTGAACCCATAGCCTTGGCATTATTAGCACCAGTCTCCAACCAACGGAGCCAACCTCAGGGTTAAAATTACATCCTTAAAGCCAAAAAGAGTGTTTGCTCTGAAGTTATAACTCACTGGAGGTAAAGGACTGAGAATTGACATACCCATTGCCTCACTGGGGAGAACATCTGACCTCTTTCTGATCACTCTTCTAATCACAGAATCTTCTGAGTTGGAAGGGACACACAAGAATCTCCCTCCAATTTATTTTTGCCTTTGGTTGTATCTAGCCTCCCTTCTCACAGTATCCAGATATTCAATATTAACATGATGCTAATATGTTTATATATGCAAATTTGGCTAAATAAGATCAAGACAAAATCAAATATCATAAGCAAACCCATTAAAAGGGATTAATTTCCAGCAAAAGATGTGTATGATATAGGTGTGTTAACTTTTTTAACATAAATACCAGTGAAAAGACATACTTGTGGTAGAGCAATGTGGACAACTTCAGTTTAAACCAAGCTGAAATGCTAACTCTCCCGGAACAAATCTCTCTCTCTCTTTTTTTTTTTTTTTTAATTATTTAAAAATAAATGTTAATATTTTAATATTGCTTCAAGATTATTTTGTAGAAATTATATTTTCAAATAAAATAAGTATCTAGTGTGAAAGTGCTTTTTAGTCAAAGTGAGATTTTTTTTTCTACTGTGCACATGAATGAGGCCATATATGAGTAAATTTTAGTAAATCAGATCATTTACATTGCTCCTTATGTGTGCAAGTGTTAAAATTTTGGCCTTGCTTTTAATTACTCTCTATTTCATCTTTGTTTGGCTGTATTCACATTGCATTTAGTTTTCCAAAGGGTTGTATACTCTAAATGCACAATTAGCTACAAAGTGCAAAAACCACGAAAAGAGAAATTTATGAAAATAGTTATTGTTAAGAGCTTTACTCTTGGGAGTGTGGGCTCACCATATTTCTACAAAAAAATGCTAAGCCTTCCATCAGAAATTTCAGATGCTGGTCAATAAAGACTACTTTTCTGAAGTACTCGTTATGGACGCACGTGCTAGTCTTCAAATCGCTAGTTGAAGACCTATGACTTGACATTTTACCTACAGGGGAAAAGGATTAAGGATGGGATGATACTCAAGAATAGGTTGAGAATGCATAACAGCATCAAACAAAAAAAGCTTTAAAGAGTGCTGAAACAGAAATCTGCAGAACATCCTTACAGAAACACTTAAACTGTTGATGAATGGTGGGGGAAACAATAGGGAAATAATAATGCAGTACCTATTTTTAAATAACGCTGCTAAAAAAGAGTCTAGAGTTTACAGCCTGGTGAGATTTGTCCCATTACTGAGTAAACTGATAGAGAATCTAATTAAAGATAGGATGGCAGAACAGTTGGACAAATATAACTTGATAGACTCAAGCCAGCATGGCTTCCTGGAGGAAGGGTACAGGGGAAAGTAATCTCACTCCTTTATACCAAAAGAGGTACTTTTTGCAAACACACACAAACGGGGGAGGGGGTAGATGAAGGTGGGCTTAATTAACTTTAGTTTTCAAAAATACTATAATTAGATCTTTCCTAAAGGAGGTTTTTGTGTGTGTGTTTTGTTTTTTTGTTTTTTTGTTTTTTTTTTTTTTTGTAATTACACATAAGAATATCAATTATTTAGCTTTGTCACCAGCTGTGTACTAGGTAGTTTTCTAAGGGGCAAAATATCTTGATTTAGAAACTAATTAAGCAATCGGAAATAAAGTTTAAAAATTATTCCCCAAAACAACCACAGCTATTTTTAAGTACAAAAATCTCGTGGGTCTATGCAGTTAATGATTTGGAAATGGAAATAGCTAGCAAATGGATAACATTTCCCAGTGATACCACACTGTTTCTGTTATAAAACAAGCAAGATAATAGCAGATGAAATGTAACTTAACTATTACAAAGTCTGAAGTTGTTCCCAGTGAAGGATAAGAACCCCCCCAGACTTGTTCTTGAATTTTTCAAACGGGGATTTATTTTTTTTTTTAAAGATTTCACCATAGAGAACTTGGTGAGGTTGGTTATTGGATATTAGGAATATAATAGAATATAGAATAGAAATAGAATGCTTTGGTACACTGAAAAGGTTAATTCTACACAGTCAACCCAGAGGAAACAGGCAACTATAAGCAAAAGTGTAAGAACAATCATGTGATATTTTCAAAATCATAAATGACATTTAAAATGACCATTCTTATTGAACATATAGAAACTAGTCATCCAAACAACTCCAGTCTCCACCTCAATATTTCATCTATTCCATGTAATGACTGGAATTGCTTAACTCACCACCTTCCTATATTGACATCTAAGTCCTCTTTGAACACAGTCAGAACTGCGGTATATTGGAGGACACAGCAGAATGACTTACCATTGCCGGCTCTGGCAGTTTGCTCAACTTTAATCTGGCTCAGGTACACCTAAACTACACTATCGTGACCATAGGAAAACAGTCTTTCTCTGGAGGAAAGAGACAGCCATTTGTTGGTCTTAAAATATTTATCTTCCACAGATAATAAACATTTTAAGTGCACATTTGACTACATTTTAAACCTAAGTTTGCACACTGAAACAGGGACAAGAGTATTCTTCCAAAACTTCAATAGAGATTGACGAGACAAAACAAAGGGAAGAAAAGGCTCCAAATAACCTGTAGATGTTGCAACTGTCACCAAGTTGTTGGAGTATCAGAGTAATTCCTCTCCTCTACATCCACCAAGCAAAGCAGGAAAGCAGCAGAGACTAATTAATTTTTTGGGAGCAGTGAGGAAGCAGGAAGGTCTTCAAAAGAGTCAAATCCCAAGACTAACCAAATTTGGAAAAATAACAAGCCAACCAGTAGAAATATCAGGCAAGGTTGTGCAAAATATCCTTACAGGTAGAGGAATGGGGGGAAACCACAAACACCTTCAAGTAGGCGCCACCTTGCAAAAAGTTTGGCAGCACTGAGCAGCCAACAGCCCAGAGGGTCAGGCTTGGCTCTGGTATCCTGCTGCACTCGAGCCATGGATGCAGGCACCTTCACAGTGCACATTGTGGATATGCACATTTTGCACATTCACTGGGATACAGCTCTCCTTTCAGACCTCAGCAAGATCCCTTTTCACAGTTCATAAAATGCCACTCTCAAAGATTACAGGAGCTCCTCCTCAGAACCCCTTCCCAGCTCTGGCCCAGACAGTCACAGTGAGCTTAAGTGAGAGGAAGGCAAGGTAGAATCTGTTCCTGTCCTCACATCATCTCTCTGGATACCTTTGGGATCACAGGGTACTGCTGGGGAAGGCGTGCATATTCCCTTTTCAGTTATTTCAAGTTTCTGGTGTTTCAAGACTCACTCCCATCTTTCTTTGTCCCTTGACTTTTACTTTGTTATTTTACATTTTTATTTTTAACTTTCTTAAGAAGAAGGTCTCTGATTGAGGGGGATATATGTTCACGCCACCTGGAAAGGCAGAAAAACACTAGCCACTAACAGATATATAAGGATGAGCAAGCACAGGGCAAGTAAGAAAACTTCAGAAATAAGAGAAAGGAGCTGGTATATCTAGCTCCAAAGATGGACTTTCTCTACAAGGCACATCAGAGTCATGATGAAATGAGGCCAAAGATACCCAGGATAAAAAAGTTACCAGGAAAGCTAAAACAGCCCATGCTGGAAGTGAAGCAATACAGTATGTTTAAACAAACTTGGAACTGAATCAAGATGACACAGATAACTTGTTTAAACAATTAGCACCAGGAAAACACATAAAAATTCAATACAAAAATAGAATAATTAGGGAATTGGCTACTCAATGCCAATTGCCTGACGCTTGTCAGGGAGTTCCCAAATATTCATAGATTACTCTTCGCTGCATATTTCTGCCTCTAGGCAGAGCATATTGACTTCTTGGATGCCTACAGCAATTACTGTGGTTTTTATTGTTATTTAATGTTTACCTCACTCAGAATTTCTCACTCTCCCCTTACACCCATTTTTCATCCCAGATTGTCATCTGTAGTAAATGTGTCTTGGTTTCTGTAATGTCAGAGGGAATTTTCACTTTCTTGACCTAGTAGGATCCATTCAGTCTGAATAAGGAACCCAGCAACTGTACTAAAGGTACTATGTGCTCAGAAGACAGACTTGGAAACACCCTTTTCTGAGATATGTTAATCTACACTTTCTGGACTCTTTAAAGTAAAGTAAGTGTTTTCATCTTGGCCTTTCACAGCTCTTGAAAAACTTATAAATTTGTCTAAGCTTTCTGTGCAGTTACACTTTGTTTTTCCATGGTGACTTCTGACAAGAAGATCCCACAGTTTAATTGCGTTTTGTATGATAAATAATTCTTTCTGTTTGTTCTATACCTGCTGTTTTATTACTCTTTTTATATCCTTCATTCTCGTATCAGGAGACATGAAAAATGAGTATAAAATGATTAACTCATGGTCATTCATCATTTTATAACTATTAACACATTTTTCTCTTCCTCAAGGTAAAGATTTAGTTACTTAATCTTTCCTCATATTGAAGTAATTGAAAAAAAATCCTAGCTGTTGCTATCAACATCTAGGGGAAAACCCTTAAAAGAAAGGTCCCTTTAAAGAATCACAGTAGTTTTGTTTGTTTGTTTGTTATTGTTGTTTGTTTGTTTGTTTTTAACAGATGAGAATATTGTGTTTCTCAAAACCTAATCTTTAAACACATCACTGAGTAAACCCACTTTAACTATATTATTATAATAATGTTTCATATATAAACAGTACAATTTCAAACAGTCTGCAGTTTACCATATAGATTAAGTAACTTCCAGGTGGAAACTCCTGTTAGTAAGGAGATTTATGAACAGACTAATGAAAGATGAACTGAATTGACCTATACCACAACATACCTCAGCTGAGCTGAAACCAGCTGCTACCAGAGAAGTCAGCTCTCATATTTCCCACTATTTCCTGAATTTTATATTAAAAACAAAATCAATTAAAAAAGTTAACTTCAGTGTATGTGACCAGATTTTTCTTTTTTCTTATAAAGCCACACTGATTTGTCTGGGAAATAATATGTATAATTTAGTAACATCTGCATTTTTTACACAAACCAGTGAACTGAATTAAATTTAATGATCCAGATCATCTGCAGTATCAGACCCTAACACACTCTTAACCATAAGCAAACCATTTTGTAATATTAATACTGAAAATTTGTTTTGTTTTTATTTTTAACAGCATAGTCAATTCTGCATTTCCAAAGGCCCGTTATTGCATTTCTATGCATGAGTAGATGACTCAGGTGGAGTGCGTTCATGACTTCTGAGAGCACAGAAACCCAAGAAATATTTATTACAGACAACAAAGTGGGAAGATGGGTGAAGAAAGAAGCACATGTCAGAAGTTTGCAAAACTCTGAATGAGGTAACTAGACAGGGGAACTAAAAAGAACAGCCCTAAAAGCCTCCAGTACTTGCTGAAGGCACCCAAGAACAATGTCTTCAGATCCCTCACAACCTAAAGAGTTGAATAACACTGTCTCTTTGCTGTCTCCTTTCAGAATATGAAGTTGCTTCACTTTTTAAATCACTTGGTAATTCCGGGGGGAAAAAAAAAGTCTGAATACGCAAAGTCTAATCCCCACCCCCAAAACAAATCCATCATATCATAGCACTAATTGGACAGAAAAAAGATGGACGAGGTCAGGGACCTTGTCATCTCTTAAGGTGGGAATCCCAGTTTGACAGGGGTGAGAAGAATGCCTGTCATTAGTATGACACAGTCATTCCCTAATTAGTCTCAAAGGTTTCTACAAAGTTGGCAGCTTCACCCAAACTGTTGATTGAATAAAAATAGGGAGGACTGCTGTCTTACATCTCTGATTCTCTTAGTTAGCCTCTTCCCATCCTGAGTAGGGTAAATAAGCATATTAAAAAAATTCAGTATTACTTTGGCACTTTCAATAGTTTCTAGACTCTCTTCAAAAATTGTTCATATTCATGTTAATAGATCGGCTCTATAAGTTTTGATTGATGCAGTGCTTCTCACTTCATATATGCAATCAGTTACAGGCCACACTGAATAGAAGGAAAATTCAAGTGCTTTTAATGGGGCTGCCGAATACGTAGGAAGCACGTCTGCTGTACTCCCTGGAGTGGAATACAGAATATTGAATGCAGTTATTCAGCAGCAACCATTATAAAAGACCAGTAGCTGTAGCAGCATCATGTTCTGATTATGCAACATCACACGGTACAACAGTAGTTAAAGGTGCAGCTGATGCCGTGACAGTGAAAATGTATAAGCATCAGCACGATTTAAAATCTTTTGGTTTGGAAGCATTACAATCTATTACAGCATGCTATGCATCTAAACCATCCCAAAGAATCTGAATACAGGTGAGACACAGAAAAAAAATACTTGTTCCCCCATCTCTTGCATTTCTCTATGATATACTAAATAAAAAAAGATTAAATAATTTGAAAGCCTTAAGCACACCTCTAACAATACCATACTACCTTCTAAGGCTGTGGTGTTATAGAAAAGTTGAGACAGAAAACAAAAATTGTAAACAACTGTAGAAGTATAAAACAAGTGCTGTGTATTTTAGCTCTGACAAGCCTGTGAGAAATTATGAATGGTCTAAACTTTAACACTACAGGAAACTGTAAGTGCAGCAGATTAATGTTGGAGCACGTACTGGAATTGCACTACAAGGTGCTCAGGAGAAGCTCGTAATGGCTCTCCTGAAAGAGTCAGGTCTGAAACATAAAAGTCAATCAGCAGGAAATGCCACAAAGCTTATGGATAATAAAGATTGATAGATGCTGTTTAAAATGTAGGTTAGTCAGCTAGGTAGCCAGATTAATTAATACTTATTGACTCACTGCATGTGTCTGTTTCCCTCTGCATTCACAAAACATGTAGAAGTGTGACTTGGTACCTATAGAAATCAATATTTCTAGGTTATAAAAACACAAGAAAACCCTGTACTTATCCCCTGCACTTTTTCTTTTACATACAAATATAGTGTGTGTTTGTTATGAAGATGAAAACTTACAATATGCAATGAAATTATGTCTTTTATCCTTCCTAATTAACCCTCTATGATTACTCTTTGATAGGTATTATTCAACAGGGATGGAATATAGCAAGAATTTAACAAAACACTTATCTATTTCTGTTTATGAACAACTCTAAAGTATTGTTGTTTTCATGTACTAAGTTAGTTGTCTGTATCAAAGCTCAGCTGACTGTATAATTGGATCAGACACTCCAAGGACAAGATAAATTAAATAACAAAACTAAAACCTAGCATAAGAGCCTAAAAAAATTATTTGGCACAAGCAAAGAAATTCTTATGCTGTTAATTATCCATTATTACCGAAAAAAAAAGACAAAGAAAAGAAGAAGACACGAGGCAGAGGATGAAGAAAAAAACCTAGAACAGTGGAAGAAACCCAGTTACATTTGACAATATCTGCCTAGGCAATTATTTGGAACCAAACAAAGCAATCATTTTAGGTCTTTTTTAGTAGTTAAAAATATTTTTTCCTCAAGGTGTTTGTGTACTTGTCACTAAACTTCACTTCTTTCCTTCCCAAAGACAGAAAGAGAGTGACGATGATAATTACCATATGACTTCCTAAAATTTTTACATAGTTTCAGGGTCTCAGACACTTCATATATGGTCATTTAATTTTGATTTTTAGGAAATACTTATGACAGCTTATATCTTTTAGCTTTTGTTTATTCTATGAACTCCTATCTACAGGTCAAGTCTTCGTCTGGGGGAAAATTCCAGTCCAAGACTCTCTCATGTAAGCAAGAGCTTAATACTAACCTGCCATTAATTAATGATATTTAACACATCTGTGAGAGAGTCTAATCTCTTCCAGTTGCATTCCAAATTGCTATAATTTGGTAAAATCTCTAGCAACAGAAACTGGATAGTGTTTTGTTCATAACTGTATAACATGAAACTGAATTAAAAATTAAACTAATAAATTAGTCTACAAGAATTGCACATAATATATGTACTTATGAACTCAGTGATAGAAGGCTATGAGAGAAGCAATAAGAAATGAGAACAGAGAACATGGCTGCATTTTTCTTCATCAGTTGAAATTATATAAATAATAATGGCCCGTCTTCGCGAACGAAGAGCCGGGGAAGGTCCTTACCCGCATATGCAGATAAGGCCTT
>JAWWES010000081.1:73638857-73656951 GCA_035583135.1 Lophotriccus pileatus | reverse complement strand
TGTTATTGTGTGAATAATATGGTCATTTTTAACCAGATGAACTAAGAAGAAAATACATAAATACTATTAACTGAGAAACAAGAGATAAAGTGCCTTGGCAGAGGCAAGTGGCTGGAAGATTTAAGAATTATCTAAAAATGCCAGTATGTGCCTTTCTGATCTGTATATACAGATGCACAAAAACTCATTTTGCACCATTTCCAGTTTTTTTTGCAATCCTTCCTTCCTAGTTGCCTTCTGTGGTAACTTTCTTACAAGCATTCTTAGCAGTAGGGTTCACTGTAAGTCTGGGATCACACAAGAGAAACAAATTCCTTTCCCAGCATGCGTTTGCACATAAAGCTGAACCCAGCCTCGTAAGTCATCTCTGTTCATCATTAAAACCATGTTTCAGTTTTTTTATCTTGTAGTTGGAAAACAACAGAAAAAAAGTCAATGTTTTGAATATATGAAATCTCTTTTTTTCTGCTTTCTAGAAAAGTTCACTATTTTCATTAATATGTCAGTTGTTATATACAAATATTTAGCATTAAATATATTGTTTGAATTATTTACCTTATTGATTATATAGTTCAGCTGCTGCAAGCATGAAATTAAATCCACCTTTTAAGAAACATTTTGCCTTGTATCTCATTACGTAATACTGTCATCACTAGTAAGTATGTATTAATACTGTAATAGTTCTGCAAGACCTCAGAACCAGAACCTGTTTTTCTTGGTTTCTCTGGGCTTCTTCGGATTTCCCAGGTTGGTTGTTTCAGCTTGTTTTCCTCTATTAGCAATTATCAAGCAACGAGATTTTTATAGCCTAATTTATTTCAGTTTTGCTTAGCACTGAAAAACTGCATCTTATGCCCATTGTAATAATTTTTATATATTTTGGTAGGCAGCAATATTATGATAGTGTGCAATTACTCTATGTAGAATGAACTGTCACGCTAGCATAACAATATGATTGAGTAGAGGCATACGATGATAGCATAAGCCTTGTGGGTGACAGCACAGGATAAAACAAAAAGCTATGAATGATTTCTCAATAAGCATCACAAGCCATTATCAGGATGTAACTCTGGAAGCTGGGCAAAACCTGCTTTAGGGGTAACAAAACAAAGGAGAAACATGAAATAAATACAAAAAATACCATATAAAGTAATTTCAGATGCTATGTGACCACCAAAAGTCTCAAAAAATGGGTGTACTTGCTCAAAGGAGGAAGCCAAGTAACACAAATTTGCCAAAAAGAAGGACAGCACAATGAAGTACAAATATGCACATCATCTCCCTGGGTACTCACCACCTCCAATGCCCTCTGGATCACAAAGGTCCCTCTGGATGGCATCCCTTTCACCAAGAGTATGAAACACACCACTCACCTTATTGTTGCCCACAAACTTGCTGAGGGTGCATGTAGTCCCACTGTCCATGTTCCTGATAAAGATATTAACGATTGCCTAACCCAATACCAACCTCTGAGCAACACAACTTGTCACTGGACATAACTGTGGGTACTGAAAATGCAAGGGACCAGCTGTATCATCTGAATGTTCACAAGGCATTGTGAATGGGGATTCATCCCAGATTACTGAAGGATGTTATAGCAGGACCACTCTTGATCATTTACCAAAGGTCTCCGGAGTCTGGGGAGGACCCTACTGACTGGAAGCTGGCCAATGCTATTCCAGTTTACAAGAAGGGCATGATGGAAGACCTGTTAATCTAACAGACCAACCTGTTAGTCTTACCTCATGTTCTGGAAAAATCATGGAGAAGACCATACTGAGTACTGATGAAAGGCATTTAAAGAATGGTGCAGTCACTGGCAAGTCAACATGCATTCATAAAGAGAAAGTCCTGTTTCAGTAATTTGATATCCTTCGAGGCTAAGGTCAGTTATGCTTGGTGGATGAAGGGAATGTGGTGGATGTAGTTTTCCAGGATTTTAATAAGGCTTTTGATACTGCTACTCACAACATCCTTCTAGACAAGCTGACCAGATGTGGGATGTGTGAATTCACATCACAGTGGGAGAAGAACTGGCTGAACGCTGGCAAACTTCCTCCTGGGGTGCATCAGACAGCACATTACCAACTGATCAAAAGATGTGATTATCCCACTGTATTCAGCATTGGTGTGGCCTTACCCTGAGTACTGTGCAGTTCTGGGCCCCACAGTTTAAGAAGAATGTGATGGTCCTTGAATGTGCCCACAGAAGGGCAACAAACCTGGTGAAAGAGCTGGAAGGAATGTCTTATGAGGAGCATTTAAGGACTTTGGGCTTGCCTACTTTGGAGAAAAGAAAGCTGAGGGGCAAGCTCATTGATTTCTGAAGCTTCCTGAGGAGGGGAAGGGGAGATGGAGGTGCTGATCTCTTCTATCCAGTGACAGGATATGTGGAAATGGTTCCAAGCTGCACCAGAGCAGGTTTAGACTGGACGTTTAGAAACAAGCCTTTACTGAGAGGGTGGTCAAACACTGGAACAGTCTTCCTAGAGAAATGGTTGTTGCCCATGACTATCAGTGCTTAAGTCACACTTGGTAAACTTCATTAACAGCACACTTTAGCTTTCGTTCAGTCCTGAAGTGGTCAGGCAGTTGGACTAGATGACTGTTGTAGGTCCCTTCTGACTGCAATATTGTACTGTATTCTATTCTGTGCCATTCTGTTCTATTCCATATGAATTAATCTCTAGAAAGTCTGCTGCTAATGAAAGGAGTTAGTAACTTTCATTTTTAAGGTTTAAATTTAGCCCATGGTATCCGTCTTCTAGACATTCCTATCACAATGATCTCTGATATTCAACTTGATAAATATATAAATATATTCATGTTTAACACAAGTAAAATAAGTAGTTTTTCCCCCTGAAAACAAACTGTGAAAACCTTCTATGTGTAATACTACCCTGACTGGTCATAGTAGTGGTTTCTCTTCAGTTTGATTAAAAAAGCTTCAATATAGATTACAATACTTACATAAAGTTATAATTTAAAAAAAAATAATTACTAGCTAAGCAGAAATTAGATCAAATATAAATGAGGACATATAGGTATTATAGGTGTAATAAATAGGTACATAATTTCAAACAACATTTCAAAAAAATAGAAAACCTATGAAATAATACAATAAAGATATTTTTTCTGATATTATGGAATATTCCATTTTTATGAAATAATATTTCATAATAAAAGAGCTTTAACTAATGGCAGCAAGATACTGAAGAAGAATAAAGATAGGAAGCTATTAGCAGGAAAAAAAAATTAGAAGTTTGTAACACGTTTCAGAAACAAAGAAGACATCTCAGTAACTGGATGTTGATTGCATGGGAAAACTCTAGAATTATCTCAGTGATGTTGTTTCAGACAACTGAGGAGAAGTCCTGAAGGATAATATAAATGTGTCCCGAAGTCCCATGTCCTTCATTTATTTTTTACTGTACATCATCCTATGGTGTTAAACATGTTGAAATATATTTTAAAAACGTAGCTATTAAAATTAATCTAATACAAAACCAGTGGAAGAATATATTTTAACCTGGTTTGCATCTTCCCCTTCCACTGTGATAAATTACTTTCAGCTGCATGCTGCCAAACATTGAATAGCTTTTAAGGCCACAGCATTGGAAAGGTGGTATGAAAATTGAAGAATGTCGGTTTATAATTTGAACTCTTCTCTTGACTCACCTGAAAAGCAACCTCAGAGGAGCATGTGCCCCCCAAAAAAGATTATATTCTCACCAGGGACTGCCATATCATGTTGGGGTGGGGGGACACACACACACAGTATCTTGTTTTGTTTTGTTTTTCTTTCACCTGCTGATGCCACATGCATATTTCCACATCATGCATCAGCCTTTACTTCAGTCCAGCACAGGGGGGAGCAAGGCTAGGAATCTTACCTCTATTCATCCTCCTTGGGAATAATTGTTCCAAAAAAAAACTACCGGGAAGGGATAATTTCACAGCCTAGGCAAACTAATGAGTTGCAATTTGTCTGATTTCTATGATTTATTCTCAATATTGGTGTAGGGTCAGGCCCCTGACTCATATGTACATAAACTCAAATTAATAAGATTAATGCTAATACTTTATGTTATCCCCAAATTGCTTCCCAGGTAATTGGTGAATTCAGTAATGGAAAGAGGTTAAACTAGCATTGCTTTTTGGAGAGAATATTACTGCTGGGTAAATATTCCAATGAAACCTGTCACAGAGTCATATGTATTTGTATGGCACTCCTTTCCATGAGAAACTGAAAAGCAAGTTACATTTAATTGTCATGGAGAAAAGATTTAAGGTGACATAATATAAACAGACTAAGTGCACACTCTTACCAGTCGGTTTAAAGTTAGAGATAGATTTGCAAATGTAGGGAATGCAAGTTTCTGATAGAAAACAAGTTTCAACTGCTTTGTTAGGTGGCAACAATCCTTTGACAAATTAATGTATGACCATGCTTATTTAGTAGGACAGTCTCAATACACACTTACAAACAGGAATATCTAGGCCAAGAGACACTGAGTTTGGCTTCTGTTCACCTATATAAGCAACACAAAAACATTTGGCGAATGTGCGGCAGAATTTCAAAGCCTTTATTTCTAGTAACAAAACCAAGTAGACCAGAAATACGAAGAAACAGGGAATAGCTCAATTACACTAATTATTGTAAAAGTTTTGTGTTAGATGTGAGAGAACAGTAGCAAATTATACATATGCACTTTAGTATTACTTTAAATTGTCATTTCTAGAACAGACTTTCTGGAAATTATGTACCCTCAAGAATATTATTTCAAGCATGCCTTTCACCACTGTGGAAAGATGGTAGTTGGTTGATAACCAGGAGGAAAAAAATGTCACAAGAGTTGATAATATAAAAATGTTTTCCTCAGTAAAGAAAAACTTCTGTTTTTATAGTCAGATCTGTTCCCTCCACCCACGAGAAGAGACAAGACAGAGAAAAACAAGATGATAGCAAAGCAACAATAATAATGACCTATGATGTGTGGCTAGTGATGGGCTCTGTTGTTTGTGTTTGTTTTTCAGTTTGATATGCTCTTCTCCTTGAGAGACAGTTGTGTATTCTGCTGAAGAAATATATGAGATGTGCATTGAAGTGAAAGGTAATACAATGAATTCACTTGCGAAGTAGTGATGTGGATGTGAATGAGGTGTAAGCACCTGAATCTCCCCTTGTGTAAAAGAAACCAAAATAGAAAGCAAAGGGAAAAGAAGCTTTGAATGTGGTTATTAAGAAGTTTTCTTTCAATGCTGAGGCAATAGAGCAAGTCTCTCTTGCCCAATCCAGTTTCTTAAGCTTATATTAACTTTTCCCATATTTTGATCATATAATTGATTTTTAATCAAAACTGTAATATTGCCTCAAATAATTTCTTTAAAAAATAACAAATAATCCTAAAATATTTAAAATAATATTAAAACTGCAAAATTAAGAAATAATAAGAGCTGAAAAGTTTGATCTATTGTTATTCACTTTGCACACATTGACATTATGACATAAAGTTGTTTTCCCCAAAGTCCCTGTCCTGTCTAATGAATGGGTTACTTACTCCAGATGTCTTTTTCTTATTATTTCTTCACTGTTTCATGAGATAATGAAACACTATTCTCAACCTGTCTGTAGTGTGACATGGACATAGAATTTCATTTTACAACTGTAAAAATAAAAAAACTTCAAAAATAAGGACAAGATTGTCAGAAATATCTAGTAAGCATCATCAAACGTATGTTTTTACAGAACCCCTTCTTATAATAACTTCAGAGGTTTAAAGCAGCTCTGGTTAACTTCAGGTTTTATACGTCAGGGCCTTTGCAAATCGGTCAGTTTAATCAGACATTGGAATGGGTTGCCCAGAGAGGTGGTGAATTCTCCATCCCTGGAGATATTTAAGAAGAGACTGGATGTGGCACTGAGTGTCATAGTCTAGTAACTGTGGTGGCAGTGGATCAAGGGTTGGACTTGATGATCTCAGAGGTCCTTTCCAACCCATCTGATTCTATGATTCTATGAATTTAAGTATTCAGAAATGAATGATACTTAGTTGTTAAAATTCTCATTCAACTGAGTTTTTCAGAAGCATGCAAGGAACTGAGACAGAGAGAAAACATTATTGTTTATGATGGCTTTAACAATTTATTGTTCACTATCATAGGCAAAGGTACTGGAATGCTACAATAAACTCGTTAACCTCTTCGTGAATCTCAGTAACTTCTAAAGAAGACTGTAAACTTAATTGCAACATCAAAAAAATTCCAATAATAAGTAATATTTAAACTTGATATTTAAACCTGAAGTAAATGCACAAAGCAAACACAGAAGCAACTTAGAACTGCATTTCTATAATATTTTCCAATAAGTTAAAAAAATTATAGTGACTAAATTGTCTGTACTTTGTATTCACAGAATGATTCAGGCTGGAAGGCTTGTCAGAGCAGGGTCAGATATGGGGTCATTTCAGGCTGCTCAGGTATTTATTGAGTTGTGCCTTGAGAAACTCCAGGGACGGAGACTGAACAACTCTGGTTGTCACTGCTCCACTGCTCCAAAGGTGCTCCACTGCTGAACTGTCTTCAAGATGATTTCCACTCCTCTCATAGCAAGTCTGATCCCTTTTTATTTCACCTTATGTGCTGTTAAGTGTCCAGCTCCATCTTCTTATGAGTGTAGGTGCGGGTACTGCTCTCAGGTCATCCTGAAGCCATCCCTCCAGGCTGAATAAGCTCGGGTCCTTCAGCCTCTCCTCATAGGAAGAGTGCTCCAGACCCCAGCCAAATGAACTGTCTTCAGTTTATCACTGTTGTCCCTGTTTTGAGACCTTAAAAGTGGACTCGGTATTTGCATGTGTTTTCATGGGCACCAAGTAACACCCACAAACCTGAGGTATTAAATTTGGTAAATATTACCCTTGGTAAATTCTGGTTTAAACTTTGAGTAAAATAACTGAGCCTGCTTTTTTGTGTAACTAAATAGTAAGATTGGTCTGCTTAATTCCATGTACCTCATTAATGTCCCAAGTAAGAAAGAACATTTCAAATTTATACATTTTGCGGGCTGTAAGCAGATCTATTAATGCTCCATTAAGCAAGTATACATTTTTAAGTGAATTTAGTGCCCAGCTGGTGTTGCCCTGGACAAGGGACAAGGACACTTAATGTAAGTGGCATGGATATCTACCAACATTAGGCAACTGTTTTACAGAGATTAATGTTTAATAGTACACTGCTCTGAATTTAGATTTATTGACAAATACCCACTTCACATTAGAGTGGCTGAATTACATTAAGTGAAGTAATAAAATTGTTCAATTAAAGTAAAAAAAAAAGTCTTTCTCAAATTCTAGTCAAGATTCTGATCTCATTTAACAAAATTAAATCTACCAGTGAAATAGGATGTATGCAAGCATAGCTAATAGATCCACTTGCTAATCCAACTAGCTTCAGGGTGCTTGACTTCCAGAACTGTGCAACTAGGATCTCCTTTCAATACAGCTTCATCCCATAATTTGAAAGGTGAAAGAAGCAAGGATATTTAAGCTTTATTAACCATCAATTTAGATTAATTAATTAATTAACCACAAATTAAGGATTTAGATATTCATAATAAAAATTAAGAATTTAGAAATAAGATGTTAATTAAGCTGACAAATGTAGAAATGCCGTATGTGGAGAATTTGGGAGACCATATCTTCATTGTTCAAAATGTATAAACATTTGATGAGAAAGAGATTGAAAGAGACAAAGAAACACATGAAGATAAAGGGCAGTTTGGATGACTTACAATAAGAGCAAGATGCACAGCCTTGTCCATTTACATAGATGTTGCCCACAAGGAACAAAGAACTTTTTGTTAATTTCCTCCAGGGATAGAACATGGAGTAAGAGACTTAAACTGAAGCCTGAACTTTGATTATACATTAGTAAAATCTTTAACTGTAAAGACAGTTAAACAATAAATTAGATTGAGGCCGTGAGATTTTCATCACTGGAGATATTTACAAGGATTTGAAATAACTGTCAGGAAGTTGAGGCAAGAGGATGAAAAAGATGGTCCCTTTTGGGCATATTCTTTCATATTTGCCATATAATGTAAGATTTTTTTTATTTGATGCATCTTAGAAAAGTAATTACATATTGCATGCTGTGAAATCTCTTTTACTAGATGAGAAACCCCAGTCAACATTCCGAGACTTGTTTTTCTAAATGTCATAGAAATAGGAAAAAGCTATGTTCCAAGGATTGCCACAAATAAAAACAGAAAAATAAAAAGTAGTATTTGAATACAGCATTAAAGGGGAGATAGCTAATACAAAAAAATGTCAGTGTTAGAAGCACAAGGTTACCTGTCTTATCTGACTTTGATGGCTTCAGAGGTATTTATTAACAGCTGGGAAAGGTATTTATGAATTCATGTAGAAGCTGTCTGCCTCACTATTATTAGCAA
Organism: Lophotriccus pileatus; assembly: GCA_035583135.1. Classification (NCBI taxonomy): domain Eukaryota; kingdom Metazoa; phylum Chordata; class Aves; order Passeriformes; family Tyrannidae; genus Lophotriccus; species Lophotriccus pileatus. The sequence goes on along the minus strand of JAWWES010000081.1, from coordinate 73,648,499 downwards.
GTTAATTTGCAGTCTTGTAAGCAATTTCATGCGAGAAGCCAAAGACTAAATAGGCCTGGGGAATTGACCCTCAAGCATGTTCATATCTGGAGTGGAAAGGGGGCGGGGCAGAGATAGGGCTGGAAAAAAAAAATCTTCACTGCTGCTTGTGTTATACTTCACTTAATTTAAATAAAGAATTTAGAGGGTTGTCAATGTGCAACACTTCAAGAAGAAGGTTACATTACTGATGATTCGGAACTATCTCAGCTATTGGGCTGCTTTTTAAAGCTAACCTTAATGAGAAAAATATCGGGAAATGTTATGGACAATTAGGAAGTAATGAAGACCTTGTCATTGCAGCTGATGACAAAAGATATTGAAGGGCATTGCTATATACTGAGCCTGGATGTTAATCTGCTAAACTATTGCATATTTCAGAGGCTGGATTTATTGTATGAAACAACTGCATTAATAATCCAGGAGAATGCATAGACAGAACATTTGTTATGGGAGATGTTTCTATAACTCAAGTGAACAGGCATTGTGAAAAAGAATCTAGAGAGGAGAGGGACCAAGAGATGAACTACAATGAGATTCATGGAGAAAATATGTAGTCCTAGAAGTGTGTGTGTGGAGAAAACATTCCCTTCTCTCTGCAGTGAAGGGCATCACACTTTTTCAACAGACCAACTGCTTCAGTGTTACGTCAACAGTCAGTGAAGTTAATCTTAGGATCAACCCAAAAGCATACTGGAGGGAATCGTTCTCTCTACTGATTTGCCAGCCAAAAGGCAGTTCAAGTACAAAACACAATGGCCCTCAAATGCATCATCTCTGCAACCATTCCAAGTCCCATGTATGTTCTTCAGACTAAAGTGAATGTAAGGGTTAGTGAGTGGCATGAACTAGGTGCATAACCCATCTACAAATTAACATAGCTGACACTTAAAAGCCATGACATTCTAAGGTCTTTAGAGCCATGATTTTTTTACCTCAACTGAGGCTTTAAAAAAAAAAAAAAAAAAAAATTAAAAGATTGTCCAAAGCGTCAGAACAAACTCCTCTCAAATTTCATTGTTTTTCTCCAGTCATACTGGTGATGTCAGTCATCCATGCTTCATTACCTGGCATGAGGGCCTGCAGCTTGTGACTGCTCTAAAACAACATGCTCAGAACAGAGATATAAGACAGAGATACAACCTCTCATTATATCTGACACTCATAAGTGCACTTAACTGTAATCATGCTCCTACAGAGTCAGAATTTTTTGAAAAAAGAAAATGGTTCTAACATCAGAATAAAGACTGCCATCCAATGCCAAAATGTACAGTCATGAATTATGCATTGTGTATCTCATTTGCCTCAGAACGACATTGTGTAAATCAAAGCTTTTCTGTGTATCCAGTACACAGACATGAAGCACTAACCAAGTATTATGCTACCAGATGGTTTAGGTTTGTTCTTTAAAAAAATTACTCCACATGTAAGTACCGCACAGAAATATGAAAAGAATAATTCTATAGGAAAACTCAGATTTGCTCTCGATCTCTCTCCCTGCTCATCTTTTGAAGGCATTTATCTCAAGTTTTGAAACTCTTGCTTTAAACAATCTAGAACTTTAGAAGTGTTTAAGTACAACTTTTTTTTTCTGAACTGGAGAACCCAGAAAACAGATTTATCAATAGGAAGAAAATATGACAGTATTTCATTAAAAAACTCAAACTGCGGCAAATTTCCGTACTCAATTTCAATCATAAGGGAAGGACATTAAAACAAACCCGTTTAATATCAACTAAATAAGACCAAATCCTTGAACACTTCAATGGAACAGTAGCTCCTGCAGTGTACATCTCAAAGACCTACTCAAATGAGCATGATGAGAATGAACTAGGGATGAATGCCAGACACAAGACTTACTTTTCTGTTTGATAAATGCATAGATATCTTCTGCTTACCTCCTAGTAACATCTACAATTGATTGCCTACAGAAAGAGGATGTTACAAGCCTGTTGTGTTAAGTTTTTACAAAGAAACTGCAGAAACCCTGGGGAATTAAAGAGCACGTCCCAACAAAGGAATTTTCTCAGGAACAAATTGTGTCTTGTGAAGACCTGCTTAGCCACAGAACTGGAATGACATCTTGTACCAGGCAAACACATACTATAATTCTTTCCATACAGCAATAAAGTTCCAAGACAAACCTAGTTTAGTCTTGGGCCTCACTACTGTCATTTGGAAGATGTTTCCAAAACCTTCATGACCCTAACAGGTAGAAAACTTTTCATTACAAGCTGATTTTACTCAAGCTCAGTATATGCATGTTTATTTGTTCTTGGGTGAATAATTCTTTTACATTTCCTCCTTTTTTTCACTCCCATTACATGATATAAGTAGAGACAGTGCCCATGTTCTTTTCCCAGGCCTTATTTTAATTTTGGGCAATATTTTCTATTGTTCGCCATTTCACAGATTCATTCAGGCTGGAAGGAACTGTAGGTCTCTAATCCAACCCTCTACTCAGAGCTGGGTCAGTTTTGGGGTCAGACCAGGTTGCTCAGGGTTTTATCTGGTCAGGTCTTGACATGTCTTCAAGAACAGATATTGCAAAGCCTTTTTGGGCAGCCCCTTCCATTAGTTAAGAGTCTCCACACTGAGTTCTCCCCCCTTACTCAAAGTCAGAATCTCTTGTGTTCCAATCTGTGACCAATGCCTCTTCTCTGATTGTACACTTCCATGAAGGGCCTATCTCTGTTTTAGTAACCCCACACTCCTTACAGTAGTAAGGAAGCTACTCTTAGGTTCCCCTTAAGCTACTTATTGTCCAGGCTGAACAAACCTTTTTCAGAGTTAATTTTTGTATGATCCTTCCATTCTCCACCACCTTGAAATTATTTATCTATTTTGGTGTCTGTCTTCTGTCTCCATTTTTGCCTTTGTTCTTCATGTCTTATGGGCAATTTTAGTTTGTTTCCATGCCCTACATTATTATCTTTACTGAAAATCAAGGCAAACAAGGATTTTCTTTAATTTCTGTCAAATTCCCACTGCATAGCAGTCCCTCTATTTCTTTCTTTTTAGTTCTTATTTTATGCATATAGTTGGAGAAATCATGCTTTTCATTTTAATTCCTCTGCAAACCAGACTTTTGGCAGTTCTTACTTTATTCATTACTGAGCTCTCAAACACAGATTAATTTCTTTTTTCCTTTCTAATCAGTTCCTTTTTTCTATTGTCTGCCTAATCCTAATGTCTTTCAATATAGTTATTAATCTGATATTGCCTATATATTTGTTTATTATTTAATGAAAGCAAGTCTCAGATTAAAGTAAACCAAACCATATCAAACCAAAAGGAAATTCAAGTAAACATAACAACAATAACTGGACTTCAGCAAAGCCTTTTACAGTCTCCCATGTCATTCTCCCGGAAAAACTGGCAGCCTGAGCCTTGGACAGAAGCATTCTTCACTGGGTTAAAAACTGGAAGCATGGCTGGGCCCAGGGAGTGAGGGTGAATGGTGCTATATCCAGTTGGCAGCTGGTCACAAGTAGGTTACCCAAGGCTCTGTACTGGGCCCAGTCCTGTTTAATATCTTTGTTGATGATCTGGATGAGGAGACTGAGTGCACCCTCAGTAAATCTGAAAATGATACCCTGTTGAGTAGGACTGTTGATCTGCTGGAGGGCAGAAAGGCTCTGTAGAAGGATCTGGACAGGCTGGATTCATGGGATAACATCAAAGATATGAGATTCAATACGGTAAATTGCTGGGTCTTCACTTTCATCACAACAACCCTGTGCAGTGCTATGGGCTGAGTGAAGAGTGGCTGGAAAGCTGCCCATCAGAAAAGGATGTGGAAGTGCTGGGTGACAGCTGGCTGAATATGAGCCAGCAGCATGCATAGGTGGCCCAGAAGACCTATGACATCCTGGCCTGTATCAGGAATAATGAAGCCAGTAGGACCACGTCAGTGGTTGTCTCTCTCTACTTGGCATTGCTAAGGATGCACCTCAAATTTTACGGTCAGTTCTGGGCCCCTCACTACAAGTAAGACACTGAGGTGCTGGAGCATGTCCAGAGAAGAGCAATTAAGCTGTTGAAGGGTCTGGAGCACAAGTCTTATGAAAAGTGGCTGAGGGAGCTGGGGGAGTTTAGTCTGGAGAAAAGGAGGCTCAGGGGAGACCTCATCACTCTCTACAACAACCCGAAAGGAGGTTGTAGCCAGGTGGGTTCAGTCTCTTCTCCCAGGCAACTAGTGACAGAATGAGAGGACATAGGGACATAGCCTAAGCTAGGCCAGGGTCATCAGGTAGAATTTCTTCATGGAAAATGTTGTCCAGCATTGTAAAAGGCTGCCCTTGGAGGTGGTGGGGCCACCATCCATAGAGGTGTTAAAGAAATGACTGCATGTGGCACTTAGTGGTATGATTTAGTTGACATAGTGGTATTTGGTCAAAGTTGGACTTGATGATCTTTGAGTCTTTTCCAACCTAAATGATTCTGTGATTCTGTGAACACTGAAATAAATTATGCCAAACTAAGCTAAACAAATTAAATTAAATTCTATATATGTATGCACGTCAACAACAGAGATATTGGATGTGACCCTAGGTCAAATATACTGATGTATCTCCAACTGGAAAAACTACAGAGAACATGCTGATATACTGTCGGGATAACTATCTGCTTGTTAACAGAGTAGGAAAGAGCAATCATTCAAAATGCAAAGAAGATGATTCATTTATTTTTCAATGTTTAGATTTTTAAAGGGCTTTGTTACTTATTATTCAGTAGTTCAAACAGGCTACCGAAAGCTAAGAAGTGTAACAAAGTGTAACACACATGACTATTCTTCCAACTTGAATTTCAAAGCTGTAGGAGGTATCTATTTGTTAACAAATTGGCTAAAACAAGAATCATACAAACAAAGAATGGTTTGGGTTGGAAGTGATCTGAAAGATCATCTTGTTCCAACCCCCCTGTTGTGGGCAGGGGCCCCTTTCACTGGATCAGGTTGCTCAAAGTCCCATCCAACCTGGCCTTGAACACTTCTAGCAAAGGGGAACCCACAACTTCTCTGGGCAACCTCTGCCAGTGCCTTACCACTCTTACAGTGAAGAACTTCTTCATAACAACTACTCTAAACCGACCCTCTTTAAGTTTAAAGCCATCACCCCATGTCCTATCACTCCATGCCCTTGTCAAAAGCACCTCCCCAGTTTTCTTGCAGGCCCCTTTAGGTACTAGAAGACTTCTATAAAATCTCCCCAAAACCCCCTCATCTCAAGACAGAACAACCTTAATTCCCTCAGCCTCTCTTCATAGAAGTGATGCTCCATCCATCTGATCACCTTCCTGGCCTTCCTCTGAACTTGTTCCAACAGGTCCACATCCTTCTTGTCTTGGAGGCCCCAGAGCTGGACACAGTACTCCAGGTGTGGTCTGTCGAGAGCAGACCACAGAGGGAGAATCACCTCCCATAACCTGCTTGCTACGTTTCTTTTGATACGATGCAGGATGCAGCTGGCTTTCTGGGCTGCAAGCACACATTTTGGGCCCTTGTCAGGCTTTTCATCTACCAGTAACCATAAGTCCTTCTCCACAGGGCTGCTCTCAATCCCCTTGCTGTCCAGGCTGTATCCATGTTTGGGATTGCCTTGATCCAGGTGCAGGACCTTGCACGAAGCTTTGATGAACTTCATTAGGTTCACACAGACCCATCTCTCAAGCATATCAAGGTCTCTCTGCCTGTCAAATAGGCCCAGAGGTGAGACTGACGGTTCCGCAGTTCTCCATGTCTTCCTTTTTCCCCTTCTTAAATATGGGGTAAAATGACAACTTCCTTTGGTTATTTGTTACCAAAAGGACTCTATCAGTTTAGAAGGCAGCATTACTTGGGGAAGAACAAAGAATTTTAGTCAATGTAAATCTTCTAGATATTGGAATCTATTCAGAATCAATTTGAAGTGCATATTAATCTATGCATCTTGCTTCAGTCTGTAAATCACTTCCTCTTCTGAAAAAAGATTAGCATCACATTGTTATCCTTGGAACTGTATGAAAATGCTTTTGTGGGAATAGATAGCAGCAGGAACAGAAAATACAGTAAAAGTGTGAATGAAGGTTGTAAACAGAAGCAGAAGCAGGAAGAAAGACAGTTTCATTTGAAAAATACTATGTGACAAGTAAAGACCTAGAAACTACAGGTAAGCAGACTCAAAACCTATGTGGTATGGTGATTTATTCCCTTTTGTGATGCCTTGTATAAGATCAGAATAATCGGGTTTAGAAATTAAAGGTTATGTGTACTGGTAATGAGCCAGGCAAGAGTATGGTGTCATTATGGCTTTAGTGGGAAGCAAGGTATTTAAAAAGATGAATGAAATTCATACCTCAAAATAGGAAGATACCACAATGTTATAGGTGATTTATTTGCAAAATTTAGAGGTTTAAAGCAAAAACGCTGAGTACCTTATTTAGATATCCCAGACTTGGAATGCTTTCTTTATTATCTTCAAAGATCTAAGGTCTGAAAAGCTGAATAAGACCTAACACAGACAATAAACCTTCTGGGGCAAATCTGGTTCATTGTACAAGTGGGCAATATTTAGCAATACAGAGTTCATAACGTAAATGTGACTATCAAAGAATAATTCAAAAAGACAATTTTATGGTATTTCAGCAGTAGTACCTTTTGTCTAGCTGTGAAGCTAAAAAAAAAAAAAACTTTCCACGTACTGCATCCATTTAAGTCCATCTGATAAATAAGTACTGGCAATAACTAGATGTTGGCCTTTTACACTGTCTGTTTTTTCTTAGAACTGTCCATGTTGTGATGCAGGCACTAGGAAGCCAGATATGAATATGGTGCTCTAGTAAGAAATGTAAATGCAATAGTACACAAAAGGTGTAGAATGGAGGGAGTTAGAGGTTTGGATAGCAAAAAAATTAAATAAGAGGCAGGGGAAAGGGCAAGAAAAAGAGCATCTATATTCAAGAGCACATATGTTCTTGCAGAAATCCATAAGTCCGTGAGTCTGTAATCCTAACTACAAAAACTATTAGCAAAATTCTCTTTTGGCTACTAAATAGGTAACCTATTCAGAGGTCAGTCTACATAACAGCCTAAACTGATGAATGCAGGAAGGAAAGCTTTTTTTGTACATCTGATGATCTGAACTCTCTTGTGACTGTAAGCATGAAACAGCTTAAAACTCTGAAAGAATTGCTGATTGCTTATGGTTTTAAGCATTATTTTGCTTGTTTGTTTTATGTATATGAGCTAATGTATACAACAACACACTGGGACTTCAAAGGTTTTTAAATTTGGCATAGAGATGGCAGGGAATCCCAGAATTAAGGTGTGCTGTGCAGCCTAAATTCAGCGATCTTGTGCATAAACACATTAAAATAGTCCTTTAAGGAATCATGGAATGATCAAGTATTATCAACAGGAAACAAATGTGCCTACTTTTAAAAGCCAAATATTCATGGGAAATCTGTGGGAATTCTTAGGCATGAAGGAGACAGTATAGAGTAGTAATTTAAAATAATAGCCTAACCATTTACTGTTGGGCTCTTTTAAGTTCATTCTTCTGGACAGAAGAATACTTGCAAGCATTTTTCATGCACGTTTTTTATGAAGAGGTCTAACAGGAGGATATTTCCTAACAGCTACATGCTGATACCTTTTCCTTCTATCGACACTCCTGCAGTCATCAAATGGATAGTTTCCATAGATCATTCTAAGAAACAATAAGGGACTAAAAAAATCCTAGGTTCCTTCTCTTTTATTATGCTGAATAATAATACAAGCAGCATGTCCCCTTCCCTAAAAATTAGTGCCATCACCAGTATTAGAGATACCATCACTGCCTATGGAGACACTTTATTTATTTTCCAAAGCTTTTTTATGTTTTGTTCTTTTTACACTTCCTCACTGTAATTTAAAGGCCACATAAATTCAGTCTGGCTCCTGCTGGTTTTACTTTTAAATGAACTTTTAAATTTTCAGTAACACAGGACAGGAGATACAGACCACTCAATCACATTGTTTTGCTTATAATTTGATAACAACATATCACCACTCCTAAATGAAGTTTTCTATTGTTAATAAAAATGAAAATCTATCTTTCAAGTCATCCAAGAAGTCTTGATGCTATGTTAAAAGAATGCAAAGAATACAACTCAAGTACAGAAATATGAAAATACTGGTATAAATACTGTTTCTGTAGACTTCTCCCTTTGTGTATGGATTACTGCTTCTTGTTCAATGTCACCTGGTAGCTGAGGAAGAGAGCCAAGAATGGAGCTTTGCCTTTGGCACAAGGCAGAGCACTATTCAAAGAAAAACACTTTGTTCTGTATCAGCCCTTTATGTATTTCCATGATTTCAACGTATTGTTCTCCCGACACCCCTCTTCTTCCACCTGATAGACTTTTTAGGCAGCCTATACAGATCTCTATCATTTGAATTGATCCTGTATGGTAGCACCAACACACTGAGAATTTTTGTCAGACAATAGGTGAGAGCTGCCAGACCTTTTACTGTTGTATAAATAACTGCTTGCAATATGGGCAGAGAACTTCCGATCCTGAGAACTTCCAAATAATTTTCCTGTCCTTTAAAAGCATGACATAGAGTTATTGACACTGCAAGCATATTCATAGACTTATTAAAAAAAGCCCTGAACCTTGTTGCTGAATTAATTAAACTTCACTCAGGCTAATTAGAAACTGGGTGGGAGGAGGAGGGAGAAGGAGTGTGGGCATTAGAGATCTCTTCAATAAACTATTTCTAGAGGTCCGACATCTGAAAAATTGAGATGATAATAAATATAATCAAGTGAAACAATATTGGAGCTACTGTATATGGGACACAACTGGACCTTCCAATCCTTTTAGCAAACGGTTTTAGAAAAATATTTCCTTATAATGAAATTGATAATAATAAAGGTATTAAAATTCTTATTTTTCAGGATAAGTATTAACTTTTGGACAAAAAGATATGTCTTGATTGACCTTCTTGCTCCAAAACATTGCAGTTTGACCGCATCCAAAAATCATTTGCCAACACCAAGAAGCAATGGAATTTTTTTTTTTCTTGTTGTACTAGTAAAACTTCTGTCTTAAAGCTTGTTTCACAAAAAGTTAGCCTGAAGCACACAACGAACATGGAGTATTTTATCCCCAGCAGTTAAATTTTGGCAATACTAAACACAAACAGAAGGAAAGGCTTATGACAGAAAAACTAATGCAGAATTTAACATTGATACTCCTCTTATTACCATGATTTACAAACCAGCTAGTACTATGACAGAAAACATACAAATAAGTTGTATTTATGGTTTGACATCATAGTAAAGAATATAATAGATAAAAGAGATCCACCATGGGAATCAAATGAGCAGAGCTACTGCAGCCTTGTAAAAAAGAAACAAATAATACAGAATAGTGACCGAGTCTCTTTCTAGTGGGAAAGGGTACAATGATGGCAGCATTCTCCTTTTGCAACAAGAAATCCCTGGCCTTATTAGATATAATTTTGAACTTCAGATCAAGTTTAAATTGGTTTCAGTGACAGCCTTGTCCACTGATTTACATTTTGTTCATAAACCAGTTTGAAATTCAAAAATCCACTTTTTATTTTTTTTAGAAATT
>JAWWES010000081.1:73628232-73638757 GCA_035583135.1 Lophotriccus pileatus | reverse complement strand
AGTAGGTGGCTGACATTTCCACAGAATTATTGAATTTTAGTAGGATAGGGCTGCATTTTCAAATCACAATATGCTTGTATGCTTTTTCAGTCTTCTGTCAGACCTCTGCCTTGGCAAAAGGAAGAGGTTTTTCTTACAATTACTTTTGAAGTTAGTTACAACTACAGTTTTACAGATCTTGGTCTGGTAAGATATTAATTCCTCAGAGGTATAGATTGCCCTTCATATTCTCTGAAACCTCCAAGTATCTTGCAGGATTGAGCCCATAAATGGCATTTGAAAATGGGGGATTTTGTTCGTTTACATTCATTATATTTATGTCCTACCGTTTGTGTGTAGCACTCATTTCAAACATGCATTTTCAATGCAGAAGATTCTATCAGCAGCAGCAGATGTGAAAGTAATGACAGGCTGAGAAACGATCTGCTAGCTGATTTTGGAAAGTACTTTATTTGGCTCAGAACAAATTTGGTTGTTTAGAAGATCCACGTCATAATCATACTCAATTTCAACTTCTGGGAAAGGGGAAAAAAAAAGAAAAAAAAAAAACAGAACAAAAGTTTTTGCCTATAAAATGATTACATTGCTAAATTAAAATGTAACCTAAAGTATATTAAAAAGGACATTTAGAATAATGCTAGCAGAAAAATAAAAGGATCGAGAGTCAGTAGAATTAAATAAAAATAAGTGAGGAAAACATAAAAGGAGAAAAGGAATAGAAATTAAATAATAATAATCAAAACATGAGCGGTACTATGCTAATTTATAAAAAGATACAGTGGGAGAGAGGACAGAGGACAGCAGTCCTGTGCATTATGCTTATTTCTCTCAAAGGCCTTAGCAATAATCTTAAGTTTCAGGGAGAAGAGAACACTCACCATGACCTCTTTCACAAGATACCAATTGTGAATGTAAAACCTTTCCCAGAAGTCTCTAACAATTATAAAGGTTTTGCATCTTTTCCTGCTGCAGAGTGTCATTTTCTCTCACCCCCACCCTAGAGCTCTTCATTTTGTCTCCTGTCTTAACCCTTTCTTCTATTTTCAGCTCCAGCCAAAGCTCAACTAATTGAGCCTTGTTTGGAGTTTCTGAAGTTGGGACACGATATGCATTTTCCAAAAATCCATCTTTAGGTGATTTTATACTGATGAAGCTTTAGTTTGAAAAAACTAGAACTTAAAATAATGAAAGAAATGTTAGGCTTAGGAGTTAAAAAGAGAGAAAGCAATGTAGTTTAGTAGGAAACAAAAAGCCCTATCCCCTAGGCACTCAAATGCTTGTTAATCCCCTCAGAAATGACACATAACAAAACTTGTTACATTCTTCTGTTTTAATTATTGCTTCTTCAAGAAGCAAAACATGACATTTCCTGGCCTCCAGAACATCTTCAAGGTTCATAAATAGAGACACAGAAAACAGTACTGTTGTCTGTAAAGGCTGCAGATTAATTTCTCCATGTGTTTATATTTCCTATCATATGAGAGTAAGATAACTTAGAAGGCAAGTTAGAGGATAAGAACTGTTAAATCGGAAAAAAATACTCCCGTATTTCATGTGGAGTTTGCTTAGTATTCTGACTCAAGTTTTGCTAATCATACAAAGATTCTCAGGTATTCAAAGCCTTTTCTTGTATTTTAGGTTGTCCAGGAGTTGCATTTGCTGCTTCTGTCGGCCTCACCTCTCTGACTGGATTGCCACTGTGCTCCAGGCTGCCCCTTGTCCCTGTGCCTCGTCCCACTGCACAGCTGCTGATCCACAAACGGACTGTTGTGTCCCAAGGCAGTGTCTGTGATACCAAAGGACTGCTGGGCGTAATCAAACCTGAAAATATTGTGGTGTTTTAGCAACTCCCCTGATTCAGTTCCACTAAGCTGGCATCCTTGGATACCCTTGTAATAGTCCCCACATGCCACACTGCTACACAGACTTTTCACAGCTTAACCCCAAATTGAAGGAGATGAGAAAAAGCTCAACCAGAAGCACTTTCAGGACATCTAATACCATGCTAAGAAGCTGAAAAGAGGCAAGGATGTAACTGCCCCCTCTACATGCTAGAAAGAAGGCTAAGAGGCAAGAAAGAAACAGGACTTGTTGGGAAGAAAGATGATGAATCCAAGCCAGGGAAAGCAAGTTACAGATGTTCAGGCTCCAGTGCAGTCCCTAAGTAGTGGAAAAGAGCTAAATGAAACCAGGCAGAGAGCAGAGCTGGAATAATGTGAACATTAAAATGGCTGTAATTGCCCATATTAAAGGTCTGTGTAGCCTGAAATCCTGAGAAGGATGAGCAGCAGACACTGCAGGAAGAAGAAGAAAAAGCACAGAAAATGCTAATTTCTTGAGAGATGTAGTTAAATATTTAAGAATATGCCTGAAAATGAGACTGTGTCTAGGTAACATTTGTTACTGGTCACTGCTGTATGGCTACTAAAAATACTTTTAGACTTGATAATACTCTGGGGCACTCAGAGTTACTTTTAATCTCGCACCTTTAAAAACCAGCAACCTGGTTTGTTTTCTTTAAGGCTGCCTATACTGACACTGCATATTCCCTTACTCTTGCACAGTGGAAAATACTGAAAAGCTGCTTTGTCTTCCACTTTTCTTTTTTAAAAAATATTGTTGTTGTTGTTATCATTATTATTATTATTATTATTATTATTATTATACTAGGAAAAGCATTTTAAATAGAGAGATTCTAGATCTTTCAAAAAGATATTTTGATAAGATTAATAAGTCAGAAAGACAGTTTAGCAGACAAGAACTAGGTTTTTTCCTAATGATGGATGTAGGGTATTTATTTTGTACTCTGTCACTCACTGTTATTTTGTTACTGGGCTTACACAAAGATCAGAGATGAGAATATTATTAACATCATCACTCATTTGTGCACTGTCTTATTTTAATGTTTTATCTTTCATCAGGTAAATATGTTCCCTTTTCAGAAATAGCTCTGTTAGTTTCCTGTAATTACACACCTTACATACTTAATTTCTGTTTCCGCCAGCTAAAATGATTGGGAGATAATGCTGGCAATAAAAGAAATACTGTGTTTTAATAATAACTTCCTAGAGAAAGCTAATTTTGGAAAGACTTCTGAATTGTTCAGAATATATAGTCTCCGCCAAAATAGGTATTTTTCATCAATTATCTCTAAGTTTTTACTTAGGCTTTCTTAAAAACACTGAAAGTTAGAAGCATTCTTTTACGGAGGAATTTTAAAAGGGAGAGTTTGGATGACCAGTATAACTCCATTGTGTCTGATCTTGAAATGTATACAGTGCATTCAACAACTAGGTCTTATAAGGAGCTAAGATATACGACAAATGTTAGTTCTAGTCCATGTTTTCAGCTTTTATGTTTAAAAGTTACTATCTCACTGTAAAAGCTATAGCTGAAACAGTATATTCATGTCACACAATGATGTTTCTCTATTAAATTTTGTCTTTGAGAAAATTGTTGTAATGGCTGGAGATGTGGTAACTATGCAAACTATTTAAATGGCAACAAATTCTTTCATATGTGTTCTATCATAGCTATTGTTAGACAATAGCAAAATATCTTTGGGTCAAGTCTTTCTTTAGAACCTAAAGACATAAATGATAACATATAAAAAAATGGCATGGAGAGGAGGGAGTAATTCCTGTTGCCAAATAAATCCCTTGCTAAGAGAATACCTCTGGGCAAGCAAACAAAGGATTAAAGCACATCTAATGTTTTAGAGAAAACTCTGAACTGTTCCTTGCTAGGAAGAACGTGATGCACTGTTTGGGAATCTCCTGTGTTTCCTGGAGTCCATCCACTGTAGTCTGAATTTCTACTTTCGACAAATCTACAGAACATGAATACAAGTACACATTTATTTGTGTAGGTATTTCTGATTTCTGCAGGAGCAAATCAAATATCTTTATTCAGGATTTACTCAGAATTCCTAGATATCTATTAGGAGGGCTTTCCCTGAGTGATATCTGACCAGGAATTTTCTGATTGACCCTATGGGCTGAAAAAATACACCACATACATTAAAAGAGAAAACACCAGGAATATGAATAAATCAATTATTGACTTGCCCGGGAATTATTCCCAAGGGTTTACTAATTGTAAGTAGACACACTTTTTGATCTACTCTGAGCTCAAAAGTATACAAGTCTTAACATTTAGTTAAATAATTTGTTTAAGAAATCTTGATTTTATTTTGCATAATTCTTTACACCAAAATGTATGTGGATATTCAAAACTTATTCTCCTAAAAGGAAATTTCAAATACATTCATACTATCCTAGTTTAAGTTTAATCCATGAAGTGTATTTTCATTTAAAACACTACTGGATGAAATAAATAAACATATATTAGATTTGAGATAGTAAAATATTTTGCTATAATTCAGGTAAAAATATTTTAAAAAAAAACTTTAAAAATTTACACAGAAAAACACGTCAGTTGGACTGTTTGTACAATAAAAGTAGAAGTTATCCAGAACTCATGTCTGTCTGAAAAGCTTAAATTGTGTGATAGCCATGTAAACCTGGGACTGGTTACGATGAGTCCACATGGACGGTATCCCGTATGTTCATAGAAGACTGTATAATAACTGTTTCTAATGTAACTGTCCAAAGAACAGAAACTGAATATTGTTGGATGTACATGCATGCAATTTCATGTACAACCACTGCTTCTGGGCCACTATATCCCCGGCCAAAAAAAGTAGTTTCACACGATTATTTAACAAGCTTGATTGCTGAATTCAAACTACTAAAAACAGACAGTAAATCAGGAACTTTTAGGGAATTTGACCAATTTACTACATTTTGCAAAAGTCAGCTTTGGCCATTTGCTCAGACTACATAATGACCACCTATTTCTATTAAAATATTAGTCATATCATTCATACTTTAGTGTCATGGCAGTATTCTTTTGTATTAAGTTATTCATAGCCATTAATACCTACAAAATGTATTCTACAGTCTTCAGTCACTACTCCAACAAGGGAAAACCTAGTAACTGAGGACTAATACAAACAAGATTTCTCTCTGATTCTGCATAAGATCCATCTCTTGTTGATGAATTGTTCCAAGGGAAGATTTCGTGCTGCGGCTGCCTGACCTGTACAGAGCAGCCAGTGGCTCTGCAACAGGGGCAGGTTTGTCCTGCCTTCACCTCCTGTTCCAAGCAGGGACAGGAATCGGGACACAGAAACTCTGATGGGAGATCTCGGGTTTTGTTAACTGGCACAAGGCAATATAAATAAAAAGGTTCCTGAACCACCTTTCTTTCCATCACAGGGGTATCTCAGAGGTACTTGCTATGCATACAAGCAGAAGATTAGAAGGTTTTCATACCATCACGGGACATAAATTTGTTTCATAATAATAAGATTTAGTGAATTGTAACATTTGGCTCTTTACTCTGCCCCTGCGATAACTAGACATTACATAAAATTGACCCTTGAGATTTGTATTTTTACCTCCTCCAATTTTCTTTGTCTATGCCAAGAAACTAAAAGTGTTTCTCTGGTTTCTCTGTCCTCTTTTTTAGTGCTAAAAATAATCCATATTTCATCTTAATGGATTCATTTTCTTGAAGGTCATGACCAGATGTTGCTCATTGTCTACCACCAGAAGTGTCTGTTTCAGAGGGTGGTGAGCAAAGACTGTGCTGCTGGACCTCTGTTTTATTTCAAGGAGCAAGGGCTGGGAAACCACTTTTACATTTAGCTCTAGAAGATCTGCATCTGTAAGACAAGTTAACATGCACCACAGGCTATTTTTATTACTGATTTTAAAGCTGCTCTTTTGGTGAAGGAAATAAGTACGCATTCAGTGGCTCTTTTAGCAGTGGACTCCACGTGTCAACATTTTCTCTTTTTTTTTTAAAACTGGTTAGGAGGCAGATATTGAAGTCCAGGGCTGACTTTGACATATGACAAGTTATGGAAAGAAAATTTAAAACTCAGCTTGCATGATACCTTTCTTTGGTCTGAATACAAGTTTGATGAGGCACATAATAATTGCTTGAAGCAAAGTACCAATGTTAAAGATTTAATATTCATCCTTGAAAGGACCTTGTAATAGTACAATTTAGACAAATGCTTTTACAAAAATACAAATATGCTTGATACAAATATGCTTGATACAAAGCCAAGGATGAATGCTGCCAGAAAGAGAAAACTTTTTTAGTATTCCAGATTTTATAAATTCTTCTTGGTGTGCAGAATCAGTCACAGAATAACCAAGTAAGTCCTATTTGCAGTCATATGTCACTGTGTCAATGGATATGCTCCTTGATGATTTTTTCAGTAGAGGTTGTGGCATAGTAGTACAGGATAGTTACTTTGCAGTGCTGCAAACCTAGCTGTTTCACAGATGTGGACATACAGAATGAAGACACACTTCAAGTACATAGTATAAAGTAATGATGTCCTTTTTCTAGAAACATCTACATGTGAAATGGAAAAAAACCACTAAATAGTCCCTCTTCTCAGGCTGAGAAGGACTGATCTCCAAAGACAATTTAAGGTTTCTAGTCTTTAAAGGGATGCATATTTTACTACTGCTAAGGGAAAAAAAAGGTTTCCATTTAAACAGAGTAACAATTATGATTGCAATTAAATGGCTTTTACCTTTATTTGTTTCTTTCCCTATTATTTCATTGAACAATGTTATAATAACTGCATAAATAAACCAAATCAATCCAGATAAAGTAACAGGATGTGGTCACACTTCGATCAGATTCCTAAGGGCCTATTATTGTCATTACTATTGTTCTGTTGTACAAAAAAAAACAATATTGCATTAGTCTTTCTGCTGCTGCTTCCTGACGTGTTCATGGAAATGTAGCTGCCCCCTGCGTTGACAGTAAGCCTTGTTCTTTCTAGTGTTACCGCCTTCCAGCTGACAATAAGCATACAGGGTAGTTGGTTATATTATCTCTTTCTCTCCCCAGGATGGCTTTCATCTTGTCTTTTTTCCATGTTTGAATACCCTTTAGTTTCCTATTCCTCTTTTTTGACTAATGCTAACAATTCTACCCTAGTTTGATATGAAGTTTTCATTGATAAATAGTTTATTATTTCTTCCATATAATCTATGAGGGCATGAGATATTTCTAGAAAGGTATTTCTTCTGTGAATTGCTGGTATTTTTATGTTTTTTTCCTATCTTCCCTTTTTTAGGTATTTCTGAAGAAAGTGGTCTATTTCCACATGATCATGAATTTGGTAAACATTTTTTTCAGGTAAGATATTGAGTAGTCTATTTTTGTTTGTTCTAAAGTGATATTAGCGATGGATATTTGCTTAAATCAACAAACTGCTTAAAAAATTTGGACTTAACTGACTGTCAGTTGGTCAGTTTTAAGACTCTATCTGTCCCTTGATTCTGTGCTTGCTTACAAGACTAAAAGGGAAAACAAAGATGTACCACATAACTTGAAGTTCAGCTGGAAATCGCATTCTTTGGTTGATCTCAGCTACTGTATGGGAAGGCAAATGGTCCTTAGACTGAAAACTAAGAACTATTAAGCACATTTATCTGGATATTGGTATTTTGAAAAGAAACTATATTTTTAGATAATTGATGCAATGTATCGACATGAAATCTGCCAGTAGCATTTGGGTTTATTAAGATTTTCTATTTATCTTTTAGTACAGTACCATTTAAAACATACTGCAATAATCGGTTAAAAGATGGCAATCTAATAAATTGTTGTCATGAGGTCTGCCTATAAAGAAAAAGTTCAAATTCCTAGCTCAATGGATAGAAAAGCATGCAAGAGAAAAACAATTATGTCCACATGCCATCAGTTCTCCTAAAAATCTGATTTGTTTTTACCATTTTTCATTGAAAATACTGTCTTCTCAAGGAAAGTAGGATAAAATGTGAAACACTTTTGCTTGCTGCTTTGACTTTTACTGACAATTGATGGTCCATATTCAATAAATGTTGGAAATGGTTTTCAAAGGCATTGTTTTATTGGTTTGTTTTAAACTTTTATCTTATTAGAAAATATTTCAAAGCTTCCTGAATGACATTTTAAATTAGTATATTGTCTTTCTACAGTTATTAGTAATTAATCATATATTAATATTAATTCTTGTTATGGAATTTCACTTATTTTAAGTAAAACAACAGCAATATTCACGCAGCCCAATTCCAAAATACTACAAAAATATATGCAAGTCTACAGAAATACATGTTAAACAGAAATTAATGGGATAAAGCACTATGCTAAAAATCAGTATGCAGTCTGAGTCAAAATGCTGGGGCTTTTTACTACAATGAAGTTCCTAGTGTTGCCCCTATTAACGGTACATTTCCATGGTTATATTAAACAAAAAGTACACTTGATAGGTATGAATGGAGGGGGTTCTTTTAGTACCATCAGTTGCTTGACATAAGAGGGCATTTATGCTGATTCACATTCTGAAAGGTAAATGAAGTTAAAGTTCAAATGAAAACCTTCAGCAAATTTTGTCTTTATCTTTTTTTTCATTGAATTGTAGTGGTTCTAACTATAAAAATAAATGAAAACAATTATTACGGTCAAAAATATTTCTATGGAAGAGGATAAACCAATTCTTATGTTGGTTTTTGAAGGCTATCACCAAAGTCACAAGAATTAAGAAAAAACATAGTAAAGATTTTGCTGAATACAGACTGTTGAAAAGGCTTTACACTAACTAAATGTAACTAAAAGACAATTTTTTCTGAAAAACAACAGTTTTAATTAGTGGATTCATGATTCCAATTCTACTGCAATTAATACTATGAATAGCTCCAATGGAGCTGAACTGCTCCAAAATATGACCAGAAACTCAGAATTCACACAAGGAGTGCTTAGTGAGGACTAAATAAAAACTCAGCAGAAAACAACAAGAATATCATGATTTGGCCAATATTTGCTTTTTAAATACTTTTAAGTGAGCAAAATTCTGTTTAGTAGGTACAGATG
The DNA here is from genome assembly GCA_035583135.1 of Lophotriccus pileatus. Lineage (NCBI taxonomy): Eukaryota > Metazoa > Chordata > Aves > Passeriformes > Tyrannidae > Lophotriccus > Lophotriccus pileatus. Next base: position 73,629,811 of record JAWWES010000081.1, on the reverse strand, counting down.
AATTTTCAGCAAGCTTTATAAATAATGAACATGAACCCTGCTCATCTCTTGTCCTGATGCATAGAGAAAACTCTTATCAATAAAAGTGTCAAGAGGTACTGAGAATACAAACAAAAAGAGTAGACTGACAGCAAATTAGACATTTGTTTGCAAGGCTCTACTGTAGAAAGCAGAAGCAATTATCTAATTATCCTGTTATTACTTGTTCTTCTAATTCAGATAAATGCTTTCCAGTTACCATGGAATTGCATTGATACAATGGTGCTTCCACACTCTTTATAGTAAAAAAATCTAGTAAAAGATGGAAAAACTAACAACATTCAAGCTATGCACCTAAAGATTTGAAATCATAAAATGGTATACTTCTAGCAATATACTACACATTTTGTTTTTTGTCCCTATAAAAATTGTCTACAGTATTGCCACTTTTCCCTCATATATTAAATGGTTGCTTAAAAAGAGTCTCCCTGTCCTTCATATTAAGATTAACAAGATCCAGCTGTAGCAGGTATACCTTTGGGAATGGGTTATTTATTCAAGAGAAAAGTGCTTTTTTTGAGAAAAGAGATGTTAGAATCTAGGAAAATAAATAATTCAAGATAGTTCTCTTCCTTTTTGTTTCAATACTCAGGTGTATGTTTCTCATCCATAAGAAATTCCACATGCTTCTTCAGTCAACTTCTGATTCACACTGCTGTATTTAACCCTTTCGTCTTTATTCTGTGAGGCAAACCAGAGATTTTCTGCAGTCAAATAGACTGCTAACCTATTTAAGAAGGAAGAAAGAAGGCATTCTCACTGAAGAGATAAACTTGAAAGTCTAAGAATACTAAAGAAGCAAGCCTGAACCAAAAGGTTTTTCCTGATGTTACTAGAAAGCACTTTTTTAATATTTATCTTCTGCAATTTATGCAAATATCAGAAAGATTCTTTTCTGTAACATAGTTTGAAAAACTTAGAAATGTGTAGGTTTTTTTCTATTAAATTTTGCAGAAAGAGAAGAAAAGCTTCTCAGTATTTTTAACCTAACAAGATATTTCTTTTAATTGTAGGGATTCTACAACAAGTACAAATCAATGCAGAAAAACTTAATCTTTGGTCTTGAGGTTATGGTGCAAACTGAGGAATAGATAATAACAAGTATTAAGGAAAACCCTTTGGAATATTTCAATTGTAATATATCTGTACATTGCAACACATCCTTGAGAAGCACAGTGTCACATATAATTATACAGCACCCAGAGATAACACAAAAGACCATCTGTAAGCTTTGAACAGATGTAGCCTTTGAATACTTGAGCTTATCATGGACTTAACATTTTTAAACCTCAAAACAAGTGCATCTTCAAAAATAATACTGGAGTAGCAACAAAATCAAAATTGGGATATTTACAGTCCTCTGAAGTTGATATTTTGCTCACTGTTATTTAAAAGCATGTATCTGCACAATAACTTGTCATTTAAGGGAAAAGGTTTTTGTATACATAATTAATTACTTGCCAGTTTTTTTTTAAAAATGAATCTCCCTAAAAACATACAGACTGACAAACAGAATAGAATAGAATAGAATAGAATAGAA
>JAWWES010000081.1:73610741-73627054 GCA_035583135.1 Lophotriccus pileatus | reverse complement strand
GTTTTTTTTTAAAAATGAATCTCCCTAAAAACATACAGACTGACAAACAGAATAGAATAGAATAGAATAGAATAGAACAGAATAGAATAGAATAGAATACTTCAGTTGGAAGAGATCTAGAACAATCATCTAGTCCAACTGCCTGATGACTTCAGTGCTGACCAAGTTGTTAAGTCCAAATACTTCTTAAACATTGACAGTCATGGGTCATCAAACACCTCTCCAATGTTTAATGACCCTCTTGGTAAAGAAATGCTTCCCAATGTCTAGTCTAAACCTCTTCTGGTGCATTTATGAAATATTCCCATGCCATCCTGTAACTGAATACCAAGGAGAAGGGACCAGGACCTTCCATTCCCCTTCCCTTCCTCAGGAAGGTGTGGAGAGCAATGAAGTTGCCCCTCAGCCTTCTTCTCTCCAAACTAGACAAGCCCAAAATATTCAGTTGCTCCTCATAAGACATTCCTTCCAGCCCATTCACCAGCTTTGTTACCCTACTCTGGAAACACTGAAGGACTGAAGGATCCATCCCACAGCTGGATAACTTGTCCAGACCAATGTTGTGAAGGACAGTATCAAAAGCCTTATTAAAATCCAGGAAATCTGCACCAATCACTTTCCCTTCATCTCCTAGGGGAGTGATCTTATCCTAGAAGGGCATCAAATTAGTGAAACAGGATTTTCCCTTTGTAAAACCAAGCTGACTGTGCCTGATGATTGTATTATTCTTTAAATACTACTCTTTAAATACCTTCTATTAGTACCCAGTGTGATATTCTCCATAACTTTTCAAGGAACTCAGATTAGACTAACAGCTCTGTAGTTCCTGAGTCTCCTCTCACACCATTTTTGTGGACTGGAATAACATTGGCTAGCAGATAAATTTTATTTCATTAGGGCAGCAGGAAATGATGCAAAGTACATTGTGGGATGGAGTTTGTTCAAGGGCTCAAAGGAAAGGGAAAGGAAAAGGAGATGGCCAGAAGAAGAAGGAAAGAAGTGAGAAAGGACATAGTGTGAAATCTTCTTTCAGGACTGAAAGGTAGAAAGAAAATAACAAAACTTATTAACCATGCACTATAGAGGTAGATCTTCACACACCCTGAACTAGCTTAAAGGATGGTTATAAACTTTTTGTCCCAAAGGTATCATATGCCTAAGTGGAGCTGGAGTTTTACCGAACAGGGCTAATCAAAAGCATGGATTTAATGATCCTATACTTACACCCGGGTAAACAACAGATATCATTCTAGAATGCTGTCAGATTGGTGTGCTTTGTGAGCAATAAAATTATAACCAAGATATTAATAAAAAATTATTTCTTCAGTTCAATAATCACTTGCTATGAACAGAAAATACCTAAATGGAAAGTAAAATGCGTATTTCTTGGTTTTTCACATGCCCATAAATCCCTCAAACCATAAGTCTATGAAAGATAAAAGCCAAGGTTAGAAGTTACTTTGTAAGAAGCAGATAACAGACTTATATGTGAACAAAGTTATCTCTACAGACTAACGGAAACTATATAAAAACACTATTTCAAAGACAAAACTTAAAAAGTTTCTTCCCATTTACAGATTTCTTATCTAAGAATAGTGAAGGAAAAAAGAAAAAAGGAAATTCAACCAAAATACCCACCATTTGCATAGACATAAGAGCAAAGTAAACTTTTACAAATAAGAGAAAAGTTTGTTCACATGGAATGAGATATTAAAAATATTAGATTGGCTTGTAAATCTGTAAGCTGAAAACAAAAACATTTTGATGAGGAGGGAATAATTGCAAGTTTTACAGTGTACCTTAACTTTCTGAAGACAACAAACTAACCTCTTTCACTTTCAAATACATACCATTTTCCTAACTTCAGGCATAATTCTAAGGTGCTGTTTGCTTGGTAAGCCTCCCGTTTACCTCTAAATGGCCAAATATTCAGAGATGGTTTATCCGTTCCTATGCCAAAAGAAAGGGTCTATATCCTTTATCTAGTATTCCTCTTTCCCTTGTGAGCTATGAGGTACTTTAGAAAAGGCCTTCTTAGAAACTGGAAGGCCTTATATATACCCCTAAAAAAATACAAATAGAACAATAGAGTTTCTTTAGCCAATCTTTTAGGAATTTGATGGTGGGCTTATTTATTTATTTATTTTAGATAACCTACATATAAAAACTAGGGTAGGTGTTTGGCTCAGACTGTGGGGAAGTATCAATTCCTTGACACTGAATAGTCTGACCCTCATTAGAAAAAAACGTAGATTCTGAGTTCACTTTACTCATCTTAGAAAGACAGAGAGTAGAATCTACAGTCTTATTCTTTTATGTTTCATTTTTCTCAGACAAAATCTTACTAGATTCTTACCTGCACAATAAAAAGTTGTGCATGCACCATAAAAAGTTGTGCACACATAAAGACCTCGATGAGGAGAGAATAATTAATAAAGACCTCGAAAGATGAATACATCAAGAAAGATACCTAGGATGTATCAAAAGGAATCTTATTTCTAGATGCCATTACAGATGGAAAGCAAATACATTTTTGGACATGGAAATATAGGAATTAAAAACTTTGTAATTTAAGTGTGGAGACTTTAATTAGGCAATAAAATCAGTGAATTTCAGAAAGCACATGCAAGTTTGGTTAGCTGACTAGTTCCCAAAGTTTATGGCTGTATTAATCAGGTGCTTGACTGAGTTGTCCACTTTTCTACTGATATCAGAAGCAAGTATATTTGATATCTCCAAGAGGTTGATATAGATGACACAAGTTTAACATTACGGTGTTTTAAGATTTTTAACAAATTTGGGGAGAAATAAAGTCTTAATTTCTAAGAATGTGTGTGTGTATGGGGGGGGTTATGTATATGAATTTTTAAGAACTCACCAATATTTTATGAACAAAAAGTTTTTTATTTATTTTCTGAGTGTAACTTAACTGCTATTATTAGCACGTGCATTGTTGAAATTAACTATGAATTAAGTACTACTAATTTAGTGTACTACTTTTTATGTATTAATATGGGAAAATCCTTACAGATCATCTTAATACATAGATATTAGGGAAAAACACAAACAATAAATGGCTTTAAATAAAATTATTTGCCTTAGAGCATAAACATAAGTTAAAACAGGCTAGTAACATTTTATTAATCTACAAATAAAATTGATACATTATTGTGAGGTTTTTTTTTCTTTCAGATGATTTCATTGTTCAGATGATGTACATTTAATAGAAATAGTTAGAAAAGTCAATATAAAGACAAAATATTGTACTCTGTGAAAAACACAAATGCATACACAAATAGTCCAATCCTTATTCTATTAAAAAATTAGAAGAATAGTAATTGTGTAATGCTAAAAACCACTGCCAGGCACCTAATAATTTATGTATTCCATAATTATTCCATGGGTTTAGATGGATGTTTGATTTCTTTCATGAATACTGAACACTTATGATTTTTTTTTACTAGAGTTTTTTTTTAAAACTTAAAAAAAACCTACTTTTTTTTTAAAAAAAGGGTTTTTTACTTTTTTTTAATGGGTCATTATAATTTTAGAAACACATGCTTCTATTAAGAGCAAGGAAAAATATTGGTGAGAAACCTGATTTATCTAGTCATGTTTGAAAAACTGGCTCAGGATAAAGTATGCCTGAGAGAGATGTATTATTTTCCTTTTTAACTGAGATTGTTAATATTTTAACTTCATGTTGCTAATATTTTGGGAGAAGAAGCAAGTAAATGAGTGAAACTCTGGTCTATTTCTTTATACTAGAAAGATTTATTACAATTTTAGTTTGACTGCATTTTCTTAGATTTCAGCTTATTTTATTAGCTAACTAAAAAATTGCAGATACTTCCAATATTTGAAAGAATGTTTACATGGCAATCTATGCCATGGTGATTCGGTTCTTGATTTTCTATTTTTTGGCAAATTATGTTTTAAAGATACAACTCTGGTACATGATGAGTTAGGATAAAAGTATGAAATACCATTACATGTATGTTCACCACTGAGTTCTTATTAATATTTACTAATTATTAATATTATCTAATCCCTAGCTACCTCGGAAGCGCAACTAGAGTAAAACAGCAGGATTTTAGCAGAAATTGTCACCTTCCCTGCAGTCAGAATGAATACACTTCAACCCTGACTGATTAAAATCTTGCCAACAGAATATAGTTTATATTTAAAGAAAAGGAGTTCCTGAAAAGATGTCACATAAGTATGTCCTGGAACTTCCATTCCACCAATAAAACTGGTGCCCTACTAATTCAGACAGAGAAGAATAAAAGGCCAGAAAGATTTAAAATTCATAAAAATGTATTAATTGCCAGAGCATTGGGCCATCTGTTGTGAAGCAAGAGTATTTACCTTCCATGGTGGACTCAGCTATATCAATAGTGTAACTGTTGTGCAATAGCTATGTGTTAGTTTAGTTCCTCCTGAAGCAGACATTTAATTGAAACGCAGACTGGCAGAGTACATGGCTCCCTGTCGTTAATTGGTCTTTAGAGACTGTTAAGAAGTATGCCAATTATCTCTAGCCCCAGTCCCAAAACAACAAAAAAAATTAAAAGACAGAAATAATAAGGTCACCTTGTCTTTTCATTTGCAAGCACCAATAAGAAATTTGTCAGTTCTTTAAGTAAATGTAAGCCTATGTGGCATTTTCTTTAGACACAGACTCGAACAGAAGTATAGCACAGCAGTGGTTCTTGTACAGCTAAAGCAGGTGGACAAGAGATTGTATGATCAAAAACAGAAGTCATTTTTTTCCCCTCTTCAGTGAAAAATATTCTTTCTAGGATCAGGTTAAGAGCCTTTATTTAAGGTGTGTAAGAATAATGCACTGCAAAATGTCAAGATGCCTGAAGAAGGTGGATGGGAAAAATAAAGCAACAAGTGATCTGTGAGAGAGTCCTAACACCCTTCAGAGAAGATAACTTTAAGAGCTAATTAGAAACATTTTTCAGTACAAACGGTCAGCTGTATTTTCTGCCACAAATTATTTAAACTTGGAAAGAGGACAGGAAAATATTCAGCAATCACTTCAAAATACAAGACAAAAGAATAGAAAAACCCTGTAATATGCAGTAATACATTTTACCTTTTAAAAACACCATTTGTGAGCTAAAAAACACTCTCAATAAACACTAAATCTTTCATAAGAAAATAGAAAAAGACTTTAAATAGCACATTCACATTTTTAAAGAGGAGCAAAAATTGTCCTCTATATATAGAGGACAATATTTATAGCACACAATAGTATAAAATGTAATAGTAGAAACATCTATTTTAAGAAAAAGTAAAGAAAAAAAGTCCATAGTCAATATACGTAGTAGTAGGAATTCTTACAAAATTAAATGTGAATACATACAAGATTTTCGGTCTCTCCAGAACAAAAATGACGTTAAGAATACTGTCTCATAAATGGGTCCTCTTGTATTTACAATCAGAATATTTAATATCCATATCTAGGAATTTAAGCCTACAATTGCCTTTGTCTTAAAATTTGAGCCGCTTTTACAAATTTTCCTTTTATTGTTAGAAAAAAGACCTTTTTACCAAGACAAATGTTAAGGGAATATTCTCTTCTAGCCAACCTTCTCTTTATTCACTGACACAAAACTCTGGTGAATAGTAAGAGTGATATCCTGCAAAGTCTTAAGCATGCAAGGCATGTAAATACCACAGAATGCTGCTAGAAGCAGCAGAGATATTTCACACTTAGCTGGTCACTGAAATCATTTTACATGTTTGATGAAATTGATGAGGATGGCAGAAAGATTACTGATGAAAACAGTGCTGCTTAGGGTAGTTTTCACAGGATCGTAGAACATGAATTGGAAGGGACCCACAAGGATCATCAAGTCCAACCTCCAGGCTCTTCACTGTCCGTGTTGCTCTCCTTTCTTTCCTCTTTAAATGATTAAACAGCCTAATGTATATATGTTATGCAATGAAGCAATATTCAGAGCCCTGTGACGGGCTAAATGCAGAGCAACAAGCAGAATAACCACGTTAACTGCTAGTTATGTTAACTAGCAGTTAACATAACTAACAGTTAGTTGTAGCTAATACATGTTGGGGCAGGACCACATCAGCACAGTGGTAACACTTTTGGGACTTCATGTAATGTTGTTGAAGAACACTGAACTCATCAGCTGCTAAAGGACTTCAGCAGTTCCATGTTTAAACTTCAGCGTGAATAACCAGTGGTTTAAATGAGTATTTTAGATGGCCTTCAAGCAGGAAACACTTGGAAGCTTATGGCAAATCACCTTGCATAATGTTGAACAATGACTGAAGAATCCACACTTTATTTCTGTGGACCTTATTTCCCAAAGGACAGTTTGATTGTGAGACTGAATCTGCTTCATGGTATGAACTATCAGACCTGGTCATTCAGCTCAGAGAAGAGCTTGTAAAAAGAGGTACTGAGTTTCCAGCAAATGGCTATTTACAACATTATGCTTTAAGATATGCAGCATCAGGAATTAATTGACACTGCCTAAATCCAAAAGTTTAAGTTTCTACCCTTCTGCTCAATATTATTAAAACACAAGAAATCTGAAAAACAGGCTTTATTAGCACAGGTCTGGTATTAAAGATTGCAGCAGGGCAATTTGTTGTAACTTGGTGTAATAAACTTTAATAGAGTGGAAAAAAAGATATCATATGTTGTAAAATCGTCTTTGCTTTTACTCATTTGTGGGAGACACCGATATTCCCTCAGACACGATGCTGGAAGAACATAATTGATATGCTCATGTCTTTGGTTGCTCATTATATTAAATAAAGAGTTCCAGCTAATTAAATAAGACTGCTTTAAGGTAAATCTCAGTTCTCCTTCAATAAATACAGGCATGAAAAGCTTTCAGGTAAATACCCTTTGCTGGGTTGTAAACTTGCACATATTGCCTTGAGGTCCATTGCATAGACGTAGAAGTTCAGCTTTTAGAATTCTATACTACTTCAATGGTTCATATATTTTTATTTGTTGTTGTAAAAGTGTATCTAAAAGTTGAGATGGTTTTGTGGGTTTTCTTTTTCTCTTTTTTCTTCTTGTACAGAACTGTAATTGTGAACCATGCTTCAGATCATTGCCCTTTACAATTTTGGGTACTGTGTGTCTAAAAGAAAAAAAGCCATAGAAATATATTCTCAAAGACTAGGAAGACCAATATAGGAAAAGAAAATTGCACACTTTTCAAATTTCTGGGAAAAAAAATAATATTTTTCTTCATATTTCTTGCAGGCCTCCTTCCAAGTGACCCACATTGGTCACTGTTAACAATGTTTTTATCATTAATGATTCTCTCAATATTTGCACTAGTTGAAAGCCTTGTTAACATAGCAAAATCAACATTAAGAAGTGATTTTAAATTTTAAATTTGACAGAACTACTGATGACTCAAAAATCATTAACCTTCTACTTTGGCACATTTTACGTGTGAGGGAACACAGACTGCCATGACTATGGAGAGGTTGTAAGTAAAAGCACTGCAGAGTACTAAACTTGAATTTTCCCTGTAACAAATCAGAAAGTCATTGTATCGACCATTTAAAAGCTTCTTCTTTTAAGTGCCAGGTTGTTACAATTATATATTCATGAAGAAGTGGTAAAAAGTCAAATTTAGTTAGCTAAAAGTAATAATAAGTTTTATAATGGAATACAGAAAATCTAATACTAATTTTTCTTCTTGTTGTTGTTAAAGATAGCTTTTAAGGTGAATTTATGGATTTTTGAATTAGTTTTCACAGGACACAGTTAAAGTAAATTAGCTGTATTATAAGGTAACATAGAGGGATAAATAGAATTCACTATTTCCTTCAATAATTAACAGAACTCCTGGCAATTTTTCAATATTATTGGCTATTTCCAAGAGTCACACAACCACAGAATGCTGTAGCTTGGAAGGGACCTCTGGAAGTCACCTTGTCCAGAAGATGAACTATAAAGGTATGTATGTATAATACCTTAATTTAGTTGACAACATATGAAATAATATACCTCATATTTACCCAGGTATGTCCCAGACACAATTCTAACCCCAGTTAAAAGCTGTTCATATATTAAGGTGATTAAGAGATCTCATTATGAAACAATTACTCACTGTTTCTTTGTGCCTTTGTTTTTTCTTTGTTTCTCTATTTAAAAAAAAGCCCAATTATTTAAATAAATGATTGTTATCCATTTTCCACTTTGATGCCATTAGTGCAGAGCAAGAAAATCTGTAAGTGATTAAAACTGAAGGGAGTAATATACCTGAAATGTCATTAGAAATGACAACCAGTAGGATTAAATTTGTCTTTTCAAATTTTCCAAACACTCTTTCCTATGTCTAGATAGTCATGGAATGCATGAAGATTGTCATGACCTCTTTCTTGGTAAAAACAGATTAATAAATTTGTTGTGTTGTTGGTTTTTTTTTCCCCCATCTGATATGTTTCCCAGAAAGCAAGTAATTCCTGCAGTTCTTTAGTACTATCTTTTTAAATTGCTTAGACATCTTCTAAAGAAATCCATCAGAAAAGCAGGGTATCATTCCTGGTTTTGTTATTATTATCATTACTATTACGGCAACAGATACAAGGAGTAAAGCATATTGTCATGCATTCTGTGAGCTGGGAGCAAATTTGAATCTAAAATAAGAATGGCATTTCAGAAATACTCTCAAAAGATGATGTTTAAACTATTTAACTATTTTCTTTTTTTTTTTTAACATGATATCTGAAAGACTTTGTATTTTAAAATTGTTCCTGGCTACAACAACAACAAAATAAAATTGTCAGGTAATTTATATGATATTAAGAGTAAAAAAATTAAATGAAGATACAGTATCTTTGGAGTAGCTGCAAGCACTGAGAATGTGTAGGATTTTTTTAGGGGGGAGGGCAATCAAAGAGTTATTTTGTCAAGAAAAGCAGCAACTTTGAGAGAAGGAAAAAGAAAAGATGGAGAGATTATGTAAATTACTAGACAGATTAAGAAAGCAGTTTTGCTTTAAACTACTACTGTTCATTGTCTTCCTCTTCTACACAGATGCCGAAGACAGATCAAAACCAGAACAACTTTTCTAGGTTCCAAAAAAATCAAGGTAAAACTCCAAATGTATCAGGATATGCTTTGGAATACATCTCCCATAGCAAATAATCATACATATTTATCAAACTCTTTCTCCTTTCAGAATTAGTGTCCTACTTATAGATTATAAAACTGAGTTTGACTGAATTACAAAACAATACATAATGGCTTACAGTAAAATATCATTTCAATATTACTAAAAATATATGTAACAGAACGCTATTAGTGAGGTCTAACTCTTCTGTCCCATCCTAGTTTTATTAGCACCAAACACTGATTGCAAGGATTTGATGCACTACAGAGTTTTTTTCATTGAGAGCTTCTGTGATGGATGTATTAACTTCTAGGGCAGAATAACTAGGACAACCTTTCAAGTATACTTGGAAAAATAAAAATAAAATCATACAGTAGCACGATGCCACTTTCTGCATTAATAAAATTTATTACTTCTTTTACTATTTAGTAAAAGCTGTTATTTTAATGAACATTTATTTCTTAATATATGCAAGATGCTTTTACTGCTTTTCATCCTGTATAAAAATTCATACTTGAAACATAAAAATGGATATAAAATAATCACATTTGTCTTGTATATGCAGAAATTTGTATAGTCCTCTGCATGGATGAAAATTAGGGAAGAATCAGGCCCAATATGCTTCAATTCTTATTTCCATTTCCATATTTAAGTGCAACAAATATGCTGTTTCCACTGAAACAGGCTATTCAAGAGCAGAATTTGCTTCATTTTGCAACGCATATAGAAATTCTGCTTGAAAAAGAGCAGAAGGAGAAATCTGTTATTAGAATAAAAAAAAGAAGTAGACACAATAGCAAATAAAGTGGAAAGAAGCTAGATAGCAAAGTAACTACACAAGTATATCCAGTATATCATTGACAAGGTATTTTGCCTGATGTATTTCTTTTGCAACCTAGTATTTCAGCTGTTGCTGTGTCAGTTTTCAACTGTTGTGGGCACCTTAAATACATTTTTCAACTTTTGATTCAGTAAAGAGTAGCATGAAAGCAATTTTTTGCTTAAAATATCCAAATTCTCACAGTAAATACAAATTATAACCTTTCCTCAAAGTTAGGTCAAGATATCTTTTCCAAGTAGCAACCTTCGCACCAGAAACTGAGGAAAAGCTTTTTGCAGTTAAAAAAAATTCAGGAAAGCACTAAAAAATATCTCCTAAATGTATCTAGTCTTGCTCAATAAGCCCCTCATCAATAAAAAAACTTTAGTTTTTATTTTAAATACACAGTTCTCTCTCTCCTTTTTTTTTTTTCACATAATATTGGAAAAGGGTGTTTATTATAAAAAGAAACTTGGTTTTATGGTTTAGCCTTCATCATAGCTCTATCTTACATTGCCTAATAATAAAAATTATTTTTACACAAATAAATCACACTTAAAAAAACTAACTGCAAAACATACACTAAATCTAACATATTTAAAGTTAAGGATTTTGCAAAAAAGCAAGTTCATGAAAATCCAGCTTGGATTGACTTGATTTAAATACTTAAAAATCACCAGTTCTGCCCACATATACCCATTATTTGCCTGTATGATAGGAAAATTTCTCTAAAAGAAACACCTGTTGCCTTCTTCAAGGTTATTTATAATGCTCAACCTTTTGAGTTTTATAAATACGAGAAGAATTCTATATAGAATTTTAGCTGGATAAAGGAGCTCAGGAATTCTTGAGTAGTATTCCTTGCTAATGAATCTCATACACAGGAAATAAATTCACTGTTCACCCTGAGATTTCTCTGTATAATATTGAGTATTTTCATTCTTGCACTAGTCTTACTCTGCCATTTCTATCCTATCTGCAACAAAGGCTGCCCTATCTGCATCAAAGGTTACAGCCCCTGTATCTTTGGACATACTAAAACAAAGTACTACCTCATCTGCAAAAATTGTGACATTGGAAATTTTCTTTCTAGTCCCCTTTCTTACAAACCCAGAAAGTTGGAAGAAAGAGGTATTCCCTCTGGGCGGTACTCAGAGTAAATTTTGATATCTTCTAATTTGGTGAATTATCTATCACAGCAGACAAGTCCCATTCATTCACCATAATTAGTACTCCAAGGTGAGTACTTGCTTCATGTACTACTACAGCAGGAACTAGAGAGAGGAGGGGAAAGAAAATTCTCCCAGCAGAGCTCAACATGATAGACTGTACAAATCAATTTTAATTAATTCTGCCTCTTTAAATCTGCCTGCTCTTTTGGAAAGATTGCTATCTGCATCATGCACTATGGCAAGATAATTAACAAAAGCACTGCAGGGCGCTGATAGTGCTAGAAGCCAATTTACTTGGCAACATCTTGGTTTTATGAGAGTGCCAGGTTAGAAGGTCCATTGTATTAAGAGTGGGATTTGTGTTCTATATTCATGTAAAAAATACTCATCTTTTACCAAGGAACACCTTGTGAGGTTTTAATTATATGGCTTCAAGCAAAAAGTAACCAGAGAGAACTTCTGAAAAACACCTTCAGTGTTGTGAGGCAGAGACTGCTGCAATGTAAGATTACTGACAGCGAAAACCCAGGGTGTCAGAGCTATAAAGTTCATACTGGGAAGCATAAGCTTATACAGAGTTGTTTTGTTCTGTTTTGTTTTTCCATACTTGGCACACATTTCAAGCCAGCTACTCTAGGGAACTGACTTTTCTGAAACAATATCTCTGTTACATTTCATTGCTTCATTTCCTTGTAGGGCACTTGGTGGAATGGTAAAATATACTACACCAATAATAAAATGTCACTCGACTTTACTAACAGTAAACTGATCTACCTTTGAGTATTTTGTAGGGCAAACATCTCAAGAATAGTGTCCTTCTTTCAGAAATGGTAAAGCAATCAAATGCAATGTCAAGAAAAAGTATTATCTAAATGTGTTCTTACAAATAAGATTACAGGTCTGGTGTGTGTGAATATATATATTTGTGTGTGTGTGCATATAGATCTATATAGATCTAGACAGGTAGAGATATATATGCGCACATATATATATATATATATATATGCACGTAAAATTTGTATTTTTCAGTAGCATTTCATGATAGTTGAGGGATAAATTGGTATATATCTTCCAGAAGAATCAGGATAGTAGTTCTCTATGGTTTAGATTCAAGTTGAAATAAAAAATGTGGATCATATTATACAAAACATATTTTTGGTAGAAGTTCAATCTACTATTTAAATAATTTTGAAAAAAAGTTATGCTGTCAAACCAGGTATCATCTGCCTTCTGCAGCTGACATGAAAGGCTAAATTAAGCAAAAATTGAAATTTGTATTATGCTTAAATTGACAGAAATGTGACGGCATGGTCATGGATAATCCAGATTAAATCTCTGCTGACCTCTCTACTGTGTGCACAGATAGTGGTTGTACAAACACAGTATTTGAACACAAACTCTTTGCAATGACAACATTTTTATTTCCGCTTACCTGACAATAAAACATTACATTTAATTTCAAGTGGCTTCATTCACATCTTTTGCACAATGTTATAAGTGCTTTGACATACAAGTAGTGCCATTAAGAATGATCTGATAATATGTTTTATTTTGCTAAATCAGGATCTCTTTATGTAGTGGGTATGATGTCAAGGATTTGGTAATGAGGGCAACCACAGAGGCGGCTCCCTCAGGAAAAGACTGGGACGGCCCTGTGGTGGAAGTACCTGATTCTAGTCTGCTGGAGTAGTTTTATCCAGAAAGACTGAAGCTTGTGGAGACAACCCTCTCTGGAACAGGGGAAAGAGGTGAAAACAAAGAAGAAGCTGAGAGAAAACTGCTGTGTACAGAACGTAATACTCCTCCTCCACCTCTACCTTCCCATGGTGTGTGGGGAGGATTTGAGAGTGAAGGAGTGAAGTTGGGCATAAGAAATGGGTGGGGAAATGTGTTGCTTTAATGCTTGTCTTTTGTTTCTCACCACTTAAATCTATTTCAATTGACAATAATTTAAATTCATTTTCCCCATATAGACTTTTTTTTTTACTGTAACAGTAACTGTAAGAAATCTCCCTATCTTTGTCTCAACCCATAAGATTTCTCATTTTATTGTTTCACTTTATACTGCAAAGGAAGGGGATTAAGCAAGCAGCTGAGTGGGCATTTGGCTGTTAGCCAAAGATAACCCACCACACTCCTAAAAGAACTTCATATATATCTCCCAACATTTATCTGTACATCTTCATCTAACAGAAAAGAAAGTCCCACTGTGGGACAACATTATATTTTCACGAATTGTGTTTTACTATTTTTAACAAACTACTCTGTTGCTAGATCATTCCTGGAGAAGAGAAGGCTCACCTGGAGAAGTGAAAGCTCAGGGGTGACCACATCACTCTCTACAACTACCTGAGAGGAGGTTGTAGCCAGGTGGGGGTCGGTCTCTTCTCCCAATCAGCAATCAGCAGTAGGACAAGAGGGCACGGGCTTAAGCCCTGCCAGGGGAGATTTTGAATATTAGAAAGAATTTCTTTGCAGAGAGAGTGATCAGGCATTGGAATGGCCTGCCCAGAGAGGTGGTGGATTCACTGTCCCTGGAGGTGTTTAAGATGAGGCTGGATGTGGCACTGAGTGCCATGATCTAGTAATCACAGTGGGGTTGGATCAAGGGTTGGATTTGATGATCTCGGAAGTCTCTTCTAACCCAGTTAATTCTATGATTCTATGATTCTATGATTCTATGATTCAGCTCTTTCATTTAAATTATGCACTTCAGTAGGTGAAAGTATGAATTCAGAATCTTCTCAGTTCCCTAGGAAATTCTACAGTTCCATTTACTGGGATGAGGAACAGAAAAAACCTGAAGACTGACATAAGAAACTATTCCTATATCAGCAATTATCTCAGTGAACCATGTATATCTCCATAAGAGAAGCAGTCAACCAGAACTTTCTTGTCATGAAACACTGCCTACAAAATCTAAACAGTGGAAGAAAACAAAGTACAATATTTGACTCATGCTGTAACAAAATGATCAGGTTTTTAGCACATTCTGTTGATTTGTTTTGTCTAGGTTCCTTTATCTACAGCACTGGCACATTTAGAATTAAAAAAAAAAAAAAAAAAAAACACAAAACCACAAAACAAGCAAAAAACACAAACAAAAAAACCAACTATGCACACAAAAAAAATAGCATGCAATTTAAGAAATTCCGATCAGAATGTGTAATTGGCTCTTTTTTTGCTAAGAAAGATTTCAGAGTAATTCTGAGGCCAAATAATTTACCTTCTGTCTGTCCTATACATAACAATAAAATTCAAAAGTACTTACGCTAAGACCAAAACATTTGTGTAAATTCGGATTAATATGATTAAGTGAAACCAAATAAAACCTGAACCATCCAGGCAGGAAAATATGATCAACAATGACAGAGATGAAATGGACGCTTAACTGATGTTGGAGACTGCAAAAATTTAGCAAAGCTATGTGTTTCCTTATCACTCTAGAACACAATTTAGTTATATTTTATTTCAATATTTGAAATGTGTTACTATTGTTTTGGGTTTGTATCATATTAATCTTGAAAGAAGTGGTGAGACTTGGGGCTGCACCACTCTACCTCTTCCTTTGCAACTGTATGTGTCAGTATTTCAGCTTTCTCTCCAGACCTATCAAGGACAGTTTCCTATTCACGTTCCTAAGTGCAACAGAACATATTCAAATTTCAAGTTACTCCTCATATCCCTCCATGAAGTTAACTGAAAATGGTCAATTGTGAAAGACTTTATGTAATTTTACAGCTCATCTACTCTATACAAAACCCTTAAATATTTCAAGGATGTAAGTCTGTTCCTTGTAAGAATAGATTATAACTGCTTAATCATAAGAGAAAAATGTTCTAAAGATAATTTATGAGGTCTTGAAGACACCAGTGCTCTCTTCATCATTACAATTGGTGTTCACTCTTCCAAATTTCAGGGTATTATTAATGTGTAAGAAACACTTCCATGCAAAGTAAAATTGTGGAGCTTATGAGCAGCACCACTTAAGCTTTGCCTAAACGGACGTGTTCCAGATAGTTATATTGATGATGAACTCTTTCTCTGACTACCCTGGCTTATTACTGGGGTTGCTTGGTATGAATCAGACCAGCTGCAGTTATGATAGTTTTACTGCTTCATGGAGACCAACTGAAAAGAAAGTGGGTATTACAGTTGACACAAATCTGAATATAATCCAGCAGTGTTCTCTCATCACAGATAAAACAACCAGCATATTAAATTGCACTATGATGACTATGACCAACAAACCACTTATCCCACCTTACTCAGTGACAATGAACCCAAACCTGGAATACTGTGACCAGTTTTGGATCCACAGTTGAAAAAGGTGGAGGGTTACCAAGACAGTCAGCCTAGAGCTTATGAACTCCAAGAGAGATTGAGGGAGATGGCCTTGTTTCATCTGGAGAAGACAAGGTCAAAAGGCAATCTAGGAGAAAACCAGAGTACTTGATGGGAACTTACAAAGATGGCTGAGCCTAGCTCTACGTAGAGGTGGCAAACAACCAAGTTAAAAGGGAAATGGCTAAGATTAGCTACCTGAGAGGATCAGATTAGATAGTTGGAGGCTATTGCATCTGTGAAACAGGTCACCCAGGAAGGCAGCAAAGTCTCCATCATTGGCAACTTCCAAGACTTTGTTAGACCAAATCATATAATCGACTGGTGATAATCTTGCTGAAGGCAGGAGTTTGGATGGCTTCCATAGGTGCTTCTAACCACCATTTCTATTACAAACTCCTAAATGGTATGCAATACAACATGTAAAAGTTAAAGCAGATGCTTAATTGTTGTTTTGGGGCTTTCTTTGTCATATAGGGTTGGTCCCTCCTGTAAATAAAATTGAATGGTAGTAAGAAAAATCACCATCCGGATATTTTCTCTTTCTTACCCACTCTTTGAACTTCTTTTAAAATCATATAAATTATAGACTTACAAGTCTCTAGCAGCTCTTCCTAACACTATTCAGTTTACCCTATCACAGAGAAACTATTCTGAAACTTCAATTTAATATGTACACAGAAATATTTTTGAAATATTGAAAAAAGAATGGGTTTTTTTCCCCACTACACCAAGACCAGCTGTGTCTCATTTACTACTGAGTACAAAATCCAAAAAGAAGAGAAACAATATTTCTCTTTGAAGTTCAGTTCCTTGAAAAAGAAGTGTTAGTGGCCAAACTTCAAAGAGAAGTTGCCC
>JAWWES010000081.1:73585554-73602326 GCA_035583135.1 Lophotriccus pileatus | reverse complement strand
GCGCAGGCTCGAAGGCCTTATCTGCATATGCGGGTAAGGACCTTCCCCGGCTCTTCGTTCGTGAAGACTGGCCATTTTATCAAACCTATAACCCAAGACTGTAGTCTGAAAGTCAGCATCACACTTCCAGCTGCAGCCTGAGCTCATCACAAATGCTTTAACAATTCTGCACCACATAGAGACTGAGTTCAGATTCTCCTGGATCATCAGGCCCTGAGAATTCTCAGTATGAGGCTAAACAAGTACAAGTCTCAGCTGTGACTAACCTGACTAATATTCATCAGTCCTGTAGTCAGCACTCTGAGACCCTGAAATTAAACTACTGTATCCTCGAGAAAGGACAAAATATTAAATGTGTGAAATCTCAATAGCTAACACTCCCTTAATCACTGCTGTATAACAGAGCAATGTTACCATCCTGAACTGCTTTTAGTATTTTCTGACAATTCACATTGTAAAGGCTATTCCATTTACAGTCTACTGGTGTTTCAGGAATCTTTTTTTCAAAATTATTAAGAGACATCTGTAATTATTTTATAGATTTTATTGTTGTTATTGTTATTATTATTAGTCATGCAATGTTTTCATCATTATAGAATTTGCTTATATATATTCTTTTCTAGGTATTTTAAATCTTTTCTTCTGAAACCAACATCATCTTAGGCCCTGTTTCCTCTTCTCAGTATCAATTTTTACTATTTTAATTTGCTTATAGATTTGAACAACACTTATAACTTTTAGATTCTGTATTTTTATAGCTGTTCCCCAATCACTCAAAAGCATTTTCTTTTTTTCAGCACCTTTTCTCTCCTTATTCATTCATGTACTTCTTTCTTCTATTTAGATTCTCTTGCTTTGAAAACACACCTTCTTCTTTTCACTTGTTGGGTTTTCTGTCCTCTATGACAAGTATTCTGATATAAATGTGGGTCCTCTCCTCACCTTGACATATCTAAATAATTTATTTTGTCCTTGCCACAACATCTGCAAACACCATGAACCAAGACCTTATGCAAATGTCATTTCTCAGAATTACATCTGGTATTGTTCTCACTTCTGTATTCTTGCATACATAAAGTGATACTTTTTTTTCCATTTTGGAAGCCCAGAATTCTACCAATTCTACAATGACAGTAATGGTCCTACAGACATTAATATCTTATTGGCATTATTACCTTCCACAAAAATGATTCCTAGCGGTAAAACTAATTTTTTTAAAACTGAGTGAAAGGCTATAGGTAAGATAGTTGTTTTACTCACCCCTTTCTGAAGTCCAAATTCAGAAAAACTCTTCAGTGCTTGCTTTAAATGAGAAGCATATAGTTAAATTCCCAAATTGTTTTGGTGACATGAAATATATAAACAGATTGCTGGGCTTGGTGGCACTAGTTTTCCTCACTCCTTTCTCTTTCTCAACTAGTTGACTTCTCTGAATAGAGTCAATGTTGTTACCAGTAGCTATAATGTCTGTGGACATAAATATAAATATATGAACAGGAAAGATAATGCTCCATTTCAGGTAAGATATATCCATCTGCTTTATCTACAAGTAGCTCATGAACAAGGCTGACCTCTAGCAGAGTTTGCCTTCTCATACTCCAGCTTGCAAAAAGGGCAAACCATTGAAATGCAAGCAGGAGAGAGATACTACTTAAGTATGAAAAATAACATTACAATGCTTCATTTATATTAACTCTACAAAATGCAAAGCACTGAAATTGATCTGAATTCAGAACAATCTGATTTCTTTTTTCCTAAACATACCAAATAGGCCCCTCAACAACCCTGACAATTGCCTTTATATTGAACAAATAGGGCCCTATATAGAAATAAAAAACATTCCTCATATAAAATTTAATTCTTATAATTCTTATAAAGGATAGATTAACCTCTACAGGGAAACAGATATGTCTGTCTAAACTAATGATATACTCTATAAGTTATGTACTAATCTGATAACTTCTTGGCATTATTTGATAATTTAAGAGTGTTAGTTCAACTGCAAAGATTGGATTAGAACCTTTAAAATCTGATCTTGAGAGTTCTCTCACAAGTCCAGTAAGAGGCATGAAGAGAAACTGAATACATCTGAACACACAGGATTCTCATCTCTTCCCATTTAGCCATGTAACTCTCTAGAAATCATTTCACTCTGTATTCTGCCTACATATGTTTCTGCAGAAACATATTGGTTTCTGCAAAGCACTTGAATAAATATTTTTTACCCTCTCTTATTCCTGCTAGAAATTAATTAACTGTATTCAGAATTAAAGTCAGATATTGCAAGTTCAAAGAAAAAAAGTGAGTACTTAGTACTGTGTGAGAATGAATGGGATATATAAAAAAGACATCTATAATACAAACCCCTTTCTGAAAAATTTTCCCCCATGAAAGATCTTCAGTGTTAAGACTAATTTATGAAATCACATTAATTAAAAACTAACCAGTTATAATTTAACCAAATAAGATAAATAATACAAATCCTGGTTTTAAATTTTGTTTTCTTCAAACTACCAAACATAAAAAACATGAGATTTGCCAGTCATTCTAATCCAACTTCAAATTATTATTTTTATATCAAAGAGGATATACAAGATGTGTTAAAAAATCAGGTTCTTAGAGCAAAATTTTTTTAACAACACCTATATACATATTTTCCCATTTACGCACAATTTTTTATTAAATTCTTTTTAATTCACTTTAATTCACTCTTAATAGGTAACATTAGGAAAACTGGAGTGTGAAATTAAGGAGAAAATATAGACTTACATTTTAGAACTTCATCAGGGGCTCAAAATATCTGGGTTTGGTGAGAGAGGTTCAGTACCTCATCTTGTAAGAGTTCTTTTGTTGTAATGAAAAAAAAATACACTAGTAGTTGTGATTCCATACACAGCATACACAGCATTCAG
The DNA here is from genome assembly GCA_035583135.1 of Lophotriccus pileatus. Lineage (NCBI taxonomy): Eukaryota > Metazoa > Chordata > Aves > Passeriformes > Tyrannidae > Lophotriccus > Lophotriccus pileatus. Next base: position 73,599,414 of record JAWWES010000081.1, on the reverse strand, counting down.
CATTCCTGGTAGGGATGCATAAAACAGGAAAAAGACAGTCTTGGTGGCCAATTTGAAATTTGAAAGAACGCTCCTATTTAATGTTGGGAAAGACACTGGGTCCCAGATAATTTCAATTATTTAAATGCTCAACTCTGCAAAATCTAAGAGAGTTAGTAAAACATCTCTCTAACAGTGTAAAAGAAAATCTGTCTAAGGTCCACTGAACTCTTAAAGAGCCAGATCTCAATCCATTGGGAAAATTAAGGTCTAAATACAAAAGAAGGGTCTGCAAGGAAATACACTGCCTGGAAACCTATTATTTAAAGTCAAGGCAGCTCAAGCCCTGATATTCTTGCCAAATAGGAAGTTCTGTCTACTGATGACTCACATTTCCTCCAAGGCAGGGAGTGACTGTGGCAGACTGATGAGGAAAGAGCTGAAGTAATCGAGACTACAAGCTTTTACCAAACCAGCTGGAGCCACCAGCCACGTCAGTTTTTTCTGTTACACAACTTCCCAGCCAGTCATTAAGGATCAATCAGAATTAGTAAGGTTTAACTTCAATCTTGACTTCAGAGATCTAAGTGTTGAAAGTCACACAAAGCAAAAGAAAAAAAAATATTTTTCAAAAGACATCACAGGTGTTTTGTGATGCTTCAACTCCCACCTATAAAATGAGAAGAGCAATACATCCTCTGTATCTCAAAGGAATGTTGTATGAATTCATTAGAGAGTTTACACAGATAAAACTACAATAACCAGGTCTGTATAAATACCAAAGCCTGGAAGAGAGAGACCAGACTGTCCCTGGCTTATGCATGAGGCCACTTGGATATGCCAGATGCTCTAGTTGCGAAGCAAAGCACTGTCACTGAGGACTTTATGAATTTAAGATTACAAGAATCTTAGACTGGAGGACAGCAGCACAGAGAGTTTACATGTACAGAAAAATGACTCCGTAACTAATGGGGGAGACTGGGGAGAGAAGAGCAAAGGGATAATGTAGCAACACAAAGTACTGATGACATATATGGGAAATGACCATTGTGAAGTTAAGTTTGACTTTAGAAAAGAGAATGAATTTTATATGAGGTAAAACAAAAATTAATGCAAAATTATTAAAAAAAATAAAAATATTCCAAGAATTTAATTTCCCATTTGACACAACATTTCCTGGGTTTAATTTTATAATATTCATGATTTATGTAAGACTTCAGGTAACGTCCGATAAGAAAATGCTTTTACTATTTTACGTGCTACAAGAAGATCTTTATGTAAGAAGTAACTTCACAACTTGATGGTTTCTAATATAAATGTTGTTTATATTCTTAAGTACCAGCCAATATTAAGACACTCAATCCTTTGTTTCTGGAGAAGGGAAAAGCAGAGCTACAAGTCTGAAGTGTCTTTCTTGCTTTCTTAGATTCTCTTAAAATGTCATCTTTACATGTTCTATTTTGACTGTTCTAATCTATGGCAGCCAAGGATAAGATGCAACTAAAATTATATTCCCCAAATCCAAAACAAAATCTGTTAATCTATTTTGGTTTTCTAATTTAATTTTTATTTTCAGTCACGTAGTTGTTTAACACTCCTTTGCCCTTCTCATTCAAATATTTTATAAATTTAGCTAATATTGCTGTATTTATAGCTACAGTGTTAAAATGTGCACAGAACTAAGGTGATTTAGAGGGGAAATAATCTTAAATAAATATTACGATACATAATATTTAATATTCTACTGGACCAGATTTTATTATCTTATTTACTGTTTATTTTACTGTTACTGTTTACTGTTTTATTTTGCCATCACAACTTTCAAAATATTCCTCATTTAACAATGCAAGAATATTTGTTCTACCAGGTAAAATTATTAAAAGATAAAAAAAAAACCCAACAACAAAAACAAAAAACAAAACAAACAAACAAACAAAAAAACAAAAACCAAAAAAAAACCCCAAAAAAACCCCAAAAAACCCAAACCAAAACACACAACAAGAAAATAACCCATGTCTGGAATCTAATGTTAGCTGAATGTATCCTGCAAATGAAGCATAATGGCAGTAACTAGCCGTTGGATCGATTGACCAAGCAATGCAGAGAACTATTCAAACCAGGAGTTTATAAATCAAGAATTATGTTTGGTTGGAAATAATAATTAATCCGAGGAAGTCCATTCAATTTTACTTATGAAATCAGATCAGACAAGCCAATTGGAATAGTTCCTTCTGTCCTTCATGTCTAAAAATCTGTCCTCTATAATCATAAGGGGTTTTTTTAGCAACCTACCCACTGCCTCCAAGGTTACGCCAATGCCATGCTGTAGTATCATTATGGTATGCTGTGGTATGCTGGTATCAATAGCCATTGGAAGACACCTCTTATTTTTGTGGCCAACTCTCAGAGGGATGGTTGCAGCACTGGGGAGCAGGCTTCCACATACTACTGCTAGGGAACCCCTGTCCCTGCATTAGCGTATTAGCAAGGATCAGGAAGGAAGAGATAGTATTTGTTAGCACACTGCCTCTAGGCTTTGCCCAGCCTGAGGCTGATTTTGATTTGTGGTGAAGCTTCCTCTCATTTCATCCTTACTCATCAGGCTTTCTATTGAAGGCTGCCTGAAAATCTCAACTGAGGAAAAAACTCATCTTTCCTACGCTAAGAAGATACTGTGGTGCACCATTGCCTCTGGAATCCTCCTTCCTGGTGGGAGATCCAGTTGAACATACCATTAATGTCACTACAAAGCTCTCATATAAACTGTATGAATACACTTCTTCCTGGAAGACACAGAGGTGAGCATATGCAAATCACAATATATAAATGTTAATTTCATGAATATTGGTGAAAGATACTAATGAAACCAGCTGTACTACTTATGAATGGTAATTGATAAGAGTAAGGAAGTGATGACAAGAAAATGAACATGATAGTATATTTGGTATAAATACCTCAGAATATTTGCTGGAAAGAGAAGATACTTAGGTGCCATTTTTGTACAATGTGGAGTCTTTTTAAAACATTTAAATTGCTGGAATAAACCAAGGAAGATGACTGGAAAAATGTAAACAATAGAAAAAACAAAAAAATGCTTGAGATTTTGTAAACCACTAAAAAGCAGAAATTTTGGTGATTAATATAATCAGTGGAGTGGTAAGGATTCCTAAAATCTACCAAGTATTCTACCAACATCTCATACTCCATGTTTCTATTGCAATAAGTATGCTGCAAGTTGATCAAAACAACATGTCTCTTTCCATTTAGGTTTTGAAAGTCAGGGCAGAGATTGGCATGGATTCTATAGTTTTTTCTCATTTAAGAGAGAACCAGATTCTAGAGGGTTTTGGTAATTTAAGGTATATGAGAACCTGACTTCCTCGCAGATTTATCATGGACCCGTGAAAGTTTTTGTAACAGGATTGATTCATACGTTCATCTCGCCCCCAAAAAATGTGTTTTAATAAACTAGCATAAATTATTCAGTTTGACAGACCTGTGGTTTAATACTTCTGCCAAAAGACTCAGCATACTCTACATGTGAAGACAAGCACAAACTGTACATTAAGATGGAGACTGTCACTGGAGAAGACAGTTACTAAAATAGTAAAAAAAGAAAATATGTTAACCAAGAAGAGTATTACACGATGAAAGAATACCTCTGTAGTCTTCCAGTATTGTCTTTTACAGCATATATTCTAGGCAGAAAAATAGCCAACAATGTATAAAACCAGTATATTTTAGTGGGGAAAAAAAACCAAAGTCACTGAAAAATACAGAGTTTTAACCAGGTAGCCCTCAGAAACCAAAATCTAAGATTATCTCTGTCTAATAATGAAAATGGTTTACTCTTTTTCAGGAGATTTCATTTAAAAATTGTTCTATTCTACATCAAACTGGAAAATGTAGATCTAAGTTAGAAAATTACTGTCCACATGCTGGTTTTCCACAGTTAGCTGAGAAAGAATTAGGAAGATGGAAAAATAATACTTCCACACAACAGTTTTATTCCCAAAGAAAAAAAAAAGCCAACTTACTGTTTTGATTCTCTTGATACTCACATAGCCCTAACTTTTTGGTCATAGCTTAATCTCTTGAATCTTAATCACTTGAATCTAATAACTTGTCTTCTCAAAGCATTAAACAAATATTACTCGCAGGGATCTTACACTGATTTTCCCAGAATCCTTGAGGAAAAACAAGTGATCCCATTTATGATTATTGTAAAGGACAAGCATTCAATTTCTGTAGTATATGAAGTGCTAAAATGCAATATAAGTATAAATATATTAGTCCAGATAGTTCCACTGGGTGAAGAGACCATCTTCACACAGTTCTGTTTGACTGCAATACATGAAATGGATTGTGGAGCAGACAAGATCTCAGAGAATTAAGTCTCTGCATTTGTTTCTTTAAATCTAAATTTCAATCTATCATAACCTATTTTTAAGTGGTAAAGGGTTAACAAATGGTTCAGATACAAGAATGGAACAGGGCACCTTAATAACAGCCTGTTCACTTGGTTTTTAAGAGGGAACATCTCTGTCCAGAAATGACTTACAGCACTTTAATCAATGTTTTAATTCAGGTATCACTGACCTTTCATGCCATGTGCCCTAGTTCAACTAGATGCTATAAAAGAGCAAGCACAACTGACACATTAATCACAGCTTCCACTATTAAGTTTGATCTTTTAAGGAAGAAGATACAGGAGAAGCTGGAATTTAGATTACAAAAGAGATAAGTTAAATAGTGTATCATAAACATAAGTGATCCAGAAATGAAAAGACACAAATAAAACAAAACACAAAATCAGATAACATAGTGACATGTTCTAAAACTAGACAGATTATGATTCAAACAGAACTTTGCCTTGAAGGAAGTCACGTTATTTATTATCTTTGAAAACGAGGCTAAAGTGACGCTTATCTCCTCTTGTTAATCAGGAGTAAATTAGATCCACTCTACTGTGCTGTGAAGAAATCCCCTACAAATGGTCCATGTTTAAGGGACAATATTTTGTTGCATCAGACACCTTTGATACTTCTTCGTATAGACAATTTGTGAGACACTGAATTATTATACTGGCTCAGACAAACAAGTGTATGTGTATGGGGAAGAGGGACAAGTTGAATTTCACGAAGGTGAGGTAATGCCTTATTCCACATGCCAGCCCTTGTGAGAAGTCCCACCTGGAAGGGGTGGCCACAGGGGGGCTAGAGCAATAAAAGCAGCAACATGTGCTGTCCATCCTTGCTTAAGAACTATCATCTGGTCAGGTGGAAGCTGGACTCTCACAGGACTTCTGTGGTATTTATGATCTTCATTTTCTCCCTCTTTCTTTCTTTCTTTTTCTTCTCTTAATCTCTTTTCTTAATCTGTTGTGTAATTTGGGGTGGAATGGGTTGGATTTTGTTAAATTTTATGGGTTAGCATGTGCTAACCAATGCTTTGTGGAATGCTTATTTTGGTTGAATCCTTTGATAAGCCCTTTTGCCAAGATCTCATATTTTTCCTAAAGATTACCAGTAAAAGTACTCCCTTGAGAAAACATGTGCAGCGTCTTCTCCTTTGGGTTCTCTCTTAAGGTGTTAAAAGAACCAAAGGCTCTTCTAATAATTCGGTGGGTGAATTTTTGGAGCTTTGTTAATTTTTCAAGCAAAACTCCCGTGGTAAGCGGATAGCTCTGAGACTTGGGGTCTTACACATTTAGAATAAGTTCAGCAAGTTCAGCGCTTGCATGATACAGCTCTAAGTGAAGTATATATTTAATATTTTTTGTCCCTTAATTTAAGTCCACATTACTTATAACTCCTTTTGAAAGTATAATAATTGTTCAGTGCATAACCTAGTATTAAGGGGACATGCGTAGATTTTATTTGCATTTTCGTGTCAAAAAAAGGAAAGAAAAAAGTTACTGTTCCTTACAGTTTTTCCCTGTCCAAATGTCTATAAATATCTTTGTCAATCTTACATTCAACATAGTTGCAGAAAAACTTCCATTAGTGAACTCTGACACTACAATTCCTGTACAGTCTATATTTGTTACACTTCCTGTGAAGACCATACAAACTAAAGTATAATTTCATAGAATCATAGAATGTGAACGGGTTGGAAGGGACCTTAAAGACCACCTAGTCCCAACACACCCTGCCTTTGGCAGGCATACCTCCCACTAGACGAGGTTACTCGAAGTGCTATCCAAGCTGGCCTTCAACATACGATGTAGTTCCATAAGGCATAGTCCCTCAAGTGAATGTTAAAGTCTAAAAAAGTACTGCTAGACTACGAAAATACAGCAAATATTAAGACCACTGAATAAATGCTTCCTTTGTGCAAGTTTCAGGTCTTTCAGGGTGTATATACTTCATGTGTGGCTTGAACTGAAAAAGCATATATAATCTTACTAGCAGTTTCTTTTTCTTGTTCAAAATAGTCCTATAACCCTATTATAGGGCATTGTACCTGAAACATTATCTATGGAATACCTATGATCCAGATATTATTAGAGGGAAGACAGAAAGAAGAGTCACATACATTTTTTGGCAAGGAAACAAACAAAATTAAAGTGATAAATATTTGAAAGATTAACTTATTTTTTTATTGTATTGCCAATGAAACCTATTGAGGCAACTATGCACAAATTAATCCTAACTTGAAAAATTACTTTCTTGGGTTTTAAAAGTAAAAATGTCCTTACTACAAAGAGATAGTTTTATAGTTTTTATTTCCAGTTCTTCTATACTTTGGTTACCTTTAGGGTCTACTGTAAGTATACATCAGATATTATTTTTATTTCAATAGGACAGATTTGCAACATTTGAAAATATGTAAATATACACATATCTAAGGATTAATTAGGAGTATTGACATCTTAATCCACTGGCATTATCAGTGGATTCTCATATCTGAGAAGTTGGGCAAAAATTGATAATTAATCTTTTATTACAAAACACATACTCTGAATGTATTTAATACTGAAACATTTCAGTGTATTTTATCTCCAGTCCTGGTTAACTAGGAGGTCGTCAGTGGCAACAGTAACATTTCCTTTGTATTATGTATTATTTCAAAATAAAAGAACTTAACAAACCTGCTTTGAACAGATGATTCCTCTTAGTTTATGATGGAGCACAAAGAAGAAATAGTCATTATAAATATGAAAACAGAGAAGCATCAAACCTAACAAGGTAAAATACTTCCAAATACTTCTCAAAATAATCCAAATAACCATCCAACAGTTTGTTTTCTGGGAATAATATCTGTGAATTTCAGATATCTTCAAACTCCAACAAAATATAATCTATTATCAGTACATATAGAATGGGTATGTTGATTTGGACTGGTTGGACATAAAGCCCCAAAGTACTACAAAACATTTGCCAAAACATTTATTGAAGGAGGAATTACTTTCAGAATGCTTGAGGAACAAGCTGATAAAAAGTTTGTAGAGTTTTCTGGTTTTGTTCAAGTCAGTGATAGTGATCCAAACTATTATAAGGGAAATCAAATAGCAACTCAATTTTTTTTCAGCAGTCAGAAAGGACAGAAGTTTAAATTATAATGTTTTTCATGTAATATTTCTACTTCTCATGTAACTTTGTTTTTGCATAAAGATCAGTTTTACTTTTTAGGTCGGTTTTAATTTTATTCATAGTTTATTCCAAAAGGTTTGTATATTCAGCAGGTTCTTCTAATCTTACAGCATGTCTCATTCATGACGAATTTTTAAATCAATCTCATGAAAACATGCAAGCACTATAAGTTTTGAAAAAGGTGTGCCTAGAAGAAGAGTGGAAGAACATGAGAAGCATCTAATGTTTTTTTCCCAATAATATCATCCCATCCTTCAACAATTTCTGCATCAGGGATTACTGAGAAAAATGTGAGGCTTTGTTATTAGTAAACTTGGAGGGTTTTTTTTTTTCTGCCACAAAAGAGAAGCAATTGGAAAATTCCTGCTTAAAAAACTTGCTGCACAGGCCAGGATATGATTTGTTTTTCTTTCTCTATAATTATATTTACAATGAGTGCTACATGAAATGCATGATGGCTGACAGTTTTTCTGACCAAAACCCTGTGAGTAACTCATACACTTAAAAAGAAACTTAAAAACTAAAAAATTGATTGATTTTTTTTCTATTTCCCCCCCTAAATAAATTCAGTTCCTTAATTAGTGAGCTGAAGCAGTATCACCTGATTTATGTATCGTCAAACATTAGGAGCAGTAAATAGCAAAACTGGAAAAAAATTTACTTAAGCTTCCACAGATCAACAAAATAACATTGCTCTTTGCCCAGGTATTCAGTCGGTTCTTTTATTTTCTCAAGCATGTTAGACAGCTAATACAGATGTAGAATTAATGGCTGACCCAAACTACAGAGAATAAAAAATTAAAGCTGAATGTAGCTTTATTAGTAATGCAGTCATTAAATAAGGTCCGTGGGATGAGTAAGATTTTATATAGACTAATTATTGAAATTTCTTTTTGAATTACATTTTCTTATCAATTATAAACTGTCTTTATTTGGATATGTAAATATAGTGTATTAATACATTTATATCTGGGTAAGTTTTCATCTGTGTTACAAGTTTATGTCCCAATATATCACACTGGCATCTCTAAGCAGGACACCTCATCGACTTCGGTAGGATTTGGCACAGATCTGCAACCTACTGGTGACTAAGATAGATAAAAAGCAATTTTAGCTTGTTGTTGTCGTTGTTGTTGGGTTTTTGTCTTTAACACAGGAAAATGATTTGAGTCTGGATCAGCTGTTTCACATCAATACTTGGAGGAAATAAATAGAAACTGTTGAGTACAACTCACCAAAATACAGGGATGTTTCATAAGAATTGTAAGATTTTAGAATAATTTTGGAACTAAATAGAAAATGTTTCTGAAAAAGTTAGCGAAGAAGGATAAAACACTGGATCCAAGCAACTTTTAGTCAAAAGATACTTCAACAACAAAAGCCCTACAAACAGGTCTGGGCACGTATAACTGCCATTTGTTTCCTTCCATTGCTCAACACAAATAACATACAGTATGTTCCACAATTGTGCTTGCTTTCTCCCAGCAATACAATTTTTCCTGTTGGCAAACGTGCTGCCTTGTCCCTGGATGGCTAAGGTTACAGTAATTAGTCACCTGGGCCACAGAAAACACAGGGGAATGTCTACTTTTTTCAACTAGAGGATTCGATTTATTTTATAAACTGTATGGTCTTTGACCACAGAGCTTGAAAGTAAATGCCTTGTTTAATATTTTGTTTTATTCCACCTTTTAAAAATAACTAAATTCTACCTCTTGTAAAGAAATGCTCTTTGTTTTTATGATTTTTGTGGTTGCCCCTTGCAAGTCTCTTATTTTAAGACTTGATGCAAATGGAAATCTCTGCTCTAACAACTGGAACTGAAATTTCAGCCTGAGACTTGTATATCAGAGGTGAACATTTTGGTTCCTGCGTATGATTCTAGTCCCACAAATAACAACCACACACAGCCTGTACCATAACACTCACAGGCTATGCTAAAGCTGACAATATTTGCAGAGAAAATCTTGTTGAAATAGAATCATTTTTGTGGAGTGGAAAAAAATTTTAAAAACCCAAACCATATCAGCATTCTCTGATGAGCTATGTAGTTTTATTGCAAGCATTTTCTGCCAAAAGAAAGATTCTGTTCCACACATATGGAATGAAAGAGCTTCTTAAGAACACAAGAAAAGTATTTTGTCAATGCCATTATATTTCTCTGATAAAAATATCTTCTCAGTTTGACTACTCTGCCTAAAGTTCCACTTTAAACTGTTCCACTACTGTTCCACTTTAAACATCCATGAAACAAATCAGGTAATTTTAATTATTTTCCATTTTAATAATTTCATTTGTGATTGTAACAGTTAATAGGAGATTCAAGTTTTCTTGAGACTGCCTTTGCCTTAACATTTATAGGTTTCTTTTTAAATCTCATTGCTGCATCAGGCAAACACCACTCTGCTAAAGAGCTTTCTTTCCAATACTACATAAAACTCAACTCTGCAATTCATTGTGGAGTTACAGAAAAGTCTTTGGGATAATTCACTATTGAGGTGTGACATTCTTTAGTGGAGAGACCTGCTCACCTGTGGCAATGCCTCATTTGTTCAAAGGCTACTGAAAAGTCCACTTCAAATTTGATATCACTACCCCTTATAACAAAAGTCTTTGCATAAATACACACAAAATTCCAGCTGTCAGAGGTGTCAGATATTTTTTACTTGCACTTGTACAAAAAAAGCTAAATTAAATAAACAAACAAACAAACAAAAACACGTTAACTTGATACCTTCTCAAAACAATTTCACAATATGGGGGGTTTTGGCAAGTTGTAATTTTTATAAAACTATAAATAATTCAACAGCGTTTTAAAGTTTGCAGGTGAATTTATCTTTACTATAAAAAAAAAGATACTTTTGATTGCATGTCACGTGAATTCTTCAAAATTCTTTGTGAGCTGTTCTCCTGTTTCCCAAAATGTTCCAAATTTATTCACAATGTGGTAGTCTCGATTTTGGCAAATTTATTAAAAACAGAAAACACCAATTTTTACTGTTTCTATTCCTCAGTGTTGTAGCTGAAGATACAGTTTCTGAAAAAATTTTAATTCAAGTCAATAACATTCGCTATTATTATTGCTGCTTATCTGAAAATAATTTAGTACTCATTTTTATGCTGGACCTTACTGTGTCAGAAAATAATACAGTTTCATCTGAGCAAGAAAGAGTACCCTTTAGTTGCCCTTCAGCTAAAACCCAAACACATTCTCTGACACTGAAAAATTCTTTTTTGAAATTTAGATTACTCGTGGTTAGATATTCCAGATATAACTAGTTAACTGTCAGTCTATTACAATTTAAATCTGTTTACTTCTCTCAAATTTATTGCAGCTTTCATTGAAGTAAGAATGAATGCTTTGCTACAAAGTAAAATACCTTTCAAATATCATACCTTCTAGCACCATGAAACTGTTTGAAATGTTGGAAATTTAGAGTGGTGAGATAAACTGTCAGCTGGTCTTCAAAACATATAAAAATAATAGGTCCAGTTTCAAATCAGACCACCTAAAATTAGATACTTAGAGCTCTAGATTTTGAAGCACTTAGGAATGATCTAAACTCAATACTTCTGTTTGCTGATACCAGAGCATAATTTCACACCAGCTATAAATTCAGACATTTCATGCTGCTTGAAACTAGGACAGCTACTGCCAAAAATCTGTGACAGTGAAAACTTAGTGCAGTTGCCCCAAAACAGTCTTTAATAATTTCTTCAGTTGAAGAAACAATTTGTTCTGCTTTCCTTGCTCATTTTCTCACTCATTACTGGAGAGACCCTCTTTAGTTTCTCTTTCCCTGAGGTCTCCCAGGTCACTTGGTCCCCTGTCCTATATATATGAATAAATCCTGAATAATATACACTACATCAACAATTAGGAAGTGCTGCTATATGTAGTGGAGAAACTGATAGAGAACTTTGGGAAAGCATGGGAAAGACTGCTTAATTTGAAGAAAAAGCTGAGGGAAATTTCTACAGAATAGGTCAAGAGGGAAATACAAGAAACTGAAATTATACTGAACAATTAACATTTTTATTAAAGTGAATTCTCAGAGTCTCGATATCACACGTGAGCAATGCGTACAAGCGAAAGGTGTGATTCAGAGGTGTATATAAAACCAGTAGCAGTTTCACTGCTGATTTCAAAGTTACACATTTAATATGCCTGAGTCCAACAGACTAAGATTGATCAACGGACACATCATGTACCAGCTGCCACTTGAAATTCTTTTACATCTTAGCAATGAGTGTGTGGGTATCAGTGAACAGTTATGTGCTGCTCTATGAAAAATTGTTTGCTGATTGTTTTAGGCAGCTTTGTAAGGTAATTATTCCTCTTCTTCAACGTCTTTCTAAGGAGAACCCAGGGAAGTGAGGCGCGTAACTGAGAGACAGAGGCATTCAGGTGTTTTAAGAGCTTAATGAAAGTGTACATAGACATTGTATCTCACCTTTGTTATCTCTGTAGGAAAGACAGATTTAAACTGAGCTGAAAACACTCGTTAAATGTCCTCTTCCAAGAAAACTTCCCTGCTGTGTAGATTGACCTAGTTATTATGGGCGTTACTGTAGGGCTACTTGATGACCTACCATAAGAAGAGAGATAACTTTTTATGCTGGGAACTACAAGCACAGTAAACGCCAGCCTGTTCGCTTGTTTGTTGAAGACTTTTTCATTTTTAACCAGTTTTATTCAAAATAAGAATGACTTCAGCTTGGTTTTCTGTCATTTGCACTGCCCAAATTTGAAAACTTACTTGCTTAAAATCATCAGGTGACACTACTGAAAAACTAATAGAAAGAAGCACAGAATCCAAAGTTATATTTTCAGTCATCCAAATGCTTTCAAAGCCATGACTTCCAACAAAGCTAAGCTGCAGTGGTCATTTAGCAACAATTATTTCAAGGATACTGAAATTCAGGTGAGGTGATCTAATGAATTTAAAAATAACATTTAATGCTACAAAAGATTTTAGAGACAAATATTTTTTCTGATTCTGTAATAGCACAGAGCAGTGGTCACGTTTATCGGCCCAGTGCAGTGCCAGATATAGTTTACTTCTTCTTTTCCCAAGTAACAGTACAAGGTCCATGACAGTTCTACAGCAAATTGAGTACCAGTCTATTACATCAGTTTAGCAATCCACTAATCCTAAACTCTGAAATGCTAAATAAAAGACTAAGCACAACAGAGAGCCTGACAAACAACTGAAAATGCAAATTAACTGCATTTTAAGCATTCTGAAATGTGTGAAAAGGACAATCTTGGTCCTGTATATACATGTAACAAATTTTATCTGCTTGTAGAGATGTGTAGTAGTTAATTGCACAGTGTAAGAAAAGTATTTTATCTAATATATTTATGCTCAGAAGGTGAACAGGAGCTACCAGTTTCTTTTATGTGTCTTTGCTTTCTGACCTGATAATTTTTAGAAAGCTTTGCTCCAGAAATGAGAGGAATTCTTAATAATTGTGTGGTAAATTGCCTTAAAATGTATTTATTTTAATAGGCTTACTGTTTTTTCTTGATAAAACGGTCATTTTTATTAGAAACAATATTGCACTAATCTACTGAGTGAGTGTGTGCAGAGGTTAATTTTCACAGGAGTAAAATGAATCTTAGTCCTCCCTATAACTATTTCTCTAATAAATGAGTATTAAAATCCAAATAGTCAACATTGTAGCTATAAAAACCTCAGCAAGGTAAATTAGGACAGCTTGAACACAAAGCAAAGATTGAGAAAGATGAGAAAATACTGACAATTTTTTCCTATTTCCTTTTATTCTGCTCATCAAGGCTTGCACAGCTACCTGAGCTAAGGGAACAGAAAGTTTTGTAGAAGTAGCACTTTTGCTGTGAGTTCATTATCGTCCTTGCCTGTCTTTATTCCGCTGCTTCCCTTTCAGGTGTAATGCTTCAAGGGACACAGACTCAAACACTGTTTTGATGATAGCTGTGGTACACTATTTGCTAACTGAGATAGTATGCCTGCAGAAGCACCCCCCACTCCCCGGTTACTCTCTAGATGCCACACTGTCTACCTTGTTTCACTGCTACCTCTCTTTTGCTCAACACCGGCCCCCTCATAGAAAGAAAAATACTATACCAAATATGATAACAGGTACCAAGGATAGAATTTCAGTTTGCCTATTGCTAATAAAAAGCCTTCTAGAGAAAGTTATTTTAACAACCTGCACATTCAACCTGAGGTTCAACAAGGCCAAGTGCCGGGTCCTGCACTTTGGCCACAACAACCCCCTGCAGCGCTACAGGCTGGGCACA
>JAWWES010000081.1:73562300-73585454 GCA_035583135.1 Lophotriccus pileatus | reverse complement strand
TGGCCAGCAGGACCAGGGAAGTGATCCTTCCCCTGTACTCAGCGCTGGTGAGGCCACACCTGGAGTGCTGTGTCCAGGTCTGGGCCCCTCAGTTCAGGAAGGACATTGAGGTGCTGGAGCAGGTCCAGAGAAGAGCAACCAGGCTGGTGAAGGGGCTCAAACACAAGTCCTATGAGGAGAGGCTGAGGGAGCTGGGGTTGTTTAGCCTGGAGAAGAGGAGGCTCAGGGGACACCTCATCACTCCCTACAACTACCTGAGAAGAGGTTGTAGCCAGATGGGCGTCAGTCTCTTCTCTCAGGCAGCTATCAGTAAGACAAGAGGGCACGGTCTTAAGCTGTGCCAGGGGAGGTTTAGGTTGGATATTAGGAAAAAATTCTTTACAGAGAGAGTGACCAGGCATTGGAATGGACTGCCCAGGAAAGTGGTGGATTCACTGTCCCTGTAGGTTTTTACAATGAGACTGGGTGTGGCACTTAGTGCCATGGTTTATAACCATGCAGTGCTGGATCAAGGGTTGGACTTGATGATCTCAGAGGTTATTTCCAACCCAGTTGATTCTATGATGCTATGATTCTATGATTCTCATGGCAATACAGATTTGACCACAGAATCACAGAATATGCTGAGTTGAAAGTGGCCCACAGGGATCGAGTCCAACTCCCGGCCCTGCACAGGACCATCTCCAAGAGTCACAGCATGTGCCTGAGAGGATTGTTCAAACACTTCTTGAACTCTCTCAGGCTTGGTGCTGCGATCAATGACTTCACAATGCTGTGACTCAATGACCTATGAAAGCCTTTTTCTGCTGAAGAGAGGCTAATTAACACCTATAACATGAACAAGTCAAGTTACAGGGAATAAGTAAGGTGTATTCCTTATAGAAGAAGGAGTTAATACATAGGAGTTAAGATGATCTAATTAAATCCAACATGTAATGAATTAAGTGAATATGAAATCGAAACAGAAACTTGTTAGCATTGGAAAAAGTTCATTTGAGGAGAATTATATGCTCTAGTAAGCAAGGAAAGGTAAAATTAACTACTATAATTACATGTACAAAAAGGTATTAAGAAATAAGTTCTCAAAACTTTGAAGAAGTCATGAAGTCAGGTCTTCTCAAAGCAGGTGGAAGGCATTTACTTCTGAAAGAATACTTGGAACAACACAGTTTTTAGGTCTCAGAGGATTAAAAACAATACTCTTTCAATTTATCAAAACCAAAAAAGCCACTATAGAGACACGTTAAAGACTGTGATTCATTGTTTTGCTGCGCAAAGACAGTGGGCTGAACTGAAGTTGTTAAGAGGGAAATTATTTTGGGAACTAGAAAGGGCAAATTGTTTGTGGATACTCCTCTATGTGTCAAATTTACTATTAATCTATTCTTTAGCTTTAAGGACACTGAGACTTATGTGGCTTCTCTTCTTCTTCTTCAAATCAGTCTGCCTTCTGTTGGGCCTCCTGTCAAAAAAAGGGGTTCATAGTTTCCACCTGCGCACAGATGCAGCGAAAATTAGGTAAAAGTACTATCTGACATGGCTCTAGACAAGGCCTGTGATCTTTGTCTTTTCAATCTTAACACAGCGAAGTAACTGAAATATAATTTAAGAGACATTGAATAACTGCTTGGAGATGAAATAATCATTTTATAAAATACACTATAAATCATACTATAAGTTAGGTGTCCATATAGTGAATAAAATACCAGGCGAAGAGTCAGACACAAGACATCTTGAAAAAATAAATTTGCTATACTTTCTGAAGGGCAGATTGTGTAATAATAAATGAGGTAACAGATGTATCTGCTTGCTCTATTTAGGGCCGTGTATTACTCTATTACTGAAAATAATGAGACTCCTCTGAGACTTCATTCCTCCTTCCTTGAACTCGGAAGTTGCACACAGGCTCTCACCTGCAGTCACACACATGTCACAAACCCCAGTTTATGATGCTGCCAACTATGCCACTTTTCAGGAAGAGCAGGATCTACAAAGTATAGATATATGGCATACTATATAATCCCTAGTAAGCAAATAATTTGCTAATGTTATCCATGCTATGGTTTTCTATCCTTTTAGCTTTCTATTTTATACACTCTCTGTGTAACATCTGTATCCATCTATGCTCATGACATCTTGTCTGTATTCCTTTACTCTTTACTTACTCCGTGCTGTGTGTAAATAAGATTTTAAACAAAATCAAGCCACATAAAGAACACGGAGGACCTATTTCTTTGTCACTATGCACATCTCTATGGTCTGATCACCGTGTCCTGCAGTTTTATCATCCCTAGCTGCGTACATATCTCAGGCTTACACCTCAGGCTAAGGAGATAAGGAGAAGCATTTTCAGAATAAGTCAGTGTATAGAAAGAAATGGTAAGTGGCAGCTGATTGGCTAGTTATTTTTGGTTTGCTGTCTCAGGACTCCGTTATAGAAGAACAGACAAAAGGAAATTAATCAGCTGTAGTTTTTTGACTAAACTGGAAATGGACACAACCTGATTTTCAGCATATGGAAAAATAGTAAGATAAGTTAATGCCAAAAGTAACTATACTTCGTGGAACTATGAGATGCAGTTTTCCACATTTCTTTTAATTCAATATAAAGTCAAATGTTTTTTTGGAAAACAATTTTCAGCTTTTTTAAAGATATAACCAGTAAAATCACGCTCCTTCTTTGTCTAATGCCTTACATTTGAAGTTTTAGCGGTATAAGCAAACAAAATGTTATACAGGTCAAAATATTAATACATTCCATATGATGATCAAGCCACATTCAGAAAATAGGATTTGGGGAAAAATAAGGTGAGGATAGTTTTCCTTGGGAAAAGAATATAGTTGAAATATCTGCTGGTACCCTCAGCTAGCAATTTTAAACTTGCCAACTAACTTCTGTTGTCACATAGCCAAGTGCCCAAAACTAGATTCTTCTTCTCCATCCTCCCTATTTAGAACCCTCTTTTCCCATCCTATTTGGCCACATGGGAAGCAGCATTTATTTGTCCACCTGTACAAAGCCTCCCTAAACTAAGAAACAATGAAACATTCAACCTACTGAAACCATTTGATACATATGCACTCTTTGATCCAGATTTTCTTGGCTGAGAAGGCCACAGATCTCCTTGGAATCCACCTGCTGTTGACAGTCACAGTCTCAGTGATGTGAAAGGGAAGCCCCCATGTGACTCTGTAGCCCCAGTTACAATCAGGGTTTTTACAGTATTAAGGGTACAACTGCAGCCAATGTGGTCGGCATGGGAACGGTTAATCCTTTTCCAAGGCTACTTGTTTTCAGTTAACATATTTTAAAGGATGCAGACAGATGGCATCACTTGCAAAGCTATTGTTTTAGTTTGTCAAGAGGCAGAGCAGCACCTGGAAAGCACTCAAAAGTTAACATCAAACAGGATAAATGCAGAATCTGAATGACTGACAGACATAAGCTAAAATCTTCAACAAATAAAATATTGGGCAATTTTTAAAGCTTGCTGAGAAGTCTGAATCTCTGAGAAAATTTCAAACACATCAGTTTTTCTTAAAATCATATTGTAAAAGCCCTCACTGCGAGTCTTGCCAAGGTCAGACAGGAGGTGTCTGAGATAAACAAATATAATTCTGTACCTTTTAAAAAGCATAGGAGTCTAGGCTTAGCCTAAATAGGCTCTCTTATTTCTCCTGTGCTTATTTCCTAATTATTCAAGTGCCTCTACAACAAAAAAAAATATTAGCAAGTATTTCTTCTGTAGTGAAGGAGACATTCTAATATGTAATGTATTAATAGTAATCTGAATTTAGATTTGCACTATTCAGCTTTGCACAATAAAATGCTATCAGAACTTTTACAGAAATCCAGTTGTATTGATTACATATATCTAGGATTTTCCAGCTTGTTCCATTAAATATTTTTCTCATAGATCAGTCCATAATATATATGTCCATAATAATGACTGTTTAATATATGGACATTTTTTGTCTTTACAGACAAACGTTTGGAGAGATTGGATGTGCCTTCATATCCTCAATTCCATGGAGCAATTGTGTATTGCTACAAAGTACAAATGTAAAAATAGAGATTCAATCAAATAGGAGACATCTACTAAGGTACAAATATGATGCAAATGTAGATCACTACAAAAATATTCCATCTCTTTTTGTGCTACATGAAGCCTCAGGCTTCTTTCTTTGTAGCTGATGCATTTCAGAACTATTGTTTGTTGCAGATGTGACCCAGCTTTCTTGGCATGAAGCAGAAGGCTTCTTAAATCTAATACAGTAGCATTACTGAGCTACATTACCTCTTTTGAATGAGGGAAAAGAAAATACAGAAAGACAAGAAGAGGTAGAAATTATTAGAAGAAATAAAATAATGCTTAAGAAAAAAAAAAAAACCAAAAAAAATAAAAGGTTAAAACAAACAAAAAAAAAAGGATAATAAGGACATTAGGGGGATGCTGAGATCACAGGTGTGCATATGTATATAAAAAATATGCTCTACACATCATGGACAAGCTCTGCCTAGGAAAGGACATAAGGAAGAATCTTATTGCAGACACAGAGACAAGTGCACAGTTTTTTACCATCTTCAGTGATTCCCAGTTGATGATACAATAGTGAATTGACAATTTTTATGTGCTATTTGAAGCAGTATGAACTAATGGTCAGTTGTACATGATTCAGTCTTATGCATTGCACCTATTTAATTACAAGAAGGGAAATAAAAATGATCCCATGCCTTGTTGCTTAAGCCCCCAGTGAGTCACATAAGCTGTTCTTCTATGCAGCTGTATTACAAGGAGATAAATGTTTCCAATGAATTGATTATATTTTAGCCAGGCCCTTTTTGAATTGTGATGTGAGATTAAGGATTACAGATCTTCAGATTACTGCTTCTCACTGCCTGCCTTTTTTTTCTTGAAGCATTTTGGGTCTATACTAATAGAAGAGAAAATAAATGCAGCCAAAACTCATCCCTTAAGTTAGAATTCATTAAAATAAAAAAAAAAAAAAAAAAAGTTTTAAAAAAGTTGGACTAAGACGTAATTAAAATTTATCTTTTGTCCATTATACACTCTATCATATTTCAAGTGGGAACACTCCTTACAGGCAATATTGAATCATCTATAAAGAGCCTTAAGCCAAATTTTAGATAAACTAATACTGTAGAAGGTAACTCATGAGATTTAGGGAGACCCAAGCTAGAAGTCTCTGCTTGGCTCAATTCAGAACAGAAACCTAATCTACCTCTGAAAGAGTGGGTAAGTATTCCACCCAGTGTGCTACTGAGTCATTTACAATTCTGGTCCCTACCAATGACCTTTTAATTTTTTATAAAAATTTAAATAACTTCCTTGGAGAGATTTAAACTGTAAAATATGGAGGTGAAGTTACTTAAAATGAGAGCTGGGTTAAATCCAAGGCAAATGGAGATTTAAAATTTATTTTCTTTATCCCAAAAATGTTCCTTAACCACTACCCACTGTGTTAACTTTTGCTTTGGTATCTTTCTTCCTACCTCTCTTTTCCTCTACCTGGGCACACAAAACACGGTGGTGCAACATCAGAAAAAAACAAAAAACAACAAACCAAAACAAACCAAAACAAACCAAAACAAACCCAACAACTTTGACTTAGTAGAATTTTCCACCTGGCCTGTTTACCTGTATAGTTATCAGATTCCTATAAACAAATCTACTCTTTGCATATGTGCATGTAAGTATTATAGAGATATAAGTAAATTTAATGTCACCCATGGAAGAATACGGCATGAATGAGAAGGCAAACATAATAAGGAAAAAGTACTTTATATCCTGCATTCTTCCCCTGACATACACACATTAAAACATAGACCAGCAATGAAGGTAGTAGAAGCACACAACAGATATCACAGCAAAACCAGACTAGTGAAATATAATTGACTTAAGAAAAAAAAAATCCACCTAAATAAAAGTTTGTACACCATATCCAGACTTTGCAGTGAAGCTATAACAGCGTCAGAGCTGTGTTATTATCACCAATCAGTTGGCCCATTTGATATCTTTTGATGTTAAGTAAAGTATGCAAAATGCTTTTACACAGGCCAAAACCAAAATAAGTGCATTGGTCTCAGATGCAATACTGATCTAGTCTGGAACTAAAAATATACATAAATATTGCATATTGAAAAAAATGTACTCTGTCATTTCACAAAAGAAGCATTCCGTTTGTTGTAATAAATTACTAATCTGACAGATTGCAGATAGAGTCATGTTTACAATATTTCAAGGTTCATCTTGTTTCCTTGTTCTTCTCTGCTGTTTTGACAGCAAAAGATAACTCATGCTTTCCTTTTTATCTGTCTATAATGGCAGTGCAGTAAATTAAATCTGAAGTTATTTTAGCCAATCAGAGATCCTGATTAGTTGTAGTCTAATTAAGGAATAATGAATGGGGAAGTAACAAATTTCCTCTACCTTGTTTATTTTTGTAATTAAAATGCATACTGCACATCAATCAAATAATCTACATTATTAAAAATTGCAGACTTTTTTTGGAACTTGAGCGTTGCTTTGTTGGCAGGAGCATTTATCAGGGTTTATGGCCAACTGTCAAGGAATCATAAAGTACCGACATTAAGCTCTCTGTCTGACAAATATCCTCAAGGAAAGATGGGAAATAATCAGCTGTAACTATTACAAGAATACCGAAACAACATGCAATGCTTCCACTAACTGTAAAAGAGCGTTAGGCCTTGATGTTAAGATAATTATTTAGGTTGTCAGACAACACCAAAGGCCTAATAATTCTTTCAAGCTCTTAAATGTCTACAATTTAGTCTGTGATGTCACTTGTGCTCCTGTAAGTCTTGATCTGGAGTGAAGTGATGGAATAAACTGAGTGCTGAATAAACTACGCGTGAAAACCTCTATAAAGAAGATGGATAAACACAACTTTCCACATTATTAAGTTCACAAGCAACAGATAAAACATACTTGGGATGCTTAAATCTTATACACAAAACATGAAGTAAGGAATTATTAAATAAGACAGTTTAGGAAAGTTCAAAATGTAGGGATTTGCTTTTGAGAACTTTCAGCTTTTTATAGAAAAAAATGGCTAAAATACAAAATATAGTTGGCTTAAGTATGCACATATTTTCACATGGCAAACAAATAAACACGTTCAAAAATTCCTATGCAGATATTTCGTAGTGGTGACGTTTACAGTTTCCTTTTTCTAGGGATGGATTCCACTGGCTTATATGAAAAACAACAATACAATTAACATTTTTTTCAGGCCACCTTTTTGACTGCACTGTTTTCCATGTAAAGAAAATAAGGATAGAGTGATACTGATATGTCACATTATATTTGCATATTGAAGATAAAGATAAAAAGAAAACCAAAATGGAAAACCCCCATGCTTTGGCATTATACCTATCAGCCAGCTTAATCTACAGTTATTGCATTAACTCAAACTTTAAAATCTTGAAACGTCTTTATGTTTCATTACAAAAATCATTCTGCTGTAAAATTAGTAGGTAATAGTGACAACTATGGTTATGGTTTCAATGACAATCTTTGCTTTGCTTGCAAAAAAATGTCAATAGGTGACACGTTCCCTGGCATTAGTTTGCTGAGCTTTAAAGTTAGGTCATTGTATTCAGATTACAAACTGTCCGAATTTTTCTTAGATACAATCAAAACACCAGATTTTTTTTTTTATGCATTTATTGCTGAAAACAGTATCTGGGAAGGAGGACGTATGACTTTGGATTTTGGTCTTTGGAAACGGTGAGTTTGAATAGCCTTTCAAATTTCAATAAGCCCTACATGTTTAAGAAAGAAAAACACTGGAGAGAAATAAGAGTGCATGTATTTAAGCTTCTAAACACAGGAATACAATATTGATTCTCAAAAATCATTATACTGTTGATCCAAGGGGAGGGGAAAGGAAAAAAAAATCTCTTTCTATTAATGTTTCAGGCAAATACCATGAGGGACTTTCGAGTCTTAAATTTGCTGCAACACTCAGCAAAATAAAATACTTACAACTTTTCAGAGTTCTAATACGGTACACATTTCAAAAGCCATTTTTTCACTATTTGATTGTAAGTATATACCACCAAGCAGCTGGGGAATCTAAATTAAGTTTCAAATCTGCTTAAAGTTTTGAGATTCTTGTCACTGTTTCTGGGGAGATCCTTGTATAATAGTTTCAAAGCAGAAAAATCCCTGCTATATGAGAACCAAACATTTGAAATGGCTTTACTCATTTATTCTAAGCGCCCATACTTTAACCTTATTCCATGTGTAACAGGACAACACAACAACATTATTTCATTCATAATTCTATTTCTAGTGTCTAATTTAAGCAACAAACTCCCTCTACAATATTCAAACTCTTTAGAAAATATTTTTATGGGTGGGTGAGAAGGAGGAAGAGTTAAAAAAAGTGTATTTTTAAATCTTTCATCACTACTTGATGTTCTACTGAACTACTGTTCAGTGTGGCTGGGTTTGTCATTGTCTAGAAGCAAAGAAAGTGGAAAAAAATATGTTAACTGGTGCTTTCAATTTAGAATTCTTTTCCCTATCAGTTGCTTTCCTTAGAAAAGTGTTCTTTAACTGAGTGAAATTATTATCTCTCCTTAGTGACAGAAACTGTTGGAGGATCTTTAAATTCAGCTATAAGAAAACTAATTCACTTGAAGAACAGCGTTATTTCTTATTGCAATTTTTTCTGTATCTAGGTTGCATGTGCAGCTGGTAGCAAAGGAAGGAAGTTAATTTTTTCTGTTTCCATAGGTCTTTGTATTAAAAAAAAAATATGGAAACTATCCCTCTATCTATTCATGTTTTAGTTCTACTACATATTAACTAGGAATGGTTTACATTTAGGAGAGTTTACTGCTAGTGAGGTTTATGACAGTTTTATTGGAAGCATTTAACAAGATTCAGGGTTTGTCAGCAGCTGGACCAGTGAGCAGCCTGAAGGCCACCCAGCATAAACACAGTGGTAAGTGCAAACATCCAGATCATCTGCAAAAATGAGATGTAAAAATAAACTTTAAGAGCATTGTACAAACATTTACCATCACAGTCAAAATTTCACCTCTTATCCTATCACTGAGAATGGTTTTGAATTACTGTGCCTAAGTGATGATGATCCTTCAGTGTAAATGATAATGTGGCAGCACTGGAAAAAGAAATTATATTGGTACTTGCAGTGTACCCACTAGAAAACACATCCTGTTTTTCCTGTCTCAGTGTGGCTACCAGCCTGAGTCTCTCCTGGGTGTTATCTAAAGGAGGACGAAAGTATTGATGTTTTCTTCCTGTTGGAAATCTCTCCATGTTAGATACTGAAGTTGTTGGTGGGGGGGAAGTCATAAGGCACTTGACTTGCAAGTAGTCTGTCACAGCAGGTCAGGGTCAACTAACTTTCCTCACCGAAAGAAAGGAAAATGCAAGAAGCAAAAGACAGGGAGAGACAGATCTGATTTCTGCAAATGTCCAGCCCGTCTGCTCAGCCAGATGGCCAATTGAATCACAAGAGGAAGGTGTCATAGTCACAGAGAAACCTGAGACTTTCCTACTTTATCATGCTTTAGCCAAAAATAATAATTCAACAGAAGCCAACAGAACCCTAAATGCTTTGTGTACTAGCATGTTGAGCTTTCCTGTAATCACTGTGATATCTTCAGGAACAAGGGGTGGCATGAATCATTATTTGGATGTGATAACATGACCCATACAAACATTAGGGGATAATGGGCAAGTCTGCACTCTGTAAATCGAATCACACCATGATCTATCATTAACCTAAGTGAGCTATTGCTTTATTGAAGTAGCCCTGTAAATGAATAGGTCACAGTCTATTTAAAAGCTGAGAGATTTGTTAATGCTCCAAGGTCTTATATTCTATTAGAGCATACAGCCCAAGTACAATTGAGATTCAATGTCTGCTCTTAAAGGATGGGCAGTGAAGAAGGGAAAACATAAGATTTAGACAAGAATAATTTTAAAACACAACACTGAAACATAGTTATTTGCACATATATAGAAAGGTGGTTTTATGTGTCTCAAAGTTTTACCTTAAAGAAGGGAGAAAATAATGACTAATTTGAAAAGTTTTTATTTCTCACAAACTTTCATAGTGCAGGGAGTCAAGACTTTGAAACTGGGTAAAAATTAATGCACTTCCAGTTAATCTGAATCAGCATTACATGACAAATTAACATTGCACTTCAGAAAAAAAACTTCAGAATTGAGCATAGGAGGTTTTCAACATTAAGCCACTTAATTGCTACGTTAGGAACTCTGGATTTTGCATAACCCAGGTCTTAATACCAGTTCTCCACTGTTCATTTTAGATAACAGGACTGAGCTTCAAAACCAGTAAAAACAAACCTTTCAAAGACTGCCACCCCCCTCCTTTTTTTACTGCATCCTGGCAGCTTTATTCAATTATGGATGCAATAAGGAATTATGGACATCATCCTCTGAGACTGCTGAATCATAAATGAAGAAGGAATTATTTCCTCATACATTTCTGAAATAAAGTTTAACTCAAGAATTATATATTTCTTTGCAAAAAGAAAAAAAATATTCACAGCTGTTAAGCTTATAGAAATTCCTTGGAAAAATAAAGGGAGTAAATAAATCGGTCTATTAGGCAAATCATTATATGCTAGCAAATCTGTTTTGCCTGACAAAGATAGGAATAGGCTTAGCAGTTGAGAGGAAGAGATCTTCTCCAGGAGTTGCACGGGTACTTTGGGAGGAATATCTGCAGCAGAACTTGCTAAATAGTGACAAATCAGTAATCACCTTAAATATTTTTATATCTTTCTGGGAAGGACAGATGACTAGCTTCCACTTTCTTCACTTTCACCTTGAAAAATTAAATAAATATCTATGACTATTTCACATATGACTCTTTTAAATACTTGCTTTGAGAATATGTAAGGTATTTTAAGGGGTCAAGTCTTGCAGTTTTTGTGAGTTCCAGGGCATCTACATAGAGCAACTTTAGTTATATTTCTAAAGGTTGATTAGAGTAAGCTACTAAATATTACTATACACACTGCTTTACTAATTTCTTTGTTGGGGCACACTTTTCTCTTGATACTCAAATTATATACTCCTTTCCTTTATACGTCCTCAAGACCCTCTGACATTTTCACCTGCTGGATTAAAATTTATTACAGCATCCCGCTTTTACTGACAAGAGCTAAGTTTAAGAATGTTCAATCTTTTTTCTCCAGTCACGGCTTCAAGAAGGACATTCATATTCATGTTTAAACAATTCAGTTCACTCTAGAGCCTTGGGAAACAAATCCACTGAAATACCTTTCCTGTGCATAATAACAAAGTCCCCATGAACCACATACAACTTTTGCAGAATGTTGAACACTTGAGTAAGCCACTGTCTCAGACTTTGAAGTCTGACTTATACTTGTATTTCCGGAACCTCCTTGATGATATCTACAATTGTCTATAAAGTTTAAATAGCATTCCAACCTTTATAGGTACAAGCTGTTTACTCTTCAACTGTTGGGATTATATGCAAGCCACTGATGACTCGTTCTTGGTTTCTATTTGATCTAGTAATTGGATAAAAATGCATTCTCTCAGTGTAAAAGGACAATTAATAAATTAGGGAAGAGTATATAGAAATCGACACATCTGCTTATGAAAAGACTTAGGAATACAAGACAATAAAGCTGCAATCTGTTCTTTGATATGTCTCTCTCTGTCACAGCCAAGCAAATGACTCTGACACTCAATCCTGAGATTAGCTGAGTTGGTTAGAGCATGGTGCTAATAATGCCAAGGTCCATGAGTTTGATCCCCTCATGGCCCATTCTCTTTAAGGGTACACTAGGTGATCCTTGGTGGGTCCCTTTCAACTCATAATGTTCTGTGAAATCTTAATTCATTTTTTTTTGAGTTACACACTGTAGAAATAATAAATACATTGAACAGAAAAGTTCATTCTTGTCTCCTGGACTATCTGGATAAGCTTTCGGAATCCAACATTAGTAAAATATTATTGGGTTTTTTTTCTTTTTTTACTGATATTAGTTTTTAAGTGGGTAGAATCAGTCTTTGCTCCTAGCGGTGAGAACAGATACTACTTTATCAGAAGAAATAGAGAACAAATAGGAATATTTCATAGGATGATTAAAATTGGAAGGGACCTTAAAGATTATCTAGATCCAAATCCCCTGCTATGGGCAAAGATGTCACCCAGTATATCAGACTGCTCACTTGAGCACTTCCAGGAATGGGGCTGTCCAGCTTACCTGGACAGCCTGTGTCAGTGCCTCACTATTCTCCAAGTAAAGAATTTCTTCCTAACATATAATCTAAATCCCTCCTCTTTTATCAGACTGTTTTTAAATTAAAAGAGAAGCAAACCCCACTCTCAGCCTGCCTTTGTAGAGAGATGCTGCAGCACTTTGATCATCTTGGTGGCCTTCCTCTGGACCTACTCCAACAGGTCCATATATTTTCTGTGCTGAGGACTCCACAGCTGGACATAGGACTCCAAGTGGGGTCTCACAAGAGTGAAGTAGAGGTGGACAATCATCTCCCTTGACCTGCCGGCCACAGTGTTTTTGATGCTGTCCAAGAGGCAGTTGGTTTTCTGGGCTGCAAGCGGACACTGCCATGTCATGTTGAGTTTTTCACCTACCAATAGCTCCAAGTCCTTTTCCACAGGGCTGCTTTCAGTGAGTTCATCTCCCAGTCTGTACTCAATGTTTGGAATTGCCTCGAACCAAGCTGGACTTGTTGAACCTTATAAGGTTCTCATGGGCCTGCTTCTTGAACTTGTCCAGGTCTGCCTAGATAGCATCCTGTCCTTCAGATGTGTCAACTGCACCATTTAACTTGGTGTCATCTGCAAACTTGCTGGGTGCACTCAATGTCACTGTTTATGTCATTGATAAAGATATTAAGAACCACTGGTCCCAAGACAGAGCTCTGAGAGACACCACTCCTGAACAACCTCCACCTGGACATAGAGCCATGGACCACAACCATCTGGCTGCATCCATCCAGCCAATTCCTTCTTTACCCTTCAAATTCATATCTCTCTAAACTGGAGATAAGGATATCATATGACCATGTCAAAGGCCTTACAGAAGTCTAGGTATATGACCTCAGTCAGTCTTCCATGTTCCACTGATGCAGCCAGTCCATCATAGAAGGCCACCAGATTGGTCAGGCACAGTTTGCCCTTACTGAAGTCATGCTGTCTGTATTGGATCATATTTGTTGCATAGTACATTTTCTATAGGCCTCACTCCTGTTACATCCATTTAAATACACCAGAAAGCCATCTGTAAGTGCAGTCAAAAACAACCTTTAGCCAACTTTGCAGCTGATGAGAGTACCCTGTTTTCATGTGTTAGCAGAATTCAACTAGTTACGTAAGTAAAAACCTAAGTTTTGAGACAAAAAGTCACAATTTGAAAGACTTTTGAAGTTGCACATGTTAAAATGCATCTTTATTAAGTGGTATGTGGTTGAATGTGTCTTTTAAACACAGAAAGATACTTGAAGTACTTTCCAGATACAGCTATTGGAAAAATACTCTCCTTTCTTTCTGCCTAGTTTATGTGGCTACTGTAGATTTTATGCACTGGAATGAGATATACTTTTCCATGAAAATACTTATTAAATTAAGTCCTTGAAACATTGTGTGGTGTTGAATCACAGAAACATTGTGTGGTGTTGAATCACACAGTGACCTTCTTTAAATGCACTTATAGATCTGTTTTCTCATTCATCTGTATGCTTATGTGTGAAAATACTTCTGATCATGAGTTTTAGACCTCAAATAGGTTAGCTGATGTTTATGAGTGGTTAGAGAGAGAAAATACATGATGGGAAGATCAAAGCTTTGACCTAAAATATAGGTTACAAATTAAGAATGCAGAGAGGCAGGTAGTAAGGAAGTGGCTGTCTGGTATTAAACAAATCATCCAAGGCCATTTTAGGTGAATCTGTGAAAGGTCAGATATTACTATTAATTAATACTTAATTAATTCTTAATTTCTGTATATCAGACCAATCAAGTGCAGGTGTCAGACAGTAAAAATTTCATAGGATGATCCCTTTTTTACAGAGACTGCCACCTGAAAGAAGAGGGTTAGACCCAAGGATTTCTGCTGGCTGCTGGTCTATTTCTGAGGAAATCCACAGTGCCGTTTCAAGGCTTCCCTAAGTCATACTAACAGCAGCTTCCAAAAGAAGCACTTCCAGCAGGTATGTAATGAGCAAGGCAGCCACATGGTAGCCATACTCTCTGCCTGGCCAAAGGCCTGCTATTTGCCAATAGCAGAACAGTATCATGTTGTGACTGAGGGAGACTCCAGTCAAGGCGAACCCAGCTTTGCTCCTGTTCTGTGCTCACGAAGAAGCTAGGAGGCTAGGGCCAACCTGAACTGAAGCATATTTCTACAAGAACAAATAATTACTACTGGAATGCAAAATGAAAGATGCTGATGAGTCAAGCCTGCCATGCCTGATCATTGAGTTGTCTCTTCTTCATCCAGCTTTATTTCTCTGACAAAGACCAGAACCAGGGCCGTTTTCATCAATGATAGGAAAGTTGAAGTAAAGAGATTTTATTTAATTTTAGCTAAGTTTTATTTCTCTCCCACCTAAGTATTTTAAAACAGCTACTATTATTTCCATATCTACCATCACTACTTTTTGGTATATAGTTCAAACTATCAGATCATTAACACATTATCTACTAAATTCATTATGTTATATTGAAGTGTTTTCCTTCAGCTGAAGTAGTTTTCAAGTTTTATTGCTATTTCCACACAAGTCCCATTGTATGGAAAAAGTTTTCATTGGTTTAAGAGACATAATATACAAAACAGAACTAAAAAAAGAGACTGCTTCTGTGGATGAAGGCATCGCATAGTAAACCACCTCTGACTCTGCTACCAGACTGGGTAGCATATTGGAAAATAATCTGTCATTTGAGAAGGACAGTGGGAACTAAAAGACAATAAGTGCAAGAGGAGTGTCTACTTTGAGGCAGTGGCCAGGGCATCTCAAAATTCAGTTTATAACTAAATTTTGGAATAGATAGTAAAAATCTCTGTACTGAGGCAGAGCAGAGAAGAAACATAATGCAAAGCAAAAAAGGAAGCAACATATTTGTTATAAGATTTCAAAAAATAAGGTAGGTATAACAAGCTATGACAAAGTCCACTTGGTCTGTCAGGGAAAATCAATCCCTTTCTGGTGTTTAGCAAAGCAGTTATATGAACAGGTCCCTCACAACAAATTTCACTGAATAGAAGAAAAAAATGAGTCAAGATAAAACAATAAAGAACAAGGAAATTATAAAAGATGATCCATTAAAACAAAGTGCCTAAGATAGTACCTTACCCCTGTTTATTCAATAGGCATGTAGGCTTTTCAGTAGTGAGAGATGATTAACATCTTGTACTATGTCTCAAGGAAAAAAATTACTTTCTTTAGCAGACAGCTTCTTAAACCCGTGATGACATATACTGGAATTATGTCTTAATATTAGGCAGACTCTTAAGTGGCATCCTAAAAAGATACAGACTTAACTGTCTTTTTGAAATTTAGGTATCTGAGCAGCAACTTGTATTAATGAGAGATGACAGAATGTGTATTCTTTTACACATGGTTTTACTTTAAGAAGTATTCTGTCAGGTTTACTCTGTGGAATCTGATTGTATCCCAATACAAAACAGTGCACACAAACACAAACTTTATTTCCACTACTATGACACAACCACTTGTAAGTATCATACAGCTCGAAACTGTAGGCAAATAGGAATGAATATATTGAGAGAAATGAATGTACCAGAGCAGACCCTAGTCCTCCCTCCATATCAAAGACTTTTAGATAAGTAAAATCTAGAACTGAAAAAAGAGGGGATATATTTCATAGATGTCATATTCCAGTCCCTTTCATGAACGGTCATTTGCCTAAGGAAAACCAAAAATCACATAATAATTTTCATAATGCAGTGTATAAAACAAATTTCAGACTACATACCTTCTTAGTAGCATTTGTCTGCTGTTGCCACCATGAACCATAATTCATTTTTTTGTGATACCTTACACTCAATGTGCTATACAAACTCAAATTATGTTTATATTTTGAAAAGTCTTATAAAAACATTTCTGTTTAAGACGTATGTATAAACACAACCAAAACTTGTGTATACCTAGAAATGCTTTAAGTAGAGGTATTTTTATGAGCCATCTAAAAGCAGAACAGTATTTTGCTTCATATAATGATCTTCACATTCAAGATCCCTCAAAGTGCTTTGCAAATGAAAAACCTGGAAACCAACCAAGATACTGATGCTGTAGGTAAGTACATATGATTTGAAGGAGAGCAGATAAATGCAGACGTATTAGAGTTTCTTAACACGTGAATGAAAAGCCATGGTAAGAAAAATCAAAGACACTATGGCATCAGCTTTATTTTTTTCTTGTTCTGTGTTTCTCTCCTGCCTCTTTTTTTAAGTCTTTAATACACAGGTTCAAACACATCAGCTGTCAGAAATAAAAGACAATGCGGAAATGAGATTAAAATGTGGTTGTTCTACTCAGCAGTGTACTGAAAAAAATATTGGTATATTTTAAATATGTTTAAAACAATGTAATTTAGATATTGTAGAAACAATTTTCTTTATGCATTTACACTAAAATTGAACTGTGTCTCTTTTCTAGATTTTCACGAGGTGTTGAGGAAATCCAGCAGGGCTGTCATCAATTTGTTTATATTTGACTTCGTATTTATAGTTTATCAGGAAATGGTTACAGGTGGAATAGACCTCTAAGATCATAAAGTCCAACCATCAATCTTGTATTACTGTGTTCAACACCAAACCATGTTGGCAAGTGCCATATCCACATACCTTCTGAACTCATCCAGGGATGGTGATTTCACCACTTCCCTGGGCAGCCTATCTCAATGGCTGACCACCCTCTCAGTGAAGAAATTTTTCCCAATATCCAATCTAAACCTCCCCTGGTGCAACTTGAGTCCGTTTACTATTGTCCTGTTTGGGAGAAGAAACCAACCTCCACCTCACTACAACCTTCTTCCAGGTAGTTCTAGAGAGCAACAAGATCTCCCCTGAGCCTCCTTTCCTCCAGGCTAAAAAACCCCAGCTCCCTCAGCCACTCTTCCTAAAACTTGTTCTCCAGATCCTTCACCAGCTTTAATGCCCTTCTCTGGACATACATATAGTTCAGTACAAACACACACACACATACACACACATATATCACTATTTGTCAATGCTATGAAAAACATTCAGAAAACAATCTGGTATTCCTGAAAGACAGAAATAGAGGTGCTCAACAGAAATACCTATATGTGATCATTTTTCAAAGACTTCTGATTGTGAATTGGACAACTGTGGTAACTTAATCAAAATGCAAGTTGCCGTCACAAAATGATTCACACAATACTCACATTTGTATTATTAACCATGTTTTCTAGTAATAAAGTATAAGCAATAGAGGTAAGGGGTTTAATAAACTTTGTATATTGTTACATAAAAACTGATTTTTATTGTTAGAATCAGAAAAAGAATGTATGACAAAAATAAAGCTTTTAAAGTAAATATGTCCGAACATAAAATACATTCTGTTTCTTTGCTGTAACAGTTCCAGGTAATTATATTATACATAGAAAATAAGGAATGGACAGGTAATAAGCACGTGCACTCTCTTATGATATTTAAAAGCATAAGGATAAGAATAAGCAATATATTTCAGAGCAAAAGGTATGACATTCCTCCAGGCAGGCACTGTCATCTTCAGAATGATGTATGTGCAGATATTCTTCTCATATATACTCAAGAAAGTTGATATTTAAGATGTTACGCCTAATGAGAAAACTGTGCTCCAAATAATTTGTTTTTATGTTTTAGGAATCACTCATCACACAGGAAATTATTAGTGTTGTACCAGTTCATAGTAGGGCATATGGTGAGGAAAGGCCCACTCCCCACTAATGAGATGGTGGCACCATGTACTTCCATGGCTGTTACATAGAGGCTGTAAGATACAAGCCTCTGCGCCCACCCACTCGCCTCTGTGCTTCATTACATGAACACAGTGCAATTTTCCTCCCTGACTTTATCTTCTCTCTTTTACTGTAAGGCTTTACATTGGATGTGCACATC
The DNA here is from genome assembly GCA_035583135.1 of Lophotriccus pileatus. Classification (NCBI taxonomy): domain Eukaryota; kingdom Metazoa; phylum Chordata; class Aves; order Passeriformes; family Tyrannidae; genus Lophotriccus; species Lophotriccus pileatus. Next base: position 73,567,261 of record JAWWES010000081.1, on the reverse strand, counting down.
AGAATAGTTTAGAAAAGTTAATATGGGACAAACAGACCCTCTGACCATGTTAAAGAAAATTTACCTGAGCTCTAGGTGATTATAAGAATATTTGAAAAATTTGATAATGACAATTTGCACATTGACATGAAACTTACCTCCTTCTCTAATTCTGTGATAGCTGTTTAAATACTTACTTAAACATAAACTTTTTAACTTTTTATGAAACATTTATAACCATACCTTTAAGATAATGTGGTAGTAGCATCCAGACAAAAGCGATAAAGATAAAAACATCATGCCTTTTTCCTATTACACAGATGTCAACAAAGTATTTTAAATAATTTTAATACTTTGAAAAAGCTGTCAGTCTAAAAATCACTTCAGGAAAAGCAATCTAAGACTTTGCTAACCTACAAAATGTTTAAATCATCTCAAGCAATACTATTGAACTAATTGGTTATTTAAGGTTGAAAGAAAGCAAAATAAGCATTTGCTTTCCTTCTGAATACTGATTACTAGTCATCTTTTTTTCTTCAGAAAAATAAAACTCTAACTGATGGATACAAAATGAGAAACTGCATAGACCAAGACAACCATAACATTTATATTTGCTATTCTGTTATCTATTCTCTACTGTATGTCATTGCAACTGAAATATTATTTCTTCCTATATATTTTGGAAAAAAAAACCCACAAAGTATTGAACACTCTGAGGGAATTCCATGTATTACGAATAGAAATTGTGAGAGGTCCAACACAGTATATAAATAAATAACATAGATCTGATATTCAGAACAGTTGGGGGGGGGAGGGGGGAACAGAGGTGAAGGGCATAAATTAATCCAAATAAAGCAGACTTGAGGAAGAATGTCACATATGTGATAGATGCGACAAAGACAAAATAAATTACTTTTTAAAGCAGTCTTTTCAAACAAAATATTTTTTCTTGTTTCCCCAAAAGAGAATCTCCTTTCCTACCATCTCTCACACAGACCCCAGTCTCTAAGAAGAGCAACATCAGGTAACTAGTTTGATCAGTCACAATGGAAGCCTTTGGTCTGTATGTTGATACGTTCTGGAGCACTCAAATCAGTTTAGCAATTAACTGCTTATGACTTCTGCAATGTAACCATCTGGCTTTCAGATCTGGGGAAATATTTTGTAAGAAGCCTGGAAACCTCTTGAAAACACACTGTGATCAATGATAGTTTTAACAACATGTTCAGAGGGCTGAAATAAAGGCATCCTGACAAATTCGTGAATTTTCTAAAAGCATGGTTTCATGGAAACATTTTAATATTGATTTATATTGTATCTGAAATGCAATCACACACAGAGCAAAGACTACACTATAATAACATCCACTTAGTATTACTGATTTTTTTAGGGTTTTGTCATTTATATTTGAATTTGAAAATAGGGAGAAAATTACCGATAATCTCAACCATTGACTGATGCTATCCAGCATCCTGTTTATCTCTGCATAGATATTTGCTGATACAGAAAAAAAAATTAACTGTCACTCAATAAACACAGAGATTTACGCAAAGTCCATCATCACCATCACACCACAGCATGTTTTGAAAGGAATATTTAAAAGACAAGAAACATATATCTTCCCTACCCTAGATTAAATATTAAGAATTGAAATACCAAAACCACAGAGCCACTCATATAAAAAATTATGTGAAATATTCAAGATAAATACTTTCACACATCCCTGTTGCAGGCACACTTACAGCATGATTTGTAATTCAGAGCTAAACTCGTCATTAAACCATCTGTATAAAGATTAGGTACGTTATACTGGTCATCACATGACTAATTTGTAGAAGATCAATTTGAAACACTATAATGATAAATCATGGCTCATATTTGAAAATCTTCTATGTTAGGGCTAAATTTTATTTCTCACCATTAAATTGTTTCTGCAGTGCCTTTTTTTTTTTTTTTTTCCTATAAGGGAGTAAGCTGCTCAGGTGTTTTCAAAGTTGTTTCAAGTCAAATTCACATTCCTTACCTTCTTTCTTTTTAATTGAACCTTATTACTACAAAGGTCAATGCTGCAGAAATTCCCCCCCTGCCCCCGTATTCACACACACAGGACTGAGTGCTTAAGAAAAAAAAAAGAAAAAAAAAAAAAGAAAAAAAAAAAGAAAAAGGACAAAAAAATCTGGCAAATACATTCTTCAGTCCCACCAATTTCACACCGTCTCTTAGCTATTTTCCCTCTCAACTGAGTCCCCAGTTTGGCACACTGTATTTTCCTTTTTATCAGCACTGATCTTCCTAGCCATCACCACCGAAGTAGTTGCACCCACACCTATGTACCTATGTATTTTAGAGCCGCTTCCCGACCTGGTGGAGGGCTGCACGCCTGCAAAGCGGGAAGGGGAAGGTGCAGCTCCTTCCTCTCCCTCCACTGGTCCCTGTTCCTTTAGGTACTGCGGACTGGCACACTTTGTTTAGAACTTACTGAAGTTTTGCGATTCCAAAGCGGGATGAGCAGGGAATACAGGCTGCTAATCCACACGGACAGATTTCTCGCGCGTGCCTCTGCAGCTCCTCCGTGGAGGCAGCTTCCTTTTGTGCAGTGTTCCAGGAGCCCCCATACCACAGCCCCAGCCACCGCGGTACCATCCCAGTATCCCCTCCGCGCCCCCCCTCCCCTGGAAAAGCCGCCTTACCTGCTACATGGAGCTGCAGCAGCACCAGCAGCACTAACAACGCCAGTAGCAGCAGCAGCAGCAGCAGCGGGCACAGCGGCGGTGCCTCGTTCTCTGAATCACTGTAGCAATAAACTGCCCTTTCTCGCGTTCCCCTTCGTTCACAAAGGATCTCACAGGCAGCAAAGGTAAGCTGAACCCACTTTCTTACTGGAAGAGCTTGGCTCCCTTCTCGGATACGACTGAATCCCTCTCTGTGGTTCCCTACACATTTACCCTTCAGATCTATACTGCGCTTCAGCAGCAGCCTGAGCTCAACTGCAGCTGATAGAGACCAGCCAATTGGTATTGAGGATTCCCTTTCTGTAACCCCCTCCCACAAAAATACACCGTCTGCATTTGAAATTTTGTTAGTTGTGAAAAGTAGTTTTAACCCCTTGCTTGAAAACCACCCTGTGTTTTTGGAGCTCCAGATAATCTCCTGGTTTCTTTTTCATTAAGAAAGCTCTGACTGATCAAAGTATCCCCACCTGGACTCTTTAGAGCTTGGTAATATTTATTGAGAAAACTAAAATATTTCACACAGCAATCAATTGACTGGGAGGATGATATGCTTGCAATCTAGTAGATATATGACAAAATCACCCCCCCCCAACAAACAAATAAAAAACCCAAAGAAACTGCACTGCAATCTATCATCCAGATATCATCCTCATTTTTTCCCCACAGATTTCCTATATTTCTCACCACAAAACATGACTACACTGCAATCAAACAAGGAAAAAAGACTTAAATCGTTGCATATACAATCACAGTACACAATCACAGAGGGATTTTATTTTGCCCAGTCCTGAAATTTATTTACTGAATATGGCTAAAGCATTGGATGTTTTACATTTTAAGAAATAACTTTACTTTAGACCACTATAAATTTATATCTAGACATTCATAGTAAATATGCCGCCTTCTTGTTTGTACCTTGATGTTTATTCGCAGGAAAGAACTATTGTAAAATAGGTTAATCCTGAAAGCCCGGGTTTTTTTCAACTTAAAGGTATGATACACGAATTACTGCAATAATAGAACATTTAAAAAGGGCTCTGCATTAAATTTACAACAGAAAAAAAAACCCTGGCTAAAACACACAAACATAGAGATAAGTCAGTCATGTAACCTTAGCAATGCCCTCCCAACATGGACAATGAAATCTTCACAGCATTTCAATATTCTCAAGTTTGTACTTGCAGATTAGCCTGCCCACTAAAAACACACAGGTTTCCTCAATTTAGTTGATAAGAATGCAATGCTATGTAAAACATAATACTCATTTGTCAGAGACAGGCAAATACATTACAGATACATGCATGGATTTTAATGTGACATGTAGCAACTTCTTTAATTTTAGTCAAGTAGAGACACGGGGCTAGCTGCACTGGGAAACACAAAACAGCTATCACAGATGAGGCCTTCCTCTCAGTCAACTCATCTTCCCCTGGACAAAGGGGAAGTTAGTACAAGTTTCTGCATTACAAAGAGATAGTTAAGAAAAGTTGGGCTTCTGGCTAATGGGCCATTTGCAATCTGTTAAAATAATTCAGATGACCAGTAGGCTCAGTTTCAGCAACACTCTTTTCCAAAAGAGGATAGGATATACTGAGCTGCTCTGATAGTGGCTGCAAGGCAGCTTTGAGTTCCTGGACTCTCAGGGAATTGCTTCTCAATATGATGCCTGTTCTGAGCATGGTACCCCCAACAGAAAAATCCACCTGGTCCATACTTTATCATTGGAGAAGCCTGAAAAGATCTTTGTCAGTCTGCTCATGTGTGCTTCTCAGATCAAGTCAGAGAGCATTCTGCAGAAAGTAGTAATTATGCAGAATACGTGCTGCAAGAAGTAAAAAGTATACAGTATATCTGAAGCACAACAACATCATAAAGTTCAGAAGCACAACAGCCATTGCCAGACTGATCATACTGTGCATCTATAAAGGTACACACACATGCACAACTGGCTGTATTGAGAAAAGACCTCAAATTGCTGTCCAGTTGCAGGAGATAGGTAGGCTTTCCAGCAAGCCAGAAACTCATAAAACAACAGATGTTTGACTAAGCTATGACAAATTAAGATTTCCTATCTTTGCCCATGCTAGACACTGTTTTACAATTGAAATCAAACTGCTTGTAGCTGTTGTTATTGATTATTTGAGATACTCAAAATAATCAAAGTATAATAAAAAAATATTTATTAGTATACAATTAAAAATTATAAAAGTATAATTATTAGCACATAATAGAAAATAAACCAATATGCAT
>JAWWES010000081.1:73520889-73562004 GCA_035583135.1 Lophotriccus pileatus | reverse complement strand
GGCCGGTCTTTGAGAGATATCTCTTCCCGTAAGTCTGGTTTCTCCATTAGCATGTCAAAGGAGTGTTGATTGAGGGCGAAGGCTGTCTCTCTCTGCAGGATTAACTCTGTCTCTTTTAAATTGTTAATTTATACAAAGTTTTAATTCAACCTATTACAGCTGTGACACTTGCTGACTTGACATTTCACTAAAACCAGATTCCTGGGATGACATGAAAAGAGGACTTTTCTTCTCCCAGAGGTAATAGCTTGGGAGCTATGGTGTATCTAACGAGACAAAACCAAAACCTTCTCATCCCAGTGAGTACCAAGCCTACCAAGATGAAAGATTCTAATATCGATGGCAGGGAAATGGTCTCCTCTACAAATGGTCAGCCCTCTCAGCCCAGCAGCAGTCCTGTCCTGTGGCTCTCTCTCATCCCTTACAGACATGATGCGTGCTCAAAACTAATACATGAGCTATTCATCAAAGTCCAGCTTCCTCAAAAATGTCAGCTACTGTGTTGTATGCAAAAACGCTGGTAGTTAACCAGAGGAAAAAAAAACCATATGCTCTTAGAGCTGTTTATATAGATTACCAAAACCGCTACATTCTCCTCTAACAGTGTTATTCAAAAAGACAACTAATGGAGTCTTATCTTTGACAAGGAAAAAGTTGTGAGTGTCATGACAGATTGAAATAACTCCTAGGGACTTAACAAATAAAACAATTTCTTTTAGTGTCCATCATGTGAACAAGCCATGAAAGTGTCGTCCAATCATTGTACTTTAGAAGTGTAGTGACTGGAGAAGAGTTTAGGATATTCCATACTTTAAATCTGGGAGATTATCAGCAAGTATAATTTTTATGGTAGTCAGTCCTATTAACTGATGACAAGGAAAATGTTATTGCATTTCCTTTAATAGGTGGCTTTAAAAAGTTCGTTCAGTTTACTTATTTTCTTATAATGGAATACACAAATAATTAGGCTCATATCAGCTGCAAAACTAATGCAACATTTAAAAGCTGGTTTTTAATTATCTTTATTTTAGCTTTACAGTTTTACTTAAAGTTTGACAATTGAAAGTTCAAAAGAAATCCTAGAAAACAGATCAGTATCATTTACATAGAACCATACAAGTCTTTGCAAAGTCACTAAGTTCAATTGCTAATTTTAGTCTCCAATTTTGCTATCTGTCATAAAGAATTATGTGTGTGTTTTAAAATTCCATTTGTTTTTAAAAAATATTTTTTTAAAAAACACTGAAGCATGAACAACTCATTTCTTAGTGTCACTCTTAAGGGGAGATAGGGCTACTTCGTTATGAGAGAATACTCATTAAAGTTTAAAATGTATGTAGGATGGAAGAAAATGCATCCAGAGGCACTGGTATTCCCTTTTTTTGAAAAGGTACTTGCATGCCAGTAGAAGTAAACATGAATGAATCCTGCCGTATACCCCCTGCAAATTGTTTTAATATTCGTCCAGATAACTCAAGCCTCTTACTTTCTCCTGCTAGATGTTCAGAATTCTCCTTCAAAGATCCTTCAAAGATCTCTGTTAAGAAAATGCAGCCTGGACAAATACCCATTATGGAGTCTAAAAAAAAGATTTCCCACTCCAGCCAAAAAAAAAAAAAAAAAAAGATCTGAGTCTTTTAGCCTTGAAGACTCATGGAAACACATTTATATGAATAATTGAATTTATTTATGTAGCAACTTATTAATCTGACTTGGAGATAGTAGAAGTTAAGGTTCAGTCATTTCTATGAGAATTCACTCCTTTAGATATGTTAAACTGGAATTAAAAGCCCAAGTGCTGCACAACATAAGTAAAAGGGATCTGAGATTTCACCGGAGAACATCTTAAACTGATAAATATTTACATGTATATATAAGATCAGGCAAGCAGTCTTTGCCTGAGAGTTTTCTTTTGTTTGAGCAACCTTATTCTAGAAAGGATTCAAAGAGAAAGCTTAATTTTATAGGTACACTTACTAGTAACCTATAGTGACCTGTATAATTTCTGAAACTTCTGCAGTTAGACCTCCCTAAACTTAAACCAGTACACTATATTAATAAAGTGGTAACCTACCTCTTAATGGTGCCCTGCCTTGTTCACCATTCATCCATATAACCCTCAGACTTGTGCTTTTACTGGAGTTCTTATTACAGATTGTTATAGTGACATCTAGAGAAACCAGCCAGAGATCCAGCATTATCTGGATAGTATTTGAAGTCCCTTCCTAAGATCACAAGCAGAGTAAATCACATCCAGATGATGTCTAGAAACCTCTGAGGACAGAGAATTAACAGTCTCTCAACTTTCCTCTTCCACATTTTAGCTAGGTTTACAGGTGAAAGATTTTCCAGGTGTTTAACATTAAAGTGCCTGGTTGAAATTTAAGTCCTCTGGGTTTTGCTCTACATACACTATGGTTTAGCATACTGTGTATTATTCTCTTTCTTTTTGCTATGATATTTCATATCATGCAGCTATGAAATACAGATATATCATCTCTAACAATCCAAATTCCTTCCATCTCTCTTCACAGGACATTTTGCCTCCTAGATTCTGATCATTCTTTTTTGCTCTGCTCTCTTCCCTATTCAACAGATTTCCTGTTTCCTAAAATTAAATGCCTAATACTGGATATAATAGGGCTGCAGTGCTCTGTGATGGTAAGGTACATCCTGAGGATTATTAGAAAGGTAATGCCTTCAAATTTGAGCACTGTCTTTATGCAAGGTCAGTGCTATTCTTCTCTCTGTCATACTGTTATACCAATAACCAGTCCCTTCTCCAAAGAACATGCATTTTAAACAAAAAATGAGAGAGAACGTTCAGATGCAATCAGTGCAGCAGCACAATATGAACCAAACAGATCAGGCATCATTGTTTAATTGCCGTCTCCAGCGAAGATACTGTGAGACAAACCAAGATGCAGTAGTGCTCAAATAAGGTGTTTTGAACTTTTCGTATTTCTTACTATATCCTCCTTCAAAGCTTTCAGTTTGTCAATGTCCATGTCACTACCTTGGTCATATCCAACTGCCTATTTTCCGTAATGTCTATATGTCCACAATTGAAGTGGTTTTCTTCCATCTACAATGGGAAAATGCACCTCTAAGACACAAAATCTAACCTGTATCACAATTAATTTGTAAACTATTTAATATAAACTATCTATTTAGCACTTTTTTTCAATTTTTCAATTGATACCATTCCTTAGAAGGTGTTCTGTGGATTTATCAATTTTTTTATTCTTGTGTCTTAGGCAATGACATAATTACTGCTAAAAAGGGGACAGCAGATTTCATTAGCTGAATAGTTTTCTTTGCTGGTGATTCTGAGTCCCATTTTGCCTGGCCTACTACTTAAACCATGAAATAGAGCATTCAATTTTCTTGAATCCTTCTATTTAAGCTTATCCTTGTTTAAGACCTGCCTACTTAGCTTTTTTTTTTTTACAGTTAGCTTTGCTCTTTACCATCATTGTCAACACATGCAACTACTCATCTCACTTTCCAGTAAAACAGCCATGTTTTGATGCATTTGCAAAAGCAGTAAGTTAAATACAGTCATATAGCTAAATCATACATTATGATGTATGTGGAATTGATGTAAACTAAACCTGGCTGTGTATGAATTTAATTAGCATCACCAGCAGCAAATGGATTATCAACATGAGAGGGACTGCAAAAGTTATTGCATTTTTTTAAGAAATACCAACAAAGTTGTCAGTAGCACAGATGACAACTGTGTAGTTATCATAGAATGGAATTTAGCCCTAAGTTATATAGACAGTATTTCATAAAATTGTTAATAATTTTTTTTAATGTTGATACAAACTTTGGGTTTAAATTATTTATTGCATTGACCTACAGTTCCTAAATGGTAAGTTTTCCACAATGTGTATTTTGACAGTATTGCTGAAACTGTTACGTTCTAACAAGTTATCACTGTTTTCTTCTGGAGATAAGTACATGTCCATAAATTGTTATCCCTAACCTTAGATTCTGGAAAGTTCTTTCACAGGAGTGAAATTATAAATACATACATATTAATGTAATACATTTTTAATCCTTTCTTATTTTACTGCATCCCTAACAAGACAGTGAATTTCTTTTACTAAGAGGTAAATTTATTTTTCTGCAACTCAGAAACTCTTTTAAATCCCAATAGAATACCTTCCCTAAGCAATAGACATTACCTTTATAACAATGTTATATTTTATCGTTATTGTTTTAATTTCTAAGGCAACTATTGAAAGTCTCTTGACATGGGTTTTATATACTTATCTAGATGATACATACAGACAAAGATTCTCTCAAGGAACTCAGTGAACTTACATAAGTTTCCAAATAAATAGCCGTTCTTTATACCTGTTAAAAGTAGGTTTCTGCCTCAGCTAATATTTCAACTATGTACTTAGGAACCCTCATCTCCCTCATCGGTTTAGTACTAGTATGTTACACTTAAATAACAATCTTATACATGTAGATCTCAAATTAGTTTTCATAGCAATAGCAGCACTATTTTTGCAAGGAAAGAATATAGGAAAAAAAAAACAAACAAAAGAAAATTGAGGAAATACTTTCTATAAACAAAGTCTAGATAAGTGTTGAATCACTGAACTTCAACAGTGTGGCAGATCTTAAAAAAGTCATAGCACATACTTGTTTGCAAGTCATTTGAAAAAGAGCAGTATGAATTTTACACATACCTATTTAAAGTGGTTTAATATCTGCTCATGAAACTGGATGCAACTACTATGACCTCAAAAACCAACACTCTGTTTTTACAAGTTTCTTGCAACTTTTAACAAGTTCCCTTATTTGTGTGTCTTGATACGCTAATGTGTGAAATGTGAATACAGATACTTTCATTAGGATAGAAACTATTCTGAGGGAAGGTTGGATATGTTTCATGGTCAAGTACTAGCTACTGGAGCACTGAAAGGTGCCACATAATTAACTACCTATTAAAGCTTTTTTTCCAGGCAGGTTAGGAAAAATCCATTGAGCTTGAGCATGTGAACACGGAGATAAAATGTTGCCTCAGTGGGTATTTTAGCATTCTCTTTGAGGGGCAGCAGTTCAATTGAATTCCTGTTTCCTTTAGTCTAAACACATCCAGTTTATGCTCTAACATCAGTCAGACTGAACAAGAGAGTGGCCTTCCTTTTTCTTCCATGGTATACCTCTACATCACTCTGAAATTCATTACCCTCTTCTCCTAAGGCTTTTTGGAGGTGGCAAGATTTATCAGCTGCTGGATACGTGAATACAGTATATAGCATAGTATCAGAGAACCTCAGAACATGCTGAGTTGTGAGGGACTCACAAGGATCTTCAAGTCCCACCGTTGGCCCTGCACAGAACCAGGCCCAAGAGACACACCATGTGCCTGAGAGTATCATCCAAACCCTTCTTGAACCCTGTCAGGCTTAGTGCTGTGACCACTTCCCTGGGGATTCTGTTCCAGTACCAAACCATCCTCTGGGTTAAAACCTTTTTCTAATATCCAGCATAAACCTCCCCTGACACAACTTCAATCCACTCCCTCAGGTCCCATCACTGGTCACTACAGAGGAGAGATCAGTGTCTGCTCCTCCTCTTCCCCTCACAAGGAAGTTGTAGACTGCAGTGAGGTCTCCCCTCAGTCTCCTCCAGGCTGAACAGACCAAGTCACCTCAGCTAAGTGACCTCATCCTCATACAGCTTCCCCTCCAGGCCCTTCACCATCCTTGTTGCCCTCCTTTGGGTGCTCTTGAACAGTTTAATACCTTCTTTATATTGCAGTGACCAAAACTTCACACAATATTCAAGGTGAGACCACATCAGTGCAGTATTTCATTCAATATTTTCCATAAGGATGCCTGGAAAACATCAAGGAAACCCAACCCTTATGTTCACAGAGCATATGTTTGCAGTTCACAAAACATCTATTAGTTGGGGGTTATTTCTTTGATTCTATACCTTGATTATTGCTGATGTACATAGGCCAGTGCATCCATCTAACTTGCTGAAAATAGGCCACTACTACTAGATGAAAAAAAGTTAGTAGGTGGGAGAGAAAAGCAAAAGTGGTCTTCACAGTCCCTGCTAAAAATAAATAATGAACGTTAGCAGACTCAGAAGAGATCCAAATTAATATTACTTAAAACACAGATGGAAACAACCAACTATTTTTTCAGCTTAAGTTGTATCTTACAACATCTTAGAATGTGGAAACTATTACCTCTAAACTTAACTTACATATTTACATTTTTAGATGCCTTATGGAATTAATTTCAACAAACTTTTAGTACCTCCAAACAAATTTTCTATATTTACACTGACTGCTTACTCTAGCTTTCAAGTGCATTAGCAGAAAAAGCACTAAAAAGTAAGATGGAACAAAAATTCAGCCAGTGGCTTGTACAGACATGGGCTAGGTGAACGTCAAAGCATGAAAATACATCTGCCTATAGAAGATTATTGAAGGTTCTATTAATAGCTACAGATAAGAAACTAGTACAGATTCACTTAAGTTTACATGTAACTAAGAAATCAAAGAAACGCTTGGGATTTTTGTTTGTTGCTGAGGTGCTGCATGCTGTCCTCTCCCTTGCTCTGTTTTTCTCCACAAACACTATAGAAATAAAAGAAACATGCTGACTGATATCTGTTTCAAACAATAGAAAATAGTTCATTTAATCACTCAATTTCTTACTGATAACAAACTAAATTTTCCCTGCTTGGGACAGAGTGGATCCTAATTTCTCCTTTCCTTTATGTCACAAGTACAAACAATGAGGACAACAGGAATTGTGATTATGTTGTTTACAAGTTAATAAATCGCAAAAATCAACACAGAATTGTGAAGCAGGTACTTATTTTTTATATTGGCACTCCGCCATCACCACCACTAGTTCGTTAGGTTTTTTCCCTGAGGTCTAAAGCAATGCTTAGGCACACTTCCAAGGAGATGTGAAATTGTTGCATTATGAAAAACATTAAAGAGAATTTTAAATTATTAAGAAATGTAGGTTTGTTGTTCTGCTTCAAAACATTGAACCTTTATAATAAAATTATGACAGACTTCTTTTATCATGACAGAAATCAAAAGAACTTACAGTCAAGGTAGTAAAGGGTGGGAAGATGTTATGCTATAATCCTATGAAACTGTAGTAGTTAAAACACACTGCTTAAATTCTGGTACCTTTTCCCAGGAATGGGTAAGAATGGATGTTACAAAGATGAGGGGAAAATGTATGTGCAACTGATTTTGTAATCCCCCTTACATATGGACACTGCTCCATGATTCTCAAGAGAAAGCTAAAGCCTGATAGTAATTGATTGGGCTCAATGGTATCCTATTGGGTGTCAATCCACATCTTCTTTTTGCAAGGAACTGCTGCTACTTTACATGTTTATTTCTGGGAAGGTTGTTACCATATATAGGAAATCACAGAATATTTTATTTTTGAACGCATGGACCATTTGTTTTCATTTTGTTTGAAACTTCTTATATGTTTTAGCACTTTACCTATTCAAATACATACCAGGGAGACTGTTTTCAGGACAAAAATAACCCAAACAAATGAAAAAAATAGGGCAAAGAAAATGAAATAAATGGAAATGAATACCACTTGAAATACAGCAATATCCATCAGTTTTGTTTCATTTAGAAGGTTTTGATTTTGATTGCACTGTAACTGAAAAACATTAAGAATAACTTGACTAAATCATTTATAGAGCTGAAAAAATAGAGCAAGAAATAATTCTGATTAAATTAGATGTCTAAGATAAAAATCTACTGTCATTATATTCTTAGTGTTTTAATGAAGTTTAAAGCAGAGATAAATCTGGAAAAAATCGTTAGCCAGTAACTCTTAGCTATATCCTTCTAGTAAAATATATGTTTAATCAGTGAAATCATGCTGATTTGGGGAGTTCACTATACACTTCACTGAATATGGAGATGAACACAGTAAAGTACAAATGTCTACTAAGATTTGTATGATTAACACCATCTCAACAAAGGCAAATAAATTTGTAATAGAATTCTGATGATGATGATGGAGGATGTCCTTACCGCTAGCAGCAGCTAAAGAAGCAAGACTTACATCTCTCTGCAGAAAGAGATTAGATTCTGCCAAAAGTCTCATCCAAGATGCACATAAGAGCTCACTAGGGACTATATATCCATCAGCTATCCTTTGTTTCTAAGACAGAGGAAATGCAGTAGCTCTTGAGCAGATTTTGGTTTTGTTTTATTACTCTCACTAGAAATATGCCTTTAACTTTTGAAAATGGAAGTGTAAAGAAGCTATCATGGATACAAATAAACCAGCCCCACCACTTCCAGTGTGTAATATCCATTTATGGATATATAAACAGAAAAATTTAAACATAAATCTAACATAAGAGGATTTCAGAAACTTTTTATTTGAGTAAGCATCAGTGCCTTTTCAAACTATCAAAACTATCCATTGCCAGAAAAATACCTTCTAACTCAGCTTCTAAATCTTTTCCTCTGTATTCACTGCTACTTTCTTAGGAAGGTGAAAAATTATCTGTTTCTCAGAAAGAAAAAATAAAAGGCAGTATTCTGGGAATGAATTTTTCTGTTCTAGAAATGAGAGAAATACTTTAGAAGTACCATATTTTCATGCTGGCTAGAAATGTGAGGCAGACACATTCCAATAATATTTGACTGAATATAAAGAAGACCTGTAGAGAGAAAGCAACAGTAGATTCAGCAGGCCTGACCACCAATGAATAAAATAGTGGTAACTTAAGTTCAGTAGAGTGTATGTCTGTAGGTATTCCACTGAAATTACTGCAGAGTACTCTTATATGAGACTGTAAACATCCAAAGGAATTTGTTTCAGAATTGAATCTTCACTTGAACAATGCATTTGATTTCTTCTATTGTGATTATAGATGTTGATGGTATTTCCTGTTCTTCCTATCTCAACTTAATTTCAGCTGATTAAGCAACTAGAAATTACATGGAAATTCATCTGTTCACCCTTAACCATACAATAAAACCAGCTCAAAAGTCAAAATTGTGAAAGCTACATTCAGATTTTAGGAAAGATCCAATCAGAACAGTTTGGGAAAAAGTACATAGTTCAGTATATTTGAGTAGCTTCAAAAATTAAAAAAAAAAATATCCAAACAACACAAAAAAATGAAGTTCTCTAATTCCGCTCTGGCTTTAAAGATCAGTTTAAATCAGTAAGAATGCTATAACACAACTTTATGGGAAATCAGGCCTTTTCTTCTTTAGTGGTCTGACATGATATTTATGGGTCCCAAAATAATAATTTTATATGCCAGTCAAAATAAGAATTTGACATCAAAGTTACATTTCTCTTCTGCTTCCCACATTACTACATTCTGATCTTATAAAGACCTTTAATAACGCATAAGTCACAAAGCTTTGTACTTTCTACAGTGCAGTGGTCCTACCTAAAGTTTTGTAAAAAAACCCCAGAAAACAGCACATATATTGCCAACAGAGAGCTTCTGTTAGCAAGAAAATGATATTTCACCTACTCAGTAGCATATATACAATCACATTTCAACTAAGGTGGAAATTTTTCCTCTTTCTTTCTCTCCCTTACAGGTCACTGAGCCAAGAGTATACACAGCATATGTCAAAATGAAAAGATTTTTTTCCAGATTCTCTGCATAGTTATTCACTCTCTCTCCCCTTGAACTCAAACATTTGAATTTGAATAGTTGTTTCTTGTTACCTCAGTAGTATGTTCTCATACCTTAAAAAAACACTTTGAATTTTTCAGTGGTTCTTCAGAAACCTTTCATGATCACAGAATCACAGAATATGCTGAGTTGGAAGGGACACTCAGAGATCACCGAGTCCAACCCTTAGCCCTGCACAGGACCATCCCCAAGAGTCATATCATGTGTGATCAGAGATGATAACTTTCTGAAAAAAAATTAACCTTTTTAATAAAAAAAGAAAATATTTGACAAATAATGTCTATTTTTCTTAAACAAATAACCTTGATTAAAAGTAGCATAAAGCAACATCTGCAGTAACTGCAGGAGTGTAATTTCTCTTAACATAGCAAATTAGCTTTCCACAGAAGGTATATTTCAAACACTAATTAATTCTATCTTCTCGTCTTAGCCAAAGCCCATTCCTGACTACACATGACATAAAATAGTGATAAGCCCTATAAAACCCTGTAAAATTAAGAACTGTGGGATTCTATGAAACAAAGTATATGACACTAAGAATACAGAATGATTACAAAGGACATCACTTACATAGAAAACTGTATGAATTTATAGTACTAAAGAAAATTCAATTACAAAGAAACTGGATGCATATTTGATAATATCACTCATTAAGCGAAAGTGTCCAAGGAAGCAAGATGTCTGAAGCTAGAAGTCCACACTCCAAACATGTCTAAACTTCTATTTAAAATTAAGCACAATAACATAAAAGTTTTAACTTTGGAGACAGAGCAAAAATAATCAACTTTGTCCTTGCAGTTTTCTCACAGCTGCTCTTTTTCATATTCTTCCATTTAAACCGTTTTAGCATAATTAAATTAAAAGGATTTCAAATAAAATTGTCTAAATTTTGAAGTCAGTGTCACCACTTGTAGCCTTCAAGGGCTGGCAGATGCAATAGCGCAGTTTCTCTTTCATTTGTGGCATGTTGCCTACAATTATAAGAAGAAATGCTACATGTTAGTTGTTTACATGAGAAAGTGACAGTCTCCACAGCACAGGGATAAAATCATCCTTTTCAGTGCTCAGCTTGATCAGCCTGGGGGCAACAGCTGCTGTCATTTCAGCTGTTTGTTTTAAATGTGTGCTTTTTGGTACCTCAAGATGACATTTCTTCTTCAAGCAGAGCCCAAAGCTCACAAAGTCATCCTCCAATGTAAAGATATAAATTCCTACCTGGTACTAAACTAAATAACCACCCACATCCTTCATCTGGAGGTAGATACTAGTGAGCTGAATCTAAACCACAGTCAGTCACTTTCTGGTTTAGGGTGTTGCAGTGTTATCTTGCACTATCTGTTCCTAGCTAAAAGGGTGTGGGAAAGAATAAATACACAAAGTCTCTGATTATCTTTTCTACCAGAAGAAAATCTCTTTTATGTGTCATATTTGAATAGACAGATCACTGCCTTATTTCATGTCCAAGAAAATGCTATCATATTCCTGAAGCTTCTAGGAAAGGATACATTTTTCACCATCCAGCTCTCATCACTGCTAATAATCAGTTCATTTGAAGAGAATCTCCCCTGAGGAACATCTAGAATTAATTAGAACTGATTGAACAGCACAAACTGTAATTTGTTGATGCTTTAGCATATATATCTTATCAGTTAGGTCCATAATAGTGGTAGGGAATGTTACTTGTTTGTAAATACTTGGACGGCTACCATTCCATTTATAAAAAATGCTGTTAATTGCTGAAGGGCTCGCGAATTTCTGCAAACATTTTGATTAATTTCCATATGATTGATGCATTATATATTATTCCTCATTCATTATTCCTCAGCAGTTATTTTCTTTTAGGAATTTAGGCTAATGACTGAGCAAATACAATACCATGTGATTTAAGGGACAAATCACATACCAGGACAGGAATTCTGGAGAACAAACTGTTAAAGATATAACAGCATAAAAATTTCCTACAGAAACTTCTGGATGCTACGTTCACACTGCTCAGTCAAGATAAATTAGTGTTGCAGGTAACACACTGTCAGGAACAATTGAGAATGCTCGGGAAACTCCAAGTATTTTTCATTCCTGTTATGTACTATAAGATTTATCAGTGTATCCTGTGCACATACAAAGAGATTTTGGCTTTTTAGGGGAATAAATCTTGGGGCAACTAGTATAACCATGCATAATACTGTACAGAAGTGCAGAGTCTGGCCTACAATAGATAAATAAATAGATAATAATAGTGATAATGACAAGTAAGCAGCTAGTAAAGGCATGTAGAGAGGACAGTGTTGTTTCCACTATAATAAAAAGCTCTCCTGTACAATTCAGAACCTATTCATAAGCAAAGCTTGGCAGCCTTTAGACTAGCAGAGATATTCACAAATATTAAATATTAATGTTTAGATGTGTTAGAGTTGTTCTCTGCCTTTTCTACAAGACAATGAGGATGACAGAAACCAGCTCATGAAGATTATTTTGTTGCACTGAAGATGCATAGTTATTCAAAACACAAGGAGTTGGTAATTGCCTACAAACAGACCAGCCTCCACTGGTAGCTACAACAGGAGGATCTGCAACATTATTCATTTAAATAGACTTTTGCTTTCCCTGGTCACAGCCCCAGCTGATGCAGTGTGAGGGAGTGCATGAACAATGATCCTCCCTCCTTCCCTGCCTCGACTGTCTCACTCTCTTTCTCCCACAGCCCACAACATCCAGCTGGTTCTGAAAGCAACCACACTGATTCCGCTTGCTAAATATCAAAAAAAATAAATTTTGGGACTCATGTAAATTACAGCATCTGCTAGTTGGAATCAATGGACCAGAAAAGGAGGGTGGTAACAATATCCTGACAGACCATAGATTAATGTCATCATACTGTTTAAACTTCATCTGTTCTGTGTGCTTCAGAGGTTAAAAAAAATTGCAAGCTAAGACAGTAATATCATCTTACTGTGTTAAAGACACCTATTAGTCATGTCCAAGGCAAATAGGGATTTATGACTCAGACATAATTCTTCCAAATATGCCTGCTGTTCATAAAAGGCAGAGATATATGACTCAAAAATAACACTGAGACAGGAATAATTTTACACTTCACTTTGCAACATTGACTTTCCTCCAGAACTTATAGCAAAATCTCCACGTTTTATGAATAGGTTTCTGTGAATACTATAGATTTATTGCTACAGCTTCCAAATCAGGTGAATTTCTCAGTCAAACAGAAGAAGAATAATTTCAGAGAGAGAAGAAACATATAGATCTTTGTTTGCTAAACAACTGTACACAAATTACATAGAATTATAGAATAGTTTAGGTTGAAAAAGACCTTTAAGATCATTGGGTCCAACTATTAACCCAGTACTACCAAGTTCACCGCTAAACTATGTCTACACATCTTTTAAGCACCTCCAGGGATGATGAATTCACCACTTCCTTGGGCAGCCCGTTCCAGTGCTTGACCACCCTTTCACTGAAGAATATGACATGTGCTCCAGACCTTTCACCAGTTTGCCCTTCTCTGGACACACTCCAGTACCTCAATGTCTCTTTTCGGCCAAAAACTGAACACAGGATTCGAGATGCAACCACACCAATGTTGAATACAGGGAAACAATCACTGCCCTGGTCCTGCTCGCCACGCTATTGCTGATACCTTCTCACACAGCCTGTGTTATGGCCTCATTTACATCCCCATTTTGTTGTAACAATTTCCTACTAGAATTTAATTACATTCCCAGGACCTTGCCATAATGAATCTTCCAAATTCTAGTTTGCTTTTCAGAGGAATGTGCATTTCAAGAGTGAAATGAAAAAAAGTCGATGTAGAGAGGGATACAGAGCTGCTGTTTAGGTCTGAGGGATAACAAAACATGTGTAAATGTTCTTTCACCAAAACTGTTGTAATCAGGACTCAGTACCTGTAGTGGGATCCCTATGGCAGCCCCTGGCCATTGGAGACCTGGGCAGACTGTTGAGAGTGCTGAGAACGCAAGTGGACATCCTACATCAGCCCTGGTCTACTTCTCATTCCTAGGGAACACACATGCATGCAACGGAAAAACCTCTTCTGAAGGTTACTTCCATTAAACTCAGGTCAAACCTTTAAGAGCGGCTTTGCTCCTTTTTAGAAATCACAAGTTTGCAATAGCTTCACCTTCTAATAAAGGCAAGTGTCTTGGTTTCACATGCCAGAAATTATGAAGCTCACAAACCTGCTTTTTCCTCAACAATATTTTTCAGTCCCTCTTTTTAACTAGCATCAACCACTCATGAGGGGTAGTCTCTGAAACACAACCATACAACTGTGCCCAGCTGACATCATTGCCGTACAGCACACTTGATTAATTCAGATAACAGCTATTCTGAGAATTAAAGCTGTTAGTATCTAATAAAATTTAGGGAAAGTTTAACATTATGTCTATAAATTAACACTGTTATTCTTTATTTCTCCCTCTTAGGAGCTGTTTTTATTTAAAAAAACTTCATTTGTCCAGTTAAGAAATACCATGAAAATGACCTCACAGATCTGAGGAGAAAACGCACAATGTAACACCGAGCAAGATCTCATGGTGTGACTTGGGGGCTAAATTTTGGATTCTTGTATTTCCATGTCTCCTTGACAAGGAAATCTTTGACTGATGTACATTAGCACAGCTCTTAAAGCTTAGAGATAAGGGAATAGCTGCACTTGCAAAAACTCTATTCAGTGCATTGTTTTATGTAAGGTGTTCTTAGCTTGCTATTTCAGTGATCTAACACCAAATACAATCCTCATCTGTGACAATGTTTCATAGGTCTACACCAGTTTTAGCCCACAGTGGAGGCTAAAAATTGTTGAACTGTCATCAGGTGGACAACTAAATGCAATATACAATGAAAGTTGAAGTCTGATGAAATGCAATGTCACTGCCACATCAGTTTTCTTCTGCTGAAATCTTTGCTTATGTCTGCCAGCATAACCTGTGCCCAATGCTCTTTCATAACCTCATACTGTGCACTTGGATCAGTTGAAAGCATGTCTATACTTAGAAAACAGAAGTGCTTTAACAACATTTAATGTGAGGCAAAAACCTGCCAAAGCTGCCTGGCTAGCCCTACGGCACACCATGGATATGGGCTGTGTGATAGGAGGTCTATGTCAGCAGTTTTGTTGGTGTTTCGAAGCCTGCACTGCCCCCTTGGCCCTGCCCATCCAGGTGGCAAATAGGAGGAAGCCAAGACAAGGTTTGGCAGGGGCCCCCTGACATTTGGGATCTGCCTGGATTCCCAGCCCTCAGCTCCTGTCATGGGCCTCCCTGTCTGTGCCTGTCTTATCCCAGCACCCACTCCATCACCACCACCCGCTGCCTTGCCTGGACATCACCAGACAGAAGTCCACAGGCCACGACCATGCTCAGCTCACTGAGGCACAGTGGGCAGGTGCCAGCACATGGCTCACAGTGGTCCCTGACATTCCTGGAGCAATTTTCTTTTCCCTGTTAAATTCTATCTCATCTACTACTTACCCGAAATCAAAAACATCACATTTTTCACAACAAAGAAACAGTAAGTACTGAATCCTTTGCGAGCTTGCTTTGGTGATGATACCTCTACAGTTTACTGGCTGACACCCATTCAAACTAGCCCTCAGCAAGGCCAAAAGTTTAGCAGGCACAGCCAGGCCTGTGTTGACCTCTAATAATATTGTAGGTACAAACAAAGATACTCTTCTCTCTGTCACCTGGTCCTGCTGTCTGTGACTAGCATGAAGTCCAATATACTTCTGCAAAAAATCAAGAATCAAATTTGAAATTCCCTCATCCACAATCAGTCAAAATAATGTGCCAAAATGCTTAAATTTTCCCCTTTGCTAATGGAGTCAAATATTTGTTAGCATAGCATTAGCAGTCTCCAGAATTCAGTATCAGCTTTCCTTTCTAAATCTCAAGACTGTCTTAAAAATGATGAAAAAAACCATGGCTCTGGGGTTCTGTCTATTTCTTTCTTAAAATGAAATAAACCCCAACAAACCTAAATGAAAACTCAGGATAAATTTTAGTTATATTTTCAATAGATCATATGACACTTCAGGGCCCAAAAGTAAATTAAAAACCAGCAACACATTTTCCCAGAAAATAACCTACCTGAAAACCTAAAAATTTCCCAGAAATATGATTCCAAGAAGAGAGGGTGTGGTTTAAATAAAATACAAGAGTAATATTAATATCCTGGAAAGAAATCAATGCTATTTTCTTCAATTTTTGAAATCCTGTTATCTAGAATCAACTTTTACAGTCAGTAATGAAAGTTATAGAAATCTTCTGGTCATCACTCATGTGAAGAAGCATGGGAGGACACTCAAAATTTTGCATACTTCCACTGAAGTAGCTTAGAGTCCTTATTTTGTTTTTCAAGGAACGTGAACTTAAAATGTCTCACTGTCACAAACTAAGTATATGCCACTGCACTACATGTTCCAAGTTTATGATGAACTGTAAACATTTATTTTAAACCTTTTCAGGGTCTTGCTTTGGAAGAAACCATAGTAGCACACTGTGGTCTATAAATTCAATAAGCTCTGTAACTAGCAATTACAGATGATGAAATGCAGTGCCTTCCTCCATGCTGTGTAGACACACAGTTTCTGGATGCCTTTCTCTTTCTTACAACCTATTTGTTTATCCTAAGAGATGCTATTTGCATTTACTATATTCATGCCCTACAAATAAAAGTTTAACTGAATCCATTAATTGATATATTTTAGCAAATAATCAGGTTCCCAAATGTTATACAATGTGGCTGTTCTTCTAAACATTCATTTTTATTACTCAGCACTTTTTTTTCTTTAAGTCCACAGGACTCCTGAAATACTGTGCTACACTTCCTTCAACAATCTCCACTTCAACAGGAATCTTCCAGCTACTGTGTAATAAAGTGATATGAGCTATTAACCACCCAATTAACTGTACAAAACTATTCTGCCTTCCATCTTCTCTCCAACACTATCTTCCTCCATCTGTTTCTCTTTCCGTGCTTTTTGGAGGTAATTTTGATGGTGCAAATTGGGATAATTTTTTAAAATTCGTGAGAGGAGAAGGAATAGAGAGGAAGATTTCTAGAAAAATCCCATACTGGGTGTACAAATGGGAAAAAAGTAGTTTGCCCATTGCCTGCCTGAAAGGCTTTTATCCAACTAATTTCCTCACTGCAGGGGGAAAGTAAAATTGGCATGCACTTCTCTGGCAAGTTGTTGGAGCCTGAGTGCCCTCACTGTCAGCCCCTCCTCTTTTTCCTCCAGGCTGACTGCCAGCTTGTCGCTGCCTGTTCTGGGGAAGCTGGGAATACAGAAATCTTGTGGAGAAGGTTGAGACTAGGAGCTCCTATTCACCTTTTTCCTGCATGGAAAAAAAAATAAAATTAGGAGATTTATTAAAACTAGCAAGAGAAGAAGGTGTCTGGTAGAGGAAAATCCAATTGTTTTTAAGGTGTCTGAAGCTCATTAATGACTTGGGAAAAAAATGGTATGTAGATTTACTCCCTTAGAAGAGGAAATTGTATTTGTTAGAGTAGATGAAAAGTTATATAATGATTTTTTGGTATGGATTCAAATTATAATGATAAATTAATCAAGTCTATTAACATGAATTTAATGCCAGGTTCCATATATTATATACAGAAAAGTAATAAACGTGAACATTTTCTGATTTGGAAAGGAAACAAGAACAATGGTTTTTCTTTAACTGTTCCCTAAAGTTATATCTTAATACTTCTTCATTTTGTGACTATCCTGTCAGGGCCAGATCCATTAATTTGACTGAAGTTTTATTTATTTTATTAATAAAGACAGCAATCAAACTCTCCCTCTTGCTAGTATGACTCCCTAAAGTAAATTTTGGGTGACTGTCCTGAATGACTTAATGAATTTAACAAACATACAAAACACAAATGGAAACTTCAGGAAGTAATTGCTCTCTGGCCAAGTTTTGCTTACTCTTCAGGCTTCCAGTGAGGTGTGAAAAAGTTCCTGAAGACAGAGCAGATTGAGTGTAAAGAAATACAGCGCCTGACATGGTGAATGTGGAAAGGTTAGGTTTTTTCAATTGAGAATGGATTAAAGAAACTGTTGGCAATCAGTGGCTTAAGTCGCTGCTGGGATGATTGAAGAAACCAGTCATGGTTTCCTGATCTTCCTGATACAATCTGGAAAGTAGCAACTCCACCAAGCTCATCCCAGTGTGCTGCTACCTGTATAATTTTTGAGGTCACAACCACTTTCCACATATTTTACTTCTGAAATTAACAAAACAAACAGGCAGTGAATGTGAGAATAGGCACCATTAAAACATTCAGTACACTGTGCTGCCATTGTCTTCACACTGAGAGGCTAACTTAGGGTTGAGTGCATGTGTGCTCTGTATTAAGCTTCCTCCAATTAATGCATGTCACTGTTCAGTCTTTGATCCTCCAGAGAGTTAAAGCTGAGTGGCAGAGATGGCTCAGCGAGATCACTGCTGCTCTGAGCTCCTTATGATTATTCTTACTTGCTTATCCTCACAGCTCATATGTGCAGTACTTCTTGGCATGGCACCAGAGTCTGTGTGTGTGCTGACTTAAGGGAACCTTTCCAGGTTCAGCACTGGCTGCATGAGATCCATCCACTCTGTCCAGCTTTTACTTCTCATTGAGGTTATGCTGGCACACCGTGAAAACAGCTGCTCAAAGTGCTATTTTTCACCTCATTCCTCCGAGGTTTCTATCAAGTCCATGCCAACACTTAGAGACTATTTCGCTTACACCTTCCTTGCCTGATTCCTGAGGTTTGACCCCATGCTCTGATGTTTCCAATACCTGCCATACACTTTATCATTCATAATAATAAACCTTGAGCAGAATTTCTCTTTTGAAGCTGTTTTTAACAGAGTTCATCTAAAACTCACAAATGCCAACATGTTGACAGTCATATATTGAGTACATTATACCAAGAATCCATGAAAACCTCTTGAGAATATGCAGCTTTATACGATTTGTGGCCTAGCTTTCCGGGGAATTGATAATGAATCAAGTTACTGTGGCTTACCAAGCCTCTGCTGAGCTACCTTTCATATACACTGTATGTTCTTAGCTGGCAATAAATGAGAAATAACATGATTTATCTGAACTCTTTTACGATGGGTTAAGCTATACTATATATGAATTAAATGTGCAGATATATGCCCTCCGTTCAGTTCATGCCATATTTTGTCTGCAAGTGAGAATATGTAACAGAATAAATATTTGCCAGTGTATTAGTCAAGGGGAAGGAGAGGAAATGTTTGAGTGAGTGCCCCCTTGCCTTAGGAAGTGAAAGCCATCAGACAGCTCTGCTGTCTTCCTTGATGATCGCTGGACAGAACTGACCATCGGGAGTCTCCCTGTCTCTTGGCTCATCATGTTTCATAGTCTTTTCAGGATGCCAGAAATTCCCTGGAGGAAGAAGGAGATTCCCTATAAAAGAACTGAGCCTTTTGGCCTACACTGGAGAAGTAAGTACAAGGAGTCCATCAGAGAAGAGCGAGGTCATAGTTCTTGTCAACCTGCAGGACAACAACAAATGTTGCTGAGTGTACTGAAGATCAGATTAACGGCTCTATTCTGGAGCTTAGTTCTTCTGCCAAGAACGACACACAATGAGAGGTGGAAGGATATTATTGTTATTCCTTCTGTAAAGATATTTCTTTCTATGTATATATTTTTTTCATTGGCATTCCATGAGCCATAAATTATACTATTGTAGAGTATCTAACACATTAAATATACATTCATTTATAACACATAAACAAGTCATGATTACATAAAATATATTCTAGAGTAAAAATTTTATGTTCTCCTCTCTGGTCACTGCAGTCTTAGATTATGTAAGTACTTGTAATTTTGTATAGAGTTTGCTCAAGGCCAACGCAGGAAGAATGTCTTCTCCATTCATCTGCTGTCTAGACAGGCATACTTTTGAAGCTGTACAAGCTGTTTCTGGGTTTCCCTGTTAAGGACTGTAACAACTTTGTTCCAAAAGAACTGCAGTGAACTTCAGAGATATTTATTTAAGCATGACATTATTCCAAATATTTTCTGAAATTTTAATAGAATAATATTTTATTGATCATCTGTAAGATGATAAATAAAACATCAGCACCAAGGAAGGAATTAGGTAAATGTTTAACTTTAAACAAGGTCTAGCATGTGATGAAAAAAAGGATTATTAAAAGGAGACAAAATACAGCTTGCATGTTTGTTTATTGTTTTTCTTTTTTTTTTAATTAGTCTTTTGCAGAATTTATGAATTTAGCTCCAGCAAAAACAAGATATTTCCTTCTAGGACACATATTTCTGTAGTAGCACTCTCTTTGAACTATTATAATGCATATTCAGATAATAGCCACTGTTAAAAGAAAAAAAAAGACAATACTTTTTTTATCTAGTACTTTTTTTTTTAAATGACAATTTAAATATGTAGATTTAATGTAAATCTATGTATGATCAGGAGATACCTTGTAAAAGCAATGAAATACTTTATGAGATTCTAACCTATGCTCTTTTGTTAGTACCAACCATATAGGCACAAGATGAGAAACACTGGGGTCTTAATCTCCTCATATAAAAATATCAAATTAAATCTCAGCTATGTGCAGCAAGGCAAAAAAAAAAAAACAACAAAAAAAGTTGGTTTTGTCTCTCCTAATTTTTAACACTACCTAAGCAAAAAAATACCTAACATTAGCAGGAGTCCAGAAAATAGTTATATTATCATAACAGGTTTTGTAACTGGCATATATTAGAAGGTTACAGAAATGTTGAGAAAATTCATTTATTAATTTATGTTTAAAAGCAAATTGATCAGTCTCTTATTAACATGTATTTATTTTGTTTGAACTATAAAACAATAATAATAAATTATGCAGTTTAAACTCCATATATAACACTGCTTTAATAAAAAACTTTATCATTCCTTGTTTCTCTATCAATAGAACTGAAAGTTCTCTAAATTTCCAGAATAAGTGTATCATACATCAAGCTCCCAGTGATAATTAGGTTGTCAATAATGTCCTTCCTTACATCCATTTAACTGTAAATTTAATACAATAAATACTGTGGTTTTCACTTAGCTTTAGCAGGCAAGTATTTAAATAGATATTCAAAAGGTTACTTTGGTAATTGTTTTAGGTACCATTAGGATCTAAGACCAATCTCTTTTTTTTATCTCATGAATCTCCACAGATTTAGTCAATGAAGCCGTGATACTTTTCTAGTCCTCAGATGAATTTGAATTAGCAAGTCCATTTTCTGACTCATCATTCAAAATACTCCACAACCAGGAAATGCATAGATTTAGTTACTCAAAGTTTTAACCCAGTAGATGACAGAAATTGCCTATTAAGTCTCATAAAGAGACTTTCCACATATGAACTTTGTCATATACTATGCTTTGACTTTTTTCCCCATGTACAATACTATATTTGAACCTCTTGTTTGACAGTGGAGTTATTTGTATACAGAAAGGAAACTTCATCATAGAAAGTATTGTGGAGGGAGAAATCTTGAGAGCTTTGAACATTCTGCGCTTTTGATTAGCATGACTGTTAGCCCTTCCTTTAGACAGGTGAAATGAATTGTTTTATGCTTCATATGATTCACTGTCCTCTGGGATAACTTCACAAGAACCCTGAGATTAGCTCAGCTGATTAGAGCACAGTGCTAATAACGCCAAGGTTGTGGGTTTGATCCCGCTATGGGCCATTCACTTAAGAGCTAGACTTGGTGATCCTGGCGGGTCCCTTCCAGCTCAGAATAATCTGTAATTCTATGAAGATCCTCTAGGAAAGTGTTAATTTGTTGTAATTTACAACTTACTTGGACTACTCCTGTCAGAGACATTAAAATTCAGCTTCAGTTCTACATGCTGAGTTCTCACCAGTATCTCCTGAGATACCTGTGTGAGGGATCAGCCTGAGAAGAGCTATCCCTTTATTAAACCATACAGCTGGAGCATGAGTTGAATTTGTTTGAGGAGGGAAGCCCAAAGTCTTTCCAGGCTATGCCTTGCCGTCCCTTCAATAGATCTGGCATAAAAAATAAAATAAAAAAATTTTACAAAAAAAAATGCATTCAAAGCACATAAAAACAGCAAGAGTGATGACCAAAGAAAATACTGTCATAGATGTGATTTGTTCCATTGTAAGTAGCTCCACATACCTTATCCACCTCGGGCTTCAAAGCATTACAAAAACAACCAGAAGGTTTCTCCTCTACAAAAAAATGTCATATTTGAGAAGATTCATTCTAACTGTAATACTAACTACCTGACTGGTAGCACTGTAAAACCTCACAAAAAAGAGACAACTCTCACAAGAACTTTTAAACTAGAAATAGCATATACCACATATATATATATAAATAAATAATCATGCAAATCCATATATATATAAAAAAAAAAAAAAAAAAAGAATTAAAATACACCTCAAACACACTTCAAGCTTCATTTGCCCTCATACCAGTGAAGGCAGATGAGGCTTGAACCATATTTTTATATACACGCAGATGTAGGGGGGAGCTGCAGTTTGCCTTAATTTAAAGGTACAGCACCACCTGCTGATAGAATGCATCAGTGTTTGTAAGCACAGCTTTCATGTATTCTACTTCGTTTCGGTTGATCTTTCTTGGAAGCTTGTACTACCTACAGGTATTCTGGTAGTATCAGTAAGGTTAGGATGACCTGTATAAACTGAGCCAGAATACCTTTTGCCACATAAAATGAATTATGTTGATTTGAATAGGACAGAAATCAAGGTAGTGATCAAACTCTTTTTGGTATGTGTATGAGATTTAATGTATTCTTCAGAATGATTAGCGATACTGTAATTTAACTCATGAATGCAAAAATATAGTTCCAAGCTTAAATAAGATCTCATCAAAAGGAGAATTTTTAACATATCTTTGTATGGAAAGTTACTGAATGTTTCTATTGAAGTTTCTCTTATGTTCTTTAGAAATAATGTTGGCAAAAATTTACTTCATAAAAAAAAAGCAAAATCTTTCTATAAAACAATATTCATCACTTCAGAATTATACCATTTTATTGAAATTATAATTTAAAATATATTAATTTCTGATGCAAATTGTATTCATATTAATACAAATTTCTTACCTATCCTATAATAAAAATAAAATTTCACCTATGTACTTTAAGTCAGTATTGTTGAAATGTCAGGCTATTATGGGTTGTGGGATGTACAAGACAGGGATGAACATTTTATTATATGTTTGCTTAGTGATTGTGTAATAGGTCCCTGCCTCATTTTCATACCAGGACAGAAAATTAAAATGAATCATAATCAAAAAGTGCTCATCCCTATTAATCAAACTTTCCTAAAATGTCTAAATCCAGTCTTCAGAGCAGCTTCATGAACCTTAAAAAGTTAAACCTAAAGAAAACACGACCTTCATCCCCCATTAAGTGTACTGGAACATCACTTAACTTTTCAAACCTACTAGAAAGATGGAATACACTGATAAACCAGAAGCTAGGCAAGCGACATCTGTGAATTACTATCAGATTTTGTTATTTTTATTTTTCAAGCTCCTATCTAAAAATACATAAAATCAGCTAATTTTGCCAGATCCTCACAAGAAGAGATGAAACTCCCTCAATAGAGCACTGAGGGAGTACTTGATAACCCCAGAGTTTCCAAGGGCTTTTTGCAGGAGTCCAGGAAATTTCCATTTCTTTTGTTGTTGTATTTCAGCTATATCTTTTTAGTGCCCTCTTGTTTTGCTAGTCACTTAAGATTTCTACCATCTTCACTATCAGCAAATATAATAAACCCCACTGGAGTTGCAAGTACTGTATTCTTAGTGCATGTGCTCAGTGTGAGAGAGAATTGGCAGGATACAAGCTGACCTGTGCCAACACTATTATTAATTCTTCAGGTACTGTTAGCAGCTTCAGGCTACAGAAAAATAATTTACTTAGAAAAGCAATAGGGAGTTTTATAAACCCTTAAGAGGTGAACAGCCATTTTTAGCTCTAAATACAGTCAGTCTCCAAGTAATAAAGCACATAAATCTCAAAGTAGTGCTTTGTTAGTGTATATTTTGTGAAATTATATTTATTACTATGAGCATTTTAAAATCTGCTTGGAAGGAAACTGCTAATTTTTATTGCGAGATTTTGTCCTCCCTGGAAACTGATGTCTGCTCTAAAGAACTTCCTGCATTTCACAAACTAATAGAATTTCAGAACTGGTGGATATACAAGCCATAAAACAATTTTAAGTTTGCACCTTTTTTTTATGGTTTAGAAATAAGACAGCTGTGAATGAGACATGCTTGTAAAATGAAAAAACAACTAAGCCAGAATTAATCACAGGAAATCCACACAGAATTCAACAAATAATTTTGGCTGAGTAAAACAGGGATAAATACAACAATGTCAAATATCATTGCTTCAGACATTCAGAACAAAATCTTTCAGTTCAAAATGTTTGCTTTTCCAGTTAACTATTGGGATTTTGGTCAATAATTTCTCAATGAAGCACAACATTTTGTTTCTTACTGAAAGGAACTGATACTTGTATTAATCCCAAATTACTCTAGATTTCTATAGTTCAGATACAAACCCAAATTATATTATCGTATAGATTTGTTCATAATCAGAATTCTCTAGATACAGGTATTCAAAGTGTCTGTTTGTCTTGTGTCACTGGATTGTATGATTATGATACTAAATTTGACTGAGTAAATGGGCATTAATTGATGACATTTTGAAAGACAGAGGCTGGCCAAGAAATTAGACTCTGTGGGAATACAGGCAAGAAAAGAAATGCAGCTTCAATGAGCACTATAAAATCTAGGCTATTTGGAGATTCATATTAAAAACAATGCTTTGTTTCTGGTCAAAAAGTCAGACCAAAATGTGATTTAGGCAGAAATGCTATTGGTTGATCAAGATATTTTACCTATATCTGGGTTCGAATTACTAATTGCAGCCAGCAACAGTTTTTCTGAGGAGATGAACACACTGAGAGCAGTGGAGTCATGAGGTTACCAGAAAAATGCACAAAAAGTCTTTTTTTTTTTTTTTTTCCTAGAGCACACGTTGAGGGAAAAAACACGAGTCTTCACCTTATTCCAGTCCAGACTCATTCCATTTAAATAGCAGCTCTCTCGAGCCATGAATGCGGTTGCTGCTACAAAGTATACAAAATTCAACCACTGACAGATGCAAAAGGTGGGTTTGAACACTATTTAATGTTTTGAACCTTATTCCTGTGCTAGTTTTGTATGGTTGTTTTAATGCAGCTTGTTTTTTTCTATGTACCTGGTTATACCAATGGAAGAACAGTAACTGATAACAAAGAGACCAAACCAGGTCATTTGAGCATAAAACACAATGTACCCCATAGCACTCAGAACTCAGTTGGACACTGACTTCATAGATGGAAAATTGCAGAAATCTCAGATTCTCAAGAACTTCAGTATTGTCTGAGAAATATCAGATACTCAGCACCTGTATTTGTGAACAGCTCAGAGAACTCTAGTGCATGTCTCAGACAAACTCGATCTTTATGATTAAAGAATTTGATGACTGCAGAAAAATCTTTAATTTAGTATCATATCTAAAGACAATCAATGCAGAGACTTGAGGATGAAAATGTAGTACCTTAAACAGGTACTTGTGCTACAAATGAGCTTTGTATGTATTTAAAATCATGTGCATTTCAGAATTTAATGAAAACGTGTAAATTAAGATTTTTTATAACTTTTACTGATGAAAATATAAAATACAAAGCAATAATCTTGTTTTCATTGATCAAATAGCATACTATAGTCCGATAAAAATAAAATGTTTTAACAATAAGCATCACCTAGTATTACAAAGGGAAAAGAAATGTATTTCTGGAAAATTAGATGGAAAGGGTATGTGTTAAAATAAGGAAGATTTATTTATGATTTTAAACTGGGTAAATTTGCATGTTTTCTGGTTTCCTTGGGTCTATACCTAGAGAAAGATCAGTATGTGTTGCTATGTCTCAAATATGAAAGAGCTATAACATGGTCAAAATGGTGTGTGAGGGAACAATGTTTTCTTAATATTTTTAAATTATTTTCCAGTGAAAAGCATGTTAAAATATAATTTTGATGGCAAATCAAAATCAAAGTAATCTCCAGAGTTTCCAGGAACAATTTTCAGCACTTTGGCTACTGTTTGAAAACAAACAAGAAAAGCAAAAACCTCTTCCTGTCTGTAAATAAGAACCTTTTTAAAAGATGCAGGTCAGGATTCAGCCTCCCTAGTCAAATCCCTCTGCTTGTATAATTGGTTTTTCCTCCCAGTACTGAGTTGTTAATTAAATCTCAGTAGTAACCAACTACTCAGCATGGATTTTTAGTATAGATAGTTTCATTTACACAAATTCTGTTTGTGCTTGTTTGTCTGTTGCAACTCTGAAGTTCTCCCCATTTTTGATCATGTTTTCTTTTTTTCTTTTACTATCTGATAGAAAAGAAAACACATCTGGATATTCCATCCTTCATACTACATAGTGATTCTTAGAAACTAGCTCTTTCTCAAATAAAAATACTGTCCTTTTAATAGTCACTGTTACTTTTAGAAAACAAGATTAATCCAGTAACCACCTTCATGCTAATCACAATTTCAGCATCTGCATCTTTACCAGAAAAAAAAAAAAAAAAAAGGTTTGTACACTACAGCAACAATAATTCTATTGGATTATAAAGTCATATTTGATTTTTTCTACTGCTATTTTTTTGTCTCTTTAGACTTTTTTTTTTTTTTAATTTGCATCTACAGGAAGACAACTGTGACTCGGGAATATCATCTGCTTCACAACTAAGGAAACTCTTCCATAGAAATTGTCTACAGCACTGGTTTGCAAAATCCATTAAAAAAAATGGTGCCAAAATATTAAAACAGTCTTATTCAGATCTATGAAATCTAATTGTGGATTTTAATACGTACTAAGTATTGCAGAATAAATCCTCCTGATCCTATGTATTATGGAAAGGCAGAACTTTCAATGGTGGGAGGCAGACACCCTGTCTTCTGGAGAAAAAAACAAACAAAGCAAACAACAAACAAAAACACAGACAAGAAAAACTCTAAATTGCAACACAAGATATATTTTTCAGTCCTCAGCAATTTAATAGGCCTCTCTTCATACAAATTTTAAAACTACTGTCATCTCAAGTATGAGAAGAACATGGAGCAAATGACTGTGAAGGAAGAAATAAAAGAAGTAGAAGACTGGTTATGTGAGGTCTATACTTAAAATTCTTACATTCTTTTCTGGGTAGCTTTGTTATCTCTAATAAAATCTTTGTTTATGTTCTACAAAGTATGATTCTGGGCCTTTTTCAAAGGACACATTCTTCCCTCAGCACTTTGTACTTACATAAACAGGCCTTGAACAAATATAAATTGCACTAGGAATAATGCTTTAAAAGCAGGACCTTCAAAACAACAAGACAAGTAAGTGACAGTGACTTGTTGGCAAATATATTTCAAAGCATACAGCTGGTCTGCAAGAATTCATGTTAACTTGTCAAAAATACATTAATTTTTCCTTTCTTGAACTCAGCAATTTTACCAGTCTTCAGACATTAAAAACTGCTCACAGAGCAACTGCATTTTATTAACAATTTTTTGCTGGGTAAGCAAACCCCTAAGAACTATCATTCTTGGAAGTTGCCTATTGGTTTGATTCACCTTAACTTCAGAGCCAGGTTTGACTAGGAATGTTTCTTTGAGTGTGAACTTTGACTCTCTTTTTGCTTTTGTTTGGTAGTTTTGGGGGTTTTTGGGAGGTTGTTCTGTTTTTTGTTAATTGACAGGAGACAAGTGATACAGCTAAGAAATGAAGTAAGTGATTTTTTGCTCCTGTATGGACTAAACACAGTGGTCCATACTATGCTAATTTAAGGGGGTCTATTTTGGTCTCAAGGAAGACCCAGTAAAATGAGAATTAGAATTAGAAGATTCAGTGCAGATATACACCCTGGGTCCAAACCAAAATATGATAGAGCAACATCTAAAGACTATTGTAGAACAGCAATTGGAATGAGAGTGAACATAAACAGCTTGCACCCAAGTATTACCTACCATACTTGGGTAAGCATTTTTGTTTCAGATTTCCACTTTCCTATATAAGAACATTATTTTACAGTTTTATTTTCATTGTATTTACACAATACAGTCCTATATAATAAGCACATAACTCACTCCTACATAATAAGTATAGATGAAATATGTCAAAAATCTTACAAAATTTAATTGTGTGAAAAGATGGAAAATATTAAAACAATATCATGCACCACAAGAAAAAAAAAAGGGAAAAATCATGGTCGCCACTGTACAGAAACCATAATTTTGATTTTTTTTTTTTTTTTTAGGGGTAGAATGCACAAAAGTTGTGGGAATTAGATTTGCAGACTTGTCAGTTATGGATATTTTAATATCATGTTCTTCTTTGGATCATGTTTTGTTTTTTTTTACTATCTGTAATGAATCTGATTCTAAAAATGTAGCTCCTACAGTAAAACAGTTATGTCAATCAAACAGTACCTTACCAATTCTTACAATTTTAAAATGGTACAAAAACTTATGCTAGAAAAAGAAAATATTAAGGCTATCAAGACTGTGTTATATGTCTAATTTCATGAGGCTTAGGTCCATTAATATATTCTTTGGAAACTAACAATTTTTGACTGACAATGGTACAATGTTGGAAATATATCTTACTATCAAATCATCCTTCTCTGGCTTGTGAAAAAACATAGTCAATTTCAGTGTGATTCCTACCATGCTTCTATGTTCATCACAGCAGTACAAGCAAAGCTGATGCAAAGACAAACCTTGCCTTCTGGTAATTTCAGAAAAGAGATCAAGCCACATGACAACCTCTAATAAATTATGCCTTCAGGTTACAGCTGGTGCCTTATGTTGCCACAGTAGTAAAAAACCCAATGTTTTGATAGCAATTATTGAGCAAATCCTTCGGAGAAAGAACAGGTTTTCTCTTATAGCTTACCCACAGACAACTTGTCTGTCTTTTGACAAGTCTTACATATGTCTGTATTTTCCACCTAAACAAAGGTGGACATTTAATTTCTTCCATTCCTTGAAATTCCTTTAAATTTTGAAATACTATCTATGTTTGGGAATAATTCAGCAAAAGAGAATCTAAACTGTTGTAGATTGATCTAGATCCTACTGTAATTTTTCAGTAGTATTCCTCTTCTCTTCACACAAATTCCTTCCCCAACATTTGTGTGTAATTTTCTTTAATAATAAATTGCAGATCATATAATCATAGAATGTTTTGGGTTGGAAGGGACCTTTAAAGGTCATGTAGTCCAATGCCTGTACAACAAGCAGAGACATCTACTAAATCAGGTTGCTAAGAGCACCCATTCAAACTTAATAGAATATTCTCTCATGGGATTATGATGAACTCATGTCACCATATTTGATGTAATTTATTTGTAATTGCTAATTGGCATTTAAGATATCTGAAGCAGGATCTGGTTTTGTTTCTTTTTTGTTTGGTTGGTGGGTTTTTTTCCCCTCTATGTTTGTACATAGCAAATATCTGTAAATGAATAATTAAAAAACTAAACTTGTGCAACTGTCTAAATTTTCAAGAAACATGATACGAAATATTTTTCATGCAAATAAAATGCCTTTTACAGAGTTCTGTTTAAAATTCCTTTTTAATATGAACCTTTAGAGAGTGTTTAAAAATGCATTTTCTGAGATTTTTCTGTCCTCTGTTGACTCTTAAACAAAGTAAATATTTAATCAAGATACCAGGGGAGAAAGCCACCTGGGCACCATAGGCTATTACATATCATAAAATGTTAAGTGGCACTATTTAAGTAGGGAAAAAAGTTTTATTTCTACCATGGGATATTAACACTTTCCATCTTTCTTTGGTCATGTTTCCGAGCTACACTTGCTTTTCAAAACTTGAATGTCATTGCAGTAGAAAGTTAAGAAGCACTGTGACACTGATTAAGTTTAAATATCTGTAAATTCTCAAATGCATTAAAGATCTATTACTTCTCATCAGCTCAGCCTCAGTATCAGCTATAAGCCACTTATAAAGAAAATAACAACAATATGGATTAGATGTCAGTTGGCAAAATTCTAAAGTCTATGGCAGTTTTCTGTCTGTGAAATGATTCAATCTTTCGAGTGAAGGTTCTTAGTGCTTGAGAGATGAGATGTTTTAGGAAGAAGATACCAACTGATGAAGTATGGACTTCAGGAAATAGTTTCATTGAATATACTTTTCAAACAAAGGCATTAGGATAAAAAAAATCTTTGACACTTCTGACAGCCACTAAATATCCTTTCTTAAGCTATAAAACACTTGTGATGGTGTAAAACCGATCAGCTTTTTTCTCTCTTCCAAGTTATTAAAGGAACCTGTGTATATAACCTGAACATCTGTTTGCCTCAAAGTAAGACTCAGAGGAAGACACAAAGAATACTAATAAAATATATCCAAAACTGATATTTCCAGCTCCAAAATAATGAATCGTCTTTTTGACAGCATTAAATGGCTGTGTTATTAATAATCTTATTTCTCTTTCTTTCAAGACAAGCTGAAGTTGTGAAAAATGTTACAAGCATCTACCTTGTTCTTCTTGCTGTCATGTTTCTGTTTCTTTCCAAAATACAGAACCAGTGCATTTTTATACTCCAATTTTTTTCTCACTATTAAATTTTCCAAGAGTTATAGGTGCTTTGAAAGTGACTGAATAAATAAAAAAGATATTAATTTATGTACTTAGGCTAAAATTGTATTGCCATTCAGACCTAAGGTAGATAGGTTCTCCTGTAAGGCTTTAATTAAAACTATGACATTTAAAATGACACATTAATATCAATATATAACAGCTGACAAATTTATTTGTTAAATATAGTATTCTCACCACTCTTTGAGCAATATCACTGCACTGTCTAGGCAGAGTCTAAAACTTGACCATTGTCCCTCTAAAACACATCTAAAGGAAGAAAAAACCTCCTTATGTTGTTATCACAAGTTCTACTCCAAAATTAACTTAAAGATAGGCTCATTTTCAATCTATTTTAGCTAAAATTACTATTCTAATATATGCCTCATTTAGCAATACTAATATAAATGAGTTTTTCCATCAATTTACTGTATTTTCACCAATACACATTGGTGCCCAGAGCCCAAGTCTTATGAGGAGTGGCTGAGGCAGCTGAGGGTCTTTAGCCTGGAGAAAATGAGACTCAGGACCTTATTGCTCTCCACAACTAACTGAAATAAGGTAGTAGCAAGGGGAGAGGTCAGTCTTTTCTGCCAAGTAACAAGTGATAGAACAAGGGGAAACGGCATCAAGTTGCACCAGGGGAGGTTTAGATTAGATATTTGGGAATATTTCTTCATGGAAATAGTAGTCAGGCATTGGAACTGGCTGCCCACGGAAGTGTGTGAGTCACTGTTCCTGGAAGCGTCCAAAGGTGTGTGGATGTGGTGTCTGGGGACATGGATTAGTGGTGAACATGGCAGTGCTGGGCTAATGGTTGGAGTCAATGATCTTAGAGGTCTTTTACAGCTTTAGTGATTCTATGATTCTATATATGTTATTTAAAACCTATATATTAACCCTGGTTAAACAAAAGTGTATCCTATAAACACTGAGAGACAAACAAATATTTTAATTTTGCTTCTTTTGAACAAAGTGAAAATTATATCCTTTCATATTGCAACTATGGAGATAACCTGTTAATCTTGTCTCAATTAGTAGGACTGTAATGATGGAACTTAAGGAAAAGAAAAGCTGATGCACATAAGGAAAAAGTACACAACCACTGGGTGCATCTACTTGAAACAAGGAAAGATCAACATTATGGTGAAAGAGAAAAATTCTTAAAAAAGTAAAAAAAAAAGTTGCTGAGGAAATAACAAAAATCAAAAAGACTGGAGCATTCATGAAAAAGATTACAAGGATCTTTCATGCTCATAAATCAGCAGTCTTTGAAAAATAAGCAAATAGGTAGAGCTTGAGTGAGGAAAAGTTAAAATGTTCATTCAAATGAGAATATTAAAAAAAAAAATTAATCAAGTGCTTCAGGCAACTTTCACACTAGACCTTACCAATCTTACTTATGACACAGTATGTGATACCATGATATTGCTATCTTTCTAACAATATTTGCAATGAGCTAGAAAGACACTTTCAAATGTCAAAGTAAAATTGGGGGAGACATAACGTAATGGTACACTTGCAACAGGAAAGAAACACAGGGAAAGATTGTGCCTATGCCCAGAGAATCATTCATTTTTTCTTTTTTCTCTGAGAACTTTGGTGTTTCATCTTCCTCTCAACTCACTTCTGAATAAACTGGAATGTTTTTAGATTGTCAAAATTTAAGAAATCAGGCTTACTATTCTAACATCAGTGAAAGAAAAATTTTCAACTCATTAAAATGCTGATAATCTTCTGAAAGCCCTTAATTGTCTTTTCCATTATTTCAACAGCAAACATCACAGTTTCTGATCTGAGTATAAAGGTATTTCTTCAAAAATCACTGTTTTTTTTAAAAGCCAAATACCTGTCTACCCTGCTGGAGGTGGATAGGTGATAGGTGAAAAAATATATTTTTTTTTTTATTTAAATGAATAGGTTTTATGTGTCTGCTCCGGACTGGAACATTGCTATGTGTCTGTCTTCAATACGAACATTGTATTGAAAGAAAGTGTAACTCCTCATCTTTATTCTTAGTCCAAGTTCTGTCAGCAGCTAGGGTTTAGTTTAGAGAACTTTTCAATAAGAAATTATTTCTTGAATTTCTTTCATCACACAGCTTTTTAATTAGATCTTATGTTAGTAAACATTCCTAATCTCTTACTTGGCATTGCTCAGACTGATAATGGCCATGTTATACTGAGATTAAAACGTCTGAAAAGTTGTTTTGACTTGTTGGTTTGTTGTTTTTGTTTTTAAACAGGCTGGAAAACCCTTCAGGCTGAAAAACCCTTAGGCAATGCCTTCAGAAACATGGGCTGCTTCCTGATTTTATTTTCTATTTTCTTTTATTTATTTTCCTTCAGTTTTAAAAACACAAAAATTTAATAAATTCTCTCAGTACATGAGCAATGCAAAAAATATAGTCGTTAGTAGCAGTCCTTGAATCCTGACAGAAAAGTCAATTTGGAAGACTTGACTAACAAAAACAGATATTCCAAACAAAAATCACTTCAGACTTCCCTTCCTTAGTTGTTCATACACCACACTGTGAAATAATACATTGCGTGTATAAACAGTCCAGAGTGGCAATAGAACCAGGGTCTATCGAAATAAGGAGGAACAAATTGTATACTAAGTGATTTATTGCTGAAGAAGTTTTCCTTATCTCTGATTTCAACTGAATTAAAAAAAACCCAATAAGTAGTACTTATACCTGCCTTATTTATTTTATTTATTAATTTCTAGTGCAAATCTGTAAACATTCATTGTTATAGAAAAAGCTGTCTTTTATTTCGTTCATAAATCCATTAATTTAAAAGCTATCTAAAGCTCTTAGTGATTAGTCACAGCTAGTTGAACAAGACAAAAAAAACCAACTCACCAGTACTCTTCAGTTTTGAATCATGTTGGTTTTCATTTATCAGTGAACTGTCAGGAGAGCACAGGAGACCACACAATCCTGTTCAGAGACCACTACTCACTCCATTGAGCTTGATGCTGCACAAACAGAGAATGAAAATGGTCTTAAAGGAAATTTAAACAATGAATTATTGTACTAGAGGAAAGCACACATCAATCATTTACACAGTTAGCAACTTCACATAGCAACATATGACAGGAAAAACTTAAGGAGACCTTTGAAGAGAAAATAATTAAAAAATGCTTGTACATTTGTAGGTAGGCTGATGGGCAGCAGTAGAAAAAGCTTACTTTACAGTACAAAGAATGAGAGCCAGTAAATGGATGGACAGAATTAAGTGATTAATTTAACTGATTACAAAATGATATGTTATCAGCACTTAACTGACAGACATGAGGCAAGATTTCATTTGTCTACATGAGAGATGAACTTGTAAAAGTGATTGATACATAGGCTGACATCTTGGTATATTAGGCTCAGTCTCATTTTCTCTATAAACAATAACCATTGTATATCCAAATTTTCTG
Source organism: Lophotriccus pileatus (assembly GCA_035583135.1). Lineage (NCBI taxonomy): Eukaryota > Metazoa > Chordata > Aves > Passeriformes > Tyrannidae > Lophotriccus > Lophotriccus pileatus. Next base: position 73,528,104 of record JAWWES010000081.1, on the reverse strand, counting down.
TATTTGGTATGGCTGGGGTGGAGTTCATCATAGCAGCCTTCACACTGCTGTTTGTATTGGTAGCTAGAAAGATGTTGATAACACACCAGTAGTTTGGCTAGTGCTGAGCAGTGCTCGGATGTGGCAGTTAGATATGCAGTATATGAGAAACTATTGTTTAAACATGTTTCAAAATGGCTTTTTTGTAGTTTTTTTACTAACTCACCTTTTTCTTCCCAAAACCCCCCACAGCAAGTGTTATCTCTCTCTCTGGAATGTCCTGTGAAGATATCCTCAAGTCTTCCTATTGGTTGTTAACCCTCACCTGCGATTGGGGTTTGCTAAGACCCCCCAAGCCTCTCATTGGTTACTCTGTGAATCCCCCTGGAACATATATATGTAACCACCCAACAGTAAACTCTCTCTTGCCTCCTCCTCATGGCTGGCCTCCGTATGCAGTCTCTGTGGCAGCCATGAGACCGCGTGGTGGGGGGGGAGGGGGGAGCACCGCTCCCCTCCAGGGTCCAGGGCTGAAACCCCTGGTCCTGGAGTTCCCCTCTCCCTATCCATCCTATCAACCATCACACTTGCACAGCATCAGGGTTGACTCTCCAACCCCTTCCCCAAGACCAGTAGGTTGCAGATCAGCAAGGAGTGGAGAGGTGACACTGACAGGACAACTGACCCTAAGGGATATTCCATGCCGTATGATGTCATGATCATCAATAAAAGCTAAAAGAAAGGAGGAAGGGCTGGAAGAGGCATTTGTTATAGAGACATTTGTCTTCTAGAGTAACAGGAAGCTTTTGGGAAAAGGCTAGACACGACCTGTTGATGGGAAATGAGAGAATAAATAATTTTGTTCTGCTTTGCTTCATTTTACTTCCATATGTGGCTTTTGCCTTCCTTCATTACACTGCCTTTATCCTGATTCATGAGGTTTTTATCTTATTTTCTGCTCCCATGCTGTTGAGGAGGGCAAGTGAGATAGCAGCTGACGGGTACATGGCAACCAGCCAAGGCTTTATTTTTCGTTGTTCTTTTTTCTTATTATTTTTGTAGAAAAAGTTGTTTTACATCAATAATTATAACTTTAAGAATCAGTCTTCTGAACTCTCATCTATCATTTTTTGTAGCGATGTCTCAGTTTTTTCCACAAGCGCCATAATTATCCTTCTTGGATTACTTAATGGGATCATTCTGGAATTTTAAGATTCTTTGAATCTTAAAAGAAGAGGAAGTGCTACTGTCACCATGCCACTTCAAATGATTAGAAAGCCCTAAAGTGGAAGAGCAGAAAAACATAAAGCTCTTCCCCCAAAAGCTATCCAAGGAACTAATTAGTTTACATGACTAGGAATTCTTAAATTTGAGAATGGAATATCTGCTGAGTCAACAGGCCTCATACTTGACCCAAACATGACCAGCAATGAGTCAGATCTCCCAAACTCTACTAGGTAAGGGAATACAGGATTGTAGGAAACAGAGTTTGCTAAATTCAAATCTAAATACTGAAATTCCATCTGGAAAACTCAAGACATAAATTAGAAGATAAAACCTTCAATGAATAAAAATTTATATGTGATTCTGTCCTTTACTGAATTTTAATCTTTATCGTTATGAATCATTCAAGAGTCAAAGGAATAAATGACAGAGGAAGACTCCTAGATTCACAGAAATTTCCAAGAGAAAAAGAGAATGTTGAATGAAAAATGAGAGGAAAGCTTTTCTGCCTTTAAGGTGCATTTTTGCTACAGTAGAGTAATAAAACATTTTTAATAGAGAAAAATAAATTAACTGAAAAAATATATGTAAGGTAGATTTTCAAGTCTGTTTCATATAGAGAATGATTGAAAAATAATAATAATAATAAAAAATCCCCAGCTTGTTATGCCAGGCTTCTTAGAATTTGGAATATATCGTATGATGCATGTCAAATAGGAGTACAGTTCACACTACAGATATACCAAGACAACTCAATGAATTGTCATGTTATAGTTTCCCAAATGATCTTACTTAGTTCAAAGTATTTCACTGTGGAAAATACAACTGGCAAAGATTAGATTACACCAGTGAATGATGATAAAAGGATGCAATTTCTCATCTATTCATTATAACGGTGTACAGGCAAGTTTAACAGAGAATAAGACAGTCTACAAGACTGCATAACATAAATTATCATACTTTAAACTTATCCAAGACAAATCTTGGAAAAAAACAGGGTCATAAACTTTCACTGCTTAATAAATCACCTGGTTTATGTGGTAGAATTAGTCTCTGTCCTGATTTAAGAAAAAAATCTTTGACTTTAAAATCCTGTATAGAGTGATGACAGTCTTCTATTATGCCCACACTTGATTTTTGAATAGAATAGCTATTTAAACATTCATACATGTAACCTCAGGCTGCATGCATTATGAATTTATCCAGAGAAGATATTTGACAATTTTTTCCTCTCTCTAATATTCTTTGTCATTCTGGTTGGGGATTGTCTGTGCCTAAACCAAGTATTTGTTTCTCCTTTGGCCTACTGTTGCAATTATATTTAAAGAAAGAAATTTAAACATCTGAAACTGATGTTTTTTTCAGAAAACCAACTGACTGCGTAGAATATGTATTTCAGAGCTAATCATTCTTTCATTACGAGAAACATTATCTTTTAAACTTAAAAGCTAGTTTCTATGAAAGGACTGTAAATCTATCAGTACAACACTTAAAAAGGCATTAAAGCTTTTTATTTTAAGAAAACCCTGTATTAAAGCTGTGTGTTCAAGAAATCATTAGAAGTGACACATAATCTATGTGTGAGGATAGAAATATACAATCTTTCCAGAAATAATTAAAATACTGTAACTACTCTAACTATGAACAGAAGAACTGCAGTAGTTTGAGGATAATCGATTAAGAAGTAAGCAAACAAACAACATCCATTACAATCCTTCCTGAAAATGTACGTGTGAGGACACATTTATCAACATGTTTGAGATACTTGGATATTATCATCATACGCATTATAAGAGGAAAAATACTGACATTATTCCTTCAGAGGACATTTCTTGTTTCCAGACAAACTCCTTCCAATTCCATTATTTTCCAACCTTTATTTTGATTCAAATTAGTGTGACTTGATCTGCTACTTTTAGGATTTATCATATATTTTTGTCTTCTTCTGCCATAGTAGCCATCACGATGGAAAATAAACTTGCATAGTAATTGAAAAGTGTGCCGTTGTAATTTTGGAAGTAGGCTTTTAATACACTTTATGTATCAAGTCTAATAGCTTTATACAATAAAAAAAAGGAAACAACTGTTTATAATAATATCTCTGAAGCCTTGTGTTTCTTTTAGGAGGTAATATATTTGCATTAACACAAGTCATGACTGACAGCTGGTATGTTATATTTGGTTCTGAGGTTTAAATTAAAATAAAAAAATTATCTTGCACTACAGAAATTACGGCAGAGTAGATCATTTGCCTTCTTCCCCTCCCCCTTTTTTATGTTGCATAGCTTTATGTCATGTTATATTACAAGCTGTGGATAACAAATAAGATAAAATACTACGCCAATACAGCAGCTACAGAGCACCTTTAAGCACAGAGCATCAATTACAATGTAAGTGTACTGCAATGACAAGCACAATTACAATAAAAAAATCTAGGATGCACTAAATAAGTGATGAGATATTATTTCCTTAACTACTTTGATAATATTCAAAATTTTTTGTAAACACGTATATTTTTACATATTTTAATGGTTTCATATTTTCCCTTGTGATCCAAATACTGATATCTGTTACGTAGATTAGAAAATTTGGATATAAATTTCTGTAGAGTTCTCTTTCTCAATTTCTGGTGTAGTGAAGTATTTCTTTAGGCTGTGGTTTGAGTTTTTGTTTATAGAATCATTGATATCTTGAAAACTACTTGTGAAGGCCATCTAGGCCAGCCTCCTGCTCTAAACAGGTCCAGTGAGACCAGATGGCTTAGAGCCTTATTCTCTTCCCTTCTGAATATCTCCATGATAGAGATCCAAAAGCCTCTATGGGCAACCTATACCAGTGTCACACCATGCTCAGGATGATTTTCTTAATACCTAACCAAACTTTATTAAGCTCCAAGTTCATTTTGTTGCCTCTTGTCCTACTACTGTGCAGCTTCTAGAGAAGGCTGGGTCTGTTTTTCCTGTACCCTCCCATCAGGTAACTGTACAGAAGAAGCTCAGCCTTCCATGACCATGTCACTGACCATCTTATACTGTGGAGCCCAAAAGCAGATGACACAGTCTTAGAAACGCCAGAGGGGGAGAATTATTTCCCTTGACTTTCTGAATATTTGCTGATGCAGCCTAAGATGTGCAGAAAGCACAACCAAAGAGGTGCCCTCATCTCTAAATCACATTATCTCTTCAGGTGAAAGAGATAAGCCTTACAGTAGTCTTTAATTCCTGTGGGAGTACATTCTTCTCCCAGAGCAGCTCTTCCTCCAACAAAAAGGAGTGCTGGCATGACTAGCCTATGCTGATAATACTCTTATCCAGGCTAGTTTCAGACTATTCATACAGCAAGGTAACCTCTGCTATAAAAGCACCAGAATGAGATCAGCAATAAATGATGTACACAGCTAGTAAGTATTTACAACAAAGCAGCAAAAATCTTTCTTTAAGATTCTGCCATGTTACTCATCGCTATAATGCACTTCTCCAAGTGTATCCACTTAGTAAAATGGATTGTGCAAAATGGGCATCTGTGACTTATAGCATTGCTTTGGGCCAAAGGTCCATGGTAGCAGCACAGTAACTGCATAAATAAAGGCACTGCTGAGATGTCACAACAAGAGCGAGCAACTGAGGGAACCATGAATGACACAGACATTCTTGGGCTGGTTTTGTGACACTAGTTTGTGTTGCTGTAGGAAAACAGCTGATAAATTTTTGATTGTACAATGATGAATATTGACAAACACAGGAATGAGAAAGTATGACCTACGAGTTTCTCTCAGGGTATCACAATACAATCTTCAGCTAAAGATAGGTAAAGAAAGCTTAGTGCATTGGAAAGGAATCAGAAAATATTCTTAGCGTTACCACTACACTGAGAGCTGCTAAGGGAAGGACACAAGTGATGTATATCCCTGTTTCATCAAATGTCATTGAGGGACACCATAAGACACTGAGATGTATTTTGTAAGATAAAAGCTCTGCCAAAGAAGAAAAAACAGATTTTATAAAATTTAGGAACAACATTTTAAAAGAAATGGACCTATAAACATACAATTCTATGGCTGTTTGCTTACAAACTCTATTCCTGCATGTTTTTCCTGCTGCTGCTTCACTCTCCTATTCTTGTGTTGTGTTCCCTACCTTAACATCTTCATCTACCAAGCAAAAGAAAGTAAAAACCATAGTGATAGAATAACTGCAGTATCTGCTGTGACTCTGCTATCTCACTTTTCATCTAATCTACCTATTTAAAGTGTAATAGGGTTTTGTTGGTTGGTTGGTTGGTTGTTTTTTTTCAGAAAGGAAAAACCTTAATCTGGCAAAAGAATAATTATCATCCATTAGACACTTTTAAAATTTTTGGTTTAGTTTACTAAAGAGGACAAGCTTATATAAAGAGTACTATTTTTTTAGTGCAGAAGATATTGTATATTTTGTTTGCAATATGGGCTATGTGATACATGGTTTGTGGAATTAATTTGATTAATTACTATAGTTTACGCTGTTTTTACTTCAAGTATGAAAAATAAATCCTTTTAGTTCATCAGCAGTTTTTATCTTGGTAATTGTGTAAGTTCTAAAGTATGCATTTCTAAATAAGCAGGAAGGACAAACCTGTTTTTATGGTTTTAGGTTTAAAAATAAAACACTGCTTTTGTGAATATTTATGCTGCTAGCTGACAGCTCAGCATTCTCTGACCCATGCTCCCTTGCTCTGAAATATGGTTTCTAGTCTGAGGTGACAAGTTCACTAACTGCAAGGATTACAGAATATCTATTTTAGTATTCCCCACTGATTCCTCTCAAAATTGCATTCTAGGATTTTTGCAGTATTCACTTGTCATATAAGACACCTGAAAGTCAAGATTCCACAAATAACAGTAGTTAGGAATGTTTTTCAGTATGCGGCTGCATAATTACTTAGAAATTCTATATCTAGAAAAAGTTATTTAAAAATAAAATTAGGAACCTTAAATTAGAGATGGTATAGTAAAGCAATACACTAAAATGAAACTTTTAAAATTATGATAGGAACTTCAAATGGTATCCACAACCATTCACAGTATATTTCAACAAGCCAATTTAAGTTTTAAATAATCAAAAGTGACACTGCAAGTCGCATCTCTATTATGCCTGTCAGATGCTCTTAAATGTGATCAAGACAGAAATTCAAATTTATAGAAGACACTTTTTACTAAATTCTTCAGACACTGTATCTTATTTGAACTTCCTGACAGTATAAAGGAGAACAAGCCTGAATAAAAGAAAACCTTACTAACATTGGCATAGTCTGATTTTGCCAGTCTGTGTTCAGCATGCTAATAATTTCCATAGTTAATAGGTTACTTTTCTAAGATGATGATTTTTATACAACTCTCACAAAAGGGTAATAATGATGTGATCAATAAGTTAGCTACTACTTAATCAGCTAAAGATCTATTGCACTGCTTCTAGGCAATACCAAGTCAATGTAATGTTGGTACAATTTTGCTAGTTTTTGGAAATGTCTTAATGTAATTTCATGGAAAATTAACATTTGAAAACAAAGAAATCTCTTGCAGTGACACAGTCAAGGATTATGCTCCCCATCCCACCCTAATGAATTTTTAGAGAAAATTCAGTGCAATTATTCTACATAGCATGTCAGTCTAATTTGGGGAATAAAAATGTAATGCGGTGATTTCAACTTTTTTCAAATTTACCAAATTTCAGAAGTCAAATGCTATGACTAACAGATGGAATAAGACAACCCTCTTTAGGAGGATTGGCACTACTCACTGTGGGAGAAACAAGAAATCAGTGAATATTGTTCTACTGTACAAATATATGTGTGCGATTTTGAATTTGTGATCACTGACTATTTCATGCAAAACTTATGAGATTATTTCTGGCACACATGGATAAACAACACTGTGTGTGGCCTGTGGAGCAAATACCATGTATTTTCATGAGTTCACAAAAATCCTTACCAATTCAAAGTGTAAGGCCTGTAAAATGATAATCATCTCTGACGCAC
>JAWWES010000081.1:73486077-73518239 GCA_035583135.1 Lophotriccus pileatus | reverse complement strand
GTATTTTCATGAGTTCACAAAAATCCTTACCAATTCAAAGTGTAAGGCCTGTAAAATGATAATCATCTCTGACGCACTGATGGGTACAAAATTTCAGCATTTTTCTTCTGTCGTTTGCAAAGAAAACTAAAAAAATTCCAACTAGCCCTGCACTGAATACTAGTATCTAAATAGGATGATCTATGATCTAACATAAACATGATCTAACATAAACTCAGAATTTTTAAGAGATCCACAATGAAGACCGCTTAGTAGTTCTGTGTACTAAGGGCTCTTGTTAGTTGTGGTATGTCTACAATAGGACTACTTCCTTTTTTTTTTAACAGCCTTTTCATGCTGTTTCATGGATGTTTTACAGATGTTGATGATGATGGCCAAAGATGTTTTCATGTAGAGTATAAATATGCTAGGATTGACCTTTCTCATCACTCTCTACAACTACCTGAGAGGAGGTTGTAGCCAGGTGGAGGTTGGTCTCTTCTGCCAGGCAACTATCAGTAAGACAAGAGGGCATGGTCTGCCAGAGGAGGTTTAGGTTGGATCTTAGGAAGAAATTCTTTACAGAGAGCATAATCAGCCATTGGAATGGGCTGCCCAGGGAAGTGGTGGATTCTCTGTCCCTGGAGGTTTTTAAGATGAGACTGGATGTGGCACTTAGTGCCATTGTCTGGTAACCATGGTGGTAGTGGATCAAGGGTTAGACTTGATGATCTCAGAGGTCTTTTCCAACCCAGTTGATTCTATGGTTCTATTATTGTTCAGATCAACAGACACATAATACGGCAGTTATATTTTAAAAATATAATAAAATAAAAGAATAAGGTAGTTTTATTTTATAGAAATCCTCTTGACAGTCATAACCTCACACTATAAACAACAGGTGAAAAATCAGCAAACTGCCACTGATGAACTAAACTTCAAGGTTTCAGGTTCTTGTCCACAGTCTCCCTCACTGCATGGTGTTCAGAACATGACAGCATGAGATACTCTGCATTAATGAAGTTTCATGCTAGTGAAATTAGATAATTGCGGATGTGGCATACAACATACACAAGTAAATGTTTCAGTGACATGCTATGGCATTGTTAAAAAAAGAAATTACAAAACTTAAACTAGCATAGCACTTCTGAAACATGTTTATATTGACAGAACTCATAAAAGAACCTAATCTTTCCAAACTTCCATGAATGTAGGTTCACAATGAAGCACTTTGTCCATAATAAACAATTTTTTGCAAGAAGCCAAGACAGTTTGTGAATGTTTCTTATAACTGCTAATTTGATCGCTTAAGGTCTTTCAGGAAGTCGTTTGGATTATCATCAAGATTAATCTTTAAAATATTTTTTCTGATGCACCATGAATATGATCGCAACAACCAATAGAATAAGAGAACTGTGTATCCAATAAGCATTAATTCCTTTGTTTGATAAAACGTATAAATAGTGAAAAGTTTTGAACAACCTCAGGACCCCCACCACTGAGAAGCCCAGGGCGAAGAAGGACCAATGGGGCACCACCGCTGGTGACTATCTTCTGCTTGATCAGCATCTTTATCTCTTTTTTTATATTTGAATTATATATGCTAATATCTGATTGCCAATATATGTATGAGCTTGTTAGAATTAAGTGAAACACATTCTTCTCCATGTTGCATGTTTCTTGTTTTACTCTTTCCAGATATTTTTCATTCTTCTTCCCAACAACTTTCCTTGCTCTTTTCTGAACCTGAATCTATGTTATGAATAGCATTCTAGTAAGATACTGTAAAAATATTAAGGCAACAAACAATACACTTGCCATGGAAGTTTTGAGGTTAAAGAAGATTTTATTTATATCATTGGTGAAACCAGATAAAATTCACAATTGCCTTTTTTTGATACAGGTAACATTATAATCCCCTGTCAATATACTCTCTAATTTCAACTTTATACACTTCAATATTATTTCTGTCTACATTTCCTCCAACTCTTCATTTATTACTTTTTTAACCAGCTGCACAGTATTTCTACATGTTGGATTGATGCCTATACTTTTAATTTCTAGTCTTCTTTCCATGTTTTTAGTCTGAAACAGAACTGGCTTGTGACTTTACAGGTGAGATACTTTATTAACTATATATCCTAAGATGTTCCGAAACCACAGTAGTTCATCAATAGTTTAAATTATGCTTACATTTTTCAACAAGATTCATGAATTTGGGAAAAAGGAGAGTTAGATATTGGCTGTCCAATCTGCCTGAAAACAAACCTTGTTGTAAGAATTTGAAACACAGCAGACGTTCAGTCACTGAATAGTCTCTAATTCTATATTCTATGTGTATATATATATATATATATAAAATTATGTATTGGTCATAGAAAACAAATGAAACATCAGTCTTTAACTCTTATCTGGGAAAGATTTAATATATTCATAATTTTTCGCATGTGCATGCTGTAACTGCATTCAATCTGAGAACTCAACACATCTCCAAAAGCATCTGCAGGAACAGATGCTTACATAATTTTATAGACTTCCTACATGCAAAACACTATATAAATTGTCTGAATTTCTTCACAGAATCTGCTGAGAACATTAGGCTAGGCAATACAGCTATGGGATTTGCAAATGTTAAAAAAAATGCTTAGAAATGAACTTTCCTTTGCATTTTCTATATTTGAATAGATCACATATATTTATAGTGGTATGTGTTCATATATATACAGATTCATGCTTAAAAAGAGATGAGAAACATCACAATTATTTTTATATCCATATATTTACTATACATAACTTTCTCAGATAAAGATGCTGCATTTAGAAAGTACAATGATACCAGTAAGGGTTATCACTTTCATTGATATCAGATAAAAGGAAATTTTCTGCTTTGTGTTGTGCTTCAGGAGAAGAAACCAATAAATATGTATGTGTAAGCAAAACAATTCATGCTACCAGCAACCACAGCAGACTTTCAAAAGGGTTTAATTTTTAAGTTCCTTGTTTTGATCTACTTTTATTTTCCCCAAATATTCACGTTTGCAATAAAAACCAGTACAGGTCATTCCTGAAATGACATTTTAAAATTCAAAGCCATATACTTTAATAAGGTCATTCATTTCCCTTATCTAGGAAACAGTTTTAAACAACCTCCTTCTCAGAACACTAAGAAGGTTCAAAACCTACTAATTTTAAACTTTAAAATATAGTGTGAAAATTGCTCCTATTGCAGCACTGAGCTGTTTAATAAAAAAGTTCTTAGTGGCAGAATAAGCAAGCTACACACAGTGAGTGACCTGCTAATCCAGTGAACATGAGAGAACCTCTGAAGGCAAAAAATCCAGAGTCTAATTTTTATTCCCGCTTCAATTGCAAAAGGATTAGAAGAAAATCAGCCTGAAAGAACAACATCAGACTTGCAGAATTAGAGCTTGATTTACCCCATCCTTTGTGGAATTATGTATGTCTGTCCAGAAAGAGCTTAAAATGTCACAGCATCAGAGCAGCGGCATGTAAGACTGGTTCAAATGTAAATAATAGCTCACGACACAAGAAGGTAGCAAGTCTGTTCTAAACTAGAGGATAATTAGAAAATGATTAATTTCCATGAGCTATTTCCAGCTGTTACATATCTTCCACTGCCCTGTAAATGCCTGGCTGAAAATTTCCCCAAGGAGCTCTCCTTCAGGCACAAGGTGCGAGGTGGCCAACTTGGATCTATGGCCATGCACCGCAGCACAGGCACACTCAATCCCACACATACAGAGTGGCTTGCAGCAGAATATATATCCAGAGGTAATCCTTCCCGTTCAACCTCCCTCAGGTCCAAACAGCGGAGAAAACCGAAAACTTCCTCCACAAAACCAAAAAAAAAATAATCTGTGGGAAAAGTTTTCACCTGTGAAAAATATATTGAAACAAATTTTAAATAAAGACAGAGTGAGGCTTTTGAGGGAAGACTGGCTGGCTGCCAATTCATGAATCTAAACATTCAAAATTCTCTGTTTTCTGAATGTGATTTGATTCACCCTTTAAACAAAGTGTCCCTGCCCATTTAAAATCAACAACAACTAAATTTTTAACAATAAATATGGGCGTTTTGAGAAGTCTGAAGAGAGAAAAGACACCTAAAATAAAAGAAGTGAATTGGAGGTTTAAGAGGTCAATCAAGTTTACTAAAGATCTGGAACTAGAATTCAAAACATAGAGAAAGCTGAAGCTGGATGAAGAAAGTACATGCTTTTCTAAAACAATAAATAAAATCACAACTATCACTAAAAATCTATTTCAAGTTACATTTTTTTCCCTGTAATTTAATTGAATTTAATTGACTATACAAAATTTGTCTTGACCTCTGATACTGATCACCTGTTTCTGAAAATGCTGATCATCTCTTCTGAGGAAGATAAAACACCTAAGTAATGTCCTGCAATTCCTATTGGATTCTGAGCTCTTAAAAATGTAGCTATAAGGAAACTAAGTCCTGATATGGAGTTTACGATGGAGTCTTTCATTTTCTTTCCAGGATGGATTTTTCTCTCCAGCAAAGTTGCACTTACATACAATCATCATGTTATATGGATGGTTCTATGCATAGCTGAAGTTTGCACGTTCTATTCTCAGAAGCCTTCCAGTCTGATTTTAAGAAAAAGGGAAGGACTAAACCTGAAATGCATTATTTTTTATTTTCCAGTTAGCCATTTGTACGTCTGAAGTTCTCCATTCCGCTCTTGCGTGTTAACATACCTTTGCACAGCATCACCAGTTACTCTCTAGTGGAAATAATGTAGAGGTTTTACACAATTCCACCAGAAACAGACAGCTCTGGACATGAGCTGCAGAGGGCCAATTGACCATGGGGACATAAAACTTTCATTAGACAGGATCACCACAGCAACAGTATAATCTCATTGCCTTTCATAAGGCTTGAAAAAGAGAAAGTGCTTTCAAAGAGAATTTTAAGAAGGAAACCATGTAATTTGACTGCTAGAGCTGGTAAATTAGAAACACCTTCCTTTGGCACCTAGAACTAGTTTAATACTGTAAGTCATATATCCACATATATTCACATTTTAAGACCATTCTAATTTCTAATTCCATTACAGGAAAGTTCTTTCTCCTGTCTAGGGCATCTACAGTAAACTTTCCTCAACTGTACTCTACTTCTGGCAATGCAAAAGAGTTTGTGTTGTTCCCTTTATTAAAGAATGGAAATACTGTGTTCATCATTTAACCAGTTTTGATAGAGCTTCCATATGAGTTTACCTCTAGCTTACAAAGTCCTTTTCTGTTTGGTACAGCATTTATTCTAGGCAGAAGTTGACAAGTGGCCCATTAGTGCCAATCATCACAGATCTTCTAGCACAAGAACCAACAGTGCCATGTAAGGGACTGAGCTCTTAGTCTTGGGAGGTTTTTTGTTTGCTCTTCAGTGCCAGATCAGGTCTGATCTAAGTTATATTTTTATGACAAAATCTAAAATCATATTATGACATGTTGTAATATTTTGATGTAGCAATCATCGTCTCATTTCATGGTGCTTCATATCTTCTGAAAATACCTGAGTTACAGATACCTATTGCAAGAATACTAAGGATTAATGAATGACAATTACCTTATATATTATAGATCATGACATTTTTCACTTCTATATGGAGATTTTTTTCCTAATTAAAACCAAAAATTTTAAGGAGTTTCCAGAAAAAAAAAAATGGTATGAAACATGCAGCCATAGTACAAGAGAATGCCTATATAAAAAGTATCCCCTCTTGATCATTAAATAGAAGATGATATAAAAGTGAATTTACAATGCAAAATTACATAAGCCAACATGTCATCATTGGTGTTTCAGCAAATATCAACTAACTACATGTTTAATGATATCTATATTGTCTATAAAAAGGAATATTTTATTCTTTTTCATTCATGCAGTCACTTGCCAGCACATTACAGTTTCTTGAGTTATGACAAGTAATTTTTCATTCCATAGGGGAAAAAGTTATTTGAAATGAATGATACTACATGAATTAAAAAAAAAAATAATTTTCCCATCTGGAAATGGAATGCTGTTTTGTCTTAAAAAAGGTTCTTCATAATTTTTCGATACAGAACAGCACAAAGAAAAAACTATAAGAGCAGTCTCCCAAGAAGCACAGAAAACCAATCACAAATTGATTTTTGGGAAGATGCATGAGTTTATAATACCCTATCAGGCCTTTCTCACCCTAGTCACAAAGCCTCTCTTGAACAACCACCACATACACATGCACAGCTGTACAAATCCAGTGTCTGAGAACACAGTTTCGTACCAAAGCATTAAACCATTACCACAAGTGAAACCGCGGAGATTGCTGCAGTGTGCACCCAGAATATATTCCATATGATGGGTATGTAGATATACTATTTGGATAAAGCACTGCTAACTCTGTCCCTCTTTTGTGAGGTCTGAAGAGATTTCATCATACACCTCTTTTCATTCAAATTGGTGTTGACTGAAAGGTGTATCTATTTCCAAATAAATCCTTTAAATAGGACACAGAGTCTATAGAAAAAGCAGTGCTTTGTGCAATACCCTTAGCTCTTCCCCATAATTAATGCAGTGAAAACCAGGTATCTCATACAGTCTAAAAAACTGCATATTAAACTCTAAAATATTTCAAGGCTTTTTTCTTTTCAATTTTAGTTAATGTTTTTCTTAATTAATTTTTAATTAATATCTTGTTCTCCGTGTTTTGAAGATTCAACACTAGAGACTCATGGATGTTTTCTAAAAGGAAAAATCCATAAAGGACTATCCAGTTGCAAAATGGCTGCTACCTTCGGCTTATCAATGTGATTCTGACTCCTGGCAGTGTAAGATGCCTTAATATCTCCCAGGTTTTATTCCTCAGGGGAAATAACAAGAGACAGGAAGGTGACAGTTTTTTTCAGTGGCATTGAGTATAATGAGATGCAGCAGTCTCTTTGGAAGGAAACTGTTGCATATTTCTTGGAACAGAAACTTCATGTAATTCCTCTAAACACAGATAAATTAAGTTGCAAATATCTAGGAGCCCCATATGACTGTAAAAGAAAGTATTTATTTTCATTAATTTTTCACCTGGATAGTCTAACACTTGGAAATACTGCCAAGCATGCATACATATAACTTGTGCATGTGACAATGGAAAGAAATAAGGTTTGGCTGCTTTATCCCATATCATATCACTGCTTTATCCCACATCATATCGCTTTGTTACCTGGTTCCTGTGGTGGTTTGGCATCTTCAAGTTCCAGAACAGTTATTTCCTTTGTCCATCTCACTCATATATCCAAGGCCAGCATTGAATATGTGAGTACCTCCCTGCACACCAGGGCATATCTGCAGCCAATAAAGATCCTTAGCTCTTCCCAGCCCTTGGAAGGGTGACTTTAAAATGTGTTTTTTAATTTCTTTTTTAGAACTGCTGTCAGAGTGTTAAATCAGAACAGATGAGCTAGAGGAAAAGGATAGATATAGCAATGTATATGTTAACAGTAATGAAAAGGAATACACAGTGTCTTTGTGAGGGATGATGTGGTTGTAGAAGAAAAATGAGGTACTGACAGAAAAGAGGTAGAGAGATATTGGAGAATGTACTTCAGCTACTTTAATGCTATTTTGGCAAAACAGAATAGCTGTGAATGCAGTTTAGCTGATGTCTATAATCTACTCAACCTGCACTGTTTGATGTTATAAAACAGAACACAGTTGATGCTAGATCTGCCATCAGGTTGACAAACAAGTTAATAATTTAGGATTAAGAGTTAGTGAATTAGGTTTCTGCTGCCTTCAGATAAACTGCACTGTAACTCAGTAAGTCTTGTGGTTTGAGGGCAGAATGACAGGAATCACTGAACACCAATTAAACTCAGGTATTTCTATTAGCAAGACTTGTCCAATAAATACTCACTTTTATTTTACAGGCACCTCCACAGTAACTCTTCTAGGGAGAGACCTAAAATTACCTCCATATGTATTTCTTAAGAAAAAAAAATCTGCATACCAGTAACATTTAAGAGTTCCTACCTAAACTAGACTAACAGTTTAAGCATTGTACAACCATATGAGAAAAGCTAACCAGTAACTATTATTTTTTTTTTAATTTAAGCTAACAAGACAGACTGAAGAAAGATGGCATGCTCATTTTGCAAAGCAAAGTTTACGCAATAGTTTGTGAAATTAGGGGATGAAGGAGTGGAACAGAAATCAAAATCTTCTAATTTCCAGTGTACTACCTCAACCAAAACCCAAGGCCCTTCTAAAGCCAAAGAGCTTAGTACCCAAGGCTGTATCTTTAGTGCATAAATTAAAAAGCATAATGTAGCGGAGCCAGACTCCAAATACCACTAAAAGTCACTCTCTCACTCTCCCTCTACAACTGGGCAGAGGAGGGAAAAAACACAGCAAAGGAATTCATGAGTGGAGATAAGGAGAAGCCACTTAGTGATGGGCAAAACAGAGTCAATGTATGGATAGAACTTTATTAATAACAGGACAAGACTTAAAGGGTGAGAAATAAAACAGTCTTAAAACACCTTCCCCCCCCCTACACTTCCTTCCTTCTGCTGTTCTCCTTCTTCCCCCTCAGTAGTGTAGGGGGACAGGGAAGGGGAGTTGCAGTCAGTTATTATTTCCCATGGGATGCAGTCAAGTCTCTGCACCCTGATGGTCCCCTATGGTCTGCAAGGGGACAACTTGCTTCACCATGGTCTTCACCATGGTCTACAGGGGGGTCGCATCTCTGAGTCTTTCCCGGGTTCCCATGGGGTCCCTCCCACAGGAGACAGTGCTTGATGGGCCTCTCCAACGTGAGTCCACCCCTCAGGCAGCAGTTCTTCCCAATGTGCTGTCCTGTGGGTCACTTCTCCATGGGAGTGTAGTTCTTCATGGCCGAGCTGTACCGATGTGGGTTCCCTACAGGGCCATGAGTCCTACCCAGGAAAAACTTGCTCCAATGTGGGTTTCCCTCCCCAGGGGTCACAGGTTTCCAGCAGGACCCCGCTCCATCCTGGGCCTCCCACAGGGTCACAGCCTCCTTCATGCATCCACCTGCTCCAGCATGGGCTCCTCAATGGGCTGCAAGTGATTTTCTGCACCCGGATGGTCCTCCATGCACTGCAGGGGCCTCGCCTCTGAGTCCTTCCCCTGCTCCTGGGGGATGAAGGTGGGGGGGGGGGTGCTCCCTCCTTCTGCACTGATCTTGGTGTCAGTGTTGTTATCGCATGTTCTCACTCCACTCTTCCCAGGCTGAAATTTTCTTCTGCGCAAAACTCCTCTGTTCTTAAATATGTTATCACAGAGGCATTACATGCTTTTTTCTTGGTTCAGCCTTGGCCAGCAGCAGAAAATCCACCCTGGAGCTGGCTATCATTGACTCCATAGGAGCAAGGGAAGCTTCTAGCAGCTTCTAACAGAAGCCACACTTGTAGCCCCCCCATTACCAAAACCCACCCACATAAACCCACAACACATAAATAATAATTTTTATGAATTACAAATATTTTTCACTGTGTATGTCCTTTAACAGCCTACTTCCATAATTATTAGCCTTCATTAATTTTAACACATGTAAATATAATGACGTGAAACACATAACGTCGGACAAAAATACATAGAAACCAATTTTAAATTACCAATTATTTATTCACAGATATTCTTGGAATCAGAACGATGTTTTAATTAAGAATAACTATGAAATTAATTCAACTGTAATTTTAATACATTTCTAGTCCTAGAAACTGAGCTGTATTTATCCATCTAGCCTCACTATGTAGGTCTCAAATTCTTCATATAAAAATATGTGGTCATCTTCTTGCAGAAAAAGGCCTTAGAAGAAGGCAACTGAATGAATAATTTTTTTTTTTTCCTCAACAATGGACTCCCTTTAGTAATTGCTCAGTAACTCTGTGATTGTTTGCTTTGTCACATGTTCATTTTCACAACCACTAAATATCCAAATACCTTTTTCTCTAGAAAACAAACACCACTAATACTGCCCATTAGTGTCTGCATATGTTAAGAGGAATGTCTGCTTGATTCAGTCATGGTTTTCCTTTTATTGAGAAGAAACTTTGTCAAAAATCTTTACAGAGGGATCTCAATAGAGATCTCAATGCTTTATTGTTTCATTTAGTTTGAAAGGATGATGCTGGCAGTGGGCATATAAAAAAATTTGGCAGTTCCTATTACAAAGGGGGTTTGCTTTAACATCGGTATCTCTTAGGGGTTTACCTGCTTGAATTTATTCCTTTGTGGGGTGGGGATTCCTGTCATACCTAATGATCTTCATGATTGCTTCATATAGGATTTGTCTGCAGAATTACTTCGTGACCTTTATATTTAATTTAAAGTTCTGCAATAAAACCCAAAATGACAAGAAAGGTAATTAAAATTTCCCTCAGTGACAGAAAGCCAACAAAGTTTTCATTGACTGATGGAAGAAAACAGATCAATGAAAGATTAAAACTTCAAATGGAGGTGTTATGCAGAGATGAAACCCAAAATGCTTGTTGATGCACAGAGTTCACTTGCTCTATCTTCCTTTGGTTGGTAAAGGATCTGTAGTTTGTGGGGCAGGTTTGGTCTGCAAAGAGAAAGCACTAAAGACATTCAATATCCATGGAGGGACTTAGTAACGACCACAGTACAGAAAGTGGTGTAACTTAACTTCTAAGAAAATCAGTGCATTATTGGGAACTGCAGGGATACACAAGAGATCTCTAAAATTCGTATATCTGCCAACAATAATATCTATCTTATTGTTACAATAAGTTGGAACATGGAAAATAATCCATTTTTTTTTTGGACAAATTGTCTATTTTAATAGTTTTAAAATAATTTCTTCACAATAAAATTTCCTCAACCTATGAATTACTGTCTGCTTATTATTCTGTTCGCTGGGATTTAAAAAGTTCTTTGCTTATAGCAAACATAAATAAGCAAACATAAATACTCTCTTCTCATCCTTTAAGTCAGTGTGTTAATCCCATCAGTTTCAGCTGCTTAAAGATTCTTAAACATGGGCTTTTTTTATTACCTATGCAATTTGAGATTTCATTCATCTGGTGAAAGATTCTCCTGAATGATTTCTCATCACAGATACCAGAACTTTCATAGGTATCAAAATCTATCATATTGAGCCATTAAAATCCTAAATATGGGTTTCAAATGTCAAGCTGGAGATGGAAAGCTTTTGTATTAATGACCTAATAGTAATTTCTCTTACTAATTTTCATATGTGTAAAAACAGATCAGTGAAAATCAAAGATAGCTGGAGATAAATTAATGAAAATCATGTGATTATTAACATGTAGCTTGACTGCATGAAACTCAGCTTCAACTAATGTGAGGTATTTCTGAATTTTAGTAGAATCAGTAAGTTTACTCAACAGAATGAACTGATTTCTTAAATTGTAGATAGAAAATATTTCCTTTCACTGAATCAAGAGAGGACTCAGGAAATCAAGCCATGATTCCACTCTACTATGGTAGACACTCTACTATGGCATGACATGCACCAAGAATATCTAATTATTTTTCTTTGAACATAAAATAAAAAAGACTATCAACTCCTTGGTATAACACTGTGAGATCTCCTGGCTAAAATGAACTAACAAGATTTGGTAAAAATCATGAGATTGCACAGTTTAAAAATTCTCATTTATATTGCCGTCACCAGTTCAACTGACACACCAGCAGATTTACATTTTTTCCTTAATAATAATAGTATATGAATTTATTACATTCCAATCCTCACTTATTTCTGGCAGTGCAAAAATATTTTACTACTTACACTTTTCTATAACTTGTCTTTATGTATTGATTTCTGTTAACGAATATTGTAATTCATTAAAAGCTGTAACTAGCATAAATGCATAAACTAATACTTTCCATGTGTCTTAAAAAACAAATCAGTGTGTTGTAACAGAATATGTATCATCTAATTGGATTATTTTGTATTTGCATCCAATAAGCTATGCCTAGTTTTCACAATATCAAAAATACATTTAGAAATCTAGCAAAATGCAATGATTTCATAACATGCTATTGATAACTTATTCACTTACAGAACTTTCAGTTACTAAGTTTTTCACATCCACCTATCTGAGAGAAAAAAAGCCATCTACTCTCACACATACTGGGATTTATCTGATTTTGGCAGTGAAGCTGTAGAAAGGAAATATTCTCCTTTTCAGATGCTGTGTTTGAGAAATGGTTGGAATCAATTATTAGGTAGGGATAGGTAATAGAAGAGTTCTTCCTTAAAATCAAACAAGGAGAAAATACCTGTCATTACCATCTGCAACAAAAGTCAAACTTAGAATTTCATTTGAAATAGAGTCCTTGGGGAAGACAGATATTTACCTAAACAGAATAAAGTGACTTTAAAAACACCTTGTCTCAATTACCTTAATTACTGGAGCTAGTTACCATACAATAAATCAATCAATAAATGTTTTCTGTGGTCTTTTTTGCATTTTATGAAAATTAGAAACAAACAAATATATCACAAAAACAAAAAACAGAGTTTTAAAAACCAGATTAGTATAAAATAAAACTATGTTAAGAGGTCATCATTACTCTTAAATTAATAGGTCAGAGGACGGAAACATTTAGTCAGTAAGGGTGAAGGTTTTTTTCTATGTTACTATACTCTTTCTTACATCTCACTGACAGCTAACATCTATCAGTTTCTTTCTACCTCCTTATAAACAGTAGCTCAATGCTTAGGAAGGTTTAATAGCTAAACATGCAGTTGTTTAGGAACAAGAATCTAAGTCGATAATTTCTTAATACCTCCACTGCTTACCTTCTATGTTAGAAGTCACTTCCCTTGAGGAAAGAAGGTTTTGATAGAATAAATTAAAAAAACATCATTACTGTCTCTAAGTTTACTTACTGTTTAAACAAGGTGCCTTCTTTTGCAAAAGACTGAAAATTACCAGTATTTCCTCTTTTGGGGAGGTTGCTTTGGGATGCATTAAATCATCAGTGAGATACAGAGCATCTCAGGCAAAGTGAGAACAGAATAGAATAACAGCAACTGCCTTTCTCAGAAAATTAGTCTGGTTGATAAAAAAAAAATGGTGAATCACCCTTAGGATGTACACTCTGTGCAGAATGAGATATGATTCAAATCAGATTAGATTTCTGCCCTTTACGATTACAGAGTGTTTCTCAGTCTGCTTTGGAAAACACAGACACAGACTAAAGAGAAGTTGAATAGTGTATGTGTTTCAGATAGAATCTTTGTCTCCCAGTCTCCTTTGTAACTCATCTAGAAACCTCTCAATCTCACAAGCCATTGTCTCGGTTTAACCCCAGCTGGCAACTAAGCACCACAGAGCTTCTCACTCACTCTCCCTCTGTGGGATGCAGGAGGGAATAGGAAGAGCAAAAGTGAAAGCACTTGTGGGTTGAGATAAAGACAGTTCAATAGGGAAAGCAAAAGCTGCACACACAAGCAAAGTAAAGCAAGGAAATCATTGACCACTTCCTGTAGGCAGGCAGTTTTTCACTCATCTCCAGGAAAGCAGGGCTCCATCCCGTGGCAGGGAGACTCGGAAGACAAACATCATCACTCTGAACGTGTCCCCTCATTCCTTCTTCTTCCCCTGATACATATGCTAGGCACAACGCCACATGGTCTGAAATATACCTTGGGTCAGTTTGGTCAGCTGTCCTTTCTCCCCTCTCAGATTCTTATGCACCCCCAGCCTCCTCACTCAGGTGGGTGTGAAAAAACCTTGACTCTGTGTAATCTCTGCTTAGCTATGGTAAAGGCATCCCATGTTACCAACACCGTTTTCAACACAAATCCAAGATACAACTCCATACAAGTTACTGTGAAGAATATTAACTCTGCCCCCATCAAAACTAGCACAACCATATACAACAAGCAATGAAATATATGAATCAGACTTCTGAAAGTGGTGGCCTTTTCTGAGAAGAATGTAAGACTGTATTCATTACTCTAAGCTCAAAAACTCAGCTAACACAGGTATGACAAACCAACTGCATAGGACTTCTTAAAACTAATTGTACTAAAAACTACAGCAGAGGCATAAAACCGGTCTTTTTTGTTGTTAGGATGGTTATCAGCATGACATGAATGCTCAGTTTCACTATAATTATTTGAAAATTCAACAGCTGTTCAATTTTTGTCTCTATGAAGGCAGTATTAGAACAGCATAAAGGTATCAAGACAGACATCTGTTCAACTGCACATATACCTATATTGAAGATTTGTTAATTTTTGATTTTCTTAATAAATCTTCATTTAAGGGTGCCGAACACTTTTAAAAATGCAAATTGCACGTTAAAAAGTCTTTAAGTTATACAAGTACTACATGCATTTCACAGAGAAGAAACAGATGCAAGAATAAGTGGTTTGCCCAACCTCAAATCATGCATTAAAAGCAGAGCCCATAGGAGCAGTTTATAGTCCTATCACTCAAGCCATGGTGCTAGTCCCAGGGAAGTCTATGGCTGCTTTCTGACCACATCCCCGGGGACAGAACTTCAAACAGAATCATTTACCTCAGACACTAAAGAAAACAGTGCCTTGATCTGCTCACACTGCTGTTACTTCCAGAAGTTAAAAGACAATATCAAAGAACAGTTACTATATAAGAACACTTTAAAATGAAGTAAAAAGGAGTACATTGGTTAACTAATCTCTGTTAAACCTCTGCATTTCAGAAATGTATACAATTAATAAAATTCTAAAAACATACTTATCTAAATATATCAACACAACTGAGGGAAATGAGGACTTTGAGAAAAACATTTCCATCCCTCATTTCTTGAATACAAAGGTTATAAACTATGGTAACCAGGTACAAAAATTACAAGAAAACATCCATTTAAAACCAGTATTACATAAACATGGCCTATAGAATTGCATGATTTCCCTCATAACAGAAACATATTTTTAATAAGTATTCAGATTTGAATTCAAAATGCTTTTGATCTGAATACTTAAATAATATCCAGATAATCTCTGAATAAAAACAGTTAATGAGTTAATGTCAAATGTCAATCACATAATGGAGCTGAAAAAGCAGTAGATTAAATAAATTTAACCTTCATGATTAAAAGCAAAATAGACCTACTAGTATTAGGGCTTCATAATTTTTAAACTAGGTGCTTATTTTTTGAGAAATAATGAATATCATGACACATTTAAACAATGAAAGTAATTTGAGATTGTAAGCAAATTGGAACACACGTCTAAGAAGTCCAGATTTTTTCATTTAGTTTTAGCTGCAAAGTAGAAGACTGAGTTGTTGGAATTTACTGCTTAACCCTGTCACAAAAAAGGCTTATACCCCTTAAAAATAAGTAGAATTGATATCAGCAATATTTTTGTCACTGCTATTGAATTCCTGTGTTCTTTAGAAAGATTCATATCAGGCTACCCTTAACCCAATGAAAGCATAGTTAGAGATTTCAAAGTTGGACAGTGCTATTATATAAGAGTATTTAAATAGTTTAGTGAAAGTGCTGCAGGTTTTCTGACCACTTCCCATTTTGTAACTAATGAAAGTTAACATTTTTCCTTGAGCTCCTATCAACCAGGTTTAATTGTGATTTATTAGTTTACCATAAATACTCAGGTATTCTAGTAACTCAGTATTCATTTAACATTTGGGAGAAATCTGCACAACTTTGTTCTACTCTAAGCTGTACTTACATCAGGAAGAGCAGACAGGAAACATTTTGAGCTATAACAAAAAAATCTTTTATTTAGCACAACTAATATTACTGTTGAAATCTTGAGTAGCAGAAGCAGTCGATCAAATTAAAGCAAAAATACTTTGGAAGGGAACATCTACTACTGAGGAAACCAGATAAATTCAGACCAAAGATCTGGTTATTTTGAATAGCCTCTTTTGCCATTGTCTTCCTCTCAGTATATCAAGGGGCAATGATTCAACTATAGTCTGATCATTTGCTCTACAAGCATACATCTTCTGCGGGTGAGATGAAGACCACAGATGGAAAATGAAAAGCATGCTGTAACACAGGCTACAGCAGCATGATAAAAAACAGCCATTAGCTGAGTTTTACTGGCTACTCTTCATGCCTTTTTTTTTTTGTTTCTTTTTTTTTGGTTTGGTTTGGTTTGGTTTGGTTTTTTTTGTTTGTTTGTTTTTTGTTTTTTGTGGGGTTTTTTTTTGTTTGTTTGTTTTTTGTTTTGTTTTTTGTTTTGTTTTTTTTCCCAGGGGAAAAAAAAGAGTAGAGAGTCACATGGCCTATGAGGCAATTTCTGAAACAGAGGCATTAAAAAAATAACCCACACAAAAACCCAACAAAACAACAACAACAAAATAAACCCTCCACACATTCCTATAGGTTTGATAGGGAAAAAAAAAAATCACTTAAACTGATCTGGGAATGGAAGGAATACATTTAAAGAAACGTAGCAGATGGAGAGCGGAATAACATCTCGAGTTAATTTATTTTTGAAGTACACAATGAGTTTTAGGATATAATTGAATTAAAGACCCAGAGAATGAAATAACCTTTTTCTTGTTCTGCATATTGTTCTCACAAAAACAAGCATAGCAAGTTGCCTGAAATTTTTAGAAAAACAACCTAATTTTTTGTGTGTGTGTTTTTTTTTTTTACATAATGGTCCAATATAAACCTACTTGTTGATGAATGTTCCTAAGTCTAGCTACAAAATGGGCAGTCACAAGCTGCCTAAAGTGCTTTCTGAGTCCTGAATCACCTGGATACAATGTTTGTCACACAAGTGTAGTAATTTTGTGACCTCCAGCAACAGTTGCAACAAACATATTTCCTCCTCCTTATGGGATACATGCTCCGGGAGCTTTCCTTTTCAAAATATACATTAAGAAATGCCTACGCTGCAGTGACTTAAAAGAGCTACAGTCTGCCATACACAGACCGGTTTTAGTATTAATTCCATGTCATGAAAATAAATACCCATGTACAAACAAAAGAAGATATTTTTTCATCTCCGAGAATGCTTACCAAAAAAAAAAAAAAAAAAAAAAAAAAAAAAAAAAAAAAAAAATCTGTTTTATTAATCCAGTAGCTAACTCCTAATATAATGCATTTCGTTTGATCAGCTTTAATCTTTTTGCTTTTCAAATTGATGTTTCAGAAAAAAAGTGTGTGATTTTTCTGGAAAATCGTATTCCTATCATTCATATCCTTAGTGTGATATACTGTAGTGATAACTGAGAGGTACTCTGTGTAAAGGATAATCATTAGTGATGTGCACGCATGTGCCCAGCATTCAAGACACTGTGATCACTGAACTCTTTTTCTCCTATTTCTGAGCCTTTCTGTATTACGAAGCATCTTACTTTATGTAGGGTAATAATGGAAAAGAAGGAAACAGTCATTCATTTCAATATTAAACAGGGTTAAGACCCAATTAATATCCAGTGCCACTGCCTTAAGCACTCTGAAAATCCTAAGTCATACTTAAAATCCATGAAGAACAAATTACAATTGTAAAGGTGCAGAAAAACTTCTGGAAAATAATGATAATGTACAGAATACATAATTGATGTGAGAATGAACAACTTTTGCATTGCAGACACGTTTGATTACAATTTAGTTTGGACAGTAGTACACAAACATAGGAAAGACGGAAACTATCAGGCAATTGTGGATTGACACTAAGGTAAAATAATATAAGAGGAGGTTTAGCAAAACAGCATCATGCTTTTTCTCTTAGTTTTTCAACTTCATCTCTTCGAATTATGAAGAGATTCACAGAGTAGAATGAAGAAAAGACAAAATAGATAATCTTTAAACACCTAAAGCATACTTTGGTTGAGGAAAAGTCAGAATAGCATTTTAACACTCAATGAATTATGAAATGCTGGTAGCAGAGACCACCCTGCCTCTATCAGACAGATCCCAAAAGACAACACAAATTTTCCACACATTTTCTTTTATTCTGAGTTGGGCTTTTAAAGATAAGACATGTGCTCTAGGAATTTTGAATGCTTTACTGAGGAGTAGAACATTCCAGGTCCTGAGAACTATGCAATGTTTGACAAGGTTTGTTACAGTATGGTCTGCAACATAAGTCTTTCAAAACCTCTAGAGAGCTAACATTTAGATAGCGGGCAAGTGACATTTTACACAGTGTCTGTGTAACAGCTGCACCAGCACTGTGATAGGTAGGAGATTAGGCATGCTGAGATAAACTTTTAGTGAGGCCACTGATTAATACTCCAGTTCTTCCTCTTTTCTTTGATGAAAATTTGCAATGGGAAAAATTTAGAATGGTAATATGCAAAAGTGTGTTTGGAAGGACAGTTAAATTCTACTGACCTTAAATTGGAATTTTTAAATCCATTAACAGATGAACTGATCCTTCTCTACAGCGGGGATAAATTCAAAACTCTATCCCAAAAGCCTCTTTTAAAACTGTTAATACCAATAACTGTATTATCTCCCCCTATTTTTTTTTTTCTCTTGGATTTTTGATCTACTCTCACTCTGGTCTAATCTATTTTACTAAGAGAGAGATCTCCCAACTCCCACCCTACCCTGCCATTCAGTTGATTTTTTTGTTGTTGGTGGTGGTGGTTTTGGTTTCTGTTTGTTTGTTTGGTTGGTTGGTTGGGTTTTTTTGTTTGGTTGGGGTTTTTTGTTTGTTTTGTTTTGTTTGTTTTTGGTTTGGTTTTTTTTTACTCACCCCTCTCTTCTCTCAGGGGCCACTTCTGTTCCCCTGAGCTGATATAAAATTCCCTCTCTGGACTACTTCCCTCCCCTCTGTTCCATGACAGAGTAAAATTTATAATATAAAATTTATAAAATTTATAATGTAAAGTAAATCAAAGGATTTGCACAGAGATCATGTCCTGATAACACTTCACACATTTCTGGCTACTAGTAAGATTGACTTATATTGTTTCTTGAGAACAACAGGTGCAGTATAACTCTTTATTCTTCTCAGTGACAAAAATGGTAATGATCTGTAAACTGAGATGCAGAACTGATAATAGTTGTCATAGGTTGTTCATGTGAAACTTTTCTGTGCAAAACAACTTTGCTTACAGCTTATATGAAGTCCAGAAAAGTGGACTGTAGCAAAGGGATCTCATTAAGTATTCCTCCTCAGAAGAGCAAAAATAATTTTAATTCTGTCAGTACTTTAATGCATTTGCATATTTAGCTATCAATTATAATAAATGAATTATATGCTCCAGGCCAGATCATCCAAGAGAATAAAAATCTGCATACAGCATTGGCAACTTAGAACTAAACCAAAACTGAATATGGGAAAAGAATGCATCTACCCTCTCTGCCAGTTATTGTTTGATAACCTCTCTGGAAATGTCTGGCTAGGAAGCCATTGAGGAGTTCATTGTTTTGTAAGCTGTTACAGTATATTAAACTATGACTTGGCACCTTCAAGGACAGAAGGTTACTGGAGCTAAGCTAGTTCTTTCACACACACATGATCCCCACCTTTTTTTTTTTTTTTTTTCAGTGACATTTAGTGATATCAGGTGTGCAGTAAAATCTATCATAACCTACACAGCATATCTTCTGATGACAAGGTAACTTGTCACTACATGTTTCACTTTCCTTCCCTGGCTACAGACTGGCAGCTTCTGTACACTTTTCATTGTGCAGGTGCTTTCTTTTGGCAGACTTGTTCAGATAATAGAGCAATCCAATCAAAACATCACTGGGAACCCCTGACAGAACATTTGCTGTTTTAGAAACATTTGCACTCACCATATGGCAAGGGCAGCTTAGGCTGTGAAACTGTGATAATTTGGGGTTTTACTCAGGGAGGGCATCTGAGATTTATGATGGCCAAAATTCATTAAGTATTGACAAAGCCATCCAAATGTTTAAAGCAATTTTGTAGGATAGTTCCAGAGCTGAGTAAAGGAGAGTCATTTGGTTTTCATCGCCATTTGTACAAGGATCTATCTAATTCAACAACTATTCTGCACCATAAAACCACCAACTTATACTAAAGTAAGGCAGCAGCTTTCTATAGTAATAGAGCAAAATATAACAGCTTGCAGTACTAGTCATCTTGTTTGCATTTTTTATTGAGCATTTTCAGTAATGTACTTACCAAAACATGAAAAAGAATGATAGTATGACAAGCATGAAAATGCGATTGCTTCCTTCACATTTTAAAGACGCTACATTTCTTAAATATGTTACACTCTTTAATTTGCTTTAAAAATAGAAAAGGATAATTTGTGTTTTCTCTAATTTTTATAATAAGAATCTTTTCTCTATTCCCTGACATGAAAAATACAGATAATACTTATATCTTTCAAAATCATTATTACAAAATTTGACCATAAATAGTTGTAAAACATGCACTAGAATAAATTACCAAGAACCAATTAAACATCTTTGTAGGTTATTGTTTTTTAGTTTATCTATATGTCAGATTTCATGGCAATAGCATTTTTCTCGTGAACATGTTTCAATGGCAACAACTATTACTCCCATCTGCTCTTCATACAAGGGAGATTTTGAAAAATACCTTTAGCCCTTTCCTGTGGATATGAGATTTTCACTAGTCAGATGTTCAATTTTTTTACTTCGGTGAAAGATTCCATTAACAGAAATAAAAGGGCTCCATATAATGATGAAAATCATAACATACAGGCAAATGATCTGTATTTCTGGTTTATTTTTGGAGGGGAAAAAAAAAAAGAAAAAAAATGTTCAATGGTCATGCAAGTCATGTTACACACACCCCACACACAAGACAGTGTTTTGTTCCTTTCATGTTTTCTTCTCATTACTGGTTTTTTAATACAAATTTAGTTGATTATATATTAATTATTGCCTTTTACTGTTTGTGTTTTAATATTTATATTATTCAGTACACTGGTGTGCAAATTAAACACTTTTTGTTGGTGACTACTTCATTTTCCTCATCATTAATTCCAACATTAATTTGATGTCAGAGGACTAATCATAATGAAGCAGACCAGAGTTTCTTAATTTAATAAAAGTATTTGTGAGATTTCAGTTATTTTAAATAAACACAAGAGCAAACCCCTGTTACATATGCTTATGTTTTTACCAAGAGATCCAAAGACTAAAGCTCATCTACTCCAGAGACCGGAGATCTATCTCTTTTTTTGAATAAATTCTTCTTTAGAAAGAAGAATAATTCTTTAGGAAGAATTTCTTCTCATAAAGGGTGATTAGACATTGAAATAGGCTTCCCAGGTAAATAGGTGGTGGAGTCACCATCCCTGGAGATGTTTAAGGAAAAACCGGCATGTAGTGCCATGGTCTAATTGACATGGTGCTATTAGGTCATAGGTTGGACTTGATGATTTCAGAGGTCTTTTCTGGCCTAATTAATTCTGGGATTCTCTACTGACTTGAGTAATATTTGAATTACTGTCTTTCTGCCTAGCCCATCCCATAATATGAAACATGTATGACTTTCAAAGTAAGCAGAGAGCCTTGTTCAAAAGCTTCTGTAAAACTGAAAGGATGTTGATTGAACATACAATATCTCGGAACATGGAGTGGGAGTTATGCCTGCTTTGCTTGATCTCTGAGCCAATATTAGGGCAATTCCATCAGGCTAAAAGAAAAAAATAATCAAAAATATTTGGATGTCTTTCCTTAACAGGCTGATGAACAGCATATCGACAGCCGAGAACAGAAGCTAATGTTACTGGCATTTAAAACTTAGCAATACTCTTTTTCCCACTGCCAAAGAAAAAGTCAAAATTACAGGCAATGAAATAAACCCCGTTGTGCTGGGCTGTCTGTCCATAGGGATGTTTCACCAATCTACTATCCTTAAGTGCTATGTTATTCCAAAGTAGCACAGTGCCTAGTAACATCACTGAAAGGCTTTGGGCAATCGTATCACAAAGAGCACGAACCTGGGAGCTAGTAGTCATGAAGTCCCATTACTGTTAGTGGACGTTATTTTGGGGTTGCTATTTAGATAACAGAAGTCTAAAACCAGGAATCAGGGAAGGGAAATACTATTGCAATACAGACTACAGATTGTATGTTGTCTTCAGAGCTCCACAAAGCTCACCCTTTAGGTTTACAACAATGTATTAATAAACTTAGGCCATCTAGCTTTCTGTTAATTAATTCTCTTAGCTCAGATGCCACGTAGGGTAAGATGGTTTAAAGGCGGGTTGTTTCCACTCAAACTGATCCTTGGGCCAGACTCTTTACATAGCCTTACAATTTTACTTCCTCATTAAAAAAAAAAAAAAAAAAGTCTTCTATGGCTATCATCATGTTATGAACTACAGACAGTTTTTACTTGTTAGACAATTAAGTCTGAGGGGAAAAAAGCCCCTCAAATTAAAACCAGATCTTAACACTGAAACTCCCATTCTATTTATGTACCTACTGGGAAACACTTCATAGATTTTATCTACACAAACTACTATAAAACAAGTTCTCACAAGTTTTGAAGTGTTATTTAAAAAAAACAAATAAAGTCTTTCTTTAGATATTCTGCAACGCAAGCAGGTCGCTAAGAGCTTTTCATCTTTGCATTACAAACAAATTTGCGGTAACATACAAGCAGAGTTCAAGGTATTGGTTTGTTATATGATATCATTTGCTGTTTACTTTCAAATACCCATTTATTCAAATGATGGGAGACAAATATTTCTTAAATATTGCTAGGTTACCTGAACACACGTAAATACTTCAGAACTCACAGGTCACATTATTTATTCCAGATATATTTAGATGCAATCATGCAAGAATAAAAAAGCAATTTTGAAAACACCAAAGCAAAACCCCCATATTTTTTCAAGTAGCTACTTGAAAGAGAAGGGATACACTACCTAGTCAAATACCTTCTCTCCTTTCTCATTTTGTACTAAAGTTATCTTATTTGTACTTTAAATATTTTCGTCCTATTTTATTGTATATTGTGAAGAACTCTTTTGTCTAAAATGAGATTTTGAAGGACTTTGGCTTTTCAAAATCAAATTTCCAAATGGAAAAAATCCCCAGTACACCTGTTTCCACATGAAATTTTATTCACATATTAAGATAACTTTTCCAAATATTTGTTCCCATACTATTTTCCCAGAGGAGTAAGATATATTCACAGCAACCTTCATGTGTACTTTTAATTGTTACTATTACCTTTCAATATATCAGATCTATGTAATATTTAGACAGGTAGTAAAACCAATAAAAAGTAAAATTATTCACTTTCTCATGACTTTTAATTCAGTATAAGGGCACATTAAGTGTCACACTTTCAAGATAATTTAATGCCTGAAATATTCAGCTGACTTAGAAGCTTCACCAAATCATCTTCCAATGATCTTATACAGAAACAAACAAATTTTAAAATTCTAAAGTAACTTCTAGGTACCCAAGGTACCTAGTGCCCTCGATTTAAGAAGGTAGAAGTAAAATAATAGATCTTATTTGTTCTTCTGAACTACTCTACCTGTAAAATGAAGTGTATGAATTAAGTGCTTTACTTAAGAGGACCATTAATTCCTAGCAGTGCTTTGAATGATGTATACTAAGAGAGTGCACTTTGAAGAAAATATGGTCATGCATAACACAGCAAAGATTAATGCCTACAGAGGAGATGAAGGTTCTGTGTTTTCCCCGGGGGAGAGATCGTTTCATTACAGTCACAGCACAAGTCATATGACCAACACACAGAATATGAGATCAGAATATAATATATATTGGAGAAAAAGTATACACACAGAGTCAGCTTTAAACACTTGAAATAAGGGCAAGAAGAATTTAATTTCCTTCATAGCATTACACAGGTGTCCTGCCTGTGTGAGATTTCTTAAATTATTCAATCATTTCAAAAGCTTTTCCAAAGCTATTCATTTTAGCAAGGACATAGATAACTTGCTCTATGTTCCTGGAGTTAAATCATTAAATGGTGATGAGTGAACACTTCCACAGTCTCTGACATCAAAATCAACTTTTCAGACTTAATGATATTAGTATTTATTAACTTTGTTCACCTTCATTTACTGTATTCAAGTGGAAGAAAACATTCCCATGGATTACCTTCCTCTCTTCTCCTTCAGCTTTCTCTTACGAAAGAGGACATGCTTTTATTCAATCCTACAATCTGCAGAATTTTATCTAAACAGGTAATTCTTTACATGAGAAGAATCCACAACCACCTCCATGATCCATTTTTAAGTGTAGATTATTTTACAAAGATTTGGTCATTATGGCACTCTGGAGTTCTAACACTACTGAAATTGAATGGAAATCAGATGTTTAACTTATTCGTAATCTCTATCCCTAGTATTTGCTAGGTAAAGTTATTGTGCTCTAGGCTTAACCTCCATAATTCTTTCTAAATATTAGGAAGCACTCTAGCATATAGATCATGCCTTGTTTATGCAGCTCCTGAAGGTAAAACTTTTGCTCTGCTAAGCAACATTTAAAAAAATTTAGATGTCCCATGTGCCAACCTCTTGTTCTATCTAAACACATAGGCCAGGTTTACTCTGATGCATCCAAACCCTGTAGGACATAGCAGCACACATAGTTTTGAACGATCATTTATAGCAGCAGCAATAAATGTTCAGACTTCTTTTAAAAACAAGCCTTTATCCCACTCCTGAAAACAGATACAGCTGCAAAGTTGAAATATAAGATGGGAGTAAATTAAAGTCAAATGGAAATATAACCAAGAGCTCCACTTCAACCAAAAATCAGAGAGAAAGAAAATTATACAGATGGAATAATTGTTATAAGAAGGAGAGGGCAGACTGAAAGATAAACAAGACATGACTTTCTCGTAAAAACCATCTTTTGATTATATTTTATCAGGTTTGAGAGGGTTTTTTTTCAACATTTTAGCATTAGACAAGAAAATTAGGGGACTACCCAATTTGTGACTGCAAGAGTAAAAGTGCTTAATCCAAAAGTTTTATTCTTGTGTATATACAGATTTCAAAATAGAATGGATTATTTATGTGAGTTTTTTAAATACCATTGTGATCTTTACACTTGTGCAAGAAGAGTTATACAGAAGTGTCAAAACTTTATTTTCTTGGGGAAAGAAATGTCAATATTTGAGATTGATATGATTGGGTCATGATGTTTACTTTTAATCAGAACTGAAAATTTGGCATCCTACTGTTTACGGGGACCTGCACACTTAAAGGATGGAGTCTATTACAGTGCCAGAGATATGTTGTCTCAGCTGCTTTTATATTGATTAGTTGTGCTGTCATGGGATGTCAACCATCTCTTGAATTGTGATTTGCTTTGCATGTGCTTCTCTCACCCATTAGAAATTAATTAAAACAAAAAGCTGTTCATATACTTGCTATGTCAATAAGTTCTTAAATATCTGTATGTAGCTGACAAGGCAAAGAAAGTGTTATGCAATACTGTCAGGTTATACTCCCCTGATCACATGGAATGTCAAGTTATATATTGTTTTAATAACTATCACCATAAAAATAAAATGAGTGGGAGCACTCCAAAGCAAGAGTACAATGCAAGTCAAAATCTCAATCCTGTTCTCAGGTCTTGGTCAAAATATCTGTGGGTGAGTTATAAAATACTCCTTTCCCTTCCCACAATTGTGTTTGATAATGGTAGCAGTTGGAACACATTCTACATTTAACACATATTATAACTTAGGTCAATTCTAAGAAATACTAAATAAGGAAATATTGCAGATTTTTTCATGGAGTGTTTAGTGTTCAAGAGATGCCAGTAATCAACTTCAGAACATATTTTTATTTAACTTCATCCCATATTGTAACTTTTCAAGGAAGAAGCATCTTTTTTCCTGAAATCTTCAAATTAAGCAGAAATAGAAGTTCAGAAATCTCTGCTATCAAAGAAGCAGAATCATCCAAAAAACCCGTCTATACAACTTGTTGTCATTTGAAGTCACAGCAGAAAAAAAGTTCAACCCTTTTTTCCTTTAGACATAAAAAAAATTTTCAATAAATAAACAGCTGAGGAGAGGAAGAACTGAAGGAGAGTTAGTTTCTGCCTTCATAACTACCAAAGATTAGAATGCTTTCTAGCCTCTTCACCATCCAGGAAACAATTCTTTGTCACAGTTTCCTTTTATTTAAAGTAATTCAAAGTTCATAAAAAAAATCCTGATTCTTTTCTTAGCAGTCCTTTAATCATAGAAACAGAGTTGTTCGATTTGGAAAGAAACTCAAATATCATTTAGTTATAACCCCCTACCAGGAGCAGAGACACCTTCCACTGGATCAGGTTGCTCAAACATCCCATCCAACTGGTCTTGAACTTTCAGGAATGGGGCTTCCACAACTTCTGAGCAACCTGTTCCAGTGCCTCACCAACCTTATGGTAAAATCTAACGTAAATTTGCTCTCTTGGAGTTTGAAGCCATTCCCCCTTGCTCTGTCACTGTCTGCTCTACTAAAAAGTCCCTCTCAACCTTTCTTGTAGGCCCCCTTTAAGTACTGGAAGGTTGCTAGAAGGTGCCCCAAAGCCTTCCCTTCTCCAGGCAGAAAACCCTTAAGCCTCTCTTCATGGGAGAGGTGCTCCAGTCCTCTGATAATCTACATGACCTCCTCTGGACTTGATCCAACATCTACATCCTTCTTATGCTGGGACCGACCTCCCAAGATGGATGCAGGTACTTCAGCTGGGATCTCAAAAGAGCAGAGCAGAGGGGCAGAATGACCTTTCTCAACTTGCTGGCTGCACTACTTTTCATGCAGCCCATGATACAGTTGGCTTTGTGGGCTGCAAGCACACATTGCTGGCTCATGTCCATCATTAATCCTGAGTTCTTTGGGATCACATTTTTCCTAATCTTCCTTTTATCACAGACATACTCCCAGGAGCTTTTCTTCTTGTCATTGACATGTCTGGCCAGGTTTCACTCTATCAGGGCATTAGATTTCCTAACCTGATCCCTGGCTGTTCAGATGATCTTTTTATAGTCCTCTCAGATTACTTTTCCCTGCTTCCACCTGCTGCAGGCTTTCATTTTGTGTTTTAGTTTGTCCAGGAGCTCCTGATTTATCCATGAACCTCATAATGGTTTTGCCTGTCTTCCTCTTGTTGGGATTCATCGCTCCTGAGCTTAGTGGAGATAATCACTGAATAGAAACCAGCTTGCTTGTGCCTCTCTTCACTCTAGTCCCTTGGACTCTACCAAGCAGATCCCTGGAGAAGCCAAAGTCTTGCTCTCCTGAAGTCCAGGGTAGTGAGCTTGCTGTGCGTCCTCCTTGCTGCGCTAAGTATCTTCATCATTTCATGGCCACTGCACCCAGGGATGCCTTTGAGCTTCACATTCCCCACCAACCCCTCCCTTTTGGTGATAAATAGGTCCTCACTTCTCCTTGTTGGCTTTTCTATCATATGAAGAAAGAAGGAAGCTATAATGAATACATTACAAGAACCTCCAGGACTGCATATGCCCTGCTGTGTTCTATTTCCATATTAAGGTGGTTCTTCAAGTCTCTGCACTTGGCCAGTGGAATGCCTTTCCTTTGAAGAAGCACCCTCCCTGTGTGTCCTCTTGTGCAAAGTGCTGCACAATGCCCTGGATGACATGCCACAGCCTGTCTGCCCATCCTGATCACTGTGCTCCTGGCCCCTTGTGCTCCCCAGGGATGTCCTTTGTGGGAATGGGGGGTGCCCACCGTTACTCCTGACCCAAGCCACAACTCATCACCTGCTCTCATGGCAGCTGGCAGCTCCTGGTAAGTCTCAGAGGTCCCCTGATCTTTCCTTGTATCAGGAACACTTCCTTCCCCCATACACCATGATATCCTGCTCTGCTACAGAACATGCTTGCTGTTCAACTCAGCGATTAATGTTTTATTAATAAGAATATGGTCTACAACTATAAACTGCATCATGATAAATATTAATAGTTGGAAAGATGAAACAATTTTCAGAGCTAAGCATATGGGATTCATTAACATGAGAGGGTCATCATAAGGGTCCGTTAGATTTAAGTTACAGTTAAAAGACATTTTTCTGAAAAAAACCCACAAACTTTGTAGTGATCAAAAACATCACTTGGTGCATTGATGTTCATACTAATTGACAGCAGCTGTCATGGTTTTGCTGACACACTGCATAACCAATGTTCTTCTAGACCTAGTGCTTTCTCCCTTTTTAGTCCATCTTGATTACTTGCTAGGTAGATCTTTTTTGTATAAACTCTCAGCTTTATATTGGTATTTCACTGGACATATAAGATGATTTCTCTCACTGTGTTCCCCAACACTTATCCCCTTCTCCCCAGCAGCCTACACTGGGTTTTGTGCCTATAAATTAGATATGAGCAGGCTTGTAAAACTGTCTTGGTTTTAGCTAGATTCAGATTATAGTATGAATCACCTAAATCTAACCTAAACCTCTTTGGGTTAAGCATCTATGCAAGAAAACAGAACTTTTAGGCAGTTTGCTCTTAGATAGGAAACAATCTGACTATCTGCATCACATTCTACCTGTGCCAATTACAGTAGATAGTGGCTTTGGTTTTCATGCAGAAGATAAGTAGATGTGTTAAGCTTAATTGTATTAGAAAATGTGAACTGTGAAGTACCAGTAAAAAAACATTTTAAAAAGACAGTTGTGAGAAAGTCTGAACTGGACTGCACTTTCAAACTATGTATGTAGATTAAAAAAAAAAAAAGCCTTGCTAGAATTACCTCTAATGGAACTTTTTTTTTGTGCTAAACCTATCTTAGGATAATACCTGTGATTCTAGACATTTCAACTCTTGTAACCTGTTTTTCCCTAAAACTTTGATTATTCCTGTGATTAAGTACTTATATTTTTCATTGCAAAGAAGCATTAAGCCTTTATAAGGAACAAGTTAAAGAAGTGTAAAATTTCAGCAATTTATGACATAATAAAGTAAGGAATACTATAAATATTAAGAGCAGATCAAATATGACCACAGAATACT
Organism: Lophotriccus pileatus; assembly: GCA_035583135.1. Classification (NCBI taxonomy): domain Eukaryota; kingdom Metazoa; phylum Chordata; class Aves; order Passeriformes; family Tyrannidae; genus Lophotriccus; species Lophotriccus pileatus. The sequence continues at coordinate 73,489,338 of JAWWES010000081.1, read as the reverse complement.
TTTATGCTTCATTGTCATACCTCTACTTCTCTTCCTGTTTAAGATAAATCATGTTCTATTAGTTTAGTATCAGACATACTATGGGAAGAGTTTCAATTCAATCTTTTTTATTGACGAAATTGTGGAGTATGACACAATTACCATTACATATTGTGATACTGATATAGCAGAGTTCTTACTATCCATGCTTGAGCTATTTTATTCTTATCCTAGCACTGAGAAACAGAGAAAAACAACTATTTTAATGCATGCATTTACTATTTTCCCCTAATTTTGAAAAAGAACCTATGTTACATTTTTAATGGTAAATTAGATGCTAAAAGTTACCCTGTCACAGTTAAATGTCCAAGTGCATATCCACATTAGTCAAAATTCAAGGCTACCCAAGTTCTGTGATGAGATGAATTATCTGCTTGCCTTGTCTGTGAATGTGAAGAAGCTTCCAAGCAACTAGTTGTTATTAATAAATACCTGTAGGACTATCTCAGTGCATAAATATCAAGCAAAAGAAATCCAGACCTAAGAAGACTTTTTCCCCTGCAATAATTAATATGCCATTGCAGTAAACAAATAAATTATAATGAATCATAGAATCCTTAAAGTTGGAAAAGACCCCCAAGGTCCTTGAGTACAACCATCAACCTAAAAATGCCATTTTCACCACTAAATCCTGTCCCCAGGTGTCATATCCACATATTTTTTTAACACTTCCAGGTATGGTGATTCCACGATTTTCCTGAGCAGCCTGTGCCAAGGTTGAGCAACAACCTCAGTGAAGAAATTTTCCTAATATCTAATGTAAACCTCCTCTGACATAACTTGAAGCCATTTCCTCTCACATCCTATCACTTGTTGCTCTGGAGAAGAGACTGACCCCCACCACACTACAATCTCCTTTCAAGTAGTTGTAAAGAGTGATAAGGTCTCCCTGAGACTCCTTTTTTCCAGGCTAAACAACCCCTGCTTTCTCAGCCACTCCTCATAAGACCTGTGCTCCAGACCCTTCCCTGGACATGCTCCAGCACCTTAATGACTTTCTTGCAGTGAGGGGCCCAGAACTGAACACAGGATTTGAGATGGGGCCTCAGCAGTGTTGAATACAGAGGGACAATCACTGCTCTGGTCCTGCTGGCCACACTGTTTCTGATACAGGCCAGGATGCCATTGGCCCTTTTGGTCATCTGGGCACACTGCTGGCTCATGTTCAGCTGGCTTCCACTGGGTAGCTTCCCGTCACTCTTCCCCCAACCCTCTGTGGGGTTGTTGTGTCCCAAGAGAAACACCCAGCCCTTCAAAATGTGTCAGGTTTAACAGTTGGTAGAACAAGAGTAACCTGCTCTTCCAAGTAAAGAATGGGACATTTTACATAAAAAAAAAAAAAATAAATTACTACCCTCTTAGAGGTCTGGATGCATTACAGAATTTAATTTTTTTAAGTTATAACATAGTTTTGATTTCTGTTGATATTGTTCCTGAGGGTTTATTAATCCTCCCAAAATCTCCACCATATAATTCCTAGAGAAAGACAGTTTATTTGAATACAGAAGCCAGAGGATCTCACCATCTTTATATTTCATCAATACCAGATGAATACAAAAGTCATGCAACTAGGTGAATTTATCTAACTGAAGTAGTATTCATATCACTGTATACTTAAATTAATGGCCTTTTAAGCTTCATAAACATTACAGCTCATAAAAGTGGCCTGATTAGAAACACCTATAAATATCACATTTTTTGTTCCATACTGCCCTATCATCTTTTTCTCTCTAAATCAGACAGCAGTACCAGAAACGTTGTTTGAAAAGTTGGCAGATATACTGTGATATTGCATTGGCCAGGTGAGATCAAATTATGAGATACCAGTTTAAAGTGCCAAAACATTCCCTGAAGCAGCCTTCTTTTAAGATATTAAATGTCATCATTTTCATACTTCATTGACTCTATAATTCAACAGGGAATAACTTCTTTCACTGCACCAGGTTTCCAGTATCATTTGTTGTGTCTTAATGAGAGCTTGTTTACCTCGGAAATTAAACTTAAGTAATGATCCTTTTTATGTATTATTACTGAATATATAAATAAAAATATTTACCTCTTGTGTCTCAAAAGTCATAAATTTCAGTATTTAAGACTTTGTTCACTCATACTTTCTTAATTGGTTAATTAAAGAGGTAATTTATTCATCCAACTCATTTTGATCACTAAAAAATGGAAACCATTAATACTACAATAGTTAAAAAAAAAAGATAATGCTGACACTGGGGAAATTTTCATTAAAATAAAATTAAATCATGTCCTATCTTCATAGTTTACTTAGATTGTTACAGTTACCTCAGAGTTTGATTATTTAAATCCTTATTTCTAATACCTACATTCAAGTAAACACTCAATATTGATGACAGAGAACTACCTGTCCTACCAAATCCTAGTGCAGGTAGTGTCTTAGAGTTTTTAAAATCTTAGATTTTAAGCATTCTTCAGACATCAAACCACTCTATAAAAACATCACACAAATGAACTTTAGCTGTATAAGTCTTTGGAAGCATCTATGTTAACTTCTAACCACAATTGGCTATGCTGAGAACTACAACAATTATTGAAGTGACTTATTACAAGGACACATTTGTTGTTTACTTGACTTGTGAGAATGGGATAGAGATTGTACTCATCTATATCTGTTCTGTCAGCCTTTCCCAGGATAATTATGACTGATAAATATGATTGAAAAAAAACTGTCACAGGTACATGCTTCCCCAACAGACTCCTGGAATATAAGTTTACATGGCTGAGAACTGTATAGCTCACATTACAAAAATCCATAAGAACTTTTGTGACTTCCAGGATAGAAAAGTGGCTAGGTGCTAAAGTAGGCATAGTAAGTAAAGGCATAGCTAGTCAAACCAGAAATGTATTTTGCTGACTAGTCTCCTACACTACTCTCATGGAAAAAGAAGGACAATGGAAAACCAAAGGAAACAGATTCATTAACTATATTAAATTTGGCTCGAAATTACATTGGTTAAATGCACTGCATTTACCACTTTACTACAAAATATTGTTTGAATGTTACTACTTTAACTGAAAAAATAAGAACCTCTTCCTACAACTCTTCTCTCTGCTAAGTTCTAGAGGGAGGAACAGTACAGGTAGATGAACTCCTTCATCCACTGACTGAGCTCTGAGAGGTGGTGAGTAGGTAGAGGAATGTCAGGGAGTCCAAGAAAGAAATAGTGGGACAGGCCTCACAGGTGGACAGGA
>JAWWES010000081.1:73460234-73475099 GCA_035583135.1 Lophotriccus pileatus | reverse complement strand
TACCTACCTCTAAAACACATTATTATTTACTCTTTAAGGATATCAAAGTATTTGGAGATTTCAAAGCATTGTATACACAAGTGTCCGTCTCACAAAGGAATTGCCTAGTTTCCTATTTTTGTCAGTATGAGTTCAAACACAATAAATTACCTCTCTAATGTTAGATGCATTTTTGTTGAAGAAGTGTGGGTTAGTACTCCTTTTTCAGAACCTAAGCTCAGTTAGCTTGGGTAGTTTTGCAACCTCTATGTTGTCATAACTGCATACTCAGTTATAACTGAGTTTATGGTCACCTCAGAAGAGTTTCCTTGTGCGCCTGAGCTCATCTAAAGGGTTCTGTACAGCAGTAATAGTGAAACATGTAAATAACTATTTCACCCTTAAGTTTATCAGGGGAGGGTGTTGGGGGGTAGGGAATTAACAATCTTGGTTTATATTAGACAATAATACTATACAGCTAGTAGGAATAAGTAATCTCTCAAGTGTAATTTCTCTGAGAGCCAACATGAAGACCTGGACACCGTTGAATAGTAGTAACTGATTAATAGTTAAGACCTGAACTAGAAAATATCTTGATGTTGGTTACAAGTGTGTTGAATAAACATTGAGTGTCATGAGTATAACAAACTAGTCAGTGTCACCTGTGCTGTCAGCATTCAAACATCCCATGTCAGTCACCAGGCTGGACAGGACACTTAATTACTTGCATCTGACTATATTCCATATATATTTTCTCATTCATAAAGCATGTCAGAAATATTCAGCTGTTTACTGCCAATACACAGACTGGAAAAAACTTATCTGTTAGATGCTAATATTTTGACCACATTACAAGTTCAAGATGCTGTCAAAAATAGAAGTACAGTCAATACAACTACATAGTAGGTAGCACATAAAGCTGACCATCTGCCTCATTTAATCCTGTTGCTCTGCATGAAACAGTCTCTCTTTTGGGAGGGGTTGTGTGTAGGGTTTTTGTTGTTGTTGTTGTTGTTGAGGTTTTTGTTTGTTTGTTAGGTTTTTTGTTTTTGTTTTTTTTTAACCACATATCACTTTTCCTCATTAATCAAATAACATCTAGCTGTTCTCCAGCTTTATCTTTGGAGCTTTTGCTTTTTCTTTTTTCTTTTACTCCCTTCTTATTATATATAAAATTTACATCAAACAATTCAAATTTAATACCTGTCAAATGAAATGACTATGCATCAGATTAAGTTGATGACCATTGGGCAGGAATGTTTTCTTCTTTAATTTTTCCCTTTTATAGTACAGTATTTTTTTCTTTCTTACTCAGATAACAAGACTCCATTTTCCTTCTCTTGACTGAACAGAATACGACAAGTTTGGAAGATAATTGAACTTACGAGCTGGAAAGATAAATTGCTCCATTCAAAAGCTAAGAAATTCTTCCCACAAAACAAGAAGATAAATATTTCCTTCACTATTCAAAAAACATTGCTTTCCTCTCCTCCTTCTCCCTTTCTGAGACTATAGATTAATTAGTATTTCTTAGACTAAACAATATGAAGCAATGACCAGGTTCTTCTCAACATGAGAACCATTATTTCTAGTTTGTGTACTCAAGTAGCTTTTCTCACTATAGTGCCTAAATAGTTCATAAATTTGTCTTCATCTTCATAAATTTACCTTCATCTCAGGACACAGAAGATTTGTTTAACTATGAATATAAAGCAGATAACAATCTAAATTCTTACATTTAGTAAAATAATAGTAACTTACAAAAGTAATCAAGCAGCTTAAAGCTATTCAACTGAACAAAGTGAAGTTTTGGTCACTACCTACCTGAAATGAAGGGTTAGGAACTCATTTTCATAAGCCTCTATTACAACTGAAATACTCCAAAGTAACATTACTTCCATCAAAAGACACTACAAAATACTGGTACTAGAAAGAACAATCCATTGTCAAATACTTCAATTTACCTATGTTGCCTGCTAACGAGGGCACTGTTCATGCATTACCTAATCTGCATTACAGAAATCTGCTGCAGTAATGAGTTTGCAGTAGCCTAAGAATGTATTCTTAAAGTGGTAAACATTTTTGACAAGTTTTCTATGGAAAAACCTATTTTTTCACTGCAAGTATAGGACAGATTCAAAATGTTGCATGACACATTCAGTTTTCAATTGAATTGTTCAAGGGTTGTTTTATGATTAAATATCAATTTAACTTCAGAGAATAAATCTCAAACTTCAGTATCTTAAAGCTGCAGTGTCAAAGCAAGGTAAGTGCACTATTTGGAGCATGTTTCTTTCCCTTAGTAATTGGAATAACAAAAGGTATAAAAGGCATCAGCTTTTCTAGTGAGAAAATTTTTAACATTTTTAAAGCACATTCTAATTGCACTAGACTTTTTCCAACTGGTTGGGGTTTTTTTGTTTGTTTGTTTGTTTTGTTTGTTTGTTTCTTTGTTTTTTGTTTTTTTTCCCAGATGCTGCCTGTGTTCACAATGGCTGAGTGTGTTTTTGGCACTGTTTCTACCCTGTAACAGATGTTAAGTTATCTGATAAAAAAAAAGTCTGAAGTAGGTTTGAGAAGTCAGCTCTCCAACATGCCCAGAAAAGATTCAAAAATTCAAAAGCCCAAAAACCAAGGATTTTTTTAAGACTCATGGAATTCTACAAGAGTGGAGCCAATGAGACTTCAACTACATAAAGCTACATAAAGTTAGAGAATACATGAAAGGCAGCAAGACTGGAGCACAAGTCCTATGAGGAGCACATGAGGAGCTGTGGTTGTTTAACTTGAAGAAGAGGAGGCTCAGAGGTGACCTGATCTCATTCTGCAACTACCTCAAAGGAGGTTGTAGCCAGGTGAGAGTTGGCCTCTTCTCCCAGGCAGCTAGAGACAGGACAAGAGGACAGGGGGGAAGCTGCACCAGGGGAGGTTTCGATTAGACATTAAGAAGAAAGTCTTTGCAGAACTGGTGATTAGATATTGGAATGGACTGCTCAGGTAGGTGCTGGAGTCACTGTCCCTGGAGGTGTTTAAGGAAGAACTGGACATGGTCTAGTTGACATGGTGGTGCTCAGTCAGGTTGGACTTTATGATCTCAGAGGCCTTTTCCAATCTAATTGATTTTGTGACACAACAGAACATATTCCTGTATGTGTGGACTTAATGCTAATTCTGTTCTAAGGAAGATTTCCAGTTTTGCCCTAAGGGCTAAGATAGCTCCCTGATAGACATTACAAGAGAGGCCAATCTGGCGAAGGACACAATTCCGTGCTAGGTAGTAATTTCAGTAGTGTCAGCACATTTCAATTCCTGATGGCTTTGCAGTTTAACATGTCAAACCACTAGTACTCATGTATTTCCTTTTCCACAGTTGTGGTCTGAATAGAAATTTGATTGATATCTTGACAACTCTTACAATACACAGATCAGAGTGTATTTAGATTTTTTTTCTTTTATTTAAAATAAAAACCCTAAAAGGCCGCTAATGATGCAGACCATCTCCGTTAGCCACATCAAAGAAGAGAGCAACCAGCTATTCTAGCAAGGTATACTGTTTGAGAAAGCCAATTCCTGGCTTTGCAGCCATCTTCTCCTTCTTTTGAGTTGGCAATTAAATATATGGCCTGGTAACCGTAATAAGAATTAATAAGTGATTTTCAAAGGCAAGTTTCCTGCATTCTCTCCAGTCTCTGGTAGCAGCCAGTTGCCTTTTTCTCTATTCTCCCCCTCCACCCACCAAGTTACAAGCATTCAGTAATACCAGTAGGAATTTTACTCCCACTGGGCTGTATAGAACACAGGAAAGCAAATGGCTTTCTTCAAAGTTAGTCCTAATATTGCAAAAAAATATAACAGGTAAAGAACAGAACAGATGCAACTCTGTTGCAAGAAAAAAAAAAATAACTAGATGCATATATCATGGGAGAAATCTTAAAAAAAAAAAAAAAAAAAAATCAAAAAGAAAGCCAGAATGACTGAATAAATGTTGTGCATTTTCTGAACAGTGTGAATAACTTTCATTCTTTAAGAACACGTGTGGTCCTTGAACTGTAGAGCAAGTTTTTACTGCCATGTTTTGGGTGGCATCACTTGTTATGCTTGTAGCATGACTGGTAGCACTTGCAGTTACAACACAATATTGTAGCAGGAGGGAACAGCAAGATGTTTCAAGTTAAACAATGTTCTTCTGTTATGTGCTTTTTGCTTCACTTCTTTACCCCTTAGACACGTGTTTGAGTCTCCACAGCAAGGACAATTTCCTACAAGCTAATTTCTTAGTGCAGAGAGGGGAAAAACTGTCAAGACCAGCATGCAAGAAAAATTTTACTATTATAAGCTTCAAAGATGAGATACTTTTCTCCTCTTACAAGAGCTGTTTTAAGTGGCAAGATATATTCACCATTTACCCTCTGCTCCCCGAGAAAGTGCAGACGATCTCTGCTCTTAATGAACCAGAAACTGCTACAGGTATAGTAGCACAATACATGATAAATCTGAGGCCTTACTTTGGATCAAGTACTGTACTAAACTTCAGTGAAACACTATCCTGTATGAAAGTGTCTCCAGCTCCCCACCCACTCAACATCCTATGAAGAACAAAAGACTGCAGGAAAGTTAATGCGTTTTGCCAAGTTTGATTTGTATAGAATACTATTCTGTGTTCTCTTTTATTCCTTAACAAAGCCCTAAATTGTAATGAAACAAGTGGACACTTAAGTTTTATCTTATTGAAATCACATCTTAACTACACTTCATTACTCAAAAAATGAAGTGTGAATGGCTTCTCAGTTATTTCAACTTAATGATAAAATAGTCTATATAATTTATCTGATCTGTTCCACATGAGGTTGTTAGATAATGCATCTATAGGAAAAAAACACCATCCCACCATCCTATATTAGAGAAAAAGTCTCTGAGCGTATCTTCTTGTTTTGGTTGGGGTAGAATTCATTTTCTTCATCATTGCTAGTATGGGACTGTGTTTTGGATATGTGGTGGATGTTTTTGTTAATGCTGGGCAGTGCTTCCACAGGGTAAAGGCCTTTTCTGCTTTTAGTACTGCTACACTGACAAAGGGGCTGGGGGTACACAAGGAGTTGGGAGATGACACAGCTGGGACAGGTGATCCCAACTGATCAAGTGATATTCTCTACCATAAGACATCATGCTCAGTATACGACGTTGAGAGAAGAAGAGAGAAAGGAGGGATGTTTGAAGTGACAGCATTTGTCTTCCCAAGTCATCATTACACGTGATGCGGCCCTGATATCTTGGAACTGGCTGAACACGTGCCTGCCCATGGGAAGTGGTGAATGAATTCCTTGTTTTGCTTTGCTTGTGTGTGTGTCTTTTGCTTTCCCTATGAAACTGTCCTTATTTCAAACCATTAGTTTTCATTTACTCTTCTGATTTTCTACCCCATCCCACTGGAATAGGAGTGAGTGAGCATCTACATGGTGCTTGGTTGCTGGCTGGGGTTACCTGTGACACCATTACAAATCAAAGACAGTCTGGCTTATCAAATATCATATTTCTATTAACTCATACTCTCAAACAAAGAATTCACATTGTTATAAGTTACTGAGTGATGCTTGAGATAACCAGTTATAATTAAAGAATATATTTATTAGTACACAATAGAAAGTAGGACAGTATAACATGTCGGACGTCCGTCAGGGACCCACAGGTCCCACAAACGGAGTATCCTCCTAGATTAAAATATCCCTTGTGGTACTTTACCAAATTTTGTGTGTCCAATTTTTCTCCTGTCTTTTTTATTCTGCAGCCATTTGTCTCAAGATCCTCTGTCACGGCTGCTCTGAACAGAAGGTCTGCCTCCAGAACTGCCAAACTCTGGCAGGATGCATCTTCCTGGCACGCAGGCCCTCTAGCTCAGAGCCACTGGACGGAAATCCTGGATAAAGTTCCAAAATTATTAGAAGTGAATCCTTCCCTTAGATTTTTGGAGACGGCAAAGAATACCTGCAGAATAAAGAAAGAGTGCAAGAGATATTAGTTGCAGCGCTGGGTCCCCAGCGCTGGGTGCAGTTTTGAATTACATTGTACCCAAAGAGCACACTGGCTGTTTAAAAACCCCACTTTTTATACTTTTTTGGTTACATAAGCTGTTACATATTAATTTCCTATAGGGTTACCTTAAAAGGTAACTTCTCTGCTTCAGACCCGGTGTTGTTGATTGCAGCATACCTTCTCCTGGGTTTGTACAGGCTGATCTTGCATCATCCTCTTTGTGTGAGGGGTGGGGTATCCACGTGGCAGGCAGAGATACACTTTTATTTATAATTTATTCCCTGTTCCCGGCCGAAAAAAAAAAGGTTCCCTGGTTTAGATCCAGATAGAATCCTCACCTTACAGTCTTTATGATATGCCTATAAGTTAGTAAATATAAAAATAGTTCTTTTGTTAGTACTTTTCCCAGCTTCTGTCCATCTTTGCCTCTGTTATCAGTAGCTGTCTGTCTTCTTGGCTTCTCGCTATAAAGGATATTTATTGTGGTCCAGACGCTCTCTCCCTCTGTTATCAGTAGTTGTTTGGCGCCTCGTCAGTTCCTAGATATGCATGCTAAAGAATGTTTATTGTGGTCTAGATGTTGTCTCCTTAAGGATTAAACTGTTAAAGAAATGGTTATTATGTAACTATAACCAGTTACTCATACTCTTACGGACAAAATTGTAATTAATCTATTACACACATTATAATTCAAGACATCACCCTTCATTCTTCTGACACAGGATTATCTCATTTGAACATCATTCATCCTGTTGGGCTTTCAGTCTATTTATCCCCATCTACTGACTGCTGGAAGAAGAAATAAAGTTACCTGAATAAAACCAGTATTCTATTAAGACACAAACGAGTACAGTCTTAAAAGCAATTCTCATTTAACCAACCTCCACTATTAAAAGTGTGATTTTAAATTTTATACCTAATACACCCAGAAGGGGAAAAAATGAAAATGGGCAATTTTAATGAATTACTTTGCACAAAATGTCAGCTCATCAGGAAGGATCTACAAGATGACATATTAATAAAGTTAACAAATTTCCTACCATGACATACAGAGAATTATTAAAGTGATCTTACAATCAGTGATGTTGAGTGCCACTACTCCTTAAATCATTGTGTTATACTCTGATAAAAAGGAGGCTTCAAATAAATTGTTGAATATCTTGCTTCCAAGTCAGACTAGGAAACTGCCAGTATGTTTTAAACATGACTTACAGTAATAAACTGTGGTACTACTTGCCAAGATATAACAACTTTCTATTTCGGTACTGCATGCATTTTAAAGTTTCAATATGACAACGCTGAAAAATATAATTTCTTTGTCATCTCTTTCCTTCTTCAATGTGAAGCATCCTAGTGACAATCAAATTCTGCTAAATAAAAACCCACCATCTGTAAAATGAATATTTATCCCTTATAATTGCATATAAGCTATTTTAAACACAAAACTCTTGAACAAATTTCTCTTTACTGTTTCTATACTTCTCCATGGGATGTTAGTGCAACACTACAATTCCTTTGAGGAGACAGGTTAAGAAGTTATTGTTTTACACCCCTCCTATGAGTATATTCTTGACTAATCCTTCCAGGTAGTCTCTAATGTAGCTTTCATGTAGTATTAAGCTGTGAATCTTGGGTGTCAAACATATCTGCTTGTTATCTAAGAATACCCTCCCTTCCCTCACCTTTCTCTCTGTCTCTAGGGAGATCAACTGTGGTTAGGCAATATCTGTGAATTCGGATAGAGGAGGCAAGCATTCTGGGGTCAAACCATCCAGGGTAAGTTTAAAAATATTTTGACAGCAACCAGAGAAGCATTGATACATGACAAGTGCAAAAATAAGTCTCTAATAGAGCTTTTGCAAATACATGAATCTGCACATGCAAAATAACTGTTTAGTGCCTGAGGGGGTTTCTTGTTTGTTTTTCTTTGTTTTATTTAAAATTAAAAAAAAAAAAAAAGAAAGAAAAAAAATTAAAATAAAAAAAAAGCAGCCTGTTGTGGCAGAATTCACGTTTTACAAAGCAATGTCAAAAAAGTGCACTTTCACAAAGCAATTAGGATTGCTGTTAGAAACAGAGGCTCCCAGCTTTCCTCTCAAGCTCACTGAGGGTCTGATGTTTCCTATCTCCGTGCTACTGCAAAGGGGGTTCCTGATACTATCCCTTGTACACTCGATTTTGGTCAAGAAAAACAGCTCAATCTTTATTTTACACAGCTAGCTTGCAGTCAGATCCAGGACTGTTGGTGCTGACACTAAAAATGTGATTGCATCTTGTAACAACATATTTAAATTATTCTTAAAACCATACCCAAATCTTTCCCTTTTCTCCTGCTTTTCTTTAATAATTTTTTTCCAAAAAAAAAAATTTTTTTCTTTATCACTTCAGAAATCCTTTGATAGAAAACAATGTTGGCGACTGAGGATTTCATCACACTGTAAATCTACCCTCCTTCAAAATATTCTGCGTCTTATAGCTGATGATCCACTGAAGAGCTAATTGAAAGCCACACATTTATTAGCCCATAATGCCTTTAGACCTTTCTCGTTTATGAGCTCTTCACAGAAAACTTGGGACTCTAAGGTAAATCAAATATTTGGAAAAATGCAAAAGAATAATCTTACGTTTTCCCCTTAAAAACAGAAAACTGAATGTCTGTATAATATGCAAATCAGAGATGACAAGCTTCTGTGGAACAAACTGGTGAGGACCAAGTCCCACAACAAGGATAATATTATCTATTTTATTTTTACAAAGTCCATATGCTAACAGTTATCAGTTATACCATCTCTCCCCTATAATCTCATAGCACAGTGCAGTTTTTACTACGGCTTTTTTTTTAGACTATATGCTACAAAATTCTTCTTATAATTCCACCAATCAGGTGCTCAAGAAACAGTAATGAATATTTAAGGGCTGAACATGTTATATAAAAACTTGAAATTTCTATAGCAGTGGGGAAACATATCTGATCACTATTTTAGAGAGCATTTCTGTTGTCATATGTAGGTAGCTGAAAGCCGGAATTTCTAATTTCAGTTTCTGCTTCTACTGAAGATGCTCAAAAGACCTGTAACCTTAACAAAAGGGAGGAGGAGTAATGACTAGGAAGATTATATCTGCAATACCATCTCCACTGGTTAATCCTGAGTCTAGAGGTAATTTTCTCCAACTTTCAGCACTCTGACATTAGAAACAGTCTCATCCAGCAGCTAAGGCAGTGAAACAGAACATTAACAGAAAACAAAACAAAAACAAAGAAAATGTGTTATTTTACAGAATCATGAGTTCATTTGCCACAGAAGAGACCTGTTGAACTATTCAAGGCTGTTTCAGTTAATTATTCTCTCTGCAGTCTAAGGTAAACTCATTATATATTTCCCTCTTAAAGCATAGTTTGCGAATGTGTGTCCCTAAGTGCCAATTTTACCATTAAATTAAAAAATTGAAATTTAGCTGACAAAACCAAACAATTCTATTAATAAAGCCAAAGCAATCTTTGGCTTATTACATTGGCTAGACTATACTATTTTATTAGAAGTACTAGGAAATGTTCCACAGTACTGGAATTCAATTATCTGTCCTTTTAATTGTTACAACAGCCCTGTCTGGCATGGTTCTTGGCCTGGACTAAACAGTGCTCTACCAAACTATTTCTGGGCATGATTCAGGAGTTGGCAATATTCAGAAACTACTCCCAAAAGCCAATTTAGAAACAGTAATTATATTTTTAAAGACTAAGAGTTTAATATTCTGGTATTAAGGCTAGCTGACACAGTACAGCTGTATTCATGATGTACCCTTAGACTTATTTAATTTACCAATATAGGTAGAAGCATAACATCCCAAGGCACAACGAAAATAATATCTCTCAAAGCACAAATACCCCAAAACTCAGATGCCAGCAGAAGTTTGGCATCACCCAGATAACTAAAATAAACCCTTTATATAAACTAGAATAGATTATATAATTTATATAATGCCAGAAATGCAAAGCTGTTCTACTGCATAAAGAGAATCTCAATTTTAGATTTCTTCTTATTTTTCACCTGCAGCATAGGAAGTTAAAAAATAAAAAAAAAAAAAAAAAACAAAAAAAAACCAAAAAAAACCCCCAAAACTATAAGTGCTTAGGAAAGTCATATTTCATTCCAGCGAAATTTCACCTAGCAAAAAGGTGGCCCTTTATGGCTGTATAAGATACATATTGATTATTTCTAAACAATGACAGCACAGTCACTTTAGGATAGATGATAGAAGTGGACTGAATAAGAGAAACCCATTTTACTGAACCATAAATTTTAAAGGGCCCTAACTGCTTAAAGATACCCTTGGACAAAGACTTTTTTAAAGAAGTTGAGAAATCTGCTTAAACATAGACGTAAAGCATAATGTTGAGACTTCCAGAAGAACAGAATGTTTAAGTGACATATGCTAACCAACATATATATTAATAAGTCTCTTCCCTTTTTTGAGTAATTTAGAGCTGTATTACTCCCCTTATGGGAGCCTCCTGAAAGTGGAAATAGGAAACAGCTCCTTATTGGTTTCAGTGATTTATTAATGTTCCATTTTAAAAATAATTATACCTAACATCTTCCAGTTGAAGCAGTGTAGTGTTTTAACTGAGGTGCTAAAAACAGTTAAAGTAGCATGCTTCTCTTCCCACTGACTGAGAGGTAAAATCAATAAAAATTTCTTGATTTCAAAGCAGTCATGATAAGAATTAATGTTATGCCTTTCTTCAGCCTCTAACTCTGACTAACAGTAATAGCTTAAAGTGTGATGTTTCCCTTCAGCAAACATGTTTTGCTCCACACTTGCAGGTGAATATTTAGTTAGAAGTGTTTGGAGTAAAAAAAAAACAAACAAATCACTTTAAGATGAGGGAAACTGTCTAGTGGAATGAGATGTATAGGAACACACTGTACATTTAATGCATTTCAATAGCATCCAATTACAGGCATATGTTTTATTATTTGCATGTGAATTGTGAAAAGAAAAAAAAATAATTCTTAGTCTCTTTATCTGAAAATAAGCTCTAATGAAGATGTCAATAATCTACCAATCAAATGAGACTATTGACCAATACTGTAGAGGTGTTTCCAGGGTTTATTGCAAGATGCCTCATATAAGCTTCTACATATTGGCCATAGCTTTCAAACAATTCTAGAAGGTTAATGAAGAGATTTTTTTCTGAAAGACTTTATATTTTAGGAAACAACCCCCTATGCTTTATGTATTAATTGTTTAGATATGCAACACACTATAGACCATGGCGGCTGTCTTTCTGACTTTTAAACTTCCCATATTTCTTCTACAGCTCATCCTTGAAGTTCCAACTCTATCTAATCAATAGATCTGCCAGCTGTTGTTTTAGTTGAAGACCATAACCTATAATTTAAGTTTCTGCGCTTCATTTTCCTGTTAATATTTTCTTCTGATGCTCTCACAACAAACCATTATTTCCCTGAAGACATACATGGCAATAAACTTGGGTAATCCCTAAATACTTTTAACTACTTTGTTTTTATTTGCCCAACTGATCAGCATTTTTGATCACTGAGGTTCTTTTTTCATATGGTAATAACTATTATAAGTATCTTTTTGCCTTACAAGGTATTATAAGCTAGCAAAAATAAGACTATAAGCATGCCTATGTTAAAGGAACAGGCAATCAACTGAAAGAAAGCCATACATTTAAAATAAATCTGAAAAATGATGCAAAAATGCAAGGTTAAAAAGCCCATGAAACCAACTCAGTGTGTTTTGCAGAAAATACCCTCAAAGGGAGTCAAGAGCAGTTGCGCACTTTGTTAAGATTTGACTACTTTCTCCAGTCTGAATAGTTCATTACTTTCTTTGAGGTTCATTACTATTGCCTTACTACCTCCTCTTTGCTTCTAGAGGACTACATACTGCACTAAGGAATCAATTTAGAGAAATATTGTGTTGTCTAGAACAGATAAAAATTAATGAACTCTGCAAGTGTCACAAGATTACATAGTTGTCAAAAAATGGTGCCAAAATCTGAAAATCACAAAATTTCACAAAAAAACCCCAAAACCAACGAAACAAAACCCAAAAGACCTAACTTCACATCAATTCTACAGTTACAGAACTTCAACACAATATTTTGAACCAGGTTTTAGTCTTTCAGAATTCACATTTTTAAGCTTCCTTCCAGGCAGAGATACAATTTCTCCTGTTCTTCTACATCACTTCTTTTTACAGGGCAAGGAAATAGACCTTCAATATGTACAGTAACCATTCAACTGTTGACATTAGAGGTGGCCAAAACTGCCAGTACAATAGAAACAAGGCTGCTGCAGCAGCCCAGTCTAATCCATAGCAAGGTCACACATGCTCAAATATATGTACACAATACATACACATGGCTGGCCACTCAGTTAAACACTCAACTCTCACGCAATAGTGATCTCATCTGTTCCCTTCTCTGACTGATTGGGAATAAAAGTACATCAGTGGATACATATACACACACACAGAGTGTACATCCCTTCAGAGCTGGGCTTAGACAACAAGTCTGTCCAATAGTTGTCCTGTCTGCTGGCACCTGGACATGTGAGCCCAAGGCCTCCAGCTGTTGATGTAGAGCCTACCCCCTACACACACACACCCCCACAGTAGATGCCTCTGATAACTAACTGACCTTGGTCCCTGCATACCCAGTAGCCAGAGCCTCTTGTCTCTGGATGCCTGATGCAGAGACACTCATTCACAGCAATATCAATTCCCAGGCCTTACGATCTCTCCAGAAGCTGGCCTGGAACTGCTGGTAGACAAAACCTCTGGTAGACAATTCCTACAGTTCCAGGACACACGCACGTCCAGCCCAGACTTGCAAATGCTTTGATACGCAGCTCCCAAGACAGCAAACCTACTCACTAGCAAGTAGTAAGATAAAAAGCAATGGGCAGAAACTGATGCACAGGAAGTTCCACCTGAACATGAGGAGTAACTGAGCACTGGAACAGATTGCCCGGAGATGTGTAGATTCTCCCGCACCAGAGATGAAATTCAAGAACCACACAGATGGAATTCCATGCAAGGTGCTCCAGGATGACCCTGATCAAGTAGGGAGGTCATACCAGATGACCCAATGTGGTCCCTTCCAACTTTACCTACTCTGTGATTCAGTGATCAAACACTGACACGCACATTCACACTCTAACTGCTGACA
Organism: Lophotriccus pileatus; assembly: GCA_035583135.1. Taxonomy (NCBI): domain Eukaryota; kingdom Metazoa; phylum Chordata; class Aves; order Passeriformes; family Tyrannidae; genus Lophotriccus; species Lophotriccus pileatus. The sequence continues at coordinate 73,461,886 of JAWWES010000081.1, read as the reverse complement.
CCTCAGGCACATGAGCCCCTATGATCCATGACCCAGCTCCAGCTGCTGGCACTCAGACATACGGACACATACTCACAGAGTGGAAACATAAAGGAAATAAATGAAGTTTAAAAATACATGACACATTGTGCTAATGTGGTGTGTTGCATGGCCAGGAAAGCATAGTTTATAATTGTACAATCAATGGACCTCTCACTCTCTTATCCCTCTTCCCATGCTTGTCCCTCTCAAAGCAACCTTAAGCTCTCTCTTTCCCCCACCTTTTGTCCTTCCTTTCATAGAAAATCCTGTGCAATCCCAAACACTGTAAGTTGTCATTAGTCCCCTCTACAAAAAAGCCCACAGCCTGACAGTGATAAAAACCATTCCATTGACTCATCTTTATGTGTTTCACCCTGAAGACCACATAGCCCTTCAGAGACAGCCTTTGGAGGCATCAAGCACAGCCTCCCTTTCTCCATTTGGGATGTACTCTTCTGTCTGTGGAGACAAGCCTTTCACCAAATAACCTAACTCTTGTTAAGTCTGCAAATATTTTCAAATCTAGGTCAGTAATCACTGATTTTGACCAGCAGCCTAGCTTTAAGAAGTACTGAAACTCTACCAAAAAAAGATTACATGGGTCATATAAGTAATCAGTCATTGGGTTATACATCTCATTACAGACTACAGGGAGAAAAGCCTTTTTCTAAATATGGACCTCTTCCTTTAATTTGTAACTTACTATTAGAAGAACATTGAAGCAAAAAAAATTTGAAAAGCTTAATATTTATACTTTTTAAAGAAAGTGTAAAAAGATAAATTTACATTGCACTCCAGCTATAAGTATGATTAGACTACAACATATGCTTCATCCTGTCAGCTGAAGAATGACTGGATGAGAATGAGGTTGCTGAACTCCACAGACAGCTTGTAGCACATTTATGAGAGATCCGCAACCTGACCCTGATGCATCTGCTATGTAGGGGGAGACCATAACCAAGACAGTGTTTCTTCCATGTCTGTGCAATAGCAAACTTGACATTCAGTGGAAACAGTTTGTGGAATCTCATTGCAGTACATGGTAGTATAGCAATGCCAATTCAACAAAGTCACTTGAGAACTCAAAAGAACTCTATCCTGCAGGTAGAATAGCCACGTAAGGTTTTCCTTCCTGCATCCTCCTCTCCTTTTAACCACAATCCCAAAACCAAAACAAACCCACAAAACAAACCAAAGAAAACCCACAAAACAAAACCAAAACAAAACGCAAACAAAAAACCCACAAAAAACCAAACAAAAACCCCAAAACAAACAAACCACAAAAGCAAAACCAACCAAAGAAAAAAAAACCTCAAACAAAAACTAAAGAAAAACCACAGAACCAAAAACAAAAACCCAAAAAAACTCCCACAAAAAAAACCCAAACCAAAAAACAAATAAAACCCAAAACCAAACACAAAAACAAAACAAAACCAAAAATGAAAACAAAAACAAACAAAACCACAAAAACCATAACCAAAACAAAACCACAAAACCCACAAAAAATAAAACCAATCAAACCCCCCAAAAAAACAAAATGAAGAAACCCCAAAGAAACAAACAAACAAAAAATTAAAAAAAAACCCAAACAAAAAACCCCCCAAAAAATCCCCAAAACCAACCAACTGAAC